>OZ025289.1:253554515-254754515 GCA_964019185.1 Maratus speculifer | reverse complement strand
CGTAATATTTCCGTCTCCGATCAATGAAATTTGCTATTTTTCGGAATCTGATCAATATAACTTGCGATTTTTTTATGTCCGATCGACGAAATGTGCTCTTTTTCCATTCTTAATTGACGCAATACGCATTTTTCGCTCTCGACCAACGACATTCGCGATTTTCGTACTAACTCTGATGAAATCTGATTTTTTTTTTACGCGGCAAAGTGAAACTAGTGATTTCGTTTTCTTGATAAACTGGCAAAATTCAAAATTGTTTCGCAGCCGGTCAACGAAATTTAATTTTTCCGCGTGTCATCGCTAAATTCACGATTTTTCCGTGCCTGATCAACGAAATTTGCGATTTTTTTCTTTCCTGATCTCACAAAATTTGAAACTTTTTTCGTCCCGGTCAACGAAATTCGCGTTTTTTCACGCGATAAATCGAAAGAACATGCTCTTTTTTGCAACCGATAAATTTAATTTGCAGTTTTTTTTTAGAATCATCAAAACGCACGCTTTTTTTACGCCAAATCGACGAAATATGCGATTTTTTGCTTCCGGCCGATAAAATTCGCGATTGTACTGTGCCTGATCGACAAAACTCGCGATTTTTTCTTGCTTAATCGGGGAAATTTGCTATTTTTTCTAAAACTCATGCACAAAATTTCCAAATCGGATGAGTGAAACATCCGATTTTTCCGAGCCTCATCGACAAAATTCGTTTTTTTCCACACTTGATCAATGATATTTGCGATTTTCCTGTATCGATCAACGAAATTTGTGAGTCTTAAGTGATGAAATTTTATATTTTCTCACGCTAAATAGACGATTTTTTCCTGGGAAATATGCAGAAAAATTGCAATTATTTCCAGTTGTAAATTGACGAAACTCGCGGGCCACACGTTAACCCATCGCGGGCCACAGGTTGTGCATTCCTACATTAAAGGGAAACCAAATTGGTTTCCAGAGATGTCTAGTTTATTGAATAATAAGTAAATCGATTATTCAGTATAACGATTATAATGAACAGTTTTAAATCATTCCTTCTGGTTATAGTTAACTTTGTTATAATTATAATTTCATTTTGTTTAATTTAATTACAATAAAAAAGAAATGTAAAATTTTATTTTATGATTTAATTGACAGTAAACTAGTTGGATGTGCCATCTCAAAACTTTCTTCTCATACGTACATCGTAATATTTCAAAATGTAGTTACACATATTAATACTTTAATATTTTTGTTTAAGTACTGTATACCGATTTTCATTTTCGCCATAATTTTCTGCTTCAATCAATTAATCGGAGTAAAAACGAGTTAATGTGGATGATGATATTTATTAAAATCAATATTTTACCATTTTTCTGTTATCACCGGCTCTTTACAAACAGCCGGCTTAGCAGGACGTGAGTTTCCGTCTCTGCACGAGCCGATGGACAACAGAACTACGAAGGATCGAGAAAATGATACGAAAAGAGCTATCATAGTGCTCCTTTCTTACGGAATATTTCCAAATTCAAGGTAGATCTGCTAGCTATAGCTAAAAATATACACAAAATATTTGGTTAATTATATATATAACTTTATACATTTTTCGGTGATAGAATAACTAAAATAGTATGAAAATCATTAAAAGAACGCCCTTTTGCGGCAGAATTTTTTCAAATCAGGAAGGATCTGCTTCCCAGACCCCTCCCCTTCCCAAAAAAAAAAAAAAAAAAAAAAAAAAAAAAAAAAAAAAAAACATGCACAAAAAATTTAGTTCAGTTTTAGATTAAAAAAAAATACTTTAATTTTCAGAACCGGTTCTAACCGGTTTCGAAAATATTATCATTTGGGTCTTTTTCAGTGACTATTGTGGGGCCTTAAAAAGACACGGATGATAATGTAAAGTCTAGGGGTGCAATATTTTCAAATATCTCGCTCAAATTTTAATATTTTTATAGGATTTTTTTTGCATAGGTTTCTAAGGACTACCTACAATTGGCCCAGTTTTTACTTTTTTGATTTTGCTGATATATTTTTTTATTAAACCGGGATTTTTCTGAGGCGAAAGGTTACATCATTTCTCCATCAGATGGCGTATCAAGCGCTTGAATTTTGAAAGATTTTTAAAAGAAACTTTCCGATTGTTAAAGAAAAAAAAAAAAAAAACACTGGATTAGGGCCGAGATTCAGGTATATATTTTGCTGTTAGCAAAACGGTATTGACTAGAAGCCTGCATTTTTGCGAACTTTACTCTGTTTGCAAAAATGCAAGTCTCTGATTGGATGCTATTAACTATACTCCCTGGATCGCATACAAAAAGAAATAATCTAGGGGGCACTGATCAGAATAAGGCTAAGGGGATGTTCAGCTTTTAAGCGCGCTCAGGAGCCACGGACATGGAGTGGGTTCCTAAGGCGGACGGGATATCCGTTCACTAGTCGCTACTGTGCTGCCGGCACTGTAACTGTGCGCTCAGTAACAAGTGGAGAACAGATCACGGATGTAATTACTTGTGGTGCCAATTATAAAGATAATCTGTTACAAATGAATTAAAGCCCGCTGGCCGAATGGTCAGAGCGCTGAGCTTGCAACCAGACGATACGGGTTCTAGACCTTCGCGAGCCAAAAGTCAGTTAATGGTTTTTTTTTAATTATTGGTTGCTTTCTATTAATAAATAAGACATTTTTATTAAAGATAAATTTTATATTAATAATACAGAAGCCCATGTATTTCTATTATAATAATAAAATGCTTATTTAAATACGAGAAAATGAGATTTTTGAGGAGAGAGTTTTATATTTGAACCTTTCTAATATTCTAAATATCGTTCCAAAAGAATTTATATATACAGGGTGTCCGAAAAGTCTGGAAACGGCCGAATAACTCGAGGAATACATATGAGATTGAAAAACGTAAATATACATGTTAAATATTTTTAAATAAGGTACTCTATGATACCAAATTTGACCTTCGAAACCGAAACCCTGGGGGTCAGAGGGGGTCCAACTTTGAAATCTTAAATTATAACCCCCATTTTTTATTGCAGATTCGGATTCTACGGACAAAAATATGTAACTTTTGTATTTGATGTTTATTTCAAATCTTCGTTTATCACGGTGTAATCGAGCATATTAAATCGATACATATTCCCGCTTTTCCAACGGGATTTTCCCTAATCGAAACTGATTGGGCAGAATTTTTGACATCATATTCCTCGTCTTTTGTAGGAATAGCGTTTCCTGAAAATCACCCGTGGCGATTATTTCAATAGTGCTACACTGTTAAAAATGGAGGATATTCCAAATCTGCGTTCGAGGCTGTAAAAAGTCACGTGATACCGGTAATTTACCAAAAGAACTTTTAACTAATAAGAAGAGAGGATGCTACTGCTTTCCCCATGAAACGTTCATTGGCTGGTGGGGATTTACATTGCGTCCAACGGAGCTTTCCCTTCTTCAAACTAAAAGTTTTTGCCTGGACCACGTGATCATGACGTAGATGGAATATCCTCCATTTGACCCATTTGCTGCAGCGTCACTCCACAGCTATTATAGAATATCTCTTTTGTGACCAATGAGAATGCTCCATAACACTGTAAAGTAATCGTTTTCTATAAAAGCGGTGGAGTGACGATGCAGCAAAAGGGTCAATTTTTTTACAGTGTACTTTATTGTGTTATGGAACATTCTCATTGGTCATGAAAGAGATATTCTATAAAAGCTGTGGAGTGACGCTACAGCAAATGGATCAAATTTTTAACTGTGTAGCACTACCGAAATAATCGACATGGGTGATTTTCAGGAAACGCTATTATTGCAAAAGACGAGGAATTTGATGTCATAAATTCTCCCCAATTAGTTTCGATTAGGGAAAATCCCGTTGGAAAATCCGAAATATGTATCGATTTAATATTCTCAATTACACCGTGATAAACGAGTATTCGAAATAAGCATCAAATACAAAAGTTACGTATTTTTGTCCGTAGAATCCGAATCTGCAATAAAAAATGGGGGTTTTAATTTAAGATTTCAAAGTTGGACCCCCCTGACCCCCAGGGGGTTGGTTACGAAGGTCAAATTTGGTATCACTGAGTAGCTTATTTAAAAATATTTAACACGTATATTTACGTTTTTCAATCTCATATGTATTTTTCGAGTTATTCGACCGTTTCCAGACTTTTCGGACACTCTGTATATTAAGCAAATGGATAAAAAAGTATTCTGCGAAAATATCCGTATACGCATAAAATAACTTCTTAATGTTCTTTTTAAAAAAAAAAAAATTAGAAAGTAAGTTTTTATTGAGGTTAGGATGCAAATATAATGCATGCATCGATATTTTACCGCGTTAAAATCAAAATGCAAAATATTATAAAAGCAAAATGTAAAAGATATACATTTTTCAAGTAAAAATATCTATGTACATATTTTTTAAAGAGATGAAATATTTGGTGTTTGCCTTCTAGTTTTGTAATGAATAAAGTATGATTAGAATGTTTATAATTTTTCTATTGAAAGTATAAATAAGTGTTTTGCTTATACTAACATAATTTCGAATGTCGTTTGTTTCTTAAATTTTATGATATATTTTGGTCTGTTATCCACACGGTATTAAAATACACAATCATTAAATAAGAAATATATACATACTAAAACTTTTTCCGAAAAATTATCTAACTAACAGTGCAAATTCCATTGAAATCCATCCAGTATTATAGATTACAAATAGCGTTGCAAGGGTTAGAAAAAAACCCGGTTTAAACCTGGGAATAAACCAGGTTTTTTAGACATAAACCGGGTTTTTCGGGAATAAGCCGGGTTTTTTGGGAATAAGCCAGGTTTTTTGGGAATAAACCTATAAAATATAATATAATAAAAAAACTATTGGGAATAAATCCGGGAATAAACCAACTTTTTGCAACTCTAATTACAAATCAATCTTGTAATATCTGTATACAGGGCCATCGCTAAGACTTTTTATTGGTGGGGAAGAAGACTTTAAATTGCCAAGTCAAATTTTCATATTTGCCAACTCGTTTTATAATTTTGCTAAGTTAACGCATTTAGAAAATGTACTACAATTCTTATTTGTAAAAAAAAAATTAATAATATTCCCAGTTAGAGTTGTAACTTTTGCAAATTCTATCAAATGTAGGAAATGTATTTCAGTTTTTATTAAAATTTTAATTAAATTTGACATAAAAGTTTTAAATTTGAGAAGTATAAAAGCATTTGCGATTGTTTGGAGGGAGGTGGGTGGCTTGGCTTCCCCCTGTGTGGGTATCTCAACCTTGGTTTTTTTAAAAGCATTCTATTTAATACGAAAAGTATGAAGCAACAGATAAATGATTTTTAAATAAATAAAAAGAAAATTATTAAAAAATCAACCTACCAACTTTGCCTACAAACAAAGTGCAACCAATAACAGATAAGCACAAAATGCACAATCACTTGATCAAATAGCCCAGCAGTTTTTTTTTTTTTTTTTTTTTTTTGGGGGGGGGGGGGGTAGCGCGCGTCAATTTTGAGCAGGGTTGGATGTCTTATTTTAAATGCTGATCGAGCTTAATTACATGAAATAGGTCACGTGATACTTCCTGGAATATTTTACATTTTATTTGAGTGGTCACAGGTACGTATTTCCGCTACGAGAATCATGTTTTGAAAGGATAAAGGGATACAGTATTTGTATTTACCAATTCTGAACCATAAAAATAATGCAATAATTGAATAACTTTAAAATTCTCTTCTTCGATAATAACCACTCCAAGCAGAATCTTCTGAGCGCGTGCGCACATAAATAATGGCCGTGTTTAGCTGACACAATTTTTGCGCGCGCGCGCGCGCGTTCAGAAGATTATGCATGGAGTAGGTCTTCTCGAAGAAGGGAATTTTAAAGTTATTCAATTATTGCATCATTTTTATGGTTCAAAATAGGTAAATACACATACTATATACCTTTATCATTCCAAAACATGATTCTCGTAACAGAAATAAGGAAAGGGCATGTTTACAAACAAACACTTCTGTCAACCAGTCTATCGCTACATTTTTGTCATAGCGATCATTGTAGGATTCATCTTGACGACGTAGCCCAATCATAGCAAGCAGACAACCATAATAAAATTTGTAGACCAATCAGAATGCCTGAATTCATATGTAGAGTGGGTGCTATAACGAAGCACGGGCGAAAACAGCTTGCCCACACTAATAAGAGCCCACAGTGACGTCAGCTGCCCTTTCCTTATACATAACTGTGGTCACTCAAATAAAATCTAAACTATTCCGGAAAATAATCACGTGACCTATTTCATCTAATTAAGCCCTATCAGCATTTAAAATATGACAACCAACCTTGATCAAAAATCGCGCGCGCTACTCAAAAAAATATATGGGTGATTTGATCACGTGATTGTGCATTTTGTGCTTCTGTTTTATTGGTTGTGCTTTGCTTGGTAGGTTGATTGATACAACTTGACAATTCAATTGAGGGTCTAAAAATGTTAACTTTTTAACAATTTTATTTATTTATTTATTTAAAAATGATTTATTAGTTGCTTCATATTTTTCGCGATAAATAAAATGCTGTTATCAACCAAGAATATGATATCAACGTATTATAAGATTTATTTTTAATCTAGTATACTGAATGTACAGAGTGTTTATAATTAAAGTCCAAGTTTCAAAACGCTCTAAAAAGCGAACCACTCGTTAGAATGGCGTCAAAATTTAACAGCGTATTATTGAAGAAGGGGGGAAAGAACATGAACCAAAAAAAGTTCCAAATTTGAGTGACAAATGGCGCTGTAAGCGTCAGTATATGTAAATTAAAATACCTGGCATGCGCACGACAATTTCAGGTGTTATAAAAGCGTTGGATAAACGGGGTTTCCTCATTTCGCTTCTCAGACGTTGGCCATGAGTGTCTCAATGAACGATCGTGCTCTGCTTGTAAAGCTTTATTACAAGAACGGTGATTCTGCACCAGTGGCTCTGCAGAAGTTCAGGACTCTCAAGGGTATGAAAAAAGGCACTGGACCGATGACTGTCAGAGGTCTGGTGAAAATGATGCAAAAATTCGAAAATACAGGTTCGTTTGATGTGCAGACTGGTAGAGGAAGGAAAAGATGTGATTCGGCGGTAGTTGAAGTGGCCACAGCAGTTCAGGAAGAGTCTAGCGGTGGTGAGCAACCATGCAGTGTACGGAGGATTGCCCGAACATTGAACAGGCCTGTGAGCACAGTACATAGCATTCTACGAAACATCCTGCAATGCTATCCATATAAAATTTGTCATGTGCAGGAGTTGTTCCCTTCTGACCTGCCAGCAAGAGAGCGTTTTGCTTTGGAATTCCTCCCTCGCATGGAAGTGGACAATGATTGGCCGTGGAAAATTATGTGGACAGACGAAGCCCATTTCCAGCTGACGGGATATGTCAATACACATAATTGCCGAATATGGGCAACAGAAAATCCACTCGAAACGAACCCAGTACCACTTCATCCTGCAAAGGTCACTGTGTGGTGCGGATTTACGGCATCATTTATCATAGGGCCGTATTTTTTCTAGGAGACGGGTGCTTTAGGGCCTGCTACCGTTACCGTCAATGGTCAGCGCTATGAGTCTCTTTTGCGTAATGACGTCATTCCAGCTCTGGAACAGCGTGAATGTCTGGATAATATAATTTTTATGCAAGATGGCGCTCCTCCGCACATTGCAAATCGAATAAAGCAGTTGTTGAGGTGGCATTTCGGAAATGCTAGAACTATCAGTCATCATTTCCCTACAGCCTGGCCAGCCCGATCACCTGATCTTAATCCGTCTGATTGCTGGCTGTGGGGTTATCTGAAAGATATTGTGTTCAGTACTCCGACTGCCAACGTAGCTGAATTAAAGACACGCATTGCGCAACACATTCTGAACTTGACCCCGGATACACTTCGATCGGCTGTGGAACATGCTGTTTCCCGATTTAATCTTGTTGCCCACAACGGCGGACAGCATATTGAACATGTTTTGCGCCAGTTTCGCCAAACTTAAAAACCGATTAGATGGATGCTTTTTATGCGGTTTTTGGCCTCAGGACAATTAAAAACCGGTTAGATGGATGCTTTTTATGCGGTTTTTGGCCTCAGGACAATTAAAAACCGGTTAGATGGATGCTTTTTATGCGGTTTTTGGTCTCAGGACAATTAAAAACCGGTTGGGGGATGCTTTTTATGCGGTTTTTGGCCTCAGGACAATTAAAAACCGATTTTTCCCATCCGATGTGGTACGACCTTGCCGTGGTGGATAACGTAACGTGGCTTACGTAACAAACAGTATCACACGCGTACAGTCATGCACACTGAACAATACAGTTGGTTTATATCGTGTAACTTACGCCTTAGCCGTTGTTTTACGATTTGTCCTTTGTAGTCGAAATTCTGACGCTTACAGCGCCATCTGTCGCTAAAATTTGGAACTTTTTTTTGGTTCATGTTCTTTGTCCCTTCTTCAATAATATACTGTTAAATTTTGACGCCATTCTACCGAGTGGTTCGCTTTTTAGAGCGTTTTGAAACTCGGACTTTAATTATAATCACCCTGTATTTCAATGGAATTTGCACTGTTAATTAAAAATTTTTCAGAGAATGTTTTGGTATAGATATTTCTTATTTAATAATTGCATATTTTAATAATGTGTGGATAACAGACTAAAATGCATCATAAGATAGGGGAAACAAATGGCACTCAAAGTCATGTTAATATAACTCTTAATATAAGCAATATACTTATATAATACTAGCAGCCTTTGCCCGCTACGCTGGTCAGTTTTTTTTTTTTTTTTTTTTTTTTTTTTTTTTTTTTTTTTTTTAAGAAACTTTGAATCAAACGAAATTTTTATATCATAGTAATTTTTAGATTTATATCGTACTTTAGACTGTCTGTCATCGGTGAAAAATCAGTCATCTAAACGGAAAGTTCAATGTTAGTCACCAATGAATTGACGTAGCGCACCACATGTTAGCAATTTTAACCACATAAAAATTCATTCAGCGGAACTTTTAAAATAAAGCCAAACTTTTGTAATTGGGTTCATATGAAAAAAACATTTACTAAGTATTCAATTAAACAACGTAGAATGCTATATTTCATTTGTTACAAAATTTCTTAAAAATTATACAACTAACAATGTAAAATCCATTAAAATCTATCTTGTAGAACTTAAGTTACAAGCGGCCGCAATGAAATTTCGCTTTGCGTTATATATATATTGAGATAATTAAATATAGCTTACATAATCATGTTAACCTGATTATAGAACTCTCTTTCAAAGTTGTAGGTTCAATAGATATTTTTGTGCTGTGATTAATACGAAATCCAGACTTTCTTTTATATATATATAGATAAGGATTGAAAATTTCAGGTTTTTGCGCCGAAGACACCGCCAAATCAGGAAAATGTGAAGTATCTGGCGAACTACTGAACTTAAAAGAATTTGCTTGGTACCATTCGATTCAGCATGAAAAAATACACTAACATATGTTATCAGTTGAAAAATAACTACAAAAGCCGATTTTTAAGGAATTTTTTAAAAGTTCGTTCCTTTTTTTTAACCCCTTTAGGGGTGGAATTTTCGAAAATCCCTTCTTAGTGGCACTCGATGTTATAAGAAGTATTTTTACCCCAATTTTCAAGATTATAGGTTCGGCAGATTTTTTTATGCAGTGATTAATACGAAATCCAGACTTTCTTTTATATATGTAGATAAGGATTGAAAATTTTAGGTTTTTGCGCCGAAGATACCGCCAAATCAGGAAAATGTGAAGTATCTGGCGAACTACTGAACTTAAAAGAATTTGCTTGGTACCATTCGATTCAGCATGAAAAAATACACTAACATATGTTATCAGTTGAAAAATAACTACAAAAGCCGATTTTTAAGGAATTTTTTAAAAGTTCGTTCCTTTTTTTAACCCCTTTAGGGGTGGAATTTTCGAAAATCCCTTCTTAGTGGCACTCGATGTTATAAGAAGTATTTTTACCCCAATTTTCAAGATTATAGGTTCGGCAGATTTTTTTGTGCTGTGATTAATACGAAATGCAGACTTTCTTTTATATATATAGATTATCAAAAGAAAATTTATAAACATTCTAATCATACTTTATTCCATACAAAGCTAATATTTTTAGTTTAAAAAATATACATCTATTACATTTTGCTTTTTATAATATTTTTATTGTGTATTTTAACACTATAAAATATGATTTGCATCTTAAACTTACGTCTAAAGTATTTTTTTTTTTTTTTTTTTTTTTTTTTTTTTTTTTAAAGAAGAAAAGAAAAGAAAGAATGAAAAACATATCATATTTTATTCCTTACAAAACTAATATTTTTAAAAGAGATATCTCTTAAAAAATATATATAGGTGCAGATATCATAGCTGCCAACATCTTCCGCTTTTTGGGCCCGGAAAAATTTTACAGAAAATTTTACCATTTCAAATCGCCATAATCAGCTGATTAAATAAATCAAAAAACTCCATAAAATTTTTCCGGACTAAAAAATCAGAAGAGTTGGCAGCTATGAGATATTTTTAGTTTTAAAAATGTATATCTATTACATTTTGCTTTTTATAATATTTTTATTGTGCATTTTAATACTATAAAATATGATTTGCATCTTAAACTTACTTTCTAAAGTACTTAAAAAAGAGAAAAGAAAGAATGAATGAATGAAAAACATCAAGAAATTATTTTACGCGTATACGGATATTTTCGCACAATACCTTTATTTATTTATTTATTTTTATTTATTTATGTATTTTTGTTGTTGTTGTTGTTTATTTGCTTAATATGCATATATAAATCACTTTGGAATGATACTTAGAATATTAAAAGGGGTTCAAATGTAAAACTTTCTTCGGTACTTCTAGGTTATCCCGTCGACTAATTTCCCCAAATTATACAAATCGCCAAACTAATAGCCAAATTATACAAATCGTCAAACTAATAGCCAAATTATACATGTTGACATAATTTTTATTTTAAATAATGAAAAAACAAATAATTAGTAGAATATTGATAAAAATATTAATAAAAATCACTTAATGACATTTTAAACTCGTGAATCGCATTTAATGTCATTGAATGTGACATTGACGATCCTCCATTATTGGCATGTAATCTTATAGTTTGGCGATAATTTTTTGGTCGACGGGATACCCTAGAAGTACCCTTTCTTGTTAAAATACCCTATTTTCTGGTATTTAAATAAGTATTTTATTATTATAATAGAAATACTTGTGCTTCTGCATTGTTAATATAAAATTTACCTTTAATAAAAATGTCTTATTTATTAATAAAAAGCAACCAATAATTAAAAAAATATATAAAAACATAAACCAACTTTTGGCCCGCGAAGGTCTCGAACCCGTATCGTCTGGTTGCAAGCTCAGCGCTCTGACCATTCGGCCAGCGAGCTCACATTCATTTGTAACAGATTATCTTTATAATTGGCACCAGTGTGACCGTTTTTTCAAGCTAAAAGCAGGCTAGATTTGGACAGACAACAAGCTAAAAATAAATTCGATCGTCCTGCCATCTATCGATGGTCAGTATATCAATAGACTAACAACTATCGTTTAGCCTGAGTTTTTAGCTTAATTTAGCTTGTTGTAAGTCCTACAACAGTCCAGATTTCTTACAACAATCCAAAAACGGTCACACTGATTGGCACCACAAGTCATTACATCCGTGATCTGTTCTCCACCTGTTATTGACCGCACATTTGCTGTACCGGTAGCACAGTAGCGAGTAGTGAACCCACTCCATGTCCATGGCTCTTGAGCGCGCGCGTTCAGCGCGCGTAAAAGCTGAACACCCCCAATGTCTTTTGAACACACCCATTATCACACTCTGGCCGTGTTCAAAAGACGCTTTTTTTGTGCGCGCGCGCTCAGAAGATTTTGCTTGGAGTAGGTACTATCGAAGAAGAGAATTTTAAAGTTATTCAATTATTGCATTATTTTTATGGTTCAGAATTGGCAAATACAAATACTATATCCCTTTATCCTTTCAAAACATGATTCTCGTAACGGAAATACATACCTGTGACCTCTCAAATAAAATTTAAAATATTCCAGGAAGTATCACGTGACCTATTTCATGTAAGTAAGCCTGATCAGCATTTAAAATATGACAACCAACCCTGCTCAAACATTGACGCGCGCGATGCAAATAAAAATGATGGGCGATTTGATCACGTGATTGTGCATTTTGTGCTTATCTGTTATTGGTTGCACGTTGTTTGTTGTCAAAGTTGGTAGGTTGACTGATACAATTTAACAATTGGTGATTTAAATTTTTTAATAATTTTATTTTTATTTATTTAAAAATCATTTATCAGTTGCTTTATACTTTTCGTATTAAATAGAATGCTGTTGATAAACCAAGGTTGAGATATCCACACGGGAGACTAGCTGAAGGGGGGGGGGGGGAGCCTCCTCTCCCAAAACATTCACAAATGTTGTTACACTTTGCAAATTTAAAACTCTTATGTCAAATTTAATTAAAGTTTTAATAAAAACTGCAATACATTTTCTATTTTTGATAGAATTTGCAAACGTTACAACTCTAATTGGGAATATTATTAATTTTTTTACAAATAAGAACTGTATTACATTTTCAAAGTGCGTTAACTTGGCAAAATTATAAAACGGGTTGGCGAATATAAAAATTTGACTTGACAATTTAAGGTTTTCTCCCCCACCAATAAAAAGTCTTAGCGATGGCCCTGTATCCACATATTACAAGATTGATTTGTAATCTACAATACTGGATTGATTTCAATGGAATTTGCATTGTTAGTTAGATAATTTTTCAGAAGAAGTTTTAGTATGTGTATATTTCTTATTTAATGATTGTATATTTTAATACCGTGTGGATAACAGGCCAAAAAATGTCATAAAATATGAGAAACAAACGACATCCGAAATTATGTTAGTATAAGCAAAACACTTATTTATACTTTCAATAGAAAAACTATAAACATTCTAATCATACTTTATTCATTACAAAACTAGAAGGCAAACTCCAAATATTTCACCTCTTTAAAATATATGTATGCAGATATTCTTAATTTAAAAAAATGTATATCTTTTACATTTTGTTTTTATAATATTTTCCATTTTGATTTTAACACCGTAAAATATCCACGCATGCATTATATTTGCATCCTAATATCAATAAAAACTTACTTCTAAAATTTTCAAAAAGAAAAAAAAAAAAAAAAAAAAAAAGAAGAAGAAGAAGAACATTAATAATTATTTTATGCGTATACGGATATTTTAGCAGAAAACTTTTTTTTTTCCTTTGCTTAATATATATATAAATCACTTTGGAATGATATTTAGAACATTAAAAGGATATTAAAACTTTCTCCGCAAAAATCTCATTTTCGCGTATTTAAATAAGTTTTTTATTATTATAATAGAAATACATGTGCTTCTGTATTATTAATATAAAATTTACCTTTAATAAAAATGTCTTATTTATTACTAAAAAGCAACAACAACAACAAAAATAACACAAACTAACTTTTGGCCCGCGCAGGCCTCGAACCCGTATCGTCTGGGTACAAGCTCAGCACTCTGACCATTTGGCCAGCGGAACCTCATCCTTTTGTAACAAATTATCTTTATAATTGCCACCACAAGTAATTACATCCGTGATCTGTTCTCCATCTGTTATCGAGCGCACAGTTGCAGTACCAGGGGCACAGTAGCGAGTACTGAACGCACATCCCGTCCACTATAGGTACCCACTCCATGTCCGTGGCTCCTGAGCGCGCGCGCGCAGCGCGCGTAAAAGCTGAACACCGCCTCTATCACAAGTTATTTAGAACTGTTACTGATTATATCTAAATAGCTGTGAAATCACGTGTTTGTTGTTTACTTTTTCGATGCACTGAGTTTCGGTTCTGTTTTTTTTCTGTGATGAATTTCTAGATCTAACGAAATTCTAACTTGTTTATCTTATTTGCAGATTTCTATTGCCTTTTTAAATAACTTTGACAAGTTTTATGATTATTACTATTTCAGTGGTATTGTGCATATATATCACCCTTGGAAATTTATTCACTTGGATCCAATAGTAAACTATTAAATTCTGGAATACCAAAATACATTTGTTACTGCTGAGGTTAACCCCAAAAATAATGTAAAATCTTCATTTTATGAAAATACTATCTGCATCTATTCAACGTATATTTGGTTCTGAATTAGAGCGAACTACAATAATGTTTATTTGTGCAAAACAGTATTTTTTTTATACATTGCATCTATAAAAACATATGATAATAATTGTTTTAATTTTACTTCTGTTTTCCTTGACTGTAATCAGCTTTGCATTTCATTCGGTGTTATTTATAATTTTTATAATTACATGTATTAAAACACATATTTTTATAAAATGTGGAGGGTATTTTGTTGTTTTACATACAAATATTGCTGATTGAAAATGTGCTGGATTTCTTAAATGTAAAAATAATGAATTATGGCTAGGGGAGAGGGGGCCACCTTTCAACACTTTTTGCAAAATAATTATTTGTGAAGTAATATGGCTTTTAAAACTAAAGTTCTAAGTGCTATTTACTAACATCATATTTGAGGTATCCTTTCAATTTTTTCCATGATTTCTAGCCAAACATAAAATACCAAATTTTACATTTTTAGTGAAGCATGCACTTTGTTGAAATGTGCCTTTCCCGAGGGGCAGTTATCAACGGGAGGTGGAATACATTTCAACAGTTGAAGAAATCCTACAAATATCATACATTTCAACAAAATAAACTTTATTCACAAAGTATTATAGTGGATTGTTTAAGCAGAGTTTCTCCCAGGTTTAAAAAGGGGCAGGGCGCTACTGTTCTGAAAAGGGCACTTTTTACATTCTGCAGGGCACTTTTTTGATTTTTAAGAGCACTTTTATAGAGTTGAATCTAAAATCTAACAATTCAAAAAATTGTAGAAAAAAAGAAATTTCGTCAAAATCTCGAGAAAAAAATTCAAAAATTTCGTCAAAAAATTGAAAAAGAAAAAAAAAAGTAAATTTCGCTAAAAGATCGTGAAAAAACGGCCGATTTTGTTAAAAGATTGCAAAAAGCAGCAGATTTTGTTAAAAAAAATTACAAAAACCTGCAGATTTTGCTTAAAAAATCGTGAAAATAACAACAATTTTCGTGAAAAAATGACAAATTTTGTTAAAAGATCACAACAAATGGCAAAATTTGGACCAAATTTGTCTTTTTTTCACTTTTTTATGAGAAAATCTGACGTATTTTTCAGGATTTTGTGATGAAATTAGCCATTTTTCGTGAATCTTGCCAGAATTTAGTCATTATTTTGCAGTTTATTAACGAAATTAACCGTTTTTTCACAATTTTTTGACAAAATTATGCATCTTGTGGGATGCATAAGAGCTATTTTTTGCGTTCCGTCGCCGATTTTTTGCATAATTTATACGCTATAGCACATCCACATCATCGCTGAAGGGCTGTGTTTTTTCTAGTGTGGGGCAAGAAGGGCGCTATTTTTCTGAATGAGCAACAAGAGGGGCGCTAATTTTTGGATGAGGGGCAAGAGGGGTGCCACTTTTTAAACTAAAGTGCAGGAGGGGCGGAGTGCCCCCTGAAACCCTCTGGGGGAAACTCTGGTTTAAGGTTCTATTGTACATTATTTTATTTCAAATTAAATTGAAATTTATGAAAAGTGTCATTGCAAATACAACTTCAGTTTATCCTTCGCTTAAATTTGGTTGCAAAGTTTTATTTTACTATCACTTCATTCCATGCTATAGACTGAGGTGCGACTTGAGATCTGCATAGGCCGGTCCTCGGCCCGTGTTCGGGTCAGTTACCATTGACAGCTTTGGGGCCGAGCTCGGGCTTTACATTTTTTTCTTGGAGTGTCGAGCCAGACCTAACTTATTTTTTCTGTACGAAGCCGAGACTGATTTCTCTCTTCCTAGTCTTCACAGACCAAAATAATCAGTTCCTGTTGAATCATTCCGTATGAAAATCCTTTTTTCGATGTGGTCAAGTCTGTTCATAAATCAGTAGAATTTGGCCCTGTCCAAAAATCTTTGTGGAAAAGGCATATACTTTTAAGTCGTCAATATTCTACAATTAAACATTAGAATTTATTCTTTTTACAAAATTGTAGATTACTACGTTTATTTATAGAGTTAAACACATGAAAAAAAAACATGATTATGACGAAATTTTCTTTTAAATTGAAAACTGCAGATTTCTTTTAAACTGTTCATCCATGCAAATTGAATACAATGATACACGAGAAAAATATATATTGAATATTTACATCCACTTAGAAAAGAACATTTTTTTCTTTCTAGTGTCACTCCGTCTTAGAAGGTTTTACTTTTACCATATACCATTTTTTAGATTTTAATGTCTCCATTATTTGGAATATGGATTAATAATACTAATGATAACTGAAACATTTATACATAACAAACAAAGGTTCATTAAAAGCATAAATGTCCCAGCCCACGGCACTTCTGCATAAATGGAGATTATAAACATTAAAAAAAAAAAAAAGAAACTAAGATAAGTTTTTTTGGTCTGAAATCTTCCGTAAGAGTAAAGATCAATGTGTGGTAGAAATTCACTCAGGCCGGGTTCGGGCAAAATTTTTTACTTTTTTTTTCTGGGCCGGGCTGAGCTTAGGCTGAAATTTTAACTTTCTGGCCGGGTCACTAAATTTTCTCTACAGGCTGTACTTGGGCCTAAATCTTAACTTTCAAGCCGGGCTGCACCGGGCCAATATTTTTTTCATTCTGCCCGAATTTTTTTTTCTATGGATCGTGCCGGGCTTAGGCCTGGAAATTTCGGCCCATGCAGACCTCTAGGTGCAGCAGCATAGACAGTCACCTCATCAAGTTCATGCCTGAAATTCCAGAATTAGTTAAACTCTATTGACATATTAAAACACAATTGGTCTGTCAAGTCAAAAGAGTTACAAACCTATTTCTTTGAATAAATTCATGCATATATATATATATACATAGATAGATATTTAACTTTTGTAGAATTTAGAATATTTGAAAACAGTGTTTTAAATGTAAAAACCATGATTAATAGGCTTATACAATAGACAGTTATTGACATAGGCCTATCATCATTCATGTAGCCATAAACTCTAAAATTATCCTGAAACTTTTAAATCTGACCTAGATGATGATCTAAAAGGTTACCAGCCAGTTTTCATAATTGCTTAATTAAAAAACGATAAGGAGCACATTTCATCACTGTTGAAATGTATCCCCTCACCTCTGTTGAAAACGGCCCCTTGTGCACATTTTAGTTAAAGTATTATCAAAGATCTTAGAAAAATATTTGTGACTTATTGATAGTGTATTTAGAAGAAGAATTGGTACTTACGTATTAATGCCATCGCAGTAGAAGTTGCACCAATGAAGTTTAATCTTATTATTCGCAGGTGCATGCAGTTATCTTTTGGATTCCTTGTTGCCTTATTGTTTTCTGATTTTTGACATCATTTTTTAGTGCCTTTTTTTTGTGCACGTGCAAAGAACAAGATTGCTCTTTTTTGGCACATTAGCATAACTTCTGCTATGGTGCCGTTAATACGCAAGTACCGAAGAATTAAATAAGCTAGTAGGTGAATAAATATCATTCACTTAGTTAAAAGATTATTGGTTGATAAGCTGTTTCATAATCAAAATTGGTTTTTTACTTTTGAGGTGTTAAACTTGTTTCACTAAACTACATCACAGTTGTAAAAAAAAAAAAAAAAAAAATCACTGAAAACTAAATGTCAACAGTTGTGCATACTAAAGCTTATTAGCTTGCATATTGACCAATCATTGTGCAATATTAAAAGTCAGAAATTCCAGCTGTTGAAATGTGCCCCCCTCTCCCCTACTCAAAGTAATATTTTCCATAATGCTTTTTTACTACTTTTATTTTTCTTCACTCTCCCATCCATCATTTCTTCTTAATACTTTCAATATTGTTGAGGAGTGATTAATCAGTTCGGCTTGTCTGTCTGTCTATGCTCTAACTCTTGTAAGTGATGTACTTTAATTTCTATACTATTGATATATGTTACTGAAATTTGCTAATTATATGTTCCGTTCCCTATTGTAAATGAAGTATGTAGTATTTATAGTTAGTTTACAGAGAGACTCTATAAAATTCTTTTACACTATGACCGATAGAGAAAATTTATTTGCAGCATATTTTAATGATTTTACACTATTTCAAGCATAATGAAATTTATGCAGTGGCGTAGCTATAAAAAAATTTGAGGGCTATATGCAGTGGGTATGTACTTTAGTTGCACAGTTATCTATAAAGTATATTGCATACAGTGAAACCAAATTATATGTGGCCAAGAGGCCCAAGCCCACACAATAATTTGATTTTGCATCCACTCATTTTTCATTTATTTATTTAATTACTGAAATAAAATTTTATTTTATTGATATTCTCAAAATTATTTTGTTTGTAAAATAGTAAGAGCATCAATTAGACTTACAAAAGCTCTGAGAGCCTGTTCTACGATTAAATTTCCTGTATATTTTACCATATATTTCAATGTTGTAACAATTTCAATGTCTTGAATCAATAAAATACTCATGACAAAAAACTAGACAGGAAACATTGGAAAAATCTGGGGGATTCGACCTACATCCAGCAGTGGATTGAAAACACGAAAATGGTTGATTATGATGATGATCATGTATACATATATGTGCATTGCATATAAATAAATATATATACAGGGTGTCCGAAAAGTCTGGAAACGGTCAAATAACTCGAGAAATACATATGAGATTGAAAAACGAAAATATACGTGTTAAATATTTTTAAATAAGCTACTCAGTGATACCAAATTTGACCTTCGCAACCGACCCCCTAAATAAATTAGAAAAAAAAAATAATAAAAAATAAAAAAACAAATAAAACATTGAATTGAAAATCACTCGATGATGTGAAAATCATGCGTAAAGTGTTTAATGTCAAGTAAATGTGTCATTTACAATCAACCATTATTGGCATTTAATTGTATAATTTGGCGATAGTTGTTTAGTCAACAGTATAATCAAATAGTACCAAAAATTGTATGTATTATTTTATTCAAAACCTTTTTGCCCACCCAAAATTTTTCAGAAATTGGTGCTACTGATGGTGTATATCACCGTATACTCTCCATTACATCTCTGAATACATTACACATTACAAGATTCTTATTGTAGAATACAGAGAATGTAACATTTGTCATTCATTTATACTGACACAAAATAATTCAGCTGCAGTTATTGTTTATCAGCAATCAATGCTGGATATTTTTGCATACTACATGTGTGTATAAATTATATGCATACATAAAAAAATTGTTCTCTGTGTGCATGAATTGCTTAAGGATAGTTTTCAATTGTGTAACGTATTTTCCACCTACATTATGTGTAATACATTAACAGATTTTTGCATATTATAAATAAATTCATATACAGGGTTATGCAAAGAGCTGAATACATTTCTATATGTGAATAGCAATTGCTGGAAGCGTGGTTTTTGTTGTGTTATACATTTTCCAGCAGAATTAAATTTCTTCTTAATATATCATGGATATAAAAATCTCTAAATAACATAGTTGTACAAAAAAAAAAAAAAAAAAAAAAAAAAATCGATATTAAAATGATAAAAAAATTCTATATATTCATTTATTTACAAATATTGTACTGTTAGCTTTTCAACACATATTTTCTAATTAATTTATGTAGTATATATATAATTCTATCGAAGATGTAATGAGCTGTACAAAGAATTTGAGTATCTTATGGACACGAAATGCACATTTTTATTCCTGCATGCAAAGATAAATGATATAAAGTAAAATCATGCAAATTTTGTTTTGCCTCTTCAGTGAAATTTCCTTTGTCTAGATGTGTCTTTTTTTTTTTAGATTGAGTGGTTTTATATTCATAGTGTCCCAAAGACACTAGCCTTAAATTTTATTCTTTAAGTATTGATCATAGACAATATTTAAGGAATAAATATACAATAAGCCAAGGTTGGTGGTTTTGAAACACTCTGTATTCCATAGCATTAGCATACATGAGACCCAAGTGAAGTCATGCATCTGACAATTTCCGTGTATGCCTCTTAAACTGATGAAAACATAATTCTGCTATAGGGAAATTAAAATTATATGTTGGTATTCACATGTTTAGACAGGCCCTACTGATGCAGGGACATTCAGGGCAATTGTCCTGCCCCCTCCCTCTGTAGGGGCCTACCATGAGAGTAATTAGAATTTTCACTAAAAAGTGCCAAATGATTAAAATTAGCCAAAAGGGATCAAAATTCATATATTTTCAAACATTTAGGAAGGTAAAAGTGATCCTTTCTCTCTTTGCTGTTAGTACCCCCATTCATCTATGTGAAAAACAAACTACATTAGAAAATTAATAATTAAAGTTTTACTATAACAACTTAGTATTCCATTGTTTTCAAAAGAAATTCCTTATTAACGTTTTCCTCATAGTGTGGCAATTTAAAGCCATTAACTATGAACAATTTGCGACATTTTCTTTTAGCCATCTTATAACGTACATAGATAACCAAAAAAAATTTCTTTTTTTGCAAAGAGATACTTCTGTCAATCAATCTATCTTTTTTTTTCTAAAATTATCCTGCTAGTACTTTTTCATAAAGTTAAAATTATCTTTTTTGTGATACCCTGTATACAGATGTGAACTGCACCGAATACAAAATTTATACATACAAACAAATCATATGAAGTTTAGTACTAGCCACTTCCACATTTTTTACAAAATCAATTCTGTCAATAGACAGAACCCCCCCCCCCCCCCAGAATGATGCTTCGCCAGAGGCCCCCTCATAACCTTAGTCAGGCCCTATGCTTAGACTATCCTGTTTGCAAACAAATAATAATAATCTGTTGGTCATTTTATTAAAATCTCTTCTTCTTTAGGCTAAATACATGTATATGTGTGCATTTTGGATGTTAAAAATTGCTTTTCATCATATAATGGCTGTTAAAAAAATAATTTTATTTGTAAGTTGATTATTTATTAGTATTTTCTTTTCATAGAATATATGACTTATGATTATGATATATTGTAGATATAATATAGAATTTCTTCAGATTGATTTATTTTTTAAATTAGAATATTTTAGTTTGTGATTAATTATATTAATTGCATTTACCTGTTTGATTCTTATTTTATTTTTATTCTTATCTTTCGTCGTATTTTTTTAATTTAATTTTTTTAGTAATTTTATACATGATTGATATATTGTAAACTACGTAGCATGTATAACAAGTCTGTCTAAATTTGAAAGATATTAAATATGTCAGTTATTAAATTTTGTCTTTCTGGCCTTGACCCATTATATTCCTGTTAATCCTCCTGTTTGTATAGGGTGAGTGCTTTAATAGTTTGCTACTCCACAACAGTTGCCACAATGAGATAAAATCCTTTATAAAAAGTTTATTTTTGTTCCAATTAAAATGTATTAATTATAATCATCCAATACTCAGATTCCATCATTAATTACCAGCAATGCCATGGGTGAGATTTTTTTTTCAGCCCCTCTGTGAATGATATCTGAAGAAATTTTTAATCAAGTTTTTAAAATATTTTCTGCTCTTTAGCTTTTAGTGAGTTAAAGGGGGTTACCCAAATCCCCCTAAAGCCATCCTTGCTTGATATCTTTTCTTTTCAAAGTAATTAGGTGAGAACACAAATTTGGTTAATATTCTCATCAAATTTCTCATGATATATAAATTTTATGATACAAGATTGTTTTGAGAAAAGAAAAAGGACGGTTGCACATGAAGTTGATCAATTTATTCATTTTGTTATTTGTACTAATACAGTAGAGGACCTATTATCCGAAATCCGGAAGGACCCGAAATCTGGAAATGAAGGCGATTAAGAACGGGGTAAATCATTATGAAATGAATGAATCATGAATCTTTGATTATATGTACGTTTTTTCAAGATTTTTTAATAGATTTCTTGCTTTTTGGCTTTTTTTAATACAAAATTCACGTTTTTTCGACAGAATTTACGTTTTTTTTTTTTTTTTTAAAACGCAAATTCTTTCAAGTATTGCTTCAAGTATCCAAATTCATAATTCATTCAAAGATTCATGATTCATTCATTTCATCATAATTCATTCCCATAAAAAATGCATATTTTTTCAAGTATCGTTAAAAAAAACTCTGCAAATTCATCAATATCGCGATAAAACCCTGTAAATTTCATCAAATAACGCCATAAAACCTTGCAAATCTCGTCAAATATTGCGAAAAAATCCTGCAGATATCACGCAAAAAATGCAAATTTTGTGAAACGATCGCGGAAAAATCCCGTGTAAGCGCCCCCCCCTCTAAATATTTTACGATTTTTCGTCACGTTTGGGAGGGCGGATTAACGGTATTTTACGGTAATATTTATATATATATATATATATATATATATATATAGCCAGTTAGCAAAACGTCCGGATTTTGAAGAGCTCTGAACTTTGGATGTCCGGATTTCTTACTTTGTACTATTAGTACAAGAGTCAAAGTTGTAGCTTAGTGTTTTTTTCCACAGACTTCTCACACAACACAGTTTTCATTCATACTCTAGATAGCAGAGCTATAATTTTGTTATTATTTTTAAATTTTCTGTGTTTTTGTTTTATTTTGGGGTGTAGGTGGGGGGAGGGAGTGTCGGGTTTCGGACGGACCCAAAATCCGGAAAATTCCAAAATCCGGAAAGCCCTCGGTCCCGACGATTCCGGATAATAGGTCCTTTACTGTATTACATTACATTGGTCTTAACAACATAATTTCATATTTAGTGCATTAAAAAAATAAGAAGAGGAAGAAGTTAGGATAGTCATTTCCTAGTGTTTTTATTAACTATTGTTATTTTATTTTTATTTTAAGAAAGTTATAGTTCTTATAAAAATACATTCTTCATATTTGCTGTGCAGACAATTAAAAACAATATTTTCTGTATATGGGTCTAAATTTTATTTTTTTAAAGAAAAATATTTATTAAATAATTGGTATTTTAGATATTTCATTTTTCCCTTTATCCCATTGTTCTTCATATTATTATTATTTATTTTATTTTATTTATTTATTTATTTTTTAGAAATTGAAATTATTTTTAGAAATTTTTAAGTTATCCTGTGTTTTGCAGTAAATGCATTTTTACATATTTATTAAGCAATGAAAATACTATTTGCATTTGTTTTATTTTATTTTTTTTACTTGCATGTTCATCTATAAATATCATCTGTAAAGAACTACATCTCCAATGTTATTTATTGACGATAAATTAAATTAAGATTAGTTGTTTATTTTAAAATGTCAGTTGAAGATTTTACTTTTTGTTCTCTATTATAATAGTTTTAGTGTAATAATTTTTGTTGCTTTTCAGAAATCTTTTCTGTGTGTCTTAACACTATTTCTACCAGTGTCAAATGGCATTTTTAACGATTTTTATTTGTATTTGTTTAGTTGTAATTTTTAAAATTTATAAGTGTAGAAATAAATATTCAATGTTTAAAAAATTATTTATGGTTGTTTTAATTTAAAAATTACAAATAAAATTGCTATAAATTGAAAAGTTAAAAATGTTATTTAACACTAATAGAAAAAATAAAAATTATAAAATGTTTTTTAAAATTTGCGATTCCACTTTGATTGTTGTTGTTTTTTATTCTTACCATTAAAAGTTATTAAAATTGATATTGATTTATTTTTTTTTTAATATTTTTTAGGATTCCTGCTAAAGTCATCTGCAAAAAAAAATTATAGAAGAAAATCTGTGTTTCTTTGTGTTGAGTGTAATTATACAAGCACTAACAAATCTCATTTTACAAGACATACTATGCGACATACTGGAGAACGTCCATATATGTGTACTTTATGTGGGAAAGGCTTTATTACTGGCCACCACCTTCGATACCATATTAATAATGTACATGAAAAGAACACCTGAGTATTGTGCTGTATACTGTACTTTGTGCACTCAGTATACATAAAAAGGATACACCCCAAAAAATTTAATTGTCACAGATGAAACAAAAATAGCTATGTGATTACATTTATGTTAATAAAATGAACTGTACTGTATTCATACTGAAATTGTATCAAACTCTAAAATTTTAATTATGAATACTTAATTTTGACAATATGCTTCAATTCTTGATTAATTTATCTTCATTACAGAATGAAAAGTCATTCAGTTGAATAGTTTAGGAAAAGTTTGAACTTTGAAGCACATAATTAAATTTCTTTTTAATTTTTCCAAAAGAGATTGTAATGCAAGTAAATTTTTTAAAAATAGTAATTTTGGATTGCATATTACCGTATTTTCGGGTGTATAGCCCGCACCCTGTGTATAACCCGCACCCCTAAATCGAGCAGTGCAGTAAAAAAAGTTCATGTATAACCCGCGGAGATGCATCAGTGGGCTATACACCATTTACGAACGTATATTTCGACCAGGGTTCGAAATTAGAAGTCATTAGTCATAATTTTTAACACAAATTTACCAAATTTTTTCATGATGCATAATATCTACAGTAATTGGGCTAAAAAATTAAGATTATCAGTACCGTAATTTTCAGAAGAAACGCCACAGCGTTTACGGTTTTAAGATAAAATTTCAAGCGATGTGCCGTTTACGTGCATTTTTTTTTTTTTTTTTTTTTTTTTTTTCTAACACATAATTAAAAATTTTTTTTAATTCTAAAATTTTTTTAAAAAATATCATAAGCGTGATATTTTTTTAAAAAAATTCCAAAAATTAAAAAAAAATTGGTGATAAATTCAAAATTTCGGACATAAAATGTATATGTATCTTAGGTCATTGGTTCCCAAAAGGATCGAATCCTCAGAATCGATCCGAAATGCACCAACTCCAAAAAGGAACGATTCCTCGGACTCTATCTGAAATGAAACGACTCCAGAAAAGTTCGATTCCTAGAACTCGTTCCGAAATGAAACGACTCTGTAAAGGAACGATTCCTCAGAATTGTTTCGAAAAAGAGCTCTGAATCATTCCGAAATTA
Organism: Maratus speculifer; assembly: GCA_964019185.1. Classification (NCBI taxonomy): domain Eukaryota; kingdom Metazoa; phylum Arthropoda; class Arachnida; order Araneae; family Salticidae; genus Maratus; species Maratus speculifer. The sequence goes on along the minus strand of OZ025289.1, from coordinate 254,729,406 downwards.
CATAAATCATGCACTTTTTTTTATTTTTTTGCAACAGGGTAAGGTACCAACTCCGAAAAGGAATGATTCCTCGGACTCTATCTGAAATGAAACGACTCCGGAAAAGTTCTCCTTAAACTCCTCCCGAAATGAAACGACTCTCTAAAGGAACGATTCCTTGGAATCGTTTCGAAAAAGAACGACTACTCTGAATCGTTCCGAAATAATATAAATCACACACTTTTTTTTGTTCTTTGCAACAGGGTCGGTAGATTATTTTTTTGAAAAATAAACTAAAAAGGATCTTGACTGTGACAGTTCTTCCAAATTCAGAAATAACTGTATTTAAGCAGTAAAAAAAAGCCTTTATAAACATGGGAAAACTCTAAATTTCGCGGCATAGCAAAAAAAAATTTACAAATTTCGATGTTTTTTCAAATTTTTTAAGGTTTAAAAATTGTAGGAAAAATATCACGATTTCCAATTAAAAAAAAAAAATCTTTGTATAACCCGCACCGTGTATAAGCCACGGACTATACACCCAAAAATACAGTATGTGTTATTTCTGTTAAAAACTTAATAAATTACAACTCATTTTTTTTTTTTTTTTTTTTTAGTTTTTTAAAAATGTATATAGTTTTTAAAAGTAATTTTCGAAATGAGTGATTTGACAGAAATTGAATTCTAGAAGCTTTAAAAATTTAAATCCAAAATTATAGCTCATTATGCTGTATGCCAGTTATGCTTTAATAACTATCTGTATTGCAATTGCAATAGTTTTTACAATAATAACAATACAATAATGTTTTACAGTAATGTTAACCTTCCTAATTCATAAAAATGTTAATCGAATGACTTCCCATTTTGCATTTGAATTAGGATCTTGCATCAAGTCAGGTTTTTGGCTTTTATTTACACCTGACTTGCAGGGTCATGCAGGTAGACCAGGTCAACCTGCAGGTAGAAGATGACCTGTGAGTTTATTTTTGTAAATATAAATTTAACAAACATGTAATTTCTTATCAAATGGTTAATTTTGTTTTTCTTTGTGACAATTTGACGATTAAATTTTTTGAGGTGTATCTTTTTTTTTTATTCTGGCTGTACAATAATTTTATGCGTCATATATGCATATTATTAATGTAAAGCTATTATTTGTTCATTTTTTCTACAAAATATGTAAAATAATTTATGTTTAAATATTCTTTAATTTATTTTCATATTATATCTATGAAACAGGCAAATTCTTATTGATTTTCAAGTTTGATTGTATTTGTTACAATTAGTGCATAGTATTTCAAACCAAAATTTAAATAGCATTTGAAAACATTTATTCCAATAAAATAAAACAATACTGTGATTTTAAATGTCTTTATTTTTTAGATTTCGTATAATTTGTTGTTTTCTTTCTTTCAATCTGGTTCTTTTTTAAAAGCAGAAGCATAAAAAAGTAGTTTATTTATGAATGTCTGGCCTTTTTAATCAAATGATTAAAATGACCTTCTTTTAAAAGAAAAAAAAAATAATCTCACGCATGCAGATTTATAAATTTTGATTGTATAGTCCTAGGAAGAAAAAATGCATCATCCCTACAAACATTGCCACAAATAATAAATTAAAAAAAAAAAGACTGGTGCCAGTTGATTAGTAATAGTTCTGCTAATTAATGTTATACTTAAATTTTATTTAAGGGTGCCTCTATGTGTATAGAAATTGTAACAAACTTGAAAAATTTCAACACTAACACCTGATTTTGACATTATATTTGGATTTTGCAAACATTTTACATTATACCAAATTGAAACAGGAAGTCATTTGGTTTGTAAAACTCCTCAAATCCTTATTATTTCATGTATTTTTGTTTGTAGAATTGTGTAAATCTCAAATGTATCAATGCACAAAAATTATGGACACATAGCTTAGCTAAAGCATATGTTTGAACATGCAAAAGCCTGTTTTATATATATATATATTTTTTTTTTTTTTTTTTTTTTTTTTTATCTCTCAATATCTATTTGGACCAAAGAGAAGATTTTTTCTACAATGATGGTTCTTGAGACATAATCTAAATATGAAGAATTTTTTTGAAGGTACGACTTGCTGCTGAGAGCTTGAAGGGTGAAACCGTATCTCAGAGTCTATCAAAATCTTATTTGCTAAATTTTAGAATATATTAAATCTTAGGGCATAAGGTTCACTATTAATTAAGGAAAGGGGAAATATCACTATGCACTAATTTTATTTTTATTCCATCCCCTAGTTTTCATGAAGCCAAAATCATATTTCAGAATCAATTAAGGAAAACATTTTCAATATGGTGAAAATATGGAAGATTTTTATTTATTATTATTTATTTAATCTCGTTCTTCCTTATCAAGAAGGAAAATTAAGCCCTCTATGATGAAGCAACTGTATAATATAATTAATAAAATTAGTTATGTTTTCTTTAATAAATGTGAAATTTTGTATGAAACAAAGTCACTTATAAACCAAAAGTGTCAGTATTTGTTATATTTCCAATTATAAATAGATGAATTGTATGATGATAATGTTATTATATGGTATTATATATTAATGATAGATTATTATTTATATATATACAATTACTTTGTAATAAACAATCATAATCAAGTTTATTACGATTTTTCTATTAAATGTAGTAATATGAAGAAGTCATAGAAAAAAATATGACTCCATCTTAAATAGGCCATAATCTAAATCATCATGACAACACCTATCGTAGGTTATCATTAAATTAATTATGTATGATAAAATTTCATAGAATGAAGAAAATTTTTATTATTTTAAGGTTTGATTCAATTTTTATAAAACTGAAAATGACTCAACAAAATTCTGCAATCATTATACATACTAAATTTCAAATCATTCAGTTGGGCACTTTTTGTGTTATTTATGCAGACAGATAGACCAAACAATGACTTTAGGTATTTATAGAATTACTAACATGCCTAAAAAGAAAAACAAAGATTAAGAGTATTGTTACGAAACCTCATATATAAAGGTATGTGTGTATAAGTTACAAACAAAAGCAAAACATAAATAGTAATGTAAGTTTGATATTTTATTACTATATGAAAACTGGTAATCATAGACCTTTATTAATAATTAATTAACAATGTAGTTTAAAAATGGAGAACAAATAACAAAGACTTAATTAAGTTGTTACTAACATATAAAATGATTAAAAAATAATGAATTTGGTCATTATTACTAATTTTAATACCCACTAGATTTACTGGCTTTTATGTAAATACATGTGTGTGGCTCTTTACAAACTGCAGTACCATTTGGGAAGGCTAGGGGGGGGGGAGGGCAGTTGCCCCCTGAAAGAATATGATAAGAATGTATCAGTCATTATAGGTTAGATTAAAAAAGAAAATGCACAAAAGCAAATATAATTTGTTAAATTTGCTTAAACAGCAAAATTATTTCATTATCTAATATTCAATGAAAAAAACTTTGCTCGTTTAAGAAAATTTTGAAATGGCATCCCTGTTTGGAAATTTTATCCTAAGGGCTCAACTTGGCTCTCAGTGCCTCAGAACAAAACTTATCATTTTCATTTAAAATGAAAGGTAATTAATTTATCAACAAGACAGAATGATTTTCTAATTATACAAATCTCATCTAATTGAAAAATGTTTTATTTATACACATTTCAATTTATCTTTTATAATGATTTTTGTAAATGATTACTACTGTTATGTCTTTTGAGTAAGCTTTTATGAGCATGTGAAAACAGTGGCGCTGCTAGAATTCAGTTCTAGGGAGGGTTTTGAGTTTCAGATAAAAATATTCGCCGGTTATTTGAATCACTGGTTAATAGAATCAGGCAGCAATTTTTTTAAAAGTGCGCTTAACAACATGAAACTTTCCGATTCATTTTTAAAAATACATAATTGAATCACTTTGTTGAATAAAATTTGATTTAACAAAGCAGCGGATTCTGAAAAAACGCCAAAATGTTTAAATATTAACTTTGATTTTGATCCATATAAGTGACAATTAGAATTTTTTCTTAGTTCTGGGAGGGGTTTTAACCCCAAAACCCCTCCCTTGGCTGCACCACTGTGTGGAAAGCATTTTCAAAGTTTACTTATACATGCATTGCTTCCTTTATAGTTCGCACTCACATCTTGAGTAATTGATGACTGACAATGACTAAACAGTGCATAGTAATAAACAGAGTGTCCCATTTGAGCCGATACAGCTGAAATCAATGAGCGATTTGAAAACTCAGTTGAAAGAAGACATAATTGAAAATTTTTGAAGAAAAAAACATAGTTTTTGGAATATAGATAGCTTCTGTTGAGTTTTGGTCTCAACCAAATTTTTTGCAACATTTTCATTTTAAAGGAATGTTTGGTGAAACTGAGATTTTAGGCTGAAAATAAAACTGAATCTTGATCTCGAAAAATAAATGAATTCCAAATTTCTTATTTATTTTTTTTTTAGAAAAGTTTAATGCAACATCAAAACTGTATAAGTTGACAGACAATATTTTTATTCAAAAATTTCCTGTGAAAGTGAAACCAAACAACTAATTATGGAATAGAAAACTTTAGTTCAACAATCAACATGCATTTTAACCCCTCCTCCCCCCCAAAAAAACTCTTTACTATTTTGTTTAACATTTATATTTCCTATAAAACTTTTTTTTTTTTTTTTTGGTATGTGTGTGTGTGTGGGGGGGGGGGGGAGGCCTATAAAAAGTTATTAGAATGGTTTTAAATAGAATTTATCTGTTCCACTTATGAAGAATTTTGGATTTATTACTATTTTTTTTCTTGATAATTATATTATTTTTACACTATGAGAACAAGATGCATTTTATATATACCTTATGCAGTATTAGTCATTTATTCTTATTTCAAGTCATTTTTATTTAACCAGTTTTTGTACTACCAAGTATAAAGCTTAAACTAAAGAGACAGAATCCTTATTTTCGATAGAAAAGTGCAAAAGTTTGTATCTTGTACTTTTTTTAAGCCAGCTTCTGTTGTTTTTTATCAAATAGTGATACATTATTTCTGAGAAATGTTTTGAAACCAAGAAAATATGTCTATTTTTTTTCTTTATACAGGGATGCCACTCAGAAAATAACAAAAAAGAGGAAATTATGCGTAAATTTCACAACATTTATGTGTGAATTTTGTAAACTATATTTTTTACAATAAACTAAAAAAAATTGCAGTTTTTTTTTTTTTTTTTTTTTGTAAATTTTTAATTTATAATAAAAATGATTTTTCTTTAGTTCACAGTATTTTACATCAATTAATTTAACCCAGATTAAATTAAATTAAATTAAATTAAATTAATTAATTTTATGTATTGCATCATTTTAAATCAATTTAAGTAACCCAGCAATAGATTCCAGAAGTAAATAACAGAAATTTGCAGGGTTTTTTTTTTTTAATTTGGCAAAAATAGCTGTTTTATTTCATGATCGTTTGACCAAAATTGTCATCTTATTTTGTGAATATTTGACGAAAATCGTCGTTTTACATCACGATTGTTTGATACAAATCGCCATTTTATATTGCAATCATTTATTGAAAATTTCAATTCCACATCATGATCGTTTGACGAAAAATCACCGTTTCGTTTCGCAAGCATTTGATGAAAATTTCTGTTTTACATTGCGACTGTTTGATGAAAATAGCCATTTTATTTTGCTATCGTTTGACAAAAATCATCGTTATATTTCACAATTTTTTAACGAAAATCGCTGTCATATTTCACAATGTTTTAACGAAAATCGCTGCTATATTTCGTGATCACTTGATAAAAAAAGCTGTTGTATTTCGTGATCGTTTGACAAAAATCGTTATTTTATTTCGTGATCGCTTAACAAAAATCGCAAATTCTTAAAATTTAAAAAAAGCAGAAATTTGCCATTTGGCAGAAAAGTGGCATCCTTGTTTATATGTTCATTATTGTTAAGATAAATGTATAAAATATGATACCAAAACTGTTTTCTTAATAGAAAAGTTTAATAATATAACTAGTATGGATTTCTTTTTTATATACCATAAAAAACCTATATATAACAAAAAGCTGTTTATAGTGGGGAAAAAAAATATGGTCCCAATGAAATTCATACAATTATAAAAAAAGCAGTGTGCCATGGCAACATATCTAAAATAGAACATTTTCCTTTGGTGTCTTGCAATTCTGACACAAGATATTGGACTGTTACATCATATACATTACATATCATGTGATTTTAGTGTATCATAACAATTTATGTATAAATATGAATATATGTGTTCACATTGTTTGATCCTCTAAAGTCTAAATTTTTTTAAAAAATAAAGGAAAAGTTTATAAAGTGAAATAATGGAAAAAAGAAAATGCTAGTCTAAATTTAATATAAAATAGTTGCTCCAGTTGCTAGATAATGAATAAACTTATCATTCCTGTTTGAGTAACTGATAACTAAAAACAGAGAGATTAAATGAAGAAATTTTGGGATTTTTTATTATACTATTAATTCAAAATAATTGTTCTTTGGTTTAAAAAAAAAAAAAAGTTTTTTGCAGTCTTTAGGGGTTTTTTCCCCTTTTTTAAAGAGCAGCATAAATGTTTTAAATCATGATTGTGAAATATCTCTTTGTGCAAACTTATCTCTGTAAAAACCTGATTATATTTCTAAAAATACTAAGCAACAATGTAAAGTGTTTCAATTTAATTGTGCTCATAATAATTCTGTGAACATTGGTGTAAATAAGTAAAAAGGAAATCCTGAAATTAAAATTATTGAATTTCAATGGAAATAGTAAAAATTTAAATATGAAAAAGAGAACTATAGCTCATGTAATAACAAATGTTTCTTAATAGTGTTGATTTTTTAAAGCTTTTGTTAAATGTTTAACATTTTTCATGTATTTTAAACATTTGAAATCATAAACAAATGTTTACATTGTATTTGTTTTCTGAATATAAAAAATAATTCTGACTTTTTACTTATATTTTGATTATTTTATTAATTATTTTGAATCATTATAACTAAAATTTCTTTTTAAAACTTGTGAAAATAATGCAGTACTTGTAAAACTTTCTTTTTTTAATTTCATTGGTATTGATGATGATCAGATATCTTAATAATGCAATGTTTAAAACATTTTTGTAGATTAAATTTACAGTACTTTATAAATAAAAATTGCCATTTCATATAAAGTCAATTGCATTGTCTATTTAATAGTAGTTTATACATTTTCAGTGCAGCATGTTTTTGGAGTATTTGATATTTGTCACAAAATGCTACATATTTAGTATAATAACATTTATTTGATTTAAAACATCATCAATATATTCCTTTATTATATTATTATATTCCTTTTCTCAAAATAATTAAATTTGTATGCTTAAATAATATGTGAGGGTTGCTATTTATATTTCTGGCCTAATTATAAAAAAAAAAAATATTTATGATTAACATTAGATTTATTGTTTTTCAGAGTTTTCTCAGTGTACAGAGTATTCTACAACTGAGGGCTTTTGCATACATTTAAATCAATTTTCAAAGTACTTTTTCCACCCTGATCGAGGTAACTACAACACATACATTTTGAATACATACACTGTTTCTTCGGGTGTCAAAAATCCATGTTTTTTTTTTATGTGTGGGAACAAAAAAAAAAAAAAAAAAAAAAAATGTGAGTGCCAAATTAGGGTTGTATGGCAGATGCCGATCAATTTGATCATTTGGACTTTTGAAATTCCTTTGAGTGATGTGTGAGAGCTCATATTTTCATGATGAAGAATTATTCACCTGTTCTTCTGCTTTTTCAAATTTCTCTAGGGACTCCTGGCAAAAAAATGGTCGTTTACCATTCAAAAGTGACTGCCCTGCATTGCTCTAATGCCACTGTCACCAGTCAAAGAAACGGGCAACCATTTGCTTCAATGTGCTTCTTTCTTGAACAACTTTTATAGGTTTTGCCTTTATTTAGAAGACCTGTACAGTTGATTGCTGTTTTGTTTCAGGCTCATATACACACATCCATGATTTGTCACCTGTGTAGATGAATACAGCCTTTGATGAACCTCGAACGTATATTTTCAGAATTTCCTTACGCTAATCGACAACAGCCTTCTTTTGAGCTATTATCAGATTGTGCAGAATCCAAAAAGCAAACAATTTTTCTACACCCAAATGTTCATGTAATATCTTATTGATGCTTGTCATACAGATACTTGCCCAGAGATTTCCCAATTTCATGGTATGTCATATGATGATCTTGCTTTATGAATTCACACACAGCATCGATATTTTCTGGCACAACAACTGATTTTGGATGATTTTCATGGAATATGTTCTGAAGTGGACATCGACCACGATTAAATTTGTTATAGCAGTTTTTTACAGTGCTTTAGGATGGTGCCATATTGCTGTATAAAGAATTAAGTTCATGGAAACACTCCTGTCTTGACAATCCACGTCAAAAATCATGAAAAGTAGTTGTACAAAAATGTTTATGATACAATTCTATTTTTTGCACAAGATGAATTTTTCAATTTATTTTAAATAACACAAAAATCAAGCTAAAATGGCAAATTGTTCTGAAGAATTTATGGTTAAAAATACCAACTTTCTATTGAAATTATCTGCAGTCACCTAGTAACACCCCCTGTTGCCAAGGCCAGAAATATAAACAGAAACCTTCGTATACAACATAATATTAAACTACATATTCATTCATTATTTATTTATATACATATACAGGGTGTCCGAAAAGTCTGGAAACGGTCGAATAACTCGAAAAATACATATGAGATTGAAAAACGTAAATATACGTGTTAAATATTTTTAAATAAGCTACTCAGTGATACCAAATTTGACCTTCGTAACCGACCCCCTGGGGGTCAGAGAGGGTCCAACTTTGAAATCTTAAATTATAACCCCCATTTTTTATTGCAGATTCGGATTCTACAGACAAAAATACGTAACTTTTGTATTTGATGTTTATTTCGAATCCTCGTTTATCACGGTGTAATTGAGCATATTAAATCGATACATATTTCGGCTTTTCCAACGGGATTTTCCCTAATCGAAACTAATTGGGGAGAATTTATGACATCAAATTCCTCGTCTTTTGCAATAATAGCGTTTCTTGAAAATCACCGGTGCCGATTATTTCGGTAGTGCTACACAGTTAAAAATTTTATCCATTTGCTGTAGCGTCACTCCACAGCTTTTATAGAATATCTCTTTCATGACCAATGAGAAAGTTCCATAACACAGTAAAGTACACTGTAAAAAAATTGACCCTTTTGCTGCATCGTCACTCCACTGCTTTTATAGAAAACGATTACTTTACTGTGTTATGGATCACATTCTCATTGGTCACAAAAGAGATATTCTATAATAGCTGTGGAGTGACGCTGCAGCAAATGGATCAAATTTTTAACAGTGTAGCACTATTGAAATAATCGCCACGGGTAATTTTCAGAAAACGCTATTCCTACAAAAGACGAGGAATTTGACGTCAAAAATTCCGCCCAATCAGTTTCCATTAGGGAAAAATCCCGTTGGAAAAGCGGGAATATGTATCAATTTAATATGCTCAATTACACCGTGATAAACGAAGATTTGAAATAAACATCAAATACAAAAGTTACGTATTTTTGTCCGTAGAATCCGAATCTGCAATAAAAAATGGGGGTTATAATTTAAGATTTCAAAGTTGGACCCCCTCTGACCCCCCTGGGGGTCGGTTTCGAAGGTCAAATTTGGTATCACAGAGTAGCTTATTTAAAAATATTTAACACGTATATTTACGTTTTTCAATCTCATATGTATTTCTTGAGTTATTCGCCCGTTTCCAGACTTTTCGGACACCCTGTATATGTATTACACACAGTTTTAAAATGTTAGAAAAACATCAACTCCATCCAGTCATTGTTTTAGTATGCTTTAATGGTGAGGTCACTGAACTTCACATCACAGGGTTGCCACGCCACCTGGAGAACATGGAAAACCGGAAAAACGCAGGGAATTTTAAAATCTCCTCCCAAAACAGGGAAAATCCATGGAATTTTTAAAAAATCCTAAAAACTCTGGAAAACACAGGGAATTTTTTCCTATTATATCTAAACATATATATATATATTTTTTCAGCTTTCATTTTGAAAGCCGAATATTATCTTATGATGTTTTTTAAGATAAAAAATAAACCAGTGTTGTGTATCAGAGTTATCCTATATTTCATGCATGTTTTTTGAGTAACGCTTTATTATTTTATTATTATTAATGTAAAATGTGGGATTCAATATAAGTGTAGCAACTTTAAATTGTTTTTTCATTTGCTCATATCATATGATGTATTCTATTTGTTCAATTAATGGGGTAATGGTAAATTATAAGATGTTATTACCCTACATACACTCATATATTTTTACACATTCAACATAGAATAAACGCATTGCAGTACAGGGAAAACACAGGGAATTTTTTTTCAAGATTAGAGTGGCAACCCTGCATCATTTTTTGCGAGGCTGTATAAAGAATATGGTTTACAAACAACCTCTTTCCTAACATGTGTAAACTACAAAATTGCATTGGCACTGCAGAACAAACCAATGATGGGAAAGTTGCTGAAACAGTCTGATTGGAGTTGATATATATCATTTCAGATTATGTTTGGAGAAAACAAAATTTGTCCAATGGATATATTAAATTTTCTGCCAACTTGACATCAACTAGTGTTTTCTTTTTTCATATTTCATACTTATTTCCAAAAGAATATTTTTACTATTATGATGCATTAGTATTGAACTTTAACTGTCATCTAACATATATGTGAAATTGTGTCTTGTTGTGAATAGAATATAATGAGTTTAATCATTTCAATAATTTTGAAACATGCTAAATACAAATAATAATCTACGAGATTAAATATTAAGATCCACTGTAACAAATACAACCAAAAAATATATATTCTTCAATTAATCATTATAATTTTTAGAATTATAAAAACAAAACACAATGCAAATTAAGTTCATTTGTCTATTGTTTTTTGCAAATAAGTATTAGATAATTAAGGTGCTGAGTTAAAAATTGTTATACTTTAAAATTTATACATAATACATTTTCTTTAGATAAACTTATAGTGTATAATGCAGTATCCAAGTGTTCCTTCCTAACCACTTTTGCAGCTTTCTGATGTAAAAATCTCATTAAAGGTCTTTAAATAATGTATGGCATATTTAAAGGCAGAATGATGCATGTCATATTTTCTTAAATCTTCAAAAAGGAGAATTTTTCGAATATTCTATAATGAATTCCTTTGTTCAAACATATTTTTGGCAAATATACTTATAATGGCAATTTCATGACAATATCATTATACTGAGATTCCTATGCATAGATTTATATCTCTAATACCCCCCATGCACTTATCACTTAGTAATTTTTTCACTCTGATTTTTAAAACAGCTTACCTATATCTAACTTGAATATTTCTGTTTGTAATTTAATTTTCTTAGTTTATAATCATTTAGAAATTGGTATTTTATGTGAATACATAGTTCAATAAATTTAAGTTTTTCATATTTTGAATTACATATAACTTTGTAATGAATCATATGAGTATTGGATGTAGACTAAATAAAATTTTACTTTGTTATTATAAAGTAACATAATCTGCCTTGAGGCAAAATTAGGCATGAAACAATTTTTATCCTTTTTAGCTAATTATCAAAACAAAATATAGAAATTGGATTTCATTAAAATTTTCTTATAAATTACATAGAGATTTGTATTAATTTAAGTATAAAGGAATAAAAGAAATAATGCATATATACTTTTTCGCAAATATTGAGATTTTTTTTTTATTACAAAATAATAGATTTCTAACAATATTGTACAATAAGTATATGAATATAAGAAATAATTTTAAAACATGAATCTTATGTCTTAAAAAGATTGTACTTAAAACTTTTAGAGCTATATATATATTCATATGTGAAAATAATATAAATGAAATTTCTAAAATATCATTTGAAAACAAAAACAATTCTAAAATATGTTGCAAAATATTTTAAAAATGGTGCGAGTTAATGTCAGAATGAGTTTAAAAAAATGTATAAAAAAGTTGTTGAAATAATATTGATATTATATTTTATAAATTATATTCTTTAATATTATAATTATTTTTAAAACTCTTATGTCAATGCAGTTTTTCTTTAGCAGTGACAATTTTTCCAAATAATGTTTTTAAACATTATTCCAATTTAAAGATATGTGTAAACATTTGTATATTATTTTTGTTTAATGACCTAATTTAAATCTGAATGTAAATTTGTTCTTTTAGAAATCATCAGTTGCAGAGATTTTCCTTTTAAAAGCATCTTCACTTCCTTTGAAGCTGGAGTTGAACATGCAAAGAAATCTGAAAAAGGTTCTATATTTACATGTGACTATTGTGCCTACACTTCCAAATTTAAAGCTAATTTTTTCCGGCATATGATGAGACATACTGGAGATAGGCCTTATAAATGTGAAAAGTGTAATAAAGGTTTCATTACAAAACATCATCTTCAATATCATCTGAAATCACACTGAATGTAAATTATTTTTACTTTTTTAATCATTAAAATTGCATTTCTCATTCTTTTATACTCTTGGAGAATTTCAAAATTGTGTACAGTTATAATTCTTTGTATCCTTATAATATGTATTTATTGAAACTTATTTATTTCTGTATAATTTTGGTAAAAATTTTAAAAAACATGTATATGATTTTCATGTTTATACTTGAATAAATTTTTGGAAAAAATTGTAAACCTGTTTACTTATTTACATTTTCTATTTATTAAATTTATGTATAACTTAATTATTTCGTTTTAAAATATTATCTGCAAGTGTTATTGTTCAGGAAAAAAAAAAAAAATCTGATTTATCAAATTACTATGATTATTTGAAAAATGATATTTTCAAAGACTAAAATTTTAGACTTATAAATAAATTCTACATTAAAAAATAATGATAAACATAATTTTTATGACCATCAAAATGTGGCTTACAAAATAACAGAGTCATATAATTATATATGCCATGGATTAAACATTAATATTCCTCAACCAATTATAGACATATTTTAAATGGAATTTCAGTTTTACAATTTTCAAATTGTAGAACGGTTTTTTTTTTTTCAGAATTGATTTTGTAATAGAAAATAACTTCATTAGGTCAAATACTTTAGAAATTATAAAAATTTAATGCTTAGAATGCCTAATGTTAAATATATTTTTAATTGCTGCAAAACATATGAGTAGTTAGTATATTTGGAAGAAAGAGCTGCAATTTTGAGTTCCTATATTTAAAACTTCACAAATTCAATTTCTGTTAAGAGAAATCATAAATAAATCGCATAATTTTCAAAAATATGGGGAAAAAATTGTAATTTATAAAATTTTTAACAGAAATTTATTTTCAAAAGCTTCAAATTGCAAATCCAAAATTATAATTCATTCAAACAAAGTAAATTTAGCGTAAAAAGGAATTTCATATTAGGAGTTTTAAACTTTAAATCTTCATAATTCCTAAACTATTTGGCTGAATGACTTCCTGTTTTGTGTCTTCAAGTAAAATTTATCAGACAAGTCAAATATGATATTAAAATTAGTTGCTTACATTAATGTGTCAATAATTTTAAATGATTAAAAGAATTTAAAATAAATAGGAAAAATAGTAAAATTTAATATGAACAAAATTTATTATCTTTCTTAAAATATTTTGCCCATTGAATAAAAAAGGGAAATACTAAATAATAATTATTGAGTTTAATTCTTTTAACTTGAACAATAAATTAGAATAAGCTTACAAACAGTAACTTTTTATCTAGCATAAACAGCATTGTCATGATAATTTCCTTTCAGTACTTAAATTATTCATTCAATAAAGGTAACAAGACTGATGCATTTCTCTATGTAAACAAATTCGTTATGATTTTGTAATTTTCTCATTCTACTTGATAAATAAATATGCAGGAATGAACTGGACGAAATTAATAAAAGAATGATAACATCTGCTCTACAACTCCTTTACATTGTAAAATAACATTGAGGATAAAAAAGAGCTAATACATATAAAAAGATTACACAGGCTTTTTTTAACAGAGATTGGGAAAAAAAAAAAAAAAAAAAAAAAAAAAAAACTTTTGGATTCATGCACAGCATAAATTATTAGGAACTATGACATCCTCAAAATTTTCTTTAAAATTTGAAACACTAATTGCCAAAATTGCTTAATTAATGGTAATAATGTTAATATTTTGTAAAATAAATTTGAAATGCAAATATAACTGAGCATTTTTATGATTATAGTTACTTTGTATATGTGTATGTATAAATTAATAAATCTATTTTTCATTTTATTAGCATACATATGTATGTATAAGTTTAGAATTATACAGCAACAGCACATTTACAAAATATAAGTTGCAAATATTCGTCATGATATTTGATTTGTTGTGCTATTAATAAAACTATTTCCAGTTTTATAATTATTAATTATAATTTTATTAATAAAAAGGTAAACATGTAACTTATATGCTTTAATGTCATTTAATTAAAGGCTGCTTTGAATACAGCATGATTTCTTGATAGTCATGCAATATTGAATGCAAGAAAAAAGGTCATAAAAAAAGATTTAAATAAAATCGGATTTCTTGATTTATTTTTTATTATTATTTTAAAATCCTAATTTCTAATGAAAATTTTAGAGTTTGGCACAACTTTAATAGGAAGATGACTCCTTGAGCTTTTTAAACAAAAATTGAAAAAAGACAATTTCTCGTCATTCGAGTTTTTTTTTTTACTCTACATAAGTATTTTGTCAAAATATATTCTTGAACAAATTGTTTATTTGTTGATTAATAAATCTCCAGGATAAATGTATCCTTTCATTGGGAGTAAATAGAAAATGATTTGACAACAGTATTTTTCTTTTATTAGAAATTTAAAAAGAAAAAGAAAAACAGTTAAGCTTTAATTATGCTAGAGAAACACTTCCTGTAACATTATAAAATAGTTCAAAAGAATAAAAAAGAATTACTTTAAAAATAACCTGGGATCTAAAAACTATAATGATTTCTATCAACCTATTCTTCAAAATTCTATAATTATCTTTATTACAAATAGATTGAGAATTCCATTTTTTAACTCAATCAAACCGATTGGTAAAGTTAACATAATAATTAAATATTTCCAACTGAGCGAAGAAAGTTATTACAGTTGTCATGACCTATATGGTTACATGAGCGAATGATGCTCACCGGTTGTTGTGCCCAGTTAGTTTAAACGGTAAAGCATTGGCTTTGTAAGCCAAGTATCTGGGTTCGATTCCTAGCCTGGGCAATTTTTCGCTCAGTTGGAAATATTTAATTCTTAGATTTAGAATTCATTTATTCAGTATGTCAATTTCAGTTTGTATTTTTTCTTGCTTACTTTTGTACTAACAAAAGACTCCCAAAATGTACGACCCATGAATTTCAATGAGATTAAAATATATCATGGAAGCCATACAACTGCAGTTACGAGTCCTGAGGTATTTTTGCATTTGTTTACTCTTTAGCCTGGGTTTGATTGACTCTTAAATTATTTTTTAAAATTATATATTATAACATTTAAAACAGTTAAACTTGTATATATTGTTTTATTATGTATTTTCACATACATGATCCATCATATATATGTTATGAAAAGAAAAATGTGCAAGTCATCACATGTGTGTGTGTATATATCTTTTATAAAATAGAAATAGGGTTTTATAATAAAATCTATTAGAATAATATCCTTATTAACCATTTATATGATAAATATAAAATAATAAAATAAAATGTTTCGCTGAAATAAACTATATTTGAAAAGTATAAAAGTATATATTTTGCTTATTGAATATTTTTTATAGTTTGATGTATAGTACATGTTCGTCAAAATATTGTTTGATGCTGTTGTTGAAATAGTTCAACATAAAATGTTTTCTTTGTAAGTTTCAAAGTCATAATCTTTACACCGGTTATTTAAGATATAATTTTGTCTTTCCATTGTTTGTTAGAATGTATACAATATGAACGAATGTATACACTAATAAGAACATGTTAACATTTGATGTTCATATTAGTGTTTTAATTAACATAAATAACATGTTTGTAAAAGTCAAATGAGCATTGAAGTAAAGTTTATGTAAAAAATAAATTTAGCTTTGTGTAATTTTATTTTTTGTTTCACTTTAAATACAGATTTGAATATTTCACATATATATCTATCCAGCCTTGAAAGTTTTTTTATTACTTCCCCTCCTTCCCCACAAAACAAAACCTTTACACATATGCATCACACTTTTCTTCTTTGATATACATTACATAAATTCTGTTTGTTGCATGCAAAACTGAATACAGTGAACTCAAGTTAATACATCTTTGTTTAAAACACACCTTCGTTAATGAGGACAATTTTGTTTTCCCCATAATTTTTTTATATGTAATTAATGTTCTTTGCTTAAAAAACATTGCTTAAAGCAATCAAATAATATAGACAATTTTTCCACAAACTAACCAAACAGAATTAAAATTGCTTTTCTACAGTATTTTTTTAAAAGCAACTTAGAAGTAACTTTGTTATTGGGAGATGAAGAATACCTGAGTGACAATAATGAATACCACTAAAAGAGTAAGACATTAAAAAATTGCTAATGACTGTTTACTAATATTACTAATCAAAATTTGATATAACATGTACCAAATTTTCGAGTGTGCTAACTATTGTGTATATATTTTCTTTGTGTTTAGTAATTTATTCTTTTGAATTATTACAGAATTTTTCTATTTTGTTTAGAAAACATTGTATTTGTGTCTATTTTTGTTAATTATCCACCAGAAAATACTGAAAAAAAATATGTTTCTGTTTGACATAATGTCACTCCTAAGTTACATAACAAAAATTACTCAAAAAAATGTTAATTTTAAATTATATATTTACTTTAAAGTGTTTAGGCTGAACGTTAACAACTATTCAATAATATAATAATTTTTTGTAGTATTTTTAATAGTTTGTAGAGTTATTAATTATTATCTTATAAAGATAGAGAAAAATGCTAGTTGAGCAAATTGCAAGCAGTATCAGCAGAATATGTAACCTCCCCATAATTACAAATCAGAACCAAAGACTTCACAACCTTAAAAGCATGTATCATATGTAAATAACATACAATAGTTCACCAGGAAGACAAATAGAAAATGCCAAATGGTAAAAAAAGATCATGTAATTCTTGAGGGACACTATGCATTTAAGGGTTAACAAATCGTCACTAACATCATTTTTAACTAAAATGACTAAATTAAAGGAAAAAAAATGTTTATTTTGGCATTAATTGTAAAATATTTATGTCTAAAATTGAATTTAATTTATTTAACAAAAAGATAACAAAAGAGACTATTTTACACCACTGAAATGTTTTCATAGTTAATTTGAACTCTGATCAATGTGCACGAAAAAAAAAAAAAAAGTCATTTGAAAATTTGCTTTAACACAAGTTCATTGTAACAGAAAAATGTAATATACATTTTTTATAATTCTGCAAAATGACTAAAAAATTAACTTCATTTTTTTTCCCATCCCCCTTCCAATACTTTCCGGATTTAAAATTTTATGCTATAGAATTTAATTAGGTTGAATAGTACTAAATTATGAATTTCAAACTTATGAAAGGGAGGGGATGAGATTAAAGTAAAAAGGTTTGTATTCATTATTGGTTTATATTTTTAACTTATAAGTGCAATTAATCATAAAATTATTTACCATAATTAGATATGAATTAGATGTCTTTGTGACCTGTATGCCAGATTCACAAACACGTTCTTAATTTGGCTGAAGAAGAAACCTTACCAATGTTTTGTGAAATATACACACATTGCTAATTAAGTTTGAATCTTTTGTAAAAACTTCTTATAATGAAAATTTTTGAAATTATTTGTTTTGGAAAATATATATGAAGCCTAAAAAATGTTTAGTTTAAATTCTAAGCTTGCAGTTTCATAGTTTTTTTTTTTTAACTTTGAGTAAAAGTTTAAACCTTTTAAAGGCTAAGTAATTCTGTTGCTAAAATATTGAAATGGTTGAATGTCATCAGAATTTAGAAACAAATTCAAATTAAAATAAATAACTGCTTTTTTTTTTTTTCAATACATTATAAGAGCAAAATTTTTTTACAAAATTCTGGTACAAATTTAGCAAAATTTGTATTAAAATTAAATGGTATAAAATTATACATAAATGCTCTTCAAAAGGGTTAAGGAAATTTATTCAATAATAAAGTGAGAGACTAAGTAAATCAAGAGTTTTTATTGATTTTTAAATAAAAAAAGAAATTGAAAATTATAAGTTTCTTTTTTTTAACAATTTGATTGTTTGTAGATATATCATTTAAATATTTTAAATATTCATCTTTTTAATATAGTTATATAAAATTTAGAATTTTAAAATGCATAATGTAAAATTACTTTTAATTATTTGTAGCATTTTAAGTACATAATAGTTGTAATGTAAAATTACTTGTTCAATTTGTAAATTAATTATAAATATTTTAACTTTCTATAGTTTATGTAACACCACATTAGTTAGCTATTTTATTTCGGCTTATAAGATATGTATTTTTAATTTTTCCATTTAATAAATGGAGGTTTCATTTAAATATTTAATTATATAAAATTGTTTGCAATTGACTTTAATGAGTGTCTGCATTTTATCTTTTTGTCTAAATTACAGAATTTATGTTTTCATATATATATATCTGTATATGAAAAATAAATATTAGTAAAATCTTATTTAAATTATTCATAATCTATATTCTTCTTTATTTTTAATGAAACTTTTACTTGTTGTATTAATTATGTTATTTCACAATTTCACAGCTGTTCAATTGTACTTTAAGAAAGTTTTCCCCCTACAAATGAATCTGCCACATAATAAAATATGTTTTGATCATTTATCAGAATGTTCAAGTTTTTTTTTGTTGAGAACCACAAAATTTTTATATATATATTCATTACATGAATTTTACAAATGTATGTGATAATTCATTATATTTTTAACTGAAAGCATCACTAAACTGTCTAGTTGCATTTTTTTTTTTTTTTTTCCAATTATAGCTATTAATGAAACAGAAAAATAACTTGGTAAAGTATCTTTTCTTTTATCAATAAAATTATTTATTTTAAATGTAAGTAAAGTAAATAAGGAAAGTAAAGTAGCTAGTAAAGTTAATAGGAAATGTGTATATGAAATGGAAAAAAATAAATAAGCAGCATTATTTTCATATGTTGTGATATGTGTGACTTTCTTCAAGGTAAATAAATAAATACAGTAAAATAAGAAATTGCAAAACTAGTATCACCTTTATTTTCTTTCTTTCATGAACTTTTTTGTTGCAGTTGCCGTGTGATATAATTTCAATAAAAATAACCACATAATTTCAATGCATAGTTTTCAAATTGATTGTTCAAACATTACTTTTGTTTGTGCGCTTAAATATCATTTATGGAAAGTTAGGTGCTTAAAATTTATGGAAATTTACATTAGTTTTGTCTTTTTTGCTAAATTTTTAACAATCTTAAAAACTTAGAATTAAAATAGGAAGAACTGTTATTCATAACATTTCTCTATATTAACATTAAATATTTTTAGAATATTATTCAGTGGTAAAAAATATGAGAGCAAATCATTTATAAATTTTAAAAAATTGTTTAATTTTTTTCAAATTCAAATTTTATTATTCTTTTTTTAATTCAAACACTACATTGAATTCTATAACTATTGGACAAACAAAGAGACAGTTTTCACAGTATTTTTTATGTTTGTATATATTACAATTAAAAATGCACACTTAGATTATGTGCAGATAGAAATCTTAAATGTAAAAGTAATTAATATATAAACATATATATTTATAATTTAAGAATTTTAGTTTTGGGGGTTATAATGTAAATCAATAAAGCTTTTAGTTGTGAAAAATATGCATATTTTAATTTGTAAAAAGACTTGTGGTTATATGTACTAAATTTTAATTACACAATTTCCAAGTTTCAACAATTTATTAAAGTTATGAATTGAGTAGTAATGGCTTTTACATGTTTTTAATGGAAAATGATGAACAGAAATTTTTGATTTTTCTTTTATGTTTTATAAATATAGCAAACATATTTTTATTTGTGATGCAATCATTACTATTTTTTTCCATTTGTAAAATTTTTAAAAGCAACATAATATAATTTTGTATATATTATTTAACAGAATGTAATTTTTCAGTTTGTGTATTTTCTGGTATTTTGACACTGTCAATATTTAAATTTCCATATTTTAGATATCTGCTAGTCTAACTACAATTCTACCCTTATTTTTCAGGTACTATATTTTTATCAAATGGTGGTTGGAGGACATCTGTTTTGCTTCCTAAAAAATTCCAAATCCACCGTTTCCATTGTTCATTGTGTCCTTATTCTTCAGACAGAAAATATCACTTACTGCGGCACCAACTTATTCATTCAGGTGAACGGCCATTTAAATGTTCTCACTGTGGTAAAGGCTTTACAACAAAGCAAAACTGTGAAACACACAAAATGACACATAGGCAAGAAAAATCATTTTGTTGCTCAATATGTTCTCAAAAGTTCCCCTCACCTGAAACTCTACAAAGTCATATCATTACACATTCCTTATGAAATAGTGATCCCTGTTGTTTTACTTAGAGATATACTTATTTATATGTGTTATAATAAAATTCAAAGATTTAATCCAAATGCTGTGATTTCTTTTATTTCAGTTTATGGTGTTGGTGTTATAAAGCTTTCATATATTGTTATGACAAGTAAATTAAAAAAGCAATTTAACAAATTACAACGACTATTTGGAAAATGATATTTTCAAAGACTAAAATTTTAAACTTATAAATAAATTCTGTATTTAAATTTATAATAAAAATAAACATAATTTTTATGATGATCATAACAAGTCTTGTATTATGCATGCTGTGCATTAAATATTAATATTCCTAGACCAATGATAAAAAACAGTAGCTTATAAATATACAACTTTAACTTTTTAAAATGTGCATTTTTATTTAATTGAGTTAATCAGACAGACTTCTGAAACCTCATATTACATACGACATGGATTAAACATTAATATTCCTGGGCCCACTATAAACTAATTTTAAATGAAATTTCACATTTACAATTTTTGGAACTGTACATTTTAAACTTCTAAACATCGCACATTTTAAATTTTTACGCCGTTGTATAGAGCAAAAAAATGCACTTTTAAATGAAAATTTTTTAATACCTATATCACAATTTGTTCTCAAATTATTATTATTTTTTTAATAGTTGTTTTTTAATAGTGTTTTAATAGTAACTTTTTTATCATTGTAGACACAGAAGTATTCCATTTTTGGACATTAAACATGGACCAACGAATAAGTTGCAGAATTCAATCAATAAAAAGATTCAGGTTTCCCAGTTCTCTACCGAGGACAACAACATTTTACCATATAGTTAACAAACAAAAATAAATTGATAAAAAAAGAAAATTAAAATGTATCAGCAGAGAAAATTACATCTCTATGTAAATATAACTGGTTATACTATTTGTGATTACTTCTTAATTATGGTGGGGAGGGGGGGGGGTCCTATTTCATTCATCATAAAAAAACAAGTAATAAAATATAATCAGCAGAATAAATATCTCTTAAGAAAAAAAAAAAAAAAACTAATTATGTTACTTGTAACTATTTTAAAATTTAGGATAAAAATTTACTATAATATTTTTCTAGTCAAGAACACACACCAGAATTTTTAAAAATTCAAAGGATAAATCACAATTATTTTTCCTCCATGTTTATATAAATTAGGGAAAGAAAGAAAAAGCAACAGATACTGTGAAAATTGTTAGAAATAGGCATAAAATTCAGCATACACAGTTACTAATTTTAACTTATTTTAAACTATTATTTTCTCTTTCTTTCTAGCAAGAAGGTAACTAATGATCAGCTTATAATACAACTGATTTTCCATTGATTGTTTGATAAACAGAGATTGTATAATATATAAAATAACAAACTTAGAGGATATATGAAAAAATAATGTGGATGTCAAAAGGGATTTAAAAAAAAACCATGTTTTTTTATGTCAATTTAACAATACAAAAGTAAAATGTTTCAGAAAATTAACAGATGAATAAGAAATAAAATAAAAACAGAAAAAGACGGGGGGGGGGGGGGGGGAAAGGTGAATCATGATCAGTGTTGAATTCAGGGGGGTGGGCAAATTATTCCTCTCCCAGAAAATTTGAAATGCATTTTCAATGGTCAAAAAATACAATTTCTCCCCCAGAACTCTATAATCCCCCCCCCCCCCCAAGAGCCAATGAAGTCTCTCCTGGAGAAAAGTGTCTGAATTCAACACTGATCATGATGAAGAAAAGAGAAGGTCAGGACAAAGGGTGAGAAGAGAGAAATGTCATTTAATACTGAAAAAAAGAAACGGAAAAATAACTTTATGACAAATTAATTAATTTAGAGTTAAATAACTTAATTACTTTTCACTAACAAGAGTTGAATCAAACTATGCATTGACAGCAAAAGATTTCTGATTAAGATACTATTATTTTGTCCAAACCCAAAATATCTACTGTCCATGTTAAGCAAGCAAGTCTGACCAAGATAGCTCAAAGATTTAGTAAGTAATGATATAAACACCACTGCCTTCCATTAAATCAGAACAGACAACAAACTTTCAATCATAACTTTAAAAATCACATTAAAAAATTTATATTTTTTGAATTTTAAATTTAAATTGATCTGGATCTTTCTAATGGGATTAATAACAAAATTAATTCTCATATACTTTTTTTTTTTTTGCATGATTTATATTTATGATTTTTTTTACTAGTACAATTATTATGTAAATAACAAAGCATAATTGACAACTATCTTACTTTTTGCAACAATTTAAAGGCAGAAAAAGTGATGGTGGCAAATGATTTTTTTTTTTTTTTCTTAATAACAGAAATTTGAAAATACAAAGCTAAGACATTAAGGGAGCTGGTCACCCATATTCCGAATTCCTATCACTAATGTAATGTCTATAAACTTTTAATGTATTTGTATATTTAAAATATCACTTTAGGAAATTAATATTTTTAACTTCTATTTTATGCACATTCTTTTGAAAAAATATCTCTGTTTTTTCTTAGTTTTCAAAAATTTTCTAAAGGATATATTTAATTTTATATGAAATGTTAAAATTTTACTTACAATTAGACAGTTTTTAACACATAAAATATCAAATTCCACTTAGATTTAGAATATTTTGAGAACCAAGAAAAAGAGAGACATCCTATAAAAATAGTGCATAGAAAAAAGAAGTTAAAAATATTAATTTGCCCAAAAGATATTTTAAATATACAAATGCATCAAACATCCATAGACTTAAAATTATGGAGGAGAATACAGAAGCTCAGTGACCAGCCCAGTGACCCTTTAAGAGAAATAACTGTAAATTTTGGCCTTTTGAAATTGTAAATGCTAATAATCTTGACTGTGTTTTTTAAGGAAATGTAAAAGTATTTATTTTAGATAGTATAAGAATATGATTATCTTAGATGTTTTTAAAATACAAAATAGATTAATATTTTTTTCTTCAAAAGAATACTTGTAATTAGGCTTGCCATAGCAAACTATATGGGACAACTCTGGTTATCTCAGAAATTTTCCAGATTATCCCAGAATTTTTGAGTAATGCAAATTATCCAACACATAGACAGAAATTAACAGAAGATTACTTTGCTTTGAACAAGCAAGAAAGCCAGTTTATAAGTGCATCACAATTCTTTCAACTTTACTGAACATTTTAGGCATAAAATTAATTTCATTGTTGAAAAGTTTTATGACACATCTTTAAACTTTGAATTCAAAAGTAGAGAAAGGAATTTTCAGGATACAAATCAAGTATAAAAATTAACATTATATATACCTAGCATTGTATATGTATGGAAAAAAAAAAAAAAAATAAAAAAAATAAATAAATAAATAAATAAAGCCTTTTTCTATCTTTTCTCCCAAAGAAAATCAATTGGATATTCTTCAATGGCATGGCTGAATATTACCTGTGCATCATTTTAACTTAGAAAAAAGGAGAAAAGATCTCTCTCTTTTTTCAAAGAACAAATATTTTTTTGAAAACATTAAAACTTATTGTGTAAAATCATAAAAAAGAAAATAAAAACAGAGTAGGTGAACTACATTTAATGAGAATGCATAATGTACAAGTGAGTTTGGTAATGAAAAACAAAATGAATTTCTATTATGGTTCTTTGATTTTAGTTAAAATGCCTTTGCTTTGCTACACAGTTTCCATTAATTCCCATGTATGAAGTCCACATTTGTTCAGAAAAAGGCAGAATTTTTGCACATTTATGTCCTGTCTTACTTACATCAGAGCACAAACAATTTAAATGTGTGCGATACACAGTCATTTGACCCATTGGTCGATTGAAAGGATTATATCCTTTTTTTCTATTTTTGTGCATTTTAAGGTGTCCACTCTGTTTCAAACATTCTTCAGTGACCATTTCTTCATATGCATCATGGTCCATACCATAATAACTACCTGTAAAATTAAATTATTTAATTACTTTAGACAAATTTTAATAATATATTAAAACATAATTAAAAATAAATAATTTAATTAAAACTTTATTCCATTTCTCCTGTCACTTTTATATTTTCATTCAAAACTTTTTAAAATCTAAACATAAAAAAAAGAAGAAAAGAAAAAAAAATAATAAAATAAAATGAGAGAAAAGTAATACCTAATTAAATGCATGTTACTTTATGCAAGGTATTCCTTCTGATTATTGACTAAGAGGTAATTTCTAAATCATTAGTTTTAGTTCCTATTAGCAATAATTAAAGTTTTGTTCTTCATATGAAAATCCATTTACACTAAAATAGATATTTCTGTGAAAAAGTTATGGAATTTAATTTTTTTTATAGCCTCTGAATTTTATAAATTATATTTAAAAAAACCTTCCCTGTGCTCCAACATGTAAAGCACTAAAAAATTTACATTTGTATAATCAAACATACTTAGTTATGATATTGAGAATTTTATGAATTTTCAACATTTTCTGATACTAAGAAAAAAAATAATTTTAGTACCACAAAATCTCAAAAATGCAAAGTATCATATCTTGGTAATTTATCACTGAAGAATAGAAATATTTACTATCTATTTTACTTACTAAAGCATGAAGAAAGTTTTTCTTTTACTAAATATAATTAGTAGGAGGCAAGGGCAAGGGTTTCTCAGATAAGTTTAGATGAAAAAAACTGAAGAACAATGTCTAGGAGTCAGTCTTTTGTTTAACTACTAAACTTCAATCTTGCTTGGTTATTATACAGGGGTAAATTTATGTACAAATGGATGATTTATATATCCCTAAAAAATGAACATTGTAATATAGGCCATATGCCTATTCCATTATCTGAGCTTGGTTCCTATCGCAGCCCTGAGATGGAGGAGCACCTCTTTAGTCCGTCTGACTACAGTAAACTCCAGATTCCACCTGTCTTTATTCCAACAGAAAACTACTTAATTCATCAAAATTTTGTGGGCTGAGCTCTATTTTCAAGAGCCTCATTAGAGAATTTGCACACTTTGAGGTACAGAATTCAATCTTTGTTGCTAGGTATCATATACACACACACACACACATATATATATATATACATAATGTTGTAACATTGTAAAAAAATATTATTTAATGGATAAAATGGATTTCCATATGATGAAGAATTAACATTTAAAAACCTTAATGGGCAAAAATTTTGTGATGCATGGCTCTAAGAATTTTAAATATGAGTAACAAAAAATATCAAATTTTGAGTGACATTATGCTATTAATTAAATATATATATATAGTTTTTAATTTTTTTTCACAGGAACAAACATTGTTTTTAATGTGAAATCACATAGTATAAAATTTATTTGCTGATGTTTTTTCATTAACATCTCTCATAAATCCAAATTATGGTTTTTAAAAGAAATTATACCAAAATTCAAGAGATGCCTTGATGTGACTTTAAGAGGCTTGTTTTAAAATTCAATTAAAATTATTTTTGATTTGTCTTCTAAAGTATATTTACAAATCAAAACAATATTTTTTATTTTCCAACTCTTTACTATTAAATGTACCATACTTTAACTTAAATGATTTATTATGCATTGAAAGGCATTTACAGTAAAACCTCGTTACAACAATATTTTAGGGACCATATAAATATATTGTTGTAGAGGGGTTATTGCTATACCGAGGTCCTACATATTTTGGGCTTTCAATAAAGATTTCTTTTTACTTTAAGGTATATACTACTTAAATATTTATATATAGAAGAAAATAGTAGCAGAGCGTTAATAGTAAAAGATAAATAATGCAAAAAAAAAAAAGAAAAATTCAGAAAATGAGCAAAGAAATATTGACATACCTGAAAATTATTTTTATTAAAAATAATCTAATATTTTGGTATGCTTATTCATCTTTTAACAATTAAATCAACGAAAAACGTATGCATTAAATCTAATACACGAAAATGATCTTCATTTGTCGACTAAAGGCTTGAAACAAATGTCTGTAAAGACTTCACAGATTGAAAAAGGTCCATCAATACGGGTTTTGATGGACCTGTATCATTATCATTATTATCCTCTCCTATCGCCATCCTGTTGTTTTCTATCTCGTCAGTAGTTTCAAAGGGAAAATGTCTTCACCAGCATCTCCAGTGAAAGCCATAAGATCGTTGTCTGCTGTTTAATGTGCGTCTTCCACGCTAATTCTAGATTTTTTGCCACTTCTTTTATCAAGTTAGGATAAAGATTTTTGGATGTTCAAAACACATTCTTGATCATATGAAAGATCTCATTCAAGGAAATTTTAATGACAACGAGATTTTTTATCTTCATGTAAAAAACCAACCTTTTTCCAACAATTACGATTATTTTTCTCTGTTACTTCCCACCAACGTCCAGCAATATTGTTACATGTTTTCTTCACATTTACAGCTTTAAAAGGGTCTTCTGTTTTATTATCAAAATGTATAAGTATCAACTCTGGCAACCGTTTTCTGTAATATCTCT
The DNA here is from genome assembly GCA_964019185.1 of Maratus speculifer. Taxonomy (NCBI): domain Eukaryota; kingdom Metazoa; phylum Arthropoda; class Arachnida; order Araneae; family Salticidae; genus Maratus; species Maratus speculifer. The sequence goes on along the minus strand of OZ025289.1, from coordinate 254,702,212 downwards.
TAAAATACTCAATTATATCCATATCTCGAGTCTGTAAAATTGAAGTACAGTTGGCAGGGGAAAAAAATAATTTCTACATTTTGAAATTTTGGAAATGAAGCATGAGCGCAGCAATTATCTACCAACAAAACGATTTTCTTTTCTTTTTCTTCTTCATTTCTTTTTGTAATTTTTGTAACCTTTCAGAAAAAAATTTGGAATTTATCCAAGACTTTTTATTGGCTTCATGTTCTACAGAAAGACTTTTCAGGTTCTTAAAGCACTTTTGATATTATTTGTGCCTGTGCTTTTTGTACACAGAGGAACAGTAAATTCCTGTTTCGATTTCTTCACTCCATAACACTTTTCCTTTTTGAACGCCTGTGTACAATCGGGTAAGAGTTGGAAAACAGCCCAGGTTCATCTGCGTTAGAAACTTCTTGTGGAGCATACTTTTTTATAAGGTATTATTCATCTTCTTTTGTCTCTATTCAAATGTGTCATTAATCGGGGCAGACTTTTTCTCTCCGTGAACTTCCTGGAAAATTATTCCGTGACGATCCTGAAATGCAGGCCTGTCCAACCTTTTAGTAAACAGGGGCGCACCTCAGCTTTTAGCACTCAGTGAAGGGTGCCATTATTCGCACAAATGAAAATAGCTGGCAATACTATCGCACAGTAGTATAAATATACACACGCATCTTAACATAAAGCAAATTAATCTTAGAGCGGAAGACAAAAGTCCCCTACAATTCAGGAGGTACATACATTAAATTTCAAACTACGCTTTTTTCTATGATAGCTCTATCTGAAAATGTTTGCAAGGTAAGGTGCCAGGAACTTTAATAGCACCTGTGCGAACAACAATAATAATTAAATAAATAAACATGGTAGTCAGAGATATTCATAAGTTTCTTTTAGGATGTGAAAATGTGCTTGGACGTATTTTAAAGGCATGAATTTAGTTTTGTAATTAAAAAAAAGAGTGCATAATGATCAATCTATATGGGTGATTTCAGAGAGAGAGATAGTCTGAAAGTGCTTTCATATATCGAAATAATTCTGAAGCGCTCTACTCATTGCTCTCTACTATTCATTCTTGTTAATTTTTCTAAGCAAATTGAAAAAAACTCTTAAAATTTCAAAAGTCAAGAATGAAAAATTAAGCCATTTTATATCTCGTATAATACAAACAAAGGTCAGCAAAAAAAAAAAAAAAAGAGTTTTTATGGACATGTACCTTCAAAGGTATGGGAAATGTGGGAAAACTTTTATTTTTCTGTTACTTATCGATTATTAAAATGAGCTAGTTCCAGTTATTAACACATTTAACCATCGTAATTAAACTTTAAAAAATATATATATCACTGCAAATCAGGAAAATATGCATGATTAAATTTTCAAAGTATGTTTTTGGGTTTTAATTTGTTTTCACAGGTTTTGAAAATCTCTTTGATGCAAATTTTTAATGATTTTACGGAAAATATTCTTTAAAATTCAATATTATTTCTAAAAAGCCTAGTAACAGGAAATCTTCAAAAGGGCGCCATGGCGCCCACGGGTGCCGCGTTGGACAGCCCAACTGAAACGCATTAGCTAACCGTTACTACTTTTAAAATTTTCATTCCTTACCGTTGCTGTAAATTTACGTGCTTGTGCACATAACAATGGTTCATTTATTGGAACATTTGTTGCCTTCACCCCTTTACTTTGTTGATACCATTTTAAAACTGCAGCATCAATGTTTTCATTTGTGGCAACTTTCAGTCGTTTTTGCTGTGCGTTAATTATATTTCAACTTATAATGTCTTCAACATGTTTCTTCTTCTTTGGAAACATTTTAATTGTAGATTTCGATAATCCGTATTTTTTAACTGCATCAACCTGTTTCATTCCCTCTTCAATATCGTTGATAATATTCATTTCATCTCGAAAGTGTAGTTGTTTTCGCTCTGCCATCTTAAAGGATAATACACTGATGAAAGAAAGAAAATCAAAAATCAATTTTTTTTATTTAGAATTCAAAATTATTAAGACTCTAAAAGCGTCCAACTCTGCACACTTTTTAAAAGCTTCGAACTCTTGTTTTTTAGAATGTCATTTATAAATACCTCACTTTACCTCTTCCTCTAGCAATGAGAAAACGACAAACCAAGCGATTTGACTCATGTTCCATGGCAAGGGTTATGTTCCCCCCCCCCTTCCATTTCAAGAAGGACTTTACACGGTCCCCACCGTCTGAATCTGAACAATAGCCAAATTACATTATGGAGATATGTGGAAAATCAACAGTGAGTCTTCTGTTAAGAAAATAGACCGAAAAAATGACAAAGATGATGAATGACAAAGATTTTTTCTCGGTATTCAAAAACCAAAATATCGTTATAAAGGGGGAAAATAACATTGGAATTTTAAAAGAAAAATCGTTTTACAGGGGTTTATTGTTCTAGAGAATATCGTAATATTGAGGGGACGTTAACATTAGTTTATATGCAAGTTCATCGGGACCAGGAAATCATATTGTAGTACAGGGAGTTATTGTTGTATCGGATATCGTTGTAGCGGGAGTTTACTGTATTTGAAAAAAAAATTATTTATCTTTCGTGTCATGCTATCCAAAATCATAAGTAAAATGTATATGAATGTTTTCTTTGCATCATGGTTTCAGACTAAGAGGATTGTTTGCAAATGAATAGTATAATGCAAAGAAATATTAATAAATTTTAGAGTTGCCAGAATATTGTTTTACAGAAAGAAATTTTATTGTTTATATTGCTTGTTGAAACTAAAATTTCTTTGCACAAAGAATTTTCATTGTTTTCTTTCCTATTGATTTTTAAATGCATGAGAATTAAATAAAAAAAAGAAGAAAAAACGCAGGCAGTGGCAAAAACTATACTTTTAAGTGCTACATTTATTTTATTTTAATTTTTTCTTACAAAATTTTAATTTTATTTTTATTATACATTTCAGTTTAAATCTTCATCTTTCAGTTTTCAGTTTTACTTAACACTAAAAATTAATATTACAATTATTCAACTTTCACTAGGAATACTTTACCAATATGTAAAGAAAATAATTGCACAATAAAATTACAAAAATGCATGCAATGATCTAAGAGGAATATATGTAATATACTGAAAAAAAAAAAAATTATCAATAAAGTTATGCTTTTAGTTTTGAAATATTGAATATGCATATAACATAAAATCACATAATTATATTACTTGATGGTTCAAATCTTTCTTTTTCTAAATTCATGCGTGAAGCTATACATTCTTTATCTTCAGGTAAAAGTTCCTGTATATCTGATGGATAAAACCAAAATGTTGCATAAATTAAATCTATTCCACTCTTATCTTTAGAAAGGCTTGGAGCTAGTGTTCCTGAAAAATTGTTGGAGAAAAATGAAAATAATAATTAAAGACAAAAAAGAAACATATTTTTGAATTATCTTTCTAAAATTTTCAGATTTAATGTTTAGGAGAACCAAAAGAAATAAAAGTTTATCAATAGACAAAAAACAATTGTAATTTAAAATAAAAAATAATTAAATAATATTTAGTCAAATAATGTAAAAAATAAATGTTATCATAGATCAGATTTGTTTCATTTTAAAGAAGTTATATTTTTTAATTAAAGGAGAAATTCTGTTCTTTAAGAATTACTTTAAGGCTGAGAAACTTAAAAAATAATTACCAAAACATTTCACTAAGCAGCAAAGGATAGATTGTGTAAATTATAGTCTTGTAATAAATATTTAAAAATTTTCTCTTGGATTCAATTGCATTTGTTTATGACTATTCTAGTGGAATTTTTAGATTATGAGCAAAATTTTTAAATGAGATTACCAAAAGCAGGCCTACTTTAAGTGGGCTCTTTAAAATATATGATTGCATAGTGTACTATGGACACTATCTAATGTATCCTTTCCTCTATAGATTACATGAAATAAAAAATTTCTATCATGCTCCAAAACTTGCATTCAGAAGTTAAAAAGTCGGAGGCTAGAATGGAATTCTATTCTTTTGAGCAGTGAGGCTGGACCAATGAATTTCAAAGTAGGATACAGATCTTTCTGGGGAAGTGACAAAATTTCTTAAGGAGACTGGAGCCTTTTTCAGATAACTTTAAAATAAGTTGAAGAACTTCCTTTCTAAAAAGCCTTTTATTTTAGGTTTAATTGACATCCTTAAATTTTCCACAAAATAAATTGAATAAGAGCAACAGCAAGAACATTGAGCATGATAGAAAATCTAAGCAATTTTGTTGTTTTGTTAAAATATAGATTTTTAAATATACTATTTTACAGACTGTTCTCTTTTCCCAAACTTAAGCAATGTCAGACTTTTTAAAAATATAATTATTAAAAAAAGACATGTTTTATTATGCCTTATTATTTTATTTGACTATACAAAACAAACCTCAAATTTTATTTTATTATTATTTTTTTATTATTAAAATTAATCATGGATAATGCTTCTTATTTTAACGAGTATGTTTTTTATGTCTACAGTTTTTCATATACAGTAAAATCCTGATAATTCAGATTAATTGGGACCAGATCTAATCTGGATTATCAAAAATCTGGATTATCCGGAGAATGAGAAAAAATGAAATAAATAAAACATGCATACAGAAAATCACCATTATATTAAACATATTGAATATTTACAGACAGTAGAAATGTTCATTTTGAAATAATGTTTATAATCATCTGCTGTGCCAGTTTTGTATATTCTTTGCAGGCCATACAATCACGCATTCGCTTGAGCATAATTAGTTTGTTGGGTGTAGTCTCCACTTCACGTTCAAAATAAATCATTAATTGTTCTAAATGAGTCATTGCTTCATTATGACTAATAATTTTTGGTTGATCATCATTGATAATGGTGTTTTCATTTGTATCATCTTCGTTTTCAGTTTCTTCATTTATGCATTATACGATTATTTTGTCCATTTGTAAGTGAGGTGCAAATCAACATATGAGCAACCATCAGTGCTTTTTTAACATGTTCATAAAATCTTTAGGATAATTTTTTCTTTCATTATCGCTTATTACTTCTTCTGTTTCAAGCCTTCTTATTATCCGATACATCCTAATTTGTGAGTCATAAATTCTTCCACAAATTTCGGAGAGTACTATCAGCAGCCTGATCACAGCCTTAAAGTGACACATCGTTGTTTCTTTGAAAGGTAAACTATGAGGCCCTAACCACAAATGGCTGCAAAAATCCCTTAGATCATCAGTTTTAATCTTAAAGAGTATCCAAAAATGATATCGGAAAGTAATAAATGTTAGGCTGGGAAAGAAAGTTAACAGGGGCAAAATAACATTCAGCTTCAGAATTAATGTTAAAAATATTAATTGAGACTTTAAGCTTTTGAATTTGAATTTGAATTTTTAATTTTAAAAAGGCTTTAATTTTTATCCTTTCATATATATATATATATATATATTTTTCTCTATTGATAATTACAATATTGAGATTTGACTACAGATTTTATGGCTTTCTACATCAAGTAGTAAAAGGAAAACATATATAAAACACATCTTATGTTTGATTATTATGATTCCACATTAGCTTAATTCACAATCAACAAGAGAGGCACAAGCAAAATTTAGTAACTCAGGAAAGCCACAATATTAAAAAGTTAAAACACTAAATGCTAGAAGAAACATTAAGCTGGCCATGTTCTGGCAGAGTACACAATTTTACTTAAACTTTACTTTACTTTTACTTTAACTCTAACTTCAATTTAAATTTTTTTTTATATAGTTCCTTTTGTAAGTTGTTTATTATTTCATTTATCACAATTTGAATGTTTTTTTTAAAATATATTGATTAGGGACAAATGTTTGTCTAAAATGTCTATAGGTTTCCAAATATTTTTGTTTGATTTTATTGTATATTTTATCAAATTGCCTGAATTTAAATTATTATATTTTACATAGTGGATTATTATATTTAATTTAAACTGATCGACATATTTATCTATAACGTATTGTTCTTTAACCTCTTTGCTATCTGAGTCTGCATATGTAGACTTCTATTCTTTTCCTCATAAAAGTTAAACTGTTTGATTTTTTTTTTTTTTTTCTTAATAGTTGAATATATTTTGCTTTAAAAGCTAACCTATAAATGGTAACATCTATGCTGATTTCCTCATGAAATAGATGTCATTTTCATCATTTTTTCACTGTAATCTTTTACAATAAAATATTTTGAGGTTTTGTACACCATTCACTTGTTTAAAAGCCTTAAATTTGTGATTGTGTGGATTTAGGTTAATGATAATTAAATTGATATTTTAAGGGAATTTGTAATTTTAGATCCCTGTTTGTGAACCTAAAATACTAGCCTCCTGAAGTATCAACTTCCGAAAAAACCTTTTTTTTTTTCCTGTCATCTATGATGTCATTTTGTTTGTTCAAAACAAAAGAATGAATATTTGTAGTATTATTTTAGCTTTGGAAATAAAGAAGTTAAAAAAAAAAAATGATTTTAGAATAATAGCAATTTAAGAACAGTTTTTGGCTAGGCCAAATTTGACGGATTTTTTCATGAGTCAGGCCAGGGCAGACCAATGATTTTCATACAAGACTGAAAATTTCCACCCATGCACATCTCTAGGAAGAATAAAATCCAAATTCAGCTAAAAAAGTTTACTTTAGCTGAGTTTATAGAAAATGTATGGCGCGGCCTGTTCTTCAGAAAAAAAAAAAAAAAGAGCTGGCCTAATCCAGAAAGAGTGAAGCCCAGGCCTGTCCTGAGTCAAATGAATGAAAATGGCCCAGTCCCGTGCAGAGCTCTAATAGGAAATATCTCAGGAATAATACTCACCACCCCTTTAGATCTAAAATTTTGTTAAAAAATGGCATTATATGAGAGTAAATACAATATACAGTAGAACCCCGCTAATTCAAACCCCGTTAATCCGGATCGATTTGGTCTTTTTTTTTTTTTTTTAAGTTTGAGAAGCGATTGGCTAATTTCCATAACATTAACTTGTTTCATCGTCGTATTCTAAGTAAAAAAACTTTTTCTGAAATCTTTTCGGAAGAATTAGGCAAAGTAAACATTTTTACTGTCTGTAAATATTCAATAAGTTTAACATAAAGGTGATTTTCAGTAAGTATGTTTTATTTTATTTCATTTTTTTCTAATTCTCTGGATAATCCGGATTTTTGATTATCTGGATTGGGTCTAGTCCCAGTTAATCCGAATTTTTGGGGTTTTACTGTATCATTAAATGCAGCAAATAACAGCAGTTGAGCAAATTGTTTTATTTTTATGATTTAATACATAATAAGTACAACATTAACCATGAAATTTCATTTGTAGTGTAATGAAAATTTGAATTATATTTTAAAAACTACATACCAGTAGAAATAACTCTTTGTATACCCCCTCCATCATGAGGACCTACATGCCTTTGTTTTCTGTTTAACACTGTAAAATTTGAAAAAAAAAAGTTTTACATTTAATGGTTTTATATATAAGATTGCTAAAACATTTAGCTACCTCTGTTCTCTCTCTCTATATATGGATACATTATAGAGAGAAAATGATCATTTCAAATGCAAAATTTTCATCCAATAATATACATAATATAGGTCAATAATCATGGATCTATCCAGGGGAAAAACTGAGTCCGTTAACGGACTCTTCACAAAAATAAATTTTACGAAAACGAACTCTTCACAAAAATAAATTTTACGAAAACGGACTCTTCACAAAAATAAATTTTACGAAAACGGACTCTTCACAAAAATAAATTTTACGAAAACGGACTCTTCACAAAAATAAATTTTACGAAAACGGACTCTTCACAAAAATAAATTTTATGAAAACGGACTCTTCACAAAAATAAATTTTACGAAAACGGACTCTTCACAAAAATAAATTTTACGAAAACGGATTCTTCACAAAAAATGAAAACAAAAATGTGTGAATAACATGTCTGTGGTAAGTGTAAAATTCAACGAAAATCTAGCTTTTTTTTGTCGATTTTATCGTCCATCTGAACGTAAACACACTTCGTTTATAGGTATCTGGCTTTCCACTCTTTCTCCAACAGACCTTTATTTGGAATCGGCGTTGATTGGCTAACATATGACGTCATAAAAAAGCAGGCGTGTTCAGGGAGTAAGAAATAAACCTTTTTTTCCCGTAGATCGTATTTTACGCTGGATAGGTTGTTTCTTTCGCTTGCTAGTTTGGCAACACGGGAAGAATCTGCTTTGCTTTGATTTTTGTTGCAAGCTCTCGCGATCACATGGACATAGCATAGCATGCTATCGTATATAAATCATTTTAATTTTTATTTCGCAACGCCGTTAAATTTAATCTTTTCTTATTCTGCATAATTTTAAACAATTCTGCTACATTTCCTGCAGTATGAAGCGTGGACGTCCTTCCACCGGCGGAAATTCGCGAAATGCGGACTATTATGTTAAGAAAATGAGATTGTCGGATGCTAAGGGCTGTGGTAAAATTTCAAAATATTTTTCGCTTAACAGTCAAGAGAGTACTGTAAAAGAAATCTCGATTGGAAACTCATCTAAAAAAGACGATTCAGATGCAAATGTTCACATAGTCAATGAAAATTCTTTTGTAAAATTACTTTTTTCACAAAAATGAAAGTAATTTTCACAAAAATGAAAATAATTCACAAAAATAACAAATAAATTCACAAAAAATAGGACCCTGGAAAAAAACCTGGATAGACCCCTGATAATATAGAGGTCATATAAATCAAGGTTCGAAAAATTTATTGTTTGGTATGCCTAAAAAAATTCTAATCATGCATGCATAATTTTTTAGTAGAGGCCCAATCGTATTAAATCATGCTGCATTTTATACATGTACATTTATTTGTGCATGGTTTTAATGACAAGAATCATCCAAAAAACTCCCTTCACTCTTTTCTCATGATGAAGCTTTAAAAATAACTCGCACATTTATTGAGCATTTTTTAAATTTTAACAAAAAAAAAAAAATAAATAAATAAATAAAAAAATAAAAAAAATAAAAAAAAAATAAATAAATAAATAAAGTTGTAGTGTTAAAAGACAATACTAAAAGCATTACACATAAAGACTAACTGCTTTAAATAGGAAAATAAGCTGTAACACAAAGGTGTATTTATAAAAAATTTTAGTTTCATTTGAAGAACAACTTTAGTAAAAAATAATTTTAAAATAATTTATAAAAATGTATAATGAATAATAATAATAAAAAAATACCATCTATTTTATTGTCAAACAGATGCAGAGAAAAATGAAGATGATCATTTGATTGGAAATTATGTTTTCATGTTGAAATCTTAAAAATTTGAAATCTTCATTACGAACATCTAATTTTGATACCTTTGGATCTCTCAATCATATATACTGAAGAGCCAAAACATTATGGCCACCTACCTAATAACACATCAGTTTACATTTGATCCTCAGAACAGTTGCAACCCATTTTGGTATGGATACCACCATAAGTCTTTATTAGATTTATGATTATAGATTGTACCAGATGTTCAAACTGCAATCATGCAAATCTGGGATATTCTGACATGGTTTATTTGCCAGCTCTGAAATATCATTCCATGACACCTCTAATGTGCTCTATCAGATTAAGATCCATTGATTTAATTGGCAGGAACCTTAATTGGAATTCAGAATTATGTTCTTAACCGTTGCAGCACAATTAAACCCTGTGAGATGGTATACCGTCTTGTTCAAAGACTCCATCTCCATAAGGGAAGACAGATATCATGTAAGGATGTAACTTGTTCTGCAGTGATTTTCAGATGTCTGTGACCTTCATGATCTGTTCTTCCGGAAATAAATGCAAAAATTTTAAATAAATTAGATTCCCTAGCAGCAGTTAAATATCATTACTCGCCTTCCACATTATCAAGGGAAGTTCATTGTAAAATTTGGAGATGGTCATAATGCTTTGGCTCTTCAGTGTAGTTTAGTAATTCTGTATATGTAAAATTTTAAACTATTAATGTTAAATTCAATTTTTTTAATTACAAACAAGTTGGTTTGCAAGTTTTCTAAGCATAACTAAAAATCCACCTGACAAAATGAAACGAAATTTTTGATTTGGACATGGTTCGGGAAATACACCTTTTTAGTTGTTACTGGCGAGTAAATTTTTAGCTAGTAGTTTTTGAAAACTGCAAACTATAGAGATATGCTGAAAACTTTTTTTTTTTTTTTTTTTTTTTTTTTTACTTTAGTTAGCTATATTTTGCAACTTTACAAATTACTGCAATGTAAGCATAGTACTAATTTATTTTCTATGCTAAATTTTTATCTCTTGTATATAATTATTATTTTATATTAAAAAAATATGAAAATGCATTGCAGCAATATAAATCAACCATTTTTAGGTGCGTTCGTAATTATGTAAATACATAACACCTATAGTGGTCGTTCAGTCCATCCGTCCGCATGTAACAACGTAAAAACTACCCAACCGAATTGTTTGAAATTTAAAATACATAATTATTACATAATTTTGTCGAGTCATTTCAAATTTTATGAAAATCGGATGCATAGATCAATTACAGGGGCAATCAAAAGTATTCCATTACATTACGGTCAATGAGAAAAAAAAAAAATTCAAATGAATTTTAATCATTTAAAATACATAATTATTACATAATTTTGTCGAGTTATTTCAAATTTTTTGATAATCAGGTGAATAGATCAATTACAGGGGCAATCAAAAGTATTCAATTACATTGTGGTCAATGGGGGAAAAGTTTCAAATGTATTTTATACATTTGAAATTTAAAATACATAATTATTACATAATTTTGTCAAGTTATTTCAAATTTTATGAAAATCGGATGCATAGATCAATTACAGGGACAATCAAAAGTATACCATTACATTACGGTCAATTGGGAAAAATGTTTCAAATGCATTTTAATGGTGTTACACTCATTCGAATTTAATAAAATTTATATGCAACTATAAAGTACATATTATAATATACATTTTACATAATTTGTGGTGCAAAGAACATTTGTTATTGAACTACAAGGCCATACGAAACTATTCCATTGCATAATGAGTATAGGGACAACATTGATGGTGAGCGTTTTAATTGTAATTTACTATTTACAATTTTATGAGATTGATATATGGGAGTAATATTTTTAAAACTTCGTTATCATACGAACGCACCTCATTTGCTACGTTTCACATGCAATTTCCAACTTGTTGTAGTTGCGTAGATTTTGGCATAGAAAATTTCAACTGTACATTGCATTTTGTAGGCTGGTGCGATTTTCAAGATATTCCCCACCCCTGGATTTGGATATTTGAAACTTCTAGAAATCAATTTCTGTTAAAATATTTCTAAGCTACAATAAACATTTTTAAAATATTAATTTCAATTACTATTAATTTTCAGTTAATCAGTTAACTTTACATACATATTTTTTTTATATTAATTAAATAAAATATATGTATCATATGCTAAAAAAATTAACAGTAATTGATTTCTTGAAACCTTAAATATCCAAATCCGAAATTTTATTTCATGTCCTGTAATTTTTGAGCTATGCTTCTTGCATTACAGTTTATTTTGCCACTAATAAAATTAAACTTAAAGAGTTCCGAACAGCTGCCATAATTCCTAATTTCTTTTTGCCAAATAACTTTCTGTTTAGTATCTAATGATCATCAGAGTCTAAGTATGTCAAAATTAGATATTTGTATAGTAATTTAAAAATTGTTACAAGTTTGATATTAAAATTTCTAAAGCATATTTATTTAATATACAACTAAAAAAGATATAATTCTCTACTGAATAGCTACTGTTATTTGACAGTAAAATAGATGAGGGTTTCATTTTTATTAATTGATTGTACTAAAATTGCTTCGATAGCATCCACTTTTTCCTTTTAATGAAAAAAGAAATAAAAATTCAAAACTCTATTAAACACTCATTCAATAAAGAGATTATGAAATTACAGAATGAATAAATAAGCTTTTTACAACTATGTTAGAAAATATTAGAAAATATTAATAAATAATCATCAAATAAGCTGTCATAAAGCAAAATTAAAAAATTCAAAATACATTAAATAATTTACATACCTGACATATCTATTCCACCTCTCTTAGACGTTTCAACAACACCAGTGTGCATTTTAAGCTCTCTTTTTTTCCTATTGTTATTTTTATGACGCAATGAATAATCTCGTCTGAATTTTTCAAAAGGTAGATAACGCTCAGACCATGGATTAAATTTTTTAGTCTTTTTAATGACGCCAAAATGTTCAGGAATTTGCCTATAATCTAACGGATAAAATCTTTCATTCCCAAGATTATTTTGTTGCATATAATATGGAGAAAATACTTGACTGTCACTCTGGTAATCAGGTATATTATATTCATTCGCATCAGGATATTTTCTATGCTGGCCACTGAGAATTTTTTCCAGTTGTACATTATCATACTGGTTTGGAAGATCAGAAATATCTTGCTGCAAAATGCGATTTTCTAATTCTGGATTTTCATTATCTAAATATAACTCATAATCTTGTTGGTAACCTGGGTGTCTATACAGAAATTCCAAACCCAAAGCAGAATAGTTTATTGGATTACTATATTCAGTAACTTTTCGAAAATCTAAAAAAAAAAAAAAAAAAAAAAAAAAAAATAAGGATAAGGAAATAAGTAACATGCAATATGTATAGCATATAGTATGAATTCAATAAACAGATTTAGATACATGAATTATCAACAATTTGTTCAAATGAAACAAATTTTTAAAACAGAAGCCAAACTAAAACTGAATTTCAGTTATCTTCCTAATTTCAGTCATCATCTTGAAAAAAAAAAAAAAAAAAAAAAAAAAAAAAAAAAAAAAAAATTAAAAGATTAATACATGCACACTGAATAATGTATATTTAACATTAAACTATACACAGACTTACAGTTTAATGATAATTTCTACTTAAATTTATTGAAATAAAGGTTTATTTATTTTTTAATATAAAATAATGTTTTCAGAAAAAAATTTACCATTTTATAATATATGAGCACAATATATGCCAGAATAAAACTAATCAATTTCTTCTGATGAGTACACTATGATCAAAATAAATATTTGCTATTGCTACCCTCCAAAAAAAAACTTTGCCCCATCCTTTCTTTAAGAAATTTCAAAATGATGACACTGTTTGGAAATTCTATATCCAGGGTCCAACTTGTTTGTCTATGACTCTGAAATCTATGCCAAGTTGTTTGTCTAAGCCTAAAGCTTCTCATTTTTATATGAAATAAAATATAAGTAAATCATCAACACTATAGAATAATTTTCTAACTATGCGAATCTATCTAATTAAAAAAAGCTGGAGGTATTGACCACCAGGTGTTTCATTTTCTACTTTAATTCTACACCTGTTTTAGAGTGCATGTGAAATACATCAATGGTGTTCAAACTATACAAATTCTATCATTGCAATATCTGCAGATTTTAATAAGCATGTGAAAAGCATTTTCAAAATTTAGTCATATATGCAATGCTTATAATTTGAATTCACGTCTTAAGTCAATGACAGCTAACAATTAAAAGTGAAAGCAATAACAGAGTCTCATTTGAGCCAATAAAGCTGAAATCAAAGAGTAACATTGAAAATTCCCGAAGGAAGAAACAAGATTTTAGGAATATAGATAGATAGCTTTGATCGTGACTGAATATTTGACAGTATTTTCGCCAAATACGAATGTTCACTGAAACTCAGATTTTGTGTCAGAATTGAAAATTAAAGCAAACATTTGGTCAAACTATATTAACAATTACCCAAATTAATTTTTTTTTAAAATTTTTTTAACCTAAACATAATTTTTTTAACCTAAATATTTTTTTTAACCTAATAACAAGAGATACAAGTGATCTCTTGAAAATCTAACAAATATATATGTGTAATGATTTTGGTATTTTTTTACGTAACAAATTTTAAATTGGACATAATTAACACAGATGGCAAAAAAATTATACATGTTATTAAGATCATTTACAACATGTTGCTTATTAAAGATGGCATGCACATAGCAATAAAAAATGTTTAAGCCACACCAAAAAAAATTGAACAGGTTGTATATGGATGTTTATGTTAAATTTATGGATGGTTATGTTAAATAAATTTTAGTATGCAGAATTGACTTTAAAAGTTGTCATTGGCAAGGACACAAGTACAATTACAAAACTCTCTATTTGATGTAGTTAGTTGATATAATTGTAATTTGTGCAAATATAAAAGTAAATATTTCGTATCTGAAAAAATACTTTCAAGAATAACTAACAATTTTAAATTTTTAAACCATTGTTTTTAAATACATTTTTTAGTTCTATTTGCTTTGGTAAATTAAATAATCATTGAAAGGTATCATTGAGGTACCTAAGACTGCATTGTATATTTCATTAGAAATCCCGCCAGAAATTCTCATCAATACTGTAACATACATCATGACAGTATATGTACCTCTGTATTTCAAAATAAAGAAATTTTTCAATAGTTCAGGGACCTAAATATATTTTTGAATGCATCAAGAAATGCAGAAGCTTATTTGCAAAAGTCCAAGAAATGTTGAAGGTCATGCTTTCTTTGCCCATCCAAAAAACTTTCTCTTTTAATAGTAGTGAGAGATAAGCAGCTGGGTTTGGGACTTTGGTGGGTGCTAAAATCCGAAAATGCTTTTACAAAGGGCAAATTTATCAGAAATTTTCAAATTTCAAAAAATTTTGATGCCAATATGACATTATAAATCAGTCTGATACCAAGATTACCTGTCCACCTGTTTTGGCTTTTTGGCGTTTCTTCAGATGACATTGCAGACTTGATTTCCAAGAGGAAAAAAAGTAAACAATTTCTTTGAATTTGACAGGCATACCACATCATACATAAGATGTAGAGTGCAGTGTCAAGCTGGTTACACAAGCTTCTTCATAAGTTTATAGGCATGAGCGATATAGCGGTTTCATAAGGGCCACTTGTGCTACCTGGATAAAATTTGACACTAATCAGAATTCTTTGTACCTGAATCTGCATGTGTATTTTGATAATTCTCGGTGCCCATTATTAGTTGGTTGGTTACTTGGGTCTTGCAATGCAGCCACCTTTCTGTGGTCATTCCTAAGTCATCCTTAGAAGGATGGGTCAAAAGATACAATATTTGGACCTTTTGTACAGCTCTGGGTGTGTGTGTGTGTATTGTTTGACTTCCAGCCTCAATGTACAAAAAAAGAGGTTGATTGGTCCATATTTACATCGTCTGTAATTTGGGTTAATTTATGAAAATAGGGCATTTTTACTTCCTTGAGGGGGTTGGAAGGATATTGAATATTGGTGTTTGGTATTTTGCCTCATTTCTACACCTAAAGCCCATGCTATGTACAAAAAATTAATTCAATCAGACAAAATTTACACCTTTTAACATAATAAACATAATAAATCATATATAAAAGAAAGATAATATACCTATATACATAAATCATTTAAATGTATAGCTGAAATATATATCACATTGTGAGCACTACTCTCTTAATACAATAATAATGTTAGCTTAGGGGTGCACAATCTCTGCCCGTGGGCCACATTGACACCACTATTTTCAAGCAGAATAATTTTCCTTGTAATAATGACAGAAACTTTGGTATTAAATAAAACAAACGCCACTTTTCAAATATTCTGGTGGCAAATGATTTTCTGGCAAAAAAGGTTGTGCATCACTATGTTAGCTTGATAATAAAACTGCATTAAATTTACCAAAAAAAATACATATGTATAAAAGTAAACAGTTAATTTGCTGTTAAAATTGATATGCCAACAAAAATTTTATTCAATAAATAAAATGTTGTAAAATTTCAATTTATGTCACATTTACACATTATGGGAACGAAAATTACATAAAAATTAATATTTTACCTGAGTCATATACAACAGTTCCAGGAATTGAAGAATGACTTGTTAAGGCATACATTCTTGTATATAATTTTTCTTTAAATCTCAACTTACAAAAGTCAGCCCTTGATTGATCATGAACACTTGTTCCTGAAATCAGTAAGAGATTCCACAATTAAAATAAATAAAATACATTATGAAAAATTAGAATACATGAGAAGGTTTTTAAAACAAGATTTATTATTAGTTTATTTATTGTTTTATTTGATTTTTATTATAAGATTATTAGATTGAGAAGAATTTTAGAATATATAAATAGATTGGACAGTTGAAATAAGATTGTCAGTTTAATCTCTCCCTCCATGTGAGTAAACAAAACATTGATTCATTCATCATGAACTTTTAAAATATTAAAACATGGAGTAAAATTTTCGCAAAACGAATCCGTGATGTCATGAGCCTGGTGTTGAAAATATAAACCAAATTCATTCATTGGAATTCAGATTCCCCATAATATTTTTTGGACTTCAGTTTGGGTAATTTTTTTCATGCAAATATAGTGTTTTATCCAAAGCACTAAATTCTTTTTTTTCCGTAGTTAAAAGAAGTACACCAATCGTTTGTTTTTTAATCCAATAAAACACAATAGATTAAAACTATTTCTGCAAATTTCACAAATGTTGCCATAGATAATAATAAATTGAAAACATAATAATAAGAAGAATGCTATCAAACTGCTATCTTTTTTTAAAGTCACAGAGATATCAAACTGCCCTCGTATTTTTTTAAATAGCACATCTTTTAATTACATATTTTTTCAGTTGTTATTATAAAAGAATGGCAACAAAAAGATATAATAACCTACTATTTTTCCTTTATTTTTTAGAGATATGGAGCACTTGTGTAACCAAATTAAACAATAATGCTAGTATGTATATATATATATATATATATATATATATATATGTATGTATATATATATATATAAATTGCATTTAAAAGTACTTTTTTTTATCCTTATACAATTTTCTTATGATATGCATAACTAATTTTTAGTAGGTGTATAGACCATATACAGAATTGTACAAAAGAATTCACACATTATTGTCTATAAACAGCAATTGCTAAAACTTTTTTCTTTACAAATGCTTTTTTAGATATCTAATTTCATCCTACGAACAAAAATTGAATTTCTTAATATTCTGATAGCATTGGAAAATGTTTCATAATCTATGCTGTGATGCATGATTTTTCATTTTTGTTTGACATTGCATTAGGAATAAAGTCTACTTGCTAATAAAACCATTTCAAGTAAAAAAAAAAAGGGGGGGGGGACAACATTTTAACAATATATATTTTAGAATGTTTTAAAAGAATTTTTCAGGATGTTTTAGAATGTATGGATATTTAGAAATCAAAATAAATCTTTTCACTTTCAATAAGTTTTATATATAATTTTTAAAAGCCATTATTGATTATAAATGATTTAATCAATTCATAAAAATACAAGGCAACAGTTTTCAAAAAATGCTATTGCAGAAAAATATATAAATTATAAATTTTGTGTAATCACTAATGGTACAATGAAGTTGATAAATAAAATGTAAAAATGTTAATATTTGCTTATAACCATGATACAACAAGATTTTCTAAAAACAAAAATATTTCTGTAATGCTGCAAGTATACTTCAAAATCTGTGCTAAGGAAGAGGTAGTTAAATAATAGGTATGTGTATAGACAAGCATACAGTCTGAATCTTACCTTTAATAAAGTCAAATTCCAGTTTTGTTTTGTTTTCAGAGCCATGACAATCAGATATCCAGTATAAGAAAATATCATTTCCCTTTCCTGTTACACTGATGACAAGAGGAGATGTCTGAGTTCCAACAACCATTTCAATAGGTTTCTGGAGAAAAGGCTTTCCATTTCTGCCATCCAAAATAGTAGTCTAAAACAAAATAATCAAGTTATAATGAAGCAGTAGATAATATGACAATTGTATGAGGCTACATGTACTCTGAATAACCTGGAAAGACATTAAAAGCAACATTCATTTATTAGACATAAGAATGTATGTAGTAACTTTTGTTTTAGGTTTAAAATTTATCGTTAGAATAGATCCAATCAAATTAAGATCAAAGATTAATCAGGTTTTGTGCTTAAGAGGGTAGATTTATGGGAATCTTTTGAAAACAATAACACTGCACAAAAAATAAAAATGCCCTATATCTGAATGTTTAATTTCAAATTCTGATCAAAGGTAACATGATATATAACTTACAAAGAAAAAAAAAAAAAAAAAAAAACAGAAATAAGACTACAGGACAATCAATAAAATTTATGATTTACTTTTTAAAAATTTCATAAATTTTCATCTCTTTGATTTTTTTTTTTTTTTAAGAATAATTTAAATTTATAAATTGACAGAGACTCATTCAGAAAAAAAAAAACATCATTATAGAAGTCATAACATTCATTTACATAATTTTTCATAAATTTTTTATTTTTTAAAATCAGCTTCAAGATTTTCTTTCAGTTTTTTGTTAAAGTAATTTTTCTTTCGAAACTCTGAATCATACAAATGCAAACATTGCATTTTTTGCCTAGAAATGTAAATGTCAGCATCAAGTTATGCTAAACAATATTGCTTTAATAAACTAATAAAGAAGGACAGGTAAGAAAAATAAAAAAGTAATGCAATTTCACAAATTAAATATATATATTTAAAACTGTTAAAAATTATACATACAAATTTGTGAATGATTTAACATACAATTTTAACATGTTAATTGTCAAAAGATGTCAAGTCATTTTATATATTTCTGTATCAGCCTAATATGGACATTTTAATCCTATTGTCACTTAACTATTTTTATTTATAGCATGTACTTCTTTTCACAGTAGTTTTGTTTATTTGATCTAAAGTCTTTTCTTTTCTTAATTTTCCCGGATCACAATATGATTTAATCTTCATTATCGTAAATTTCCCTCCTCCCCTGCAGTTATGGTGCATTTGAGTCTTTTTCTTTTCCAGTAGCAGATGGTGATTGACGTATGTACCACACATCTTCCAATCGCTCAATAATGATTGAATGCATGCTTGATCTATTTATAGAATGAATAATTGTTTATCTAGAACTGTTTTTTCTCTTCTCTCTAGTTGCTTTGGCTTTATAGCTGGTATCAAATGGCAGTTATCTTTATATTCTGAATTTAAAACGACCAATGAATTTAGCTTATCATTTTTTAAATTATAATTTGTTTTTAGTGTTAGTCTTTTAGAAAAAAAAAAACCCTATTCAAATTGTTTTATGTAAAGGACTTAACAGTTTTAATAAATATGTGAATTTGAAGAAGTGAGTCTGCAGCGACATTTGACAATAGACTTTTGTTTCTCTATATTGAATAGGTTAGTAATCACTAATATTGATAAAGAAATCTAAACTTTTTTTTTCTTTGTTTTGAAACTGAAGTGACATTGTTGCTGTATGAATTTACGCTGCTTAATGAATAAATAGAAAGTGAATTTATTAACCACATATTTTTTTCTGAACTTTTTTGTGACTTCATTGAACTTTGAGAGCTCTGCCATGTATTTAGATTTTATAGTGTTTTTTCCCCCAAAAGCTTTTGTTGCTATAATATTCTCTAGCAACTTTACTTTGGTTGCTTATACTTTTATTTTTTTTAGAAATATCTTTTATACTGTATCTTAATATGTCTTAATTTCATTATAATAAATTAATAGATTTGTTGAGTTTTACTTTATCATCTTTTAGCCAACACCTTTATATTTTTACATACCTAAATGTACTGAATGAGTAGATGTGGCCTTCTATAACATTATGCAACATTTTAAGATGGGTGGCCTGTAAACCAGGACACAGACAGAGATGATAAGTGCAATTTATGTGATAAATTCTGGAATTCGAACCTGTTTTTTTCTTTGATCCCAAACTGTTTACAATGAAGAAAAAGATTCGAACTCCTGAATTTGTTTCAATTCCAGAACTCCAGAATTTGTCTGCCATATATTACTATGTTCCTGGCAAGGCTTTCATTTAATATTGTGACATAGAGTCTAGTGGGGGAACCTCTGATATAGCTTTCAAGTGTTTAACATTCTGATTTTGTTAAACAATGTTCTGGCCGAAACGCAGTGCTACTAATGCATATTTTATATTTTTTTTTTAATGTGTCGCTGCTTTTTAAATATAACCCATTACTGATTAGATTTCAAGCTATTTTTTCGCTTTGCTTTCTATGTTTTCTTGTTGAATTGTTAAGTTTTTAAATTGTTATATTTCATATTTTCTTGTTTTGTGAATGGGAGTACTAATCGGGCCAAATATAGTCTTTTGCTGGCTTACATTAATTTTTGTATTTTACTGCAGCATTTTGGCACTATTCACATACCGTATTTTCGGGTGTATAGTCCACGGGTTATACAAAGATTTTTTTTTTCTAAATTAAAAATTGTGATATTTTTCTACAAAACCTTAAAAAATTTGAAAAAACATCGAAATTTGTAAATTTTTTTCGCTATGCCTTGAAATTTAGAGAGTTCTCCCATGTTTGTAAAGGCTTTTTTTTACTGCTTAAATACAGATATTTCTGGATTTGGAAGAACTGTCGCAACTATCGTCAAGTATTGCACTGATAGATGTATAATAGCCATTGTGTTTGGAGAGTACAAAATCCAAAATCCGGAACCCTTCCAATCTCGACAATTCTGAATTTAAGATCATTTTTAGTTTATTTTTCAAAAGAATAATCTACCGACCCTGTTTCAAAGAACAAAAAAAAAGTGTGTGATTTATATCATTTCGGAACGATTCAGAGGAGTCGTTCCTTTTCGGAGTTGGTACCTTACCACCCTGTTGCAAATAATAAAAAAAAGTGTGTGATTTATGTCATTTCGGAACAGAGCAGTCAGTCTTTTTCGAAGCGATTCCAAGGAATCGTTCCTTTACAGAGTCGTTTCATTTTGGAACGAGTTCTAGGAATCCGACTTTTCCGGAGTCGTTTCATTTCAGATAGAGTCCGAGGAATCGTTCCTTTTCGGAGTTGGTGCATTTCGGATCGATTCCGAGGATTCGATCCTTTTGGGAATCAATGACCTAAGACATGTATATATTTTATGTCCAAAATTTTGAATTTATCACCGATTTTTTTTTTAATTTTCGGATATTTTTTTTTAAAAAACCACGCTTAAAAAAAAAAAAAAAAAATGCGTGTACGCCGCATTGTTTGAAATTTTATCTTAAAACACGTAAAACGCCGCGGCGTTTCTTCCAAAAATTACGGTACTGATAATCTTAATTTTTTTAGCCCAATTACTGTAGATATTATGCATCACGAAAAAGTTTGGTAATTTTGTGTTAAAAATTATGACTAATGGCTTCTAATTTCGAACCCTGGTTGAAATATATGTTCGTAAATGGTGTATAGCCCGCAGACTATACACCAATGCATCTCCGCAGGTTATACACGAACTTTTTTTACTGCACTGCTCGATTTAGGGGTGCGGGTTATACACAGGGTGCGGGCTATACACCCGAAAATACGGTAAATGTGTTTTAGATGATGGTTATGATCTTAATGTTTATTTTCTCTAAACTAGCAGCTTTCGCCCGCTATGCTGGTTGATATCTTTAAAAGAAACTTGAATCAAACGAAATCCAACTACTAAAAATTAAAAAATATAATACCTATTTAAATATCTACTTAAATAATTTTTGCCTTATTCATATAATCACATACTCTTTGGTCCAAAATCGATGTTGATGACATAAAAGACAAACTAGCTTTAAAATCCTTATGTTTAACTTTTTTTTTTTTTTTGTAGATTTTGCCATCTTAAATTTTGCATTTCTACCTAAAACTGCTGCAGAGATATGGCAAAATATCCTAACAATGCAACCACCCCATTAAATCCCTTAGGTTTGAATTTCTAAAATCGATAAAATACATGTTTAAGTATTTTTTGATAGATAATTATCCAAAATTCATAAATCTACCTAAAACTGCTGCTGAGGTATAGTAGAATGATTTAAAAGTTTCATACCTTCCGTTAATCCTTTAGGAAAATTAGAGGGGATTTCTAAAATTGATGAAATAAATGTTTAATATATATTTTTAAAGATTTGTTATGGTTAACCTCACACTTCTAACTAAAGTTGCTGCTGGTATATAGCTAGTGATGGACAATTCTCTATTGAGAAGTTCCACAATCATTTACAAAAATCATTGTTTTTACATGCTTATGAAGTCGATTTTAGTAAATACATAGAAACTAAAATTAGAAAAAATTAAAATGAAAGGGAGGCTATAAGGAAGCCACAATAGTGGAAAAGTCATGTAATGGTGTCCCCTTGTTATAAAATGTAGAAAAGATGCGAATAAGCATAAAAAAATTATATAGTTATAAAAGTATAATTATAAAAGTATAGTTATAGAAGTATAAAAATGAGAATTTTTTGGCAATTAGCAGCAAAACAGACAAAGAAATAAGAATTAGAAGTACCCCTTGTGGCAAAAATAGAAACCAAAAGGATGCTGAATGAGATCAAAATTTTTTTGCATAATTTAAGATTAGTTCTGTAATTTCCCCATTATTAGAAGACCTGTTGACCCCCAGATGGACATAATGGGGGGAAGGGTAAAGGAAGTGTATAATATGAAGTAATCACAGGGTCAACCAACGATATATCATATAAAGGGTGTTGTCTATATTTAGAAAAATGCTCCTATGTGGGGGTTTAGTGGGATAGGGGAGAGAAAGCTGTATAACATGAAATAATGGTCACAGAGCTTTCTAAAGAATTGTTACATGAGGGGTGCCAGGAAAAGTTGAAAAAGTGCACCCCAGAGTTCCAATTTCCTGAAAAACATCTTCCTCCTTCTCTCTCTCTTTAAAATTTTGTCATATTATAAATAATATTTATCGAAGGACTTCAAATAAAAAAATCTGATTGAAAATGATAAATACACTGCGATTTCAAAAAAGAGTGAAAATTGCCCCCACCAGATAGTCCAAATTGGTTAGGACAGAAGAAATATCCATAATCTGAAAGAATGGTCTGATGGCCTTAATATGTCACATATTGGATCCAAAAGAAATTTGAAAATTTTTGATCCCCAATTTAGCCTCCCCCCCCCCCTCAGTGATGGAAATTTTAAAAGCACTGAAATATATGCATTTATTTTTTTTAGTAGATTTATTTTATCATGCAGTCTTACGCTTCTACTTAAAACAACTGCTGAGATATGTCAAATGTTCTAAAATTTTTTATGCTCTTTTAACCCCTTTAGGGAGAGGGGAATTTGTAAAATTGCTGAAATATGTGTTTAATTAATTAATTTTTTTTTTCAGTAGATGTATAGTCTGAAATTTCATGCTCATACCTTACCTATAACAACTGCAGAGATACACCAAGATGTTCCATAATATTTGACCCCCTGTTTAGCCTCCTTAGGGTGGGAATTTTAAAAAATCCCATCTTAATGCATGTTTACATCATAAGAAGTATATTTTTCCCAATTTCTATGATACTAGGTTCAGTAGTTTGGGCTATGCATTGATTATAAGTCAATCAGGACAAATTATTTATATATGTATAGATATATGTTCTTTGTAAACTGCAACACTGAAAACTCAAAGCAAAAACTGAAAAATATATTAAATCATTTTGATGCTATTATACAACTAACTACTGAATAACAGAAATGAAAATAAAATAATAAATACATCCTTTTTTTAAAAATAGCAAAAATAATAAAATAAAACTCACAATGGCTTATCAGAACTCTTGAACAGCACACCACTTGCAGATGTAAAATGCACTAAATATAACCATAGCTACATTCAAAGAAAAAAAAAGAAAGCAACAAAGCTAAACTCAAAGTAACTAATCTGAAAAAATTACAAATTAAAAGCAACAAAAAAACATTCACATTACAAAAACTTATTAGACAGATGCATTGCAAATGATAAAAAACAAATTAAATGCTGTACACTTAATTACACACATAAAATTAACCATATTCAACTAATTAAAAAGTAAATATTGGATTGTTGTATGTCTAAGAATTAGGAAATATTTTCTCTCAACATCAAACTTTGCAGGATGACTAATGACTCATCCATAAATAAGATGAAACAGCCAAGTTTCATATTTTAAATATTTAAAGACACACATTTTTATAATAAAGT
The DNA here is from genome assembly GCA_964019185.1 of Maratus speculifer. Taxonomy (NCBI): domain Eukaryota; kingdom Metazoa; phylum Arthropoda; class Arachnida; order Araneae; family Salticidae; genus Maratus; species Maratus speculifer. Next base: position 254,678,084 of record OZ025289.1, on the reverse strand, counting down.
TTCTAAAATGTATTTCAAGTTTTAAAAGAGAATAAAGTTTTAAATCTGATGTTAATAAGAAAACAAATAAATAATATAACATAAAAAAGTAAATTAAAATAACTATTATCCATAGTGTCACAAACATGCCATAACTTTTCATGCAATATTCAGTTTACAATCATGCAAAATATACTAAACACAAAGGTTTAACATTCAGAAACTTTCTTTCTCTCTCTTTCTCTTTTTTAAAACAAGAATTTATCACAAATCTATATTTATTGAATCATGTTGATAAATAATGAAATGTTGAATTGATAACTAACTGCTATAATATTACCCAAGTTGTTTAATTTATACCCGAGATTATAAGTGAGTTACACTTAAGATTATGTCTAGTTAATGTAAAACAAATTTTAAAGAATAATACAATTATATCAAAATAATAATAACTAAGTGATATAATGTATATTAAACTTGGTAATAGAAAATTGAAATAGTTGTTACTGTATTTTCCTGTGTATATTCTATGGTCTATACCTAAAAAAAGTTCAGATAGTTATTATGCATATTATATAGTGTTGTGAATAATCTGATTATTATTTTCTTTCTACCATAAAATCAAATCATAAAAATTTCAAAGAAATGAACCATTTTTTAAGATAACGAACAACAGACAAAAGTAATTATTTCCAGTGGCGCCAACTTTTGAAAAATATTGGGTGAGCTCAAAATTTTTTTTAACAAATAGATAAATATTGGGTGGGCTCAATTAATAATGGGTGGATAGAGATATCAGATTATTGGGTGGGCTCACGCCCCATGGCCCACATATAGGGTGTCCAGCAAATAACACCCTGATTTCAAAATTAAATTTCTCAAAAACAACGATCAATAGAATTATGCAGTAAATGGTTTTTTTATCAGGTAAGCTGTAAAAATCTTATACAAAAGTTTCGAACGGTAAATATTTTGAAAAGATTGTGTTCTGATTGCAAAGAATGCTTTGATTTGACATTTTTCTTGCTTTAGATTGCTGCCAGAGAATGTGTTTTTTGGCTTAAAGTGCCATATTTTATAGTTTGTTTAAATAAAATTTTTAATATTTCGAAATTTTAAAAATTTACTTTGAAAAATCTTTAAAATATTGTACTGTAAACTGAAAAATTATTTCTCTGCAGGCAATCTAAAACAAGAAAAATGTCAAATCAAAGCATTCTATGCAATCAGAACACAATCTTTTCAAAATATTCACTGTTTGAAATTTCTGCATAAGATTTTTACAGCTTACCTAATGAAAAAACCGTTTACCGCATTTTACTATCCATCTTTGTTTTTGAGAAATTTAATTTTTGACGTACGACAGTGACTTTCTTTTCAAAAGACAGAACTCGATGAGACGAATAAAATGATGCCATAAAAAAAAAAATATCGTAGTTTACTGTAGTTTTTTATTTAACTTTTAACGAAAAAAATGAAGACTAAGTTCAACAAGCAATATCTGACGATCCCATGGATGGATTAACTTCATTTTTGGTTTATTTTAATCCTTTTGGTAAAATTTAAAATAGATTTTTTTTTCCATCTTAGTATGTTTGACGATCGCTGAGAAAATCGAATTTGTGTCTTAAAGCTCCAATTGAACATTATTTTTTGTTGTTGCTGTTGTAGTTTTTTCTTATTCGTTGCCACCAAGTTTAAATAAGTATAACTTTTTTATGTATGCAACATAATTCATTCAAATTAAATAAATCCCTTGAAAAACATTATTTGTTTTTATTGTGAAGCATTTAGTTTCAGTTCTTTGAATAAAGCTGTGAGCGCACTGTAATTATTTTCCTTCAACTCCTTGGTTTATTTTTCTGACTCATGCATTTTATATGACAATGCAATAACTTTCTTAATTATTCTAACACAACAATAAAATTTTGACAGCAAATATTTTGTTTTTCAAAATATAAAAAAAATCTTCCATTTTTATCAAAAAATTTTAATGACAAGTATTAAAAAATGCTCTGGTGAGCAACAAAAAAGGTTAATATGTTTTTAAGTATGAAAAAGTGTTTGACAAGTGCTTCTAATTGAGCATGAAAGAGGACAAGAAGTCCCTTCTTGGCTGCAGCACACTGTCAATGCCAAATTTGAAAAAATCATATTTGCGCTTTTTCCATATAAAAGAAATTTGCGTAAAACTTCCCGTCTTTCTTTTTAGTAAGCTTTTTAATCCTGCTTTACATGTGAACTGCGCTGTTGATTCTGCACTGCAAACTGCACTGTTGACTCTGCATTGCAACTGCATTACAAATCAGTTTTCTGTGCAGTTCTATGCTGCAGGCATGCTTGATGGGACTGCATGAGTATGATACGCTACAGGAACTAAAGTTTTAGGTACTGTTTCGCCATACATTCATGTTTAATTACTACGATGCTTTTTTCTGGCTATGTTTTTGCGCTACACATTTTTATCGTAATTGTAATTGATTTCTTTTATATGGAAAAAGAGCAAATATGATCTTTTCAAATTTGGCAATAACAGTGAGCTGCAGCCAAGAAGGGACCTCTTGTCCTCTTTCATGCTTAATTAGAAGCACTTGTCAAACACTTTTTCATACTTAAAAACATATTAACTTTCCTCGTTGCTCACCAGAGCATTTTTTAATACTTAAGTATATTTTTTCCTTTTGAGATGTTCTGAATCAGTTATAACTATTTTTACAATGATTCCTTAAGTATGTGTGAATGTATACAAGTATATTAAAATTTTTTCACGTCTTCACCTCAAGAAATTTGAGGTGTCTGTATAAACTAACATTTTAAAGACACACACCAAAACATTTTTTTTTAAGGTTATCTTTTTAAACTTTTAATGTCCTCTATTATATTGCAATTAATGTATCGCAGTAGACACTATTATAGGCAAGAATCACTAGTCTTAAATTCCAAGAGTAAATATAATCCTTTGAAAGTCTTAAAAAAGCGAAGTAGTGAGCGCTTTTCTTATAATTTGAAGTCACTATTTTTTAAAACAAGTAGTTGCAGTTAATTATGCTTCTGTAGACTAGTTATAGTTTGCTACACTAAAAAAGTCATTTTTCCAACTTCTGAAAAGGGAAAAACTGTATACATAAATTTAAAAAATAACTAATTATACAAACAGAAACTGTGAATACAAATAAAATATTTTACACAAATCAATACTTACTTGAGTGTAATAATAGATAGGAAATCCAGGTCCAGTTTGGTAATTTATGATAAAATCAGGAATCGAATCATTATTAAAATATCCAACACCAGGCGTGCTATAAATACAAATTTAATCAATGATTCATAAAATGTATACTTAAATACACAATATTACATAAGCATTTAGAACTTCATTTTTCATATAACAGTTATAATTCAACGCTATGATGAAAAATATCATAATAAATATGAATTTTTCTTTGTGGAAGAATTTTTACTGGAATAAAAAAATACAAATTGACTGATTTACAGGAGAGAATCTCTCTATGTGTGTATGTGTGTGTGTGTGTGGGGGGGGGGGGGGGGGGAGATTAGTAATCCAAGTATTTTTAACTTTTTATTTAAAAAAAAAGTAATTTAAAGGGAAAAAATTTATTTTCTCAGAAAATGTTGTTATTTTTTCACTTTAAATAATAATTAGGATTTGAAAATTCTTTTACAGAACAATTAAATTTGTAATGTAAGCAAATTTGCAAAATGACATTGCTATTTTGCTTACATTACAATAAAATAAAGATATCAACAATTGCCACATTAGCAGGAATTGTAAATTCAATTACAGATGTTTGCTTATCCAGCTATTCTTCACAATTCAAATTCACAGCTGGAATAATTCAGTTCAATTTACATTTTATTTGTATTCTGGTTCAAAATATCTTTTCATTCACATCCCAGACCACACCCCAAATTCATTGAGGGATTTGGGTAAAGAATAAGACATTCACAACAATGAAAATTACACTTGAATATGAAAATAATAACAGACATTTATTGAGGCATGAAATACATATTATAAAGTTGATTCATGCAAATAAAAAAATGACCATTTGCCTATTTTTATATCTTTAATAGAGTGCAGAATAGGGATTACAATCCCGGGATCCCGCATCCCGGGATTTCGGGATCCCGGTGTATTTTTAATCCCGAAAATCCCGGGATTTGTCAGAAAAAAATCCCGGGATTTACGGGATTGTCTGTTTTTTAGCGGAATAACATTCTGCTGAATTTAAAAAAGATATTTATAAACTTTCGCTTTTGGTTGGGAAAAAATCAATTTTAATGAAGTTTATACATGATTGAAAAATAATATATACCTCAATTATGTTTTACATACATTTCTAAGCGAGTAAATCTTTTACAGTAGAAATCTTTTGACTTTCAAACAGATGTAACACATACAGCTTTTAGACAGGAAAAATGAAATCCTTTGTTTATTTTGACTTTACTGCGTTTGTCGAAATTTTCTTCACTTCCTAGATCATTTTTGAATTAACTTTTACTGATGAGCGTCACATTTGTGTATGATAGTCATTATGGGCTAACTTCTTTGCTTTTCGTGAATTCAGACTTACTTTTCTTTAAATATGTCGAATGAAAAGGATTCCGTGGCTCATCCGGAAAGAGAATTATACATCTTCAATATGGTACTGCTATTTAACGCCAAAAGATGGAAAAAGCGCTAAATGTAAAAGGTGTTGCGCAGTGCTTAAAACATTAGGTGGATCGACTAATGGATTTCAGAATTGAATGCATACTCTATTCCTTCCACAAGTCAAGATTGCACAAAAGATAAATTGCCTTCTAAAAAGTTGAAAATAGAGGACTACTTTAGCAGTCATAAGGAATCACGGAATTTGATTCTATCAAGAATGACTGGTAAAGATGGTCTATCATTTAACGTTTTCATCGCTTCAATTGATTTAAAAAATTTACTGATAGCTAAAGTCTGTAATGATTTGCCAAAATCTTCAGTATCAGTTCTAAATTGTGTAGTGAACTATAGTTTCATAATAAAGATGTTAATTACAAGAAAAATACAAACTTTTAAACCTTCGGGGAAAACATTAATTTGATTTTGAAGAATGGACATCTACTGCAAACAAGCGATTTGTGAATATTAATGTCCATTCAAGAAATATAAATTTAAACAAATTCTTTAATTTAGGGATTGTGCCTATACATAGGTCTTTCATTGAAAAAAAGTGTATCGAAATGCTAATACTGCGCCTAAAACAGTATGACATTTCAATGAAAACAGACGTTGTTGCTATCGTAACTGATGAACAAAATGCACTGCTGAAAGTCGTAAAAGAAATTGAAGCTGATCAACAGCTTTGTTTCTCTCATGGCAGTCTTTTAGCAGTTTGTGATGATTTATATTGTAATCAACGAAATACAGAACCAGAAACTTTCTCCAGTAAAACAATAGCTGAATCATGCTGCAGAAGTGAAAATTTAGCCCTAGAAGAAGATGATAAAAAGGAAGATATTGAATCTTACGAAGCTTTATCGTAAGATTACTTATCGGGGTTTGTTTTAATTTTTGAAGATGAAAGCGGCTTTCCATACTCTGATGAATATATCAATGAACTTATTAAAAAAGTTCAAAAATTAGTAATTTATTTTAAACGATCTGCATCAAGGAATGAAGTTCTTCAAAAGTATGTTAAATTTGAAAAAAAAAGAAAGAACTTTCTCTTCTTTTAGATTGCAAGACTAGATGGAATATCTGGTAACTATACTTGAACGATTTTATTTCTTGAAAAATAGCATACAGAAAACTTTAATCGATTTAGAGCATAAAGATCAGAATTGACGATTCCGATTTTCTACTTATAAACGAAATTGTTGAAGTCCTCAAACCGATACACATCCCAGTAGAAGCAATCTGTCGCAGAGACTCTAATTTGTTAGCCGCAGACGCAGCCTTAAAAATTCTTTTAAACGAATTTGCGGAGAAAAAAAAATCAAAATTTGCTTATAAAATGACAGACATGCTAAAACTATGCATTAGAGAACGACGACGTATGGAATTATCGGGTGTTTTAAATCATTTGCATAATCCTAAACGAGATCATCTGAGTGAAAACTAGTAGTATGCTTTCTATTCCTAACAAAACTGTTATTAAGAAGCAAGTAAAAGCAACAATTGGAAAGGTGAATAACAGTGTTGACAATAGCAAGTCTGAAGATATAGAAATAAAGCATATTGAGCCCACTGCGAAACGTCAAACGTATAACCGAACATTTAAGGAAAAATTTCAACAAGAAAAAGAAAAAAGCCGTCGAACTGAGTCGTCAGCTGTCGAATCTGAAACACAAAAACAAAAGGATTTATCAATACAATTTAGAAATGAGATGTCTCTTTTTGAAAATGGAGGAGTACGCAGTCATAATTTAAAATTAATTTATCAATATTTGCTGACAATTCCTCCCGCGAGTGTCGAAGCAGATCGAAGCAGATCGCAGTTTCGGCAGCGGGATTTATTGCAAACAAAATTAGAAGTCGACTTGGAGTTGATACTTTAGATGCTTTGATATTTTTTAGATCATATTTTCAAAGGAAAACCGATTAGTTAAGAAACACTGAGCTATTCAAACTGATGTTCTTTTTTTTATCTTGGTATGCAATAATTTTTTATGTTATGCAATGTTTTCAAATTTTAACAACTATAACTAATTAGAAATTTAAATAATACGTTTATTTAAATTTTTATTGTTATATGTGAGTATGTGTTAAGTACTTTTATTTCAAGAAAAAAACATTATGTAGAGGAAAATCTTGTGTTTTCGATATCCTAAATTTGTAATCTTTAGTTATTTGGTAATGAGAATAATTCAAAATTTAATTAGTGATATTAATTTATTAATTATCTTTCCATATTGTAAATATTTATCCATTCAAAGACTTTTTCAACACAAAATGAAAGAAATAATATGGAAGATAAAACATAGACTTTTTTGTCGTTGTTCTTTCGCTGTCAAACATCAACAGCTTATTTTTTTTTAATTACCAATTGTTGTAATTTATCCTATACTTTTTTATTATTAATTAATAAATTTTGAACTTGGTATATTTTCTTAAGTTAGGCTGTATTTCTGCATTAATTATTTTTTTACAATATTGTGAAATTTACCTATTGTGAGAATTAGTAATATTGGAGAAATTTTAATTTTCGTAATCCCGGGATTATCCCGGGATTTAAGCTAAATAATCCCAAAATCCCGGGATTGGAAATTTGTCTCGGGATTGTAATCCCTAGTGCAGAAGCACGTTTGCTTTCCATCCCCACACATAGTCAGCTACTTAAACTTTACTAGAAAACCAACAAAAGCTCCAATGAAAAATATTATGAATAACATCCTCATAAATCAGTAATCTAAAATAGTTTGAGAACTTTATACAAAATTGAATTTATATAATTCTCTTAGACTTTACATGTTTTCTTTGACATTCAATAAAATTTAAAAGTGATAAATAAAAAGAATCAAAGCATATAAAATATAAATTAAGACAGAAAAAAAAAAAGAAGGTACACAATAAATTTATTTGAATGTTTATATAAAGTTTGATTAAAATTTAATAGATAATATAATAATTTGCTTATTTCAAAACTGATAAAAAATTAAGAAAAGTCTGTTCCTATTATACATTCCAGTAACCATTAGGAAATACAGTAAAACCCCGATAATTCGGATTAATTGGAACCAGACCCAATCTGGATTATCCGGAGAATTAGAAGAAAATGAAATGAAATAAAACATATTTACATAAAATCACCTTTTATTGAATATTTACAGACAGTTGATTACAGAAAATGTTTACTTTGCTTAATACTTCCGAAAAGATTTCAGAAATTTTTTTTTTAATTCAGAATACGACAAAGAAACAAATTATTGTTATGAAAATCAGCCAATCGCTTCTCAAACTTGAAAAAAAAAAATGACCAAATATATTCGGATTAACGGGGTCCGAATTAGCGGGGTTCTACTGTAATTGAATCCAATAAATTATTTTGAAGTTTTAATTAGAGGTCAAGAAAATACTAATACTAAAGTTGCATTCAAAATACTTTGAAAAAACAAAAAATAAGGGTGAATTAAAACATCCCAACTCCTAGGAGCGTTTTTGTTGAATTTGCACTTCTGGATCATAATTAAACCCAAAATCTCAAAGTTTCAGGAGAAAGGAGAGATAGGATATATTTTGATGGTCTGGAGAGATCCCTACCCCACGGTATATGCATCTTGCTGCCTGCTGGATTGAACTAAAAAATTTTACATGCAGGAGAAAAACCTTATTGGGAAATCAAGGCTTCTTTCAAAGTGTTAAAATGAGAGACATTTAATTTAAGATAGACTATCAGAATTTCCTTTTTTAACACAAAAACTTAACACATACATAATACATGAAGAGAGAAAAAATAATAAGAATACCTGTAAGATTCAGATGAAGGTTGGTTATATTCCCATAACCTGGCAAAATTTAGTCCATCAAATGCAATCACAGAAGAATTAAACATGGCCATAACAATATCAAGAACTCCATCGTTAGTGATATCAACCAGAACTGGAGGGGTCATTATTCCTTTAAATTTATCTGAATAAATTTCTCGTGCCTGGTAGGAAAGATAATATAATTTTCAGAATACATTAGAAACAGTAATAAAAGATAATTCATAAAAAAAAACTTTTGTGAGGTATAAAATATAAAATTGTTTCTTGTTACTAGACATAAGTTATATAAATATGAAGTAAATTGTCAAGATGACATATGTTTATCCCATATCCCATCCTTTTAAATTATCCTTCTTAGCATAATATTCTCTATCTTTAAATATTAATTCTATATTTTATCATTTAATTGTAATTAAAGCTATTTATTCATTATTTTAATCTTAAAATATTATCTTATTCCAATCAATCTTCTTGTGTTTACAACATTTGCTGTTTTTCTATTTTCATGTTATCAATTTATCTACTCTTGTCTGCAAGCCAACTAATAGCCGCTGTCGCTCTCCTTGCCGCCGTTTTGCACGCATGCGTGCCACAAATAGATCGCTCGTTTTTCTCCTCTTCCATTTGCTGTGCGCTCGCCGCGCCGATGTTTGCTTGCCGTAATATCACCATACGTGGCAGTCTTTTTAATTGCCTCGTTTTGAGGACGGACCAAAGCATTCATTCACGGTATCGTTGTGTTGGTGTTAACTGCCCTTTTTGTTTGTTTCTAATAGAGCAGGGGATGGAGTCCGGTGGCACATGGATCTCTCAAGATTAACAATTCAATAGTCTTTACTGAACTTATTCATTTAAAACACCTGTTTATTTGTTTTTTTTTAAACATTTTTCATCGGTTTGCTGCTACCTTCATCAAATCTGACAACCGCATCGATCGAAGACCATCCACTTCACAGAAATAGCATGGACACCTTCCCTGATGATGCACTGAATAAAGTAAAGATATAGGGGTATAATCTTCTGTTTTCTTTCTGTTCATCTACACACACAATGAAAGAGCCAAGGTAAAATCCTTTTCTTTTTATATTTTATTGAAGTCTTGTAAGATGCACAATCACGTGGATTTCACAGCAAAAGGACATTCATTAGAACTTTTAATCTAAGTAAATTTAATTCAAGAATTGATTTTTAATTTTAATTTAAGAACCTGCAGTAACTATACAATAAATTTTGGTGCCCGTTACCAGTGCACAAATAGTGCGTATTTACCTTTTTTGATGAACCACGTGCGTTGCACATGGTCAAGAATTTTGATGAAAATGCTTCTTTTTGAATGAAATATTGCAAATAATGTTAAAATATGATGATTTTAAAGAAGATTAATGAAGAAATTTTTATATTTTTAATTTTATATTGATGATGCAAACAGATGGAGTTCTAATTGTTTTTCGTGCAATATTTTGAAGTAATAGTATAGCATAGAAGCATAGAAGCAATTGCATAGAAGCAATTTCTTTTTGTGTATATATATATAAAAGTTACAACAGATAAATAATTTTTTAGTATTTTATGTATTTTTAACCGACTTCAAGGAGGAGGTTATGATTTCGACCTGTATGTATTTGTTGTTCACGCATAACTTTCGTAAATATGAACCGATTTTGATAATTCTTTTTTTGTTTTAAAGCGTATGGGGCCCATGTGGTCCCATTCAAATTTCATAAAAATCTGTTGATTAGAACTTTTAAAAAAATTAAAACATTAAAATTCAATATCTTTTCGAAGCAATCGACCAATTAGAAACGTTCATTTTTCATGTTTTTAAGTTACACTTACATAGACACACGATCTTTTCAAAGTGTGAAATCCTAACTGGACAAGGTTCACATTTATTAACAGTGTACACTGTAAAGAAATTGACCCTTTTGCTGCATAATCACTCCCCCGTTTTTATAGAATATCTCTCTCTTGACCCATGAGAATTCTCCACGATAGGCTGAAGTAATCGTTTTCTATAAAAGCGGTGGATTGACGATGCAGCAAAAGGGCCAAATTTTTTACAATGTACACTGTAAAAATTTTGATCCTTTTGTTGTATCTTCACTCCCCCGCTTTTATAGAATATCTCTCCTTTGACCCATGAGAATGCTCCGTGATACATTGTTAAAAATTTGACCCATTTGCTGCAGCGTCACACCACAGCTTTTATAGAATATGTCTTTTATGACCAATAAGAATGCTAAATAACACAGTAAAGTAATCGTTTTCTATAAAAGCGGTGGACTGATGATGCAGCAAAAGGCTCAAAGTTTTTGTAGTGTAATGGGGACAAAAGCGTCTGTAAAAGAAATATTTGGGAATAAAATGCTGTCACTCTCTTATAGAGGCAGCCAGGTATAGGTAATGAGTTTCAGATTCCTCCTCGAATACGCCACCGCTCATTTCCGATTACAGTGTCACTGTAAAAAATATGACCCTTTTGCTGCATCGTCACTCCCCTGCTTTTGTAGAATATCTCTCTTTTGACCCATGAGAATGCTTCGTAATTGGGTGAAGTAATCGTTTTCTATAAAAGCAATAGAGTGATGATACAGCAAAAGTGTCAAATTTTTTACAGTGTAGGATTCCTCGATATGAATATGACGACACATGTAGCACAGCATATAATTGGTTGAAACGATTCTGACCAAAAGGAGTCACCAAGGATCTTGTTGAGCGGGCAATTTTCGTCAATCTTGTTAACTTCTCATACGAGTACAATCGAATTCTTCCAGGAAATCATCATCAAATTCCATAATAAAAAATGCCTGGCAATGCAATGCACTGTTAAAAATTTGCAACTTTTGCTGCATCGTCACTCCATCGCTTTTATAGAATATCCTTATTTTTATCAATGAGAATTCTTCATAATGCATGTAACTAATCGTTCTCTATATAAGCGGTGAAGTGATAATACACTTTTTAAAATCTGCTGCATTTTGTTGCAACGCACTCCACCGCTTGTATATAATGTCTCTACTGCGACCTATGAGAATGCTCCTTAATACAGTAATAAGTAACCGTTTTCTATACAAGCGCTTGAGTGCATAGCAAAAAAATGCAGCAGATTTTTAACAGTGTACAGCAAAAGTTTCAAATTTTTAACAGTGTAGTTGGGACAAAAGCGTCTGTAAAAGCAATATTTGGGAATCAAATGCTGTCACTCTCTTATAGAGACAGCCAGGTATTGGTTATGAGTTTCAGATTCCTCGTCGAATCGCCACTGCTCATTTCCGATGCCATTACTGCCTGTATAGGTATTAGATTGTTGCTGTTTATCGATTGAAGCATAGTGCGATTTTTGCTAAAATCTTTCTTTTTACTTTTTCTGAGTGAAGGGGGAGTACTTTTGACTGACTACACTAGAAAAGCATTTTACTATACATTAATATATGAAGTCATTTTGCTGCGTGCTCATATATGGAAGCACTATGTCGCGCTCTTATGTGTAAGGAACTTTACTTGATGGATTGTCACCTTTTGATACCCACTTTCGATGACCGTAGGATTCGATACATACTAAGATTTCATAAATGCGGTAGCTTTTCGAAGTGGAAGATCTCGTCTGAAAAAGTTACCATACAAAGAAATTCTTAAGATTCACAACGATACTAACCGATATTGTAAGTGGTTTCAGAAAAGTTGACAACCAAACAGTGACAAGTAAACTGAATACATCAGAACTTAGCAAAGTGCGTACATTAGTAATGCATTGCAAAGAGCTATCGTGTGCCAGTACACATAATTATGTATTACGGTATGCATAACTAAAAAGTAGGAAATAAAATAAGCTTTTTAAGAAAAAAATATCAACCGACTTCAAAAAAGCGCTAAAAAGAATTAAATAATTCTTTAAAATTCTCTAATGACAAAACGTTATCCAATAAGCACACATCGGATATCAAGTACCGGCATAAAAAACGGTTAAATTTAATATGTATAATTTAATATCCACCAAACATAGATTTTAGAGATAATATTATTTTACAAGAGATGAATTGACATATTTATGATTTATTTTATGAATATATACATATAAAAAGTAATGAATTACTTTTTGAAGTTGGTGCCAAACTATTTGATGTATATTAAGAATTGTAGCTAAATTATGCCTAGTACCATAATTAAAATGGGGATAATCATTATCGATTGTGATTGTTTGGCACCAACTTCAAAAAGTAATTCATTACTTTTTATATGTATATATTCATAAAATAAATCATAAATATGTCAATTCATCTCTTGTAAAATAATATTATCTCTAAAATCTATGTTTGGTGGATATTAAATTATACATATTAAATTTAACCGTTTTTTATGCCGGTACTTGATATCCGATGTGTGCTTATTGGATAACGTTTTGTCATTAGAGAATTTTAAAGAATTATTTAATTCTTTTTAGCGCTTTTTTGAAGTCGGTTGATATTTTTTTCTTAAAAAGCTTATTTTATTAATCAATTGTGAAGATATTGAAATAATTCTATTTTATACTGAAGTGAAAATTTTTCTGTCCTATATGCATCATTTAAATATTTTTAGTATATATTTGTAGCATGACTAGAATAACTAATAATTCTGCTCAAGCATCATTTGATATGAATGCTCCAGGTCCCAGTCATCCTAATTTTAACACATGTATTTCCCCTTTCTTGGGAGACCCTGAATTGCTAGAGTTTTTTATATATCAAATAAATGAGGTTGGTACTAATAACAAATATTCTGCATAGGATTCGCTTCCTTTTGCTAAGTCTAAACTTGATGGTCCTGCTAAGACATTTATCATCCAAAAACTGGAATATCAAAATATAAATTCCACATCAGAGTTATTTAAAATCCTCAGAGCTCAATTCAAAAAACAAAGTGTATACCGCACAATATCTGAATTCAACTCTATGTCAATGCTACCTGGCGAATCCATAAGCAATCTTGCTCACCGTTTAGATTCATTGGTCCCAAGAGCTCACCAATCAATCAAAGACGCCAACACCCTAAATGCTATAAAATTTAACAAATTCATATCTATCATCCCTAATTCCTACAGAATGCATATCTTACAGTGTAACATTCAGACTTATGTCGATGCTGTGGAAAAGGCAAGATTATTACAAGATTGTGAGGTCAACAATGAATTGATTTGTCAGACCTCAATGAACACTCCAATACTAGATCTTAAAGCTCAAATTAATGAATTAAAATAATCCATCACACATTTTGGTCAGAAGCAACCTGACAGCAATACTTCTTCAAATCTAAATCAATTATCAAAAAATAAAAATTTCAATGTCCAGTCTGTTAGACAGAATAGATTTTCACAAACTTACAGAAATCAAAGAAATCACCACAGAAGGTTCAATAGATCTCGACCATTTCAACGATGCAACCGTCAGTCTACTTTTAGATCCTGGCAATATTCTCATACCCAAGAGTCTGCAGATACGATTTGTCAGTTTCATGGAAAACATGGACACTCCTGCCATCTCTGTCCATCTTTTAGCAACTATTTCATCCCAAAGAATTCAATATCTGAAAATCAATTTCTCTCACTTCCTCCACCTCCCACTGCCACCACTCCATGTCCCATCTTTAGAATCCAATGAACAGTTTAACAATTTAAATTCTGATTTAAAACCCAATGCTGCTCTTTTTGAAATGAGTCATGCAAACTGGTGAAGAGGATTTGCAAGGATGCGACACATCCTCATCCTAAGTCTAATGCATTCACTCAAACTGATGTGTATCTTTCTCCAAATAACGACACCCACATTATTGCTAATGTACAACAAAATAGTCCATTACTTTCTTTAACTGCAATAAAAATTGCTGATCTAGATGTAACCATTTTACTAGACACCGGTTCATCAGTTTCAATTATAAGTAAAATTTTATTTGATAAAATAAAGCATTGCATTAAAATTCGATGCCTGTCTTGCCAAGTTAAAATATCAACAGTCAACTCTTCTGTAATTTTTTCTGCATGTGTTAAATTGCCTGTAAAAATTTCATCTAAATTTGTCAAACACCCTTTTTATGTAATTGATATGGCTGAAGATTCAGTATTTTGACCTACACAATTGCCAATCTAATACTGGGAACGACTTCTCCAATTATAAAATTATAATAGCTCAGAAAACCAGATTTTATCCTGATGATAAAAAATACATAAAAGTTAAATCTACTAAAACTAAACCATGCCATGGTAACATTGTCTTCTCTCAAAAATCATCAGAGAATCCTGTTAATCTGCATGATGCAATCTACAATACTCCAGAATCATTTTTTAAAATTTCCAGTCCAGCACAATTTAATTTCTACTTTTTGCTGAAAATTCATCCTGTAAAATTACTAACTTAAATAAAGGTCAACATATCGGATTCATCTCATCAGTAGAACACATTAAACCTCTCTCTGAAAATTTCAATGTACACAATAGCAATCAAATTCCTGTTGGGTCTCTAAATCTAATGAAACCGACAGATGAAATTCTTCAACAGTGGCTTTCTGAATTTGACATAAAAAAAATTTCCATTAACCATTTATCCCCTGATGAAAAAGATAAATTATCAACAGTACTTAAAGAAAATTTCGCTGCTTTTTCAACTTCTTTGAAGACCTTGGGTCATTCAGACCTCGTTAAACCTGAAATTAAATTCACCTCTAATTGCCCCATAAAATGTCTACTTTTTCCAATACCTCAAGCTTTACAAGCTGAAGCAAAAGCTCAAATTCAGGAATTAATTGATGCAGGAATCAGTGAAAAAAAATCTAACAAATTGGACTTGTCCCACGATTTTAGTCAAAAAGAAGTCCCCCGATAACAAATCCAAGCAATCATACAGACTAGCTCTGAACTTATGTTTAATCAACACCATTATTAAAGGCTCCAGTTATCCATTACCGCAAATACAACATCTCATCGCTAACTTAACAAAATTTTCTTTCTTCACTTCTCTTGATATGCCAAGTGCATACCATCAAATTCACCTTCCTGAAGAATATCAAAATCAGTTGAGTTTTTCTACTCCTTAGGCTACATATAAATATCTTAGGCTTGTATTTGGTCTTAAGACGGCTGCACAATACTTTCAATCAATGGCTGATTCTATCATTGATGAGGTATCTGAAAAGGGTTTGTTTGCATACCAAGATGATTTCTTAATTGGAAGTACTAATTTTGATGATACATGCAGAAAGTTAACTAAAATTCTTAAAGTATTCCAGAAACATAATCTGAAATTAAATCCGAAAAAGTGTTCTTTTCATCAGACTAATGTGAAGTACCTTGATTTTGAAACTGCACAGCATAAAGTTTTTCCTATTGAATCAAACATTTATAAAATTAATTCTTTTCCTCAACCAAAATCGAAAAACATGTTAAACGCTTTTTGGGTTTATGTAGCTATTACAGGCACCTTATCCCAACTTTTGAAAGAATCTCGGCTCCTTTAGTAAAGTTGATTTCTCCAAAAATTCCTTTTCAAAGGGACTCTATACTTCAACAAGCTTTTACTTAACTTCAAGCTATATATTTTTTAAAAAGCCTTTCTTAATTACACCCAATTTTAATGACAAATTCTATCTAAATACAGATGCAAGTTCTTACGCCATTTCTGCCGTTTTGATGCAGAAGCCTGGTGATGATCTTTTACTGATTTCCTATTTCAGTAAAACACTGAAAGATTCTGAATCTCGATATCCTGCAATCAAGTTAGAATTAATGGCCATAGTCAAGAGAGTCTGTGCTTTTCAATATTAGCTTCCGGAACGTCATTTTTACATTTTATCAGATAGCAAACCTCTCAAGCACTATTCTAAAATTTCATCACCAGCTAATATTACCTCTAGAAGGTTACTCACTCTAGGAGAATATGACTTCACATTTGAACACCTTCCTGGCAAAGAAAATGTACTTGCAGATTTTTTCTCTCGTACTCCATTTCCAGATACAGTTGATCTCAATAATAGTCCTGAATTAGTAAACTCTGACTTAGTTCTTCCTGTAGACATTGAAACTGTTAATTCAACACAGACCTCTAAATCTTGTGATAAATCGACACCCGCTCACTTTTAAATTCAGCAACTGCTTGAAACACTTGAGAATTTACCTGAAGATCCTCAATTTCAAATATCTGAAAAAACCATTCTTAAGGAACAACTTAAAGATCAGAATTTATCAAAATTTTATAGTGATATGTTAAAACAAGAGAAACGCACTAAATTTTTCTGTATTGGCCCAACCTCAAAGCTACTACTTTTTATTTGAGATCCGAAATCAACAAGTGAAGAGATATCTCCTAAAATTGTTCCAATCCAATTCGTATTAAAGCTCTTAAAATTGCATATGTACCTCATTATGGAATTCAAAAAACGCTTCAGTTTTTATCAGAGAAATATTATTGGAAAGGTATTTATGCTGACACTGTGAATTTTGTTCAGTCTTGTGGCACTTGCATTACTTCGAAACATCATAGAATACCTCAGGCAGGGCTGTGCTTAAGGGGGGGGCAAGCCGGACATTTGCCCAGGGCCACCAAAATTTTGGGCCGCAAAAAAGTTGATGTTATTTTTACATTTCACCAGTTTTTTGAAGAATCTAGCTGACTTGTCTGGCACAATCCGAGCATGTGATGAGTGACCTTTAATTTGACCTCAAATTTGTAGGATTTTATGTCTTAAGACTCCATTCTATCTAAATTTATATTTTTAAGTGAAAAAAATATTGACTTGAAAGTGTCTGCTATTTTGCATTTTATTTTCTGTTTAATTTGATTGTTAGAGTCCTTGCATACTGAAAGTGAGTGAAAACGCGACAAAACACTCAGATTTTTATCGATTTTGTCAAAATATTTCATATTTCATTTTGTAAAAAATACATATCTAACGTTTTATTTTGTTAAACTGCAGACTTTAGTTAACTTTTAACGCAGGAAATATCATTTCTGTTAGGCACAAAGTGATTTGCGTTTGCCAGTGTATTTTAAAAGAATTATCATAAAATTCATACACTTTACAACTAGTTGTACTATAGATTTAAAGATTTCATCTGTAAGAACATACTTTTGGTTTCTTTGAAACTTTAAAACTGTGCTATAGAAGGCAAAGTATTCAGTTTTTGACAGATTTCGTCGAAATTTTTAATAATTTAATTTTCTAAAAAATACTTCTATTGCCAGAAGTTTTCAAAATTTTTGTAGGTTATTAAATCTGATCTATTGAAATGCTCTAAAAAGATTGTATTAAAACACGGACGCTCAGTTTCCTTTGGTGAAGAAAAGATATCATCTCTGTGATTAGTGGTTATTACATTAGAATTTTGAGAATTTTAGAATCTCAATTACATTGAGATACATTAGAAAGGGTTAAAATTCTAGCTTTTTAAAATCAATTACATTATTAATTAGAAGAAAATTTCAGCTTTTAAGCACATATTTTTGGTTTGTCGATACCTCTAAAACTGCATCCTGGTGAGGCATTGCAATAAGAATAAAAAAACGTTTTTCACTAACACAACTTATTTTTTAATTTTTTTTTCCAAGAGTGCTATAAATTTTCAAGACTGCAGTAGATTATTTTAACTGATTGCAGCATTTGAGACTTAAGAGTACGATCTTTCAGAATGTGTCTTGCATTTTAAAGCTAACTAAACGGTTTGGACAGTTTGGTAAGTGAATTCATAATTACAAAATTCCTCGGAATTTTCTTTTTCCGTTCTTTATTTTCAACCAATGCATAAATGTACCTTTAGACCATGCGCCGCAGCTTTTCCTTTCTTGCAACGGCCGAGATAAGTTTTAACTAAAAGTGAGTTTGGTTTTTAATTAAAAAATCCAATAATTATAAGAGTTTTTAAATTCCGAGTTCAGAATTTTCAGTTGCGTCATGAGACACTTTGGGCTAGCCTTACCAAATATTTCATCCTCGTACATGCCTATTTATAGTAGCCATCATGCACAGACTAACATACACCACATGTAGACAGAGCAAAACTTTGTTTTATTAATATATACCTATATTTAAGGAATAGAGAGAAATACTTACTAATCTAAAGAATCTATTTTGTACTGAATAGAAATCTTACTTCCCTCATTTGAAAAAAAAAAAAAAAAAAAAAAAAAAAAAATACGCCGAATGCATCATTTTTCCAATTTTAAATTTTTTCGACTCGATAACTGTAATTTTTTTACCAACAATTTTCAAGATTTTCCCAGTTTAATTGCCAGTTTAGCTGTGCTAATTTTGCTTCCGACTGAAACTTGAATGTGGAGTGTAAGGGATTCACACTTCTTAGGATTATTGAGTAAAAATAAGATGGAAGCAATGACAACTATTTCTGAAGCAAACATAAAATTACGTGACATATGGGATTCTTTCTCCATATGTCATTCGTTCTTCTGCATTTTGGATTAATATGGAGAGAAATCAACTCCTCAACTCCAACAATCTCCTCAATCAGATTATGCTCGAAACTGCCATTCAGATATTGTAGGGTGTAAAAACACGCTAATTTGAATTGTTTTAAAGCAAAGGACCTGATTATCAAAGATTGAATTATATCAGAGCTGTCCAACCTTTCACTAAGTGCGGGCGCATTTCAACTATAGACAAATATTGAAGGGCGCCATTATTCACAATACAACTATATTATCTATTTTTTATTCAGAAATTCCGAAAGAAAATTATCACTTTAAATAATCTGGAAACTTCTCTCATTAATATAAGCTAAAAATACTATTTAAAATTTTTGGTACAAACTCAAAATTTCTATTTAAAAAAAAAAAAAAAAAAAAAAAAAAAAATGGCGACCAACTGAGTTTGAGAGAGTGATTTTCAGGCAACTTTTAAGATGTACAGACAACAATACATAAACACCCAATACAGACAATAAACATCCTTATTATGCAGGATTCGTTTTGAAAAATAGATGCAGAAAAAAATGTATGGTAAATTTATAATGAAATTTTTCTGAGACAGACAAACCTATCTCAAAAAAAAAAGTTTTAGAGAAAGGAGGAAAATATCAATAAAGCCTATAATAAAAATGAATGTGGAATACTAATGTTATCAAAGAAGAATTTTTAAAGATGGATTTTTATTTTTAAAAACTTCTAGTGAAAACATTTTCTCTAATCAGATTTCCATTCATTTCCTGTTGACTATTTATTAGAAGCTTTTTCAGTTTGAGGAGGATTTTTCTGCGGAAGTCAATGATGTCGCGATACCTGGTGGCAGTTTTCATGATTGATTATGTAAGACCTATCATTCATTGAAAATTAGCTTGTTCAAAATAGCTAAGTGAAAATTATTGTTGTCTGTTGAGCTTTTATAATAACTTATAGAAGAAAAGTTTTCTTTTAGACGCAACATTTTAAATACATTCTTTTAAATGTTTCATAATGGTCACCATTAAATGCGTTTCACATATAATAATTGATTTGTTTTAATGTTTTCTTCCTATTTTAAAATCAACTTCTAGATATATTTTTAATGAAAAAAAATGTGGAAAATACTATTTGCTCTTTTTTTAAAACCGGCAACAGTAAGTAACAAATAAGAAAAATCATGCGTTCAGCATAGATTATAAAACATTTTCAAACACTTCTTTAACAAAACTTCGTTATTTAAAGAAATAATGTTACTGTCCATAACCAAATATGCATTCCAATACTTTTGAACAGCCCTGTATTTGATCTGTTGGTAATATATTTATTATATAATGGGAAAATTTATAGCAAGAAATGCCTAGTAGGTTGAAATTCCTCTTTCAGCAACTTATAATAATAGATGGAAACAAACTTGAATACTTTTGCTCAGCCCTATAGTTTACCTACTACCTTTATTACATGTCAGTATTACGCTAAAATTTATTTTAAACTTAAACATTCGTAAAACTACAGAAATCACATTTTCACAAATTATCATTCGTAGGCGTCCATGTATTCAATACTTCGCGTGGCCCTGTATATCATTTTACCCATATCCTACGATTATTTCATATTAAACTAAATGCGGTTTAGTGCAGAAAAGCATAACTTATTTAAAAACTACCTTTAAGTAATTTATGCTCATATTCAGTGACGTTTACGATCTCTTTGGTATAGCCCCGTATATCAACTATAGCATTTATACACTCCATATAATATGCATAGATTTAGAGAAACTTAAAAGCACATATCATAATTAAATTGCATTTTATCCATCCATCAGTCATCATCGGATACATATACAGTACGTCGGAAAGAATGTACTATTCAAAATCTTTTGTATGTCCCTCTAAATGCTGTGCACTTTGTATTATACATGATTATATCGTATAACTTATATTAAGTCTCAGCAACATATATCAATTTTATTATGTATTAAATAATTTAATACAATTAAAATATGTCGCACACAACTCCCTTCTTTACCACTATGTATTGGAATTTTTTTAAGTGACCTTGTAAATGATTAACAGATATTTTTTTCACTGCATATTTTACGGAAAGCATATTTTAGTCACGCCGTATAATTTGTAATATATTTGACTGGGTGTAACATCTTTAAAATTCATTTGAAACGAATTTTCCCCATAGGCCATAATGTGACGGTAAACCATTGACTGTCCCTGTAAATATACTAATCGTGTTAGAACCTTCATTTGAAATAAGGTTTATTCTAGGGTAAACGTCAATAACGTCAAAATTTTTTAAGGCAATCCAAGTTATTTATGGAAGTTAGAGTGCAGACAGACAGACAGGTAAACCGAAATCATAAATATTTTTTAACTTTGTTGGAAAGTATTAAAAAGGGGATTCTTTCAAAATCATTTTAAATATATTTTAAATATGCCGTAATGTTCGTCTTGAAATGTGTTTCGTACATATTATTTGGTTTAATTCTTTCTATTTTAATGTCAACTTGTAAATATATTTTTAACTAGGACTTCTCTCAAAGGGATTGTCTGAGCAATTTTGTTGAGAACATCAATTTAATTTGTGACAAGTGACGACACAGTTTTCTGACATAACTTCTTACAGGTACAGAAAATGAGCTACTTTTTAATTCATAAAATTAGTATATAAAGTCAAAAAAGAAGATGAGCAAAATAAAAATGTTAGAATTCAAGTGGTTTACCTATCAATTCATATATTTTTAGCTATTATGATAATCTTTAAGTAATCCTTGTTCAATGTTAATATATACAAAACATATCTAGACGCTGTTAATCGTTATTATAATTAAAAGAAATTTTCTGAGATCTTCTCTATATAAAACATTTTTACTGTTCCTTTAGAAAATGGTAAAATTAGCACAAGATTCAAGCATGAAGTCTTTATTTCTTTTTCACTCTACTGAGCCCGACATAACCCAAACCTAATATAACCTCTGGTTTATATTTTTTGAATTAATTTATTACATTTTATTTATTTGACCTTTTTACAATTTAGCAAAATAGACATTTCGAATATTTTTTGCTACTGAAACCCTCTGTTGATAGCATCCCGAACATAAAATAGAGCTTATGTTTGTTACGTTTTAACAGGCTCTATCGCCACCAATTTACTTTTGGAATCGGTTTGATACTTGTTGAGATTGTTTACAAATCGCCATTTAGAACGTTTTTAGGACGCTTTTCGTTCATTTTCCCCTCTTTTAAATTTCGAATTTTTTTAGGAAATGTTTTTAGAGACCATTTATATCTTATAACTAGCATGCTAAATTTCATATTTCTAGGTCCTTCTCTAACACACAAATCGCATTTTTAGAGTGATTTTTTGATCCTTCACCCCTTTCGGGGTAGCGACATCGACATAAGATATAGCCCTTGTTAAAGCAAGGACTGTCACCATCAATTTGACATCATTATTTTTTAAATCGGTTCGTTACTTCCCGGGATTGCTTAAAAAATTCAATTTAGAAAGTTTTTATATCGCATCTCGCGCATTTTTACCCTCTTTAAATTTCATATTTTTTAGAAACTGTTCTTGGAAACCATTTATATTTTATAAGTAATTAACATCCCAAAATTTATATTTCTAGGTTCATCAGTAACACAAAAGTCATATTTTTTTAGAACTTTTTTGATCCTGCACCCCTTTTGGGCAGTGACACCTACATAAGATGTAGCCTATGTTGGAGCAAGGACTATCACCATAATTTTGACATCATTATATTTTTTTAATCGATCCGTACTTCCGAGATGGATTAAAAATTGCAATTTAGAACACTTTTCGCGCATTTTCACCATTTTTAAATTTTGTATTTTTGGAAAACGCTCTTTGAGATCATTTATATCTTATAAATAACTAACAAGCCAAACTTTATGTTTCTAGGTCCTTCAATAATACAAAAGTTGCATCTTTAGAAAGTTTTTTGGGTAATGAAGTCAACATAAAATATATTCAATGTTGCAACCAAGGACTGTCACCATCATCTTGATATCATTATTTTTTTAATTGATACATCATTTCCCAAGATTGTTTAAAAATCACTATTTTGAACGTTTTTAGATTGTTTTTCAGTACATTTTTAAAACTTTTTTTGTGCCTTTACTCGCTGTGGCATCGTCATAAAATATAGCCTATGTTTAAACAGGGAATAAAACCATCAATTCGGTAACATCACTTTTGTTATCGGTTCGGTAGTTCCAGAGATTAGTCCCTACATATAAACAAACTTTACTTCTTTATAATATAGGTATAGATTATGTGTGATTTATGATGCTAAAACCTATAAATTAAAATGAACTGTAATTTATCGTGAAAAGCCAAAAAATGGTAAATTAAAAGGATTATTATAAATACTGATGTGCAAGGGGAATTTGATTCTTTTGATAATAATTTTTATGATCTGTTTTTTTTTTTTTTTTTTTTTGCAATTTTTTGTGTTAGAAAGTTCATACTAATTTCCCTCTTGTGATACATTTTGTACAGTTTATAACATTTTATATAGGTTTAAAAAATTTCGGAAAAAAGGGCCGCCAAAATATATTTCGCCCAGGGCCGCCAAAGTCCTAAGTACGGCCCTGACCTCAGGCTCCTTTTCAAAATAATCCTTTACCTCAGCACCCTGGTGAATTTGTTTCGATGGATTTAGTAGGTCCATTTAAAAACGGATATCACATTTTAACAATCATTGACAGATTTTCAAGATATTTTCAACTTTATCCTATAAGAACCATATCTAGTGAAAATATAATTAACGCCTTATTTAAGTATACAACTATTCATGGTCGTCCTGCGATGATCCATTCCGATCTTGGTAAGCAGTTTACTGCTGAAAAATTTAATGGCTTTTGCACTAAGTTTGGTATCAGAATCACTTACTCATCTCCAGCCCACCTGCAAACGAATGCTATTTCTAAATGTATAAATCAAGCTATCAAAGCCACAATTCTTGCTTTAGAAGAAGATGGATATAATTTTTTTAATGCAATCAAAATATATCAAATGATGTACAATGGATCTGTTCATTCAACAACTAAGTTCGCACCTAACAACATTCATTTTGGTAGTAAAATCCCAATGTTATATGATACCTACATACTTTTTCAACCTTTTCTTGCAATTGACAGTAATCGGTCATTTTTTTCAATTAATGCAAGACTTAGAGAAAATATACCAGAAAGTATAAAGCAATCTTCAACTTGCTCAAAAATTACAAAACCAAGTTCAACAGAAATATGCTAAACTTCGTGAATTCAAGGTTGGAGACTTTGTCTACAGCTCATATTCAAAATATTAGAATAATTACCTTTTTTTTAGAAATTGAAAATATCGTTTGGTAATTTAATGTCTTTTAATGAAAATATGCAAACGATATTTTTATTAAGAACTTATTGTTGATTAAACTTACTTGTTATCTTAAATTTAATATCATTTTTGAAAAGATTAATTGCAAAAAAAAATTATTTTGAAAAGTCAAAATATTAGAATATTTATTCAAGTGGTTCAAAATATTAGAATATTTCACATTAATTCTCCTTTAATTATTACCAATTCTTAACTGGTGGCATCATTAATTAAATTCAGACTATTTTATTTAAAATCAGTATTCTTTTTTGCAGTTTGTTTCTTTTTCGTCTTAAAATGGGCCGTGTGAGTGATATTCCTGAATCTACTAAACTTCGTATGGTTGATTTGTATCGGCACGGTAAAAATCAATGTTTTATAGCGAATTATTTACATTGTTCGCAATCGAGCGTTAGTAAAATACTAACACAATATTAAAAAATTTCAAAATTTCAAAATAATCGCCGAAATGGTGGCCGAAAACCAAAAACATCTGCTAGAGATGACAGGAAACTGAATCGTATAGTTAAGAAAAACCGTTTTAAAAGTGTGCGATTCTTGCACCGAAAATGGAAAGAAGAAGGAGTTGAAGTTTCTACATCGACAACATTAAGACGTCTCCATAAATTTAAATTTGAATCTCGTGTACCGAAAACAAAACCTCTCATGACTGCAAGACAAAAGCGTATAAGATTGAATTGGTGTAAATCAAGACGTTTATGGAGCAATGAAGATTGGAAAAATATATTATTTAGTGATGAAAGTATGTTTTGTGTTTCATATGGTAATCAAGGTATTCGAGTTTGGTGAATGAAGCAAGAAGCATTTGATAAAGAATGCCTTAAACGTTCCGTAAAATTTGCTGCTAGTGTCATGGCTTGGGGTTGTATGAGTGCAGAAGGACCTGGAAAGTTATGCATCGTCTACGAAAAGGTTAACTCTCTGATATATCAAGAAATTTTAGAATATTACATGATTCCATCATCGGAAGATTTATTTGAAAATGATTTCATCTTTCAACAAGATTTAGCGTCCCCGCATACCTCGATGTCAACTAAGAATTGGTTCCGCCAACGCAACATTAAGGTACTTCCTTGGCCACCAAATTCACCAGATCTTAATCCCATCGAAAACTTATGGTGTATAGTAAAGAAAAAACTTCAAGAAAATGCTCTTTCAAGTAAAACTGAGTTAGTGGCACGTATAAAGTCTATTTGGGCTAATATTGATAGAAATGTTTGTAAACACCTTGTATATAGTATGCAAGATCGATTGTACGCTGTTATGAAAGCTAAAGGGGATGCTACAAAATATTAACTACCATTTACTTCATAAGGTAATATTGTTGCGTAAAATAAAATATTCTAATATTTTGAACCAATCTAAATTTTATTCTAATATTCTGGTGTGTTTAAGGAAGCTGTATACCTAATTTATTGTGCTGTATTTTATATTTTATAAATGTTAAAATCTTATCTAAACATTCCAGATTTAATTTATAAGAAATTTAATTGCATTTACTTAGTATAAAAAATAAATAAATGACAAATAATTTTTTCTTATTACTTTTTCTCAATTATTCTAATATTTTGAATATGAGCTGTATGTAAAAAGCTCTCATTGTTTCAAACCTAGCTTTAATGGTCCTTTTGCAATAATTGAAAAATGTGGTCCTGTAAACCTCATTCTTCAAAGATCCAATAACCTGTCTGCAAAGAAATTTAAGATGCACATCTCTACCTGTGGGTATCTCCGCCTCGTAAGCAACACCTCATCCCAGAGGCCCCTTTGACAAGTAATTCAACTTGTGCTGATACCCTTTCAACAACACCAGTCATTCAGGTGAATGACTCACCTGATAATGATGTTCCTTCTACACCACCCATTTTTGATGCCTTTCCCGCACAACAGAATGATGCATCCAACATCTGTCCTACTCAGGGTTCAAATGTACCTGACCTACCTACTTCACAACAGACTTTTGATGTATCTATAAACTCTACTCAATCACCTGTTTCAAGTCCAATTAATGTTCCTGAACTTTCTAATATAAATAATTGTAAACATAGAAAAAAAATTAATATGTCTAATAATAAATGTTCTAATTCTTTTACAGCTCAATCTCATTATGATCTAAGATCAAGGAATCATGTAATATGAATAACAGGGTAGCTACCAGTGTAGACTACTATCTGCTGGCAGATTAATGTAATGTACATTTCTTTTCTCATATTATATGATCTTGTGAATATCAACAAACTAATACTTGTCCTTATAAATACTTAATATATTAGTGTCAGATTACTTTTATCTTAAATTTAATGTCATATCACTATTGTAGAATACATCAAAGTTTGTTGTATTGTGTATGTGATGGTTGTTTCATTCTTATTGTACTTAATTTTGCATTTAATTTTTCGACTAGTTGTGGTTAACATCCCATTTCAGTCTTTTCAGACTGTAAATGATACTTTTTATATTTTGATAGTTCTTCTATCATACCTTTTTTAAACATTTTTTATACGTGAATATCAAGAATCCAAAGTTCCAATGTTTGATGTGGATGTATTCATTTCAAATTTTTGTACATAGTTTTTTTGCAAGTGTAATTTTAAGTTTTATGTTACAGAACAGGCAAATGCTCCAAGTGATTGTTTTAAATTCAGAATAGGTGTATTTCCATATATAAACAATCTTGAGTTGATATAATTTTTTTTTTTTTACGGAACATGATGTTTATTTCATGTATTCATAAGGCACTGTGATATATACTATACTTATACATTTATATGTGTTAATAGAAGTGTTCATATCTGTAAATTTTTTCAGAAGTATAAGATTATATACTGTATTGTTTAAAATAACAAATCATGTGGAAATGTGTAGTTTGTATCAAGAATCATATTGTAAAATGGTATTTTTTAATGTATATAATCCCTTATCGCCATTTTTTTTAGTGGTACCACTCCCCCCCTTTTTTTGTACCTTACCTTTGGTCTGTTTTGCATTTGTATTTCTATAAAGGTCCTGTAACTCAATCATGTATGTTTATGAATAATCTAGATGTCTTTTTATAATGATATCCACCTGTAGGATATCAAATGTATTCCCAATGTAGGTCCATGCTATTTCCAACGAGGTGCAAATTTCTCGCTGATGTTCCTTGTTCCAATTAATTACTTATCTGGTTTTGGGTAAGCAGTTTTTGTATATTCCAAGCTTTCAGTTTTCTTCCTATTCCTGCGGGAGTATATGTCATGATGACATATGTTTATCCCATATCCCATCCTTTTAAATTATCCTTTTTAGCAAAATATTTCCTATCTTTAAATATTAATTCTATATTCTGTCATTTAATTGTAATTAAAGCTATCTATTCATTATTTTAATCTTAAAATATTATCTTATTCCCATCGATCTTCTTGTGTTTACAACATTTACTGTTTTTCTATTTTCATGTTATCAATTTTTCTACTCTTGGCTGCAAGCCAACTGATTGCCATTGTTGCTCTCCTTGCCGCCGTTTTGCACGCATGCGTGCCACAAGTAGATTGCTCATTTTTCTTCTTTTTCGTTTGCCATGTGCTCGCCGCGCCGATGTTTGCTTGGCGTAATATCACCATACGTGGCGGTCTTTTCAATTGCTTCGTTTTAAGGACAGACCGAAGCATTCATTCACGGTATCATTGCGTTGGTGTTGACTGCCCTTTTTGTTTGTTCCTAATAGAGCAGGGGCATGGAGTCCGGTGGCACATGGATCTCTCAAGATTAACAATTCAATAGTCTTTACTGAACTTATTCATTTAAAACACCTGTTTATTTGTTTTTTTTAAAACACTTTTCATCGGTTTGCTGCTACCTTCATCAAATCTGACAACTGCATCGATCGAAGACCATCCACTTCACGGAAATAGCATGGACACCTTTCTGATGATGCACTGAATAAAGTAAAGATATAGTGGTACAATCTTCTGTTTTCTTCCTGTTCATCTAAACACACAACGAAAGAGCTAAGATAAAGTCCTTTTCTTTTTATATTTAATTGAAGTCTTGTAAGACGCACGATCACGTGGATTTCACAGCAAAAAAACCTTCATTAGAACTTTTAATATAAGTAAATTTAATTCAAGAATTAATTTCTAATTTTAATTTAAGAACCTGCAGTAACTATACAATATAAATATATTATATATATTTTTAATCATCTTACAAGGAAGGTCTAATTACAGGGCATATCTAGAATATTTTGAAAAAAAAAAAAAAAAAACTACTAATGTATGCAATAAAGGATCAGTGAAATTTACCGGCAGAATTACTGTAGAAAGTCCATAAAAAATAAAGTTCTCTTGAATATTTAGTGTGAAAAGGTGAAAATATCATGCAATTTAGAAGCAACACTTTTCCTCACCAAAAGCAAACTATTTTGCTGCAAATGTAAATTGTTTGTTAATGAATTTTTAGAATGTGTTAAATGGTAAAAAAGGAATTTAAATTGAAACAACGAGAGTCTTATATATATATATATATATATATATATATATACACACACATAATTTATTCTCGTTGCATTTATTTAATTTATTATTGAAAATAATATTTTCATACATTTAAGCATTTTCAAAAATAAAAGCTAGAATGCTGCAGTTATTCTTTTCAGAATGGAAGAAATTATTCCCATAGCAACAAAATTGAATTGACAATGCTGAATTGGACTTTGAGCACAAATATTAATGCATTTATTAATGCACATTCAAGTTGCATTTGACACTGCCTTTAAGAATGTATTTTTATTTATTTTCCCTTCTTCATTTAATTAGCTACAAAATTTTTTTATGCAGGTTCTTGCTCTTCACAATGCATTTCTTAGGATTCTTATAATATTACAGTACTTCAGTTACGACCATTGCATATTTTATTTAAGCAGGTGAAATATTTTTTAGTATTATCACAACAATAAATAAAAGTTATTTTATAATGTTAATTTTTTATTTTTTTATTTTTTAATGCATTTAAACTAAGACTTGAAGACAAATTTAAAAACATTTATTTGTGGAAAAATAATCAATTTTTCTAAGCTTCCTTAATGTCACTTTTACATCGTGCCTTTTTATTTTCTTACAATTACAACAGCTAGGATATAATAAGAAATTACTGCATTTGGTAAAATTATTTATTGTTATTATCAAAACACAACTTTACTAAAAGTAATTGATGTGTATACAAATACAAATTACACAATAATGTAATTAATACATACTTACCAAACTAACTTCACCATTTAACAAGTGTTTTAATTTGATGCACCAAAGAGAACCACCATGAGTCTCACCCCCAGTTCCAAACAAAACAATTTTTGATCCTAATATGAAAGAAATAAAAAATTTTATTTTCTCATTAAATTTACATAAATGTATCAAATAACAAATATTAGTGGCTTATATTACAACATTAATATAATAAATTATATATAATAGAATATTACAGCTTAATCATAAACTTGAAAATATCAAAGTGATATATAACTAAGCATATTTCATTATGACATGTGTATTACCTTAATTATGAAAGCATCATTTTATATTCATAAAAACTCTTTCAACAAAGTAATAATTCAGATGAATTATTTAAAAAATTCCTAATCTGAGAAATTTTCTATGAAAATGATAAACAATGGACAGTTTCAGAGCCTTTGACTCATATTTTCATTATTAAATATGTTGAAAAGTATTTCCTATTCTAAGTTCGAAACATGATTTTTCTTTTTTGTTTTCACTAATCTATATTATAAATCTCAAATGGGTCAACAACAGTAAATAAAAAAAAATTAGATGTCATAACATACTCTATCGATTTTGTTTTGATTACATAGATTTTTTTATATCTTCACTTCTAAATATCATATAATTTTAATCTATGAAATGCAGCAAAAAAGTACTTCCAAATAAAATACGTTTGAAAACTGTAAATTTTTAATTTACTGATAATTTATCATTGAAACAAATAATTTTCAAATATATCATTCTTTATTTGATCAACTTTTTACATGATAAAAAAACATTGTTTGCTACAATACATAGTTCCAATAAAAGCTACAAAACTAAGGGGGAAAGTAATAAGGTTACCACAACTGATGAGCTTTATGTTTTACAGGAAATATAGCTGAACAGGAATATTTTGTACAAATTATATTAACACCAAACTATTGATCACCATACATTTGGATTTCCATTTGTCAAAACAAAATAATGAAAGTATATCCACAGAATGAATTTTAAATATGCAATTCAATATTATATCAATTGTTAATTGAAGAAAATAAAATGAGACATTATTACTTATTTTATAGCAACACATACTTTGTTAATCTTCTTCAGGTGAATTTTTTTTCTTTTTAATTTTATTACTTTAGGGCAGTTTTCCCCGTTATTCAAAAGAATAAGGGGAAAATTTTAAGGGCAACAAAAAAATAGAAATAAAATAAAAATGATAGTCATAGGAAGATAGAGAAAGGAAGTGTTAAATATCAAGAAATGGATGCTTATTTTCTCGGATTCTGATTTTGTAATTTTATTTGATTGAAACTGTCACACATACATACAAATAATAATGAAAAAAAGAAGGTTAAAAATAAGAAAAACAGTGAATGGATAAAAGTATAATAAAGCAGAAAATCAAGTAATTGAAGGAGCATCACATCAGCACATTCATGTGTAATGAATAACCCATAAAACCACATTTCATCACTCTGACACCAAAGCAATTAACCAATAATATAGCAATGCATAAGAATCATATAAAAGATTTAATAAACAAAATGAATATATATTTAGATTCATATGTAAAACACTCCCTGAAATTTATATTTTCAAATAATGTTAAAAATAATAATATTCCTCATGTTTAACAAAACTATTCTGATGTGTACAAAAATTACAGAAGGTTTTAACTGAATATTAAAAAAAAAAAAATAGGATGAAATAAACACATTTAAAATTGATTCTTAATAGTTTCAAATAGTTATAAAAACATACATCTTTTACAAATATTAGATTAGACAGTATAATGCTTAGTATAATAGTAAATACAATTTGAAATATCATAACTTCCTTCCTATAGTCCATACAATAATTCAATTACTCACATATCTGGCATTTCCCTTCCTACAAGCACACAAGAACACTCAATTTTACCAAATTTGTAATTTAACAAATAATCATGAAAGACAACGTTATTATAATCATAGGTAATTCCAAAGTGAAATTTAGTTTATTTGTTTTTAAACTAAATTATTAAAAACAGTTTTTTTAAACAATATTAAAAATTATTTTCTAATTTATATTTTCAAAACAATGGTCATATCTATTAATACTCTGTGTAATTAACTTTCAAAATATAGTCTCAATAAATTTCAACAGTTTTTTACTGTTGACAATGCGTTATATGTTGATAAATACTGTGATTAAATGTGATTAATATGTTGATGTTTTTTACACACAAAAATAAAACATTTCTAGAAATGGTTGTTAACTTTAGGTGTTGCACTTTAGAGGTATGCTGCAATAAAACAAAGTCAAAGTGATAACAAAAAAATCAAATTAAAAAAATGACTGACAGTAATTAAAGAAAACAGTAAAGATATGACAAGTTAAAACCACATATCAAAAGAGTCAAATGATCTTAGATAAAAACATAAGAATACAAGAAAAACTGTAAAAGCTGTAAAGTAAATATAATAAATAAAAAATAAATGAAGAAAACAAAGTGATGATAAATATAAAATTAGCCAATGAGACAAAGAAAATATTAACAGCTAAAATCTAAATGTCTATAAAATAACAGTCTATAAAATAATGATAAAACAATAAAGCGAAGTATAAAATGTCCAGATACAAGATAAAAACAAGGACATTTAATACACAGATTATTATTAAAAAAGCAATGTAAAATCAATTATGCTCATATTCCTCGAACACAGTATTTTCTTCATCTATATTCCAGTCATTACTGCAAGACTCAGATTCCATTGTCTCTTCCACATAATGCTGGAATTGTTTGCAGTCCTTCACATTGTTAATACATGAGTTAAGAATGTTTTTTTTCTTTCTTTACTTCAGTCTTCCACTGTGCAGAAGCTGTATTTGATGATTTTCTTATCTCTGTCTGTGCATAAGATTTTTGCCTAACATTTTCAGTTCAAGGAGAGTTGGGTTTCTGAGACTTTTTGGAGAAGAAGCAGCTTTAGTATCAGTCTGATGTTTGGATGACATTTTGGATTCAACTGGACAATTCTGTGATTGGGTAAGTCGTTATTCTACTATGATGGCTTCTGAGGATGGTAGCCAACATACTGAGGTCTCATAGAACATTTAATAGGATAGCATATGTCACGGGTTGCTTTATTTGGAATGCTAGTTGATTGTGTCCTACCTGAATTATTTTGTGGAAAAGATTTATCACTGTGACTGACTTCTTTACAATCAGGACAGGTAGTGTTGGTATGGCCATATCGCTGACATTTGAAACAGCAAAAGGGGTTAGGGATATAAGGCTGGACTGGATATCTTAGGTAGCCAGCTTTAATTCTATTTGAAAGTGTAGGGCTATTGAAAGGGAAAATAATGTACTTTGTCGGAAGCACATGCCTATTTTTATGGATAGTACTATGCCAAACATCTATGATATTTTGATTATTTAAATTTTGTAATAGTTCTTCTTTTGTACACAGGAAAAGTTTTGGTTCAGAAATAACACCGTGTCTTGTATTCAGAGTTTGATGTAGATGGATAGAAACATTGTACAATTAGACAAAAGTTGCGACTGGCTGGCTGAGGCGACCTCAAGAACAAGATTTAATTAGAAAAATAGTCGCCGAGAATTCCACCCCTTTCGGTTTCATCGAAAGAATCATAAACAGACTTAAAGTAGAAGATCAAGATAAACAAGTTAAAGATCCTATAAAAAGTTTAAAATTTTGTAAAGCTAATTATATTCCAAAGTTTTTTGAAAGCATAAGACATGCACTTGTTAAGTTTGATACTACTTTAATAGCAGTCCCTCCCCCCAAATTAAGAGTTTTGCTGAACACAAAGATTGACCCAATTCAAGACATCAATAGATCAGGAGTATACAGTATCCATTTCAAGACAGGTAATAAAGAATTTATGTACATAGGTATGACATTAAGAAAACTTCAAAAGAGATTGAAAGAACATGATGCAGATTTAAGATTGGGTAGATCCCACACTGCACTTGCAAGATTAGCACTAACTCAGCCTATAGAAATAGATTTCAATAGTACGAAAATAATCTTTCATACTACTAGTCACCTTGAAGCTATCATAAGAGAATCCATTGAAATACTATCCAATAAAGAAATAGTATGTAATGATGCACTTTCCTACGATATTCACGCAATATGGAGAAATTTTATTCATGATAGTTAAACCTGTGTTTTTGAAAATATTTTCAATAGTTGTATTCTATTTTTTCCCTTATACTCCGTTCCCTCCCCTCCCCCTTTGGAATAAAGTGGACTGTTCCAGATGGAACCTGAAAAGGCAAAACAACAACTGTCATTAGAGTTTTTCTCACTGATGAGGACTGTGTAAACGATGGTCGAAAACGTTCTGAACTTTTTAAAAGGATGTTAAATGTATTTTTAAGTGTTTTTATTATGCACCTTTTAAGCAGTATACATACATTTACATGTATTTTTACATTTTAATTATTAAACAAGGTGAATTCTGTACTGATTTTGTTTTTAACTCCAATTGAGGATACTAATAATTGAAAATAGAATCTCACCATCAGGATGTGTTAGCACTTGGGGTGAGTAGTAACTTTCTCTATCATCAGGCACTTGCATCCATCTTAATACACGTCCTGTTTTGCCGCTTACAATTAATAATCGACCAATAAGTCTAGTTTCACTTCCTTTAAAAAAAATTAAAATAAATAACATATAATAATTAATATGTAAGTAACTAATATCAAAGACATAACCTGTAATTATAAAAATTACATTTTAAAAGAAAAAGCACATGTTTATTTTAGTTGACTTCACAGCCAAGAATCAGATTTTTTTTTCCCCTACATCTTGCTTTATTTAACCCTTTGACGGTTAAAGCACTTCTATTCATAAAATACTAAAATGATTGAATGACACCGGAATTTAAAAACAAATTTATTTCATAATATATAAATGGTTTTTTTTTTCTACATTCTTTGTAAAATTAAAATTTTCATTTAAAAATTCCAGTGTCAGTATGGCATTTCGCAATTCAAATTAAGTGGTATTCTGGGTACGTATACGCACTTATAACCACGAAAGGGTTAAGAAAATCGCAATTTTTTTACTTACAAACTGCATGTATAGTCAAACAACAGTGGTACGGTAAATGTTTAAAAAAAAAAAAAAAAAAAAAAGGTGACTCATGTTATAGATAGAATGTATCCTGAGGGAGTTATGTTATAGTTTTATTCGAGAAACCAGAAGATATACAGAGTTTCTTTTTAAAAAGGAGAATATAGAAGAGATCTGCATGGGCAAGGGCCTTGCCAGATGCCGTACCCAACAAAATTAAGTTGAATTTTAAAATCAGCCGGGCCGATAAACAAAATAAGTAGACTGGGCTGGTTAAAATGATTGAACAGACCAGCTAGGCTGAGCCGCTAAAGAAAATTTAGCCGACTTGCTGGTCCGATATAAAATTTTACATGAAACCAATAAAATATCAGTTACTTCTAATGAATAGACCTTTTGCGAGAATAAATATACTGTATATACTCGCGTATAAGTCGAGAAATTTTAGACAAAAAAAGAACTTCAAAGTGAGAGGGTCGAATTATATGGGCGAGACCAAAAAAAAAAAAAAAAAAAAAAAAAAAAAATCTACAGAAAAAAGTTTGCTAGCGAATCGTTGCTGCAGCCTCCCATTGTGTTTGTAGAGTACAAAATCCAGAACCCTTTCAACCTCGACGATTATGAATTTAAGATAATTTTTACTTTATTTTAAAAAAAAATAATCTACCCTACCCTGTTGCAAAGAACAAAAAAAAAAGTGCGTGATTTATGTCATTTCGGAACGATTCAGAGGAATTGTTCCTTTTCAGAGTCTTTTAATTCGGAACGAGTTAGAGGAATTGCTCCTTTTCAGAGTTGGTGCATTTCGGCCGATTCTGAAGATTCGCTCTTTGTGGGAACCGTTCCAAAAAGTATCGATTCTACGATCTCGTTCCTTTTCAGAATCTTTCCGAAAAGGACATATTCTTCTTTACAGACAAGAGTCATTCCTTTAGTTCCATTGCCGGTATCGCTCCTTCAGGGCTCCCAACACATTTTATTCCTCAAAAAGGGGGAAAGGGGACCATCTTTACTTAAAAAGGGGACTTTGGGGGACCATTTTTGCTTAAAAAGAGGACTTTGGGGGACCAATTTTATTAAAAATGGAAACCAAATAAGGATCATATGTGTGTAAAAATATAGCACAAATTTTCCTAAATAATAAAGTAAAATTTTAAAATTACCCCAGAAAATATGTTAAATGGTTATCTTTATAAGATTTCATTAAACAATGTACACAATTTTATTTAAGCACATTTAAATATTGTACTGAAAAATTATATAAGGCATTCAATGTTTTGGCATTCACCTTGATAATTCTTGTTAGGGGTAAAAAAGAATAGTGATCAGTTAATAAAAACAAGTAAGTGGGTAAGTATGATCACAGATCACTCAGAGGGTTTTATTTAATATACCTTTCAAAACATTCTAAACTTTAATTAATAAACCAGAATTGTTAATAATTTGTTAAAAATTAATAATTGTTTATAATGATTAAATCCTTACATAGATGGGGATGATACAAGGCAGTGAGAATGGAGATAGAGAGAGAGTGAAGAATAACATTATTCATAACCTGGCCTTTCATTTAAGATATTACATGACGTAATGTAGATTAAATTTTTTGAGAATTTATTTCAATAGCATCCCCTGGCGACAGAAAGGGATGAAAAGATGCTAATCGTTAAGATATGTTGAGCAGATTTTTTTTCTTAATTTTTTAGAAAATTTATGGAGTGGTAATGAACGTAATTAAACATTAAACTATCTGCTAGTGGTAAAAAAATGAGTTAAGATGGTGGGAAATGGGTGCTTAGGACAAGAGTTTTAAAAGGATGTGTGAAAAAAGTCAATTTTCTGATTCCCCACCCCACACACACATGAAGAAATGCCCCTAATTGTCTGGGGTCAAAATAGACCCTAGCAAGATGTTGAGCTCGATGAATAAGTCTTTCAGTCAACCCTTCAAATGAGATTGAATCTCGCTGTAGTTTAATTAGGAGTTGATTTAGAAAATTGCTTAAAATACTTAAATTAGAGCCTAGAGAAGTAAAAAAGAAACTTTGAAATTTAATTTCACCGCCCCCACACACACTTCTTAAAGTTTTTTGTGTGTTATAAAAAATATTTGAGATTTTAGAATTGATAACTTGGTTACTTTTCTTAATTTCATTCTTTTTAGGTGCGTTCGTAATTATGTAAAGCACCTATAGTTGTCGTGCAGTCTGTCCGTCTGTCCGCATATAACAATGCAAAAACTACCCAACCGAATCATTTGAAATTTAAAATATATAATTATTACATAATTTTGTCGAGATATTTCAAATTTTATGAAAATCGGATGCATAGATCAATTACAGGGACAATCAAAAGAATTCCATTACATTATGGTCAATGGCGAAAAAAGTTTCAAATGCATTTTAATTGTTTGAAATTTAAAATTCATAATTATTACATAACTTGGTCATGTTATTTCAAATTTTATGAAAATCGGATGAATAGTTCAATTACAGGGACAATCAAAAGTATTCTGTTACATTACGATCAATGGGGAAAAATGTTTCAAATGCATTTTAATGTTGTTACTCATTCGAACATAATAAAATTGATATGCATCTATAAAATACATTTGCATAATCTGTGGTGCAAAGAACATTGGTTATTGATTTATAAGGCCACACATAAGTATTCCATTACCTAATGGTATAGGCAGGGCCGTAGCTAAGGAGGCGCTATGGGCGGCTCAGCCCCCCCCCCTAAAATATTTTGAGCCCCACCCCCCTGGAAAAAATTCCAAGGTCATTCAATGAATTTCTGCTTTGAAAATTCAAATGAAATTCTGTTCAAAGATCTAATTTAGCTTTGAAACCCTTTCACAGTTTTGCAGAATTACTAAATTGCATCTAAAATATGTAATTCAATACTCCCTCATCCTATTTGAACATATAAAGCTAACATGATGTTTAATTTTGCATCAGTTATACACTCAACATTTTCATCATCCTATACGTTTCTTAGCATAAAATGAAGTTATTACAGCAGTTTAATAAGAAACATAGTACCTACAATGTGAATTTGCACTCATTTATCTTTCTGCGTCAGAGAGAGAGAAAAAAAATTGAGCCCCCCCCCCCCCCCCCCCCCCCTATAGATCACTTCTAGCTATGGCCTGGGTATAGGGAGAACATTGTTTGGTGTGCATTTTAATTGTAATTAACTATTTACAATTTTATGAGATTGATATATGAGAGTGATATTTTTAAAACTTCGTTATCGTTCGAACACACATCATTTGCTATGGTTCACATGCAATTTCCAACTTTTTTTTTTTTTGGCTAAATGTAATATTTGGATTAGTACTAACTATTACCACTCATAAATAAAAGGGTCCAATAAGTTCATTTTACATAGCCTATAATAACAAATCAGACATAAAATAATGATAATTAGTGGAGAAACACTTAGATTTAAATAACATGTCATACAAAGCATTTCTTTTTCTTTTTAAAAAGTGATATTTGAATAAAATAAAATCTTAATTTTTATGAAAATTACACATTCAGAATTAGTGTTAAAAAAAAACAGGCATATATGCACAAGTTTAAAATCTATAAATGCAGTACATGTAAATATTATGTACTCCCATTGAACAGTCCTTTGCCAAACTAATCAGATGTGGCAATCCCAAAACTTTCTTCTATCTCATACATGTTAATACTTCAAAATTCACTATCACAGTCCCAAAATTAAATTGCAACTCATGCTCATCATGAGAATTCTAAAAGATATGGAATTTTGTGTATTAGTTCTTAAATATGGCTATCGCTAAACTTGTGCAAATCCCGTGGAGTAACAAAACCGGAAGTTTGATGAAATTTCATGTGCTATTAGTTTTTTAGATAAACCTATTGCGATACTCATAAATAATGCAGCATAGCAGTGCAACCTGTTAAGCAATTTACATCAAAGGATAATCAACACCAAATTATATTAAGGACTAACAGAATCTCAGTTTTATGAAAATCTGTGCATCAGTTCTTGAGATAGATTAATGAAACTGTGAATAATGCAGCATAACAGTGTCACTTGTTGAGCAATATACACTAAAACTAATCAGCTCTAGTTTATATCAAGATCTAAGTAAATCTAAAGTTTTGTGCATTAGTTCTTAAAGTACAGCGCCCACAGAATTTTTGTCACATACAGACATTTTCTAAAAAGCACCAAATCGTATTCAGAACCTTCTAAAGTGTATAAATCCATCAAAAACTGGAAGTCGAAATTATTTCATGAATTCAATATTTTCTTCTTGTAAAGATAGAAAAAAGTAAAAATATGTGAAAAGGCATTTTACTCCAACCATTTTCTTTAATATGATTCAGAGTTGTGAACTTTAATTTTTTTTAGTTTTAATCGTCTGTTTCCCCACAATTCAATGATTCTTTCCATTCAAAAAAGCTTCATTTTTTTTAGGGGGGGGGGGGGGTTGAAGGTTGAAGCATGCCAAGGCCCATTATTGAATACAGTAACTTCAGTGTTCTGCAATTTTTTAATTTTTAAGAATTTTAATGAGATTCTTAAAATTTGCCTGTATTCTGTGGTGATTTTTTAACATTTAGATTCATGAAAGAATTTCAGTTACAATGCTTTTTTATACCCATTATAAAGCTTTTTTTTACATCCATTTTAATAAATTTTGTCTTTTTGGATTTTTAAGCTTTTAGTGATTTTCAGAGTTTTTTATTTTGCGGCGATTTTTTCAGACACAGAAAAGGGGACTTGGGGGACTAAAATACAAAAAAGGGGACTAAAGGGGACCTTTTACTAAAAAGGGGACTTTTGGGGGAAAAAGGGGACCATTTGGGAGCCCTGCTCCTTAACAAAAAGGGAAGTTTGACGTTATTGCGCATGACATGCATTCAGTGCTTTTCAGCCAATGGTGTGTTACATAATTTTTCTTTTTCAATGGCAGCACTTGTTTATTGAAATTCTGTTTGTTTGTTTGTATGGATAAATAAATTTTTTTTCTCGCATAAAAAAATGAGAATTTTTTTTTTTGAGGTGGGTCCATTTATACGCGGGTTTTGAATTTTTCCTTATTTTTAACAACACAAGTTAGGGAGTCGACTTATACGCGAGTATATACGGTAAATGTGCATCATGAGTAAACACTACTTTGACAACATTAATACAGAAATTATCATGTCCACTTCAGAAATTAGCATCGGACATAGTATCCCAACTGTGTTTAATTTTTTTTTCGGCTGACTCTCACCATGCTGAAATCAGTCTTACATTTTTTCAACGATGAATTGACGAAATCCTTAATATTTTTCACAATCAAATGACAAAGTTTCCAATAGCACAAAAAGCTTCTTTTTGCATAAGATTGATGAAATTTTTACACCAGCCTGAGCTGGTTCCGGACCTAGAAACTCCAGCTAATGCAGACCTCTAAAACATATACAGCTTATAGTACAGCATGTCCCCCCCCCCCCTATTACATCATGAACAGTAATTTGAGGCAGACAGCTTATAAGAACAAAGAAGCAGAAAATTCTATTTCAGTGATAAGTAAATTTTATATATTTATAATTCTTATTAGAAAATTACTTTTAAATTGGGTCATCAAACACTTCTTTCAAATATGTATTCAGCATTTATTAATAGAATAATTCGTATATTTGAAATAAATTTTTAAAAAGAATTGTATTAACATGATAAATAAAAAAGTTTCTGAATTAATACCCTTTTAAAAAACAATATAAAACTGTCATCCTTTACAGCAAACGCTTAAAATTATACAGCAAAGTTAAAATGCTTAATACAGGTCATTCACACTTTCTGGAAATGATTTTCACAGCAAATTTCTATGCATAAATTCTGTATTTTTAAAAATGTTTTAACTCTTTTGGATAGTCTTGACCAGGGTTGGGGGAATATATCATTTTGCTCACCAGTGGCGAGTGGATTTTATGGCAAGGCGAATGCATTTTTAGTTTTTGAAAAACTGTAGGCAATAGAGACATTATCAGAGACCCTTTTTCAATCTAGATATTTTAACTTTCCAAATTATTACAGCGTAAATATGGTACTAAGTTCTATCTTATATTAAGCTTACCTCTATTTCTATTGCACATACAGTAAAACCTCTGACTAGCGAACCACAAATGGAAGCACTATAAAGTGGGCGTTATTTAGAGGTTTCACATTTTAGGAGCTGAAAATTACATTAAAATCAAAATAATCTACCTCTTATTTTTTAAATACATACAATTATTAAACATTAAAGAATCATTTATTTGCAGTTTTTTTTTTTTTTTTTTTTTTTTTTTTAAAGCTATCTCTTTTTCTAAATGCATAATCATTTCCACAGATTTGTTACATAATTCATTATCATTTAAGTAAAGGCACAAATTTTAATTCAACAGTTTATCTGCAATTTCTGAGGCATTTCCCTGCAATATTTGCCCAGAATTTGGGAGATTTTTCTCTCAATAGTTCTAAAACCATTCTCACAGCAACTTATCAGTTTCATCATTCTTTGATGTTTAGTTTAAGATTCCAAAATTACATCTTGAAACGTCTTTACACCTTTTTTGCTGTTCTGGATAACTTTCAACTTATCATTTAAAGTCAACAATTTTCACTTTAAACTCATTTTTTTTTTAGTTAAAAACATGTTCTACACATAGAAAAATCATTAAATGATTCACAAAGCACTACTGTTTCTGTTTTGCCACTGGAGATTATATTTGTAAGGACGCCCAAAAAGAAAACCATTTTCACATTCTTCGTAATTTCAGATGTAGTCAAAACATAATGTTAAAATAAATAAAAAATGCTGTGAGGTGGCCGTTATTCAGAGGCTTGATGTAATGTTATTTCTATGAAAGAGACTTGGTAACTTTAAAACATGATTGATATTTGGAAGTTACCATTATTCGGAGTGACAGTTGTAGGAGGTTTCACTGTATTTCTTAATTTTATAGGGAAAAAAAATTACACAAAATGTATTGTAGTAATTGTAATTTCGTATGCCATTCTGTCATAACTATTTTCAGCTGTGTGCATGTTACATCTTGCAGGCTGGTGAAATAAATCTTTGGCTGGTAAGTTTTTTGAAAAATTCCCCACCCCTGGTCTTGACTTTCATACTTGGGATTTTTTTTTTTTTTTTTTTTTTTTTTTTTTTTTGCTAAGTATGTGACAGTTGACTTTGGTGATTGATGGCCTTGTTCATATCAAGAGTGACATTATTAATATATTTTCCATATAACACTGAAATTTCTTCTTTGAAAATAAATTCTAAAATATCTTGCTTATAATAGAGTGAATGTAGATAAGCTTTACTTAATACTTTTTTTTTGTTGTTGTTCTAATTAATCTTTATAACAAAATCCAGAAACAATCTTACCCTTTTATTTATTTATTTATTTATTTATTTTCAATCACAAACTTATTTTGTTGGGGCTTTATCCATTAATTAAAAAATAATTTAAAAAAAAAATGTTAAAAAAATACATTTATATATATGTATATATAGATTGATTTTTTTTTTTTTTTTTTTTTTTTTTTTTTTTTTGTTACATTCACTTAAATAAATTGCTTCAATTCAGTATTACCACAGATTTTGTATACTGTAATCAGAGTTCTCATTGACTTTAAGCCAGCATTAGTAATTTGGCTAATCAAAAATGAAAATTAGTAGCAAAATGAAGAAATTTTTAGCAAAATAAGATTTGTCATAAAACTCTGAATTAATGATCTTTAAT
Source organism: Maratus speculifer (assembly GCA_964019185.1). Classification (NCBI taxonomy): domain Eukaryota; kingdom Metazoa; phylum Arthropoda; class Arachnida; order Araneae; family Salticidae; genus Maratus; species Maratus speculifer. The sequence goes on along the minus strand of OZ025289.1, from coordinate 254,635,701 downwards.
TTCCTTGATTTTTTTTTTTTTTTTTTTTTTTTTTTTTTTTTTTTTTTAATGTTCAAAAATAACCTCAATAAACTAAATTAATAACTGCTTAACAGATAAATTCTGTGGTATTTTATTACCTGCACTTCAAAACTGCATTGCTACTTATTTATCCTCTTAACACATATTGAAAGGTATTATTGACATTTCTTATATACATTTGGTTTCTCAATTTAATTTTCGTTGTGTTCAATGTTCATTATTCTAAATATTTACAGAATATTGTGGCAAGATTAGAACAAAGTTTATCACATTGTATGTTTTATGGGATAAAGCTGCTTTAAATCACTTCTTTGATTAAAATTTGTGGTATCACCCGAATTCTTAGTTTCGCAAGGATAATTAAAGTATTTTGAATAAGAGTATAGTTTGTCCTGACACACACATACACACAAGAAAAGAGCAAAAATTGAGCACTCGCAAATTGGCGAATTTATTCGTCCATGTACCGTAAAATGGGGTGAATCAGAACACTTTTCAACTTTAATGTTAAAAAAAAAAAAAACTGATTTTTTAATTCTTTTCTTTTTTTACTGGAAACTTTGGTCTTGATTTGTTCTTTAATTTTTAAGCAAAAACATAGCATTTTTGCTGTTTATGTATGTATATTTTATTTTTTTAATGGTGTTCAGATTCACCCCGCCAGAAGGGGTGAATCGGAACAAAGGTTATAATATTTATTTATTTTGATTCAAACTTTAATAGAGTTAACAAAAATAGGTAATAATGATAAAAGAGGAATAGGAACACATAGTTACCATCAAACCAAGCCTTTATTTTACATGTGAGTAAAGATATATGTCTTAAAAATTAGAAAACATCCTTGAACTCAAGAAAAATTAAAATTTATTTATTTGAAATGCAGAAGTTGGAATTTAATAGGGTAAATGAATCTTCATTGGTGACGTGTGCAAGTTTCATTTCAAACAAAATAATTTGTGTAGATACAAACTGTTTCAAGAAAATTTACTTTTAAAATGAGTGTCGATAAGGTGCATTTACGGTATGTTATGGTTTACAAGTTTCGGAAAGGAATAAACGTTGCAGAAGCTGTAAAAAACAATTAAGAGGTTTATCAAGACCAACATAATGAACTGTGGAAAAATGATTTGCGATATTTTGCTAAGGAGAATTTAACCTTGAAGACTGACCGCAATCCGGGCTAATTCATTGGGTAAATGAATCTATTGAGTTGCCCCAATCGCTGCATGTATTAATACAATCTACTAATACGCCCTCATCCCCCCACCCTTAGTACTGTTTGCATCCCCTTCTTTTTTAATTGGTTTTCCAGTTTGAGATTTTTATGTAATGTTGTGGATATCAGAGAATAATTCTGTGCAATTTTTCTTAGTAATCAGCCATTTTTAAATACTTTTATTGTGTGTGCCACGTCTGTATGATTGGGAGTTGACTTTTTTGTTTAACCAAGTAATTTCTTGGCACCTTTAAACTCTTCAAGTAATTAGAACAAATAAAATATTTTTACAATACATATGCATACATGTGTTACAGATATTACATAAAATTGTTACTGCATAGAAAAATAAACCATGAGAGAAAATGTGTTCTGAATCACCCCGTAAATATTAAACCTCTGATGTTACAAGTCATTTTTCACTTTTTTGTTATGAATATTAGAAATTAGTAAAATTTAATACAGCAAATCGTTTACAGGTCTATCATTAATTAAAACTCCCTACTCTTAGGTTTAGAATATGAAAAATGCTACAGTTACATACAAAGTTCTGAAGACATTGAAAAAATGAGGTTTTTGAGGATCCACTTGCAGTTTTTTTATGTACCCCTGTAGTGGTGACAACATGGCAAAACTGAATTTCCCAATTCTTAATGTTATTACCTTCTTATAAAAAAATTGGCAACTAAAAATATCATCACATATATTTATAATGAATTTATTTGTATGACCGGGAAATTTCGTTCCTATTCACCCCGCTGTTCCTATTCACCCCATTTTACGGTACTCGCCAAATGAAGCATTTCGCCACAATTTGGCACTGTGGCAAATGTCAGTGCAAACCCTGACTATAATACTGTCAGTAAGGTGTTTGTTAAAATGAATTATAAAGGAGGCATCCGCAAATATTAAAAAAACATTGCAGAGTCACAAAAGAGATGCAAGAAAAAACTGAATTGATTGTATTAAAAATATACATACTATCAAGGAAAATTCGAATTAGAGCTACAGCTAAGAGTCAATATTAAACAATAGAGTCAAACTGTTGGAAAAAATATGGTGCAAAAATTAACCATGCAAATTGTTTCAATAAAGTGTGAATGATTTTCAATATTTTAAACTTAACAAAAATTTACACAATAATTCAAAACTCTTCAGAAATCAACCATTATAAAAACATTCTTTGATAAATTTATTATATATACCAGGTTCTTTCAGTGGATCACCTCCATGAATGACTAAAAGATCAGGGACACCATCAAAATCTATATCCATTAAATATTGTGGAGTATACACATTAGAAGTATCAATTTTTGCATTCTGATCATCGAATTCCCACAGCAAAGTTCCATCTTTTCCGCTAATAGCACAGAAACCCTTTAAATAAAATACAATATTTTAAACTGTGGACAATTTACAATACAAAAAGAGAAATTTACAAATAAATGTACATAAAAAAGGGATAAAAACTGCAAAATTTACAATGCTATATTATGCATATTTTAAATAACTAAAATCAAGAAATTTAGAAAATAAATGTCAACAAAATTGAACTTGACTAGAAAATTTAACTTATTTTTTATATTTTTCATTAAACTAAAACACAGTCCATAAACAATTAAAAACGAAAAAAAATCAGCATCTGTACTAATAACTTTCGTGCACCATTTGAAATCAGGAAGAATTGAAGATCAATTTCACTGAAAATTTTCCCAGAGAAATGAGGAGAAATATTTTAATCTATTTAATATATATTAAAATGATTATTTAATATTAATAAATAAAGATTTTAGATTTTTAATATTTTAAATTTAGTTAATAGTGCTGTTAGGCTGACATTGCAATATTTGAAAAGTAAATACAAAGCTTGTAGTTTAGCAAATTCACTTAAGAAGTTGATGAATAATGGAAATTAATTTTAAATAGGGGATATTATTGGGAATTTTTATTTTATTTTTGAAAAATGAAATTATTGAATTGAGATTGTTTAAACAAAGTATAAAAACTTATTTTACGAAAATATCATGAATACTAAATGTTATGTAATGCTTTAAAATGTAACATGGTGTTTTGAAAGAGAAATCATATCCTAGATAACAAGTATTTAAAAGAAGAAATTTTAAATAGCTGTGGGAAAGTATATTATAGTTCTGAAGTTGCATTAAATATTTATTTATTATAGTAATAAAAAAAACATTAAGATTTTTAAGGTATGAATGCATCACTGTGCAGAGCAGTTCATCCTTTGAACATAAGACAAAACTATAGTCATTTATAACAATGTTTAAGTTATAAATGATTTCAATTTTCTACATAACTAATTGTAGTTATTTAATTTAAATTATTTTCAAATGAAGTTATATTACTTAGATATCCAACAATGTTTATTTATGTGCACAAATATACATGCATACTATATATACTCGCATATAAGTCGACCCCCTAACTTATGTTGTTAAAAATAAGGAAAAATTCAAAACCCGCGTATAAGTTGACTCCCCTCAAAAAAAAAAAAAAAAAAAAAAAAAAAAAAAAAAAAAAAAATCTCATTTTTTTATGCGAGAAATAAAATTTATTTATGCATACAAACAAACAAACAGAATTTCTACATAAAAAGTGCTGCCATTGAAAAAGGAAAATTATGTAAAACGCCATTAGCTGAAAAGTACTGAAAGCATGTCATGGGCAATGACGTCAAACTTCCCTTGATCCTTTTTGGAATGGTTCCCACAAGGAGCGAATCTTCGGAATCGGTCCAAAATGCACCAACTCCAAAAAAGAGCAGTTCCTCGGACTCGTTCCGAAATGAAATGATTCTGAAAAGGAACTACTGCTCGGAATCGTTCCAAAAAAGATAGATTTCTCTGAATCATTTCGAAATGACATAATCACACTTTTTTTTTTGTTCTTGGCAACAGGGTACGGTAGATTATTTTTTTTGAAAAATAAACAAAAAATGATCTTGAATTCGGAATTGTCAAGGTTGGAAGGGTTCCGGATTTTCGATTTTGTACTCTACAAACACAATGGGGGGCTGCAGCAACGATTCACTAGCAAACTATTTACCAATATCTTATTAATGGATTTTTTTTTTTTTTTAGGTCTCACGTATAAGTCGACCACCCCACTTTGAAGTTCTTTTTTTGTCTAAAATTTCTCGACTTATATGCAGTATATACAGTATTTAAAAGGGAAACATTATTTTAAAAAAAAGTTTAAAATTAAAATTGATTTAAAGCAAATAAACTGCTTTTATTTCTTTGTTTAAAAAAAACAAAAACAAAAAACAGAATTTTGTTTAAAGTTATTCAAAGAAAAACTAGTTTATCATCCAGATTTCTTGAAAAATGTTTGCTTCAAATAAATATTTTTGGGGGTACAGGTAGGGGGGTACATTTTTGGAGGTAAAGATACATCCTTTACAATGCCATTTCAAATATAAATTATTATTTATAATACATAAAAATGTATTTATAAGAGAGACTTACAGCCATTCTTCCACCACATAAACAATCTTTAATTCCATCTCCATTCAAATCGATATTGCAATTAACAGCAAACATTTCATGAGCAGAATAATGCCTCCATAATTCATCACCTGTTTTGCCATTGAGAGCTAATAAGCCGCCTCCACATTCATCTTTTGATTTAGGAAAATATACACGGCATACAACTCTGGGATAATAGAAAGCATCAGCTCCTGCAATCATATTTTAAATATAATTATTTAAATATTTAATAATTTACATAACAGTAACTTTTCCTTTCAATAAAATTTCAGAAAATACTTAAATTTTTTAAAAATTTCATTAAGTTAAAATGTTTTTATTTTATACGGATTATAGTGTTGTGATAACCATATAAAAAAGAAAACAAAGAAATTGTTTGCTTTAGAGATATCTAAATGCAAGAATGTGGCACAGGATTTTTTTTTCAAAGGTGAAAAAGACTGTCTCCCTTATAAATGAAGCATAGTTGTAAATCTGTCAGAAATGATTTTATTTTATTTATTATTATTATTATTATCGTCTGTTATCAAAGTGTTAAAAAAAATTGTTTCACTAGTAACTGTTATGTGTGGAACTATATATATAAGGGCCAGATCATCCCACTTCTCTTCCTAGGTATTGGGTGAGTGCAAAAGTTCGTTCAATAGATATCGTTAGAAGCAGCGTAAAGTGTAGTCATTAATACTGCCATTTACATAAGACAGATCCTTGGAAAGGTGACGTGTGCAGGTTTCATTTCAAACAAAATAATTTGTGTAGATACAAACTGTTTCAAGAAAATTTACTTTCAAAATGAGTGTCTATAAGGTGCATTTACGGTATGTTATGGTTTACAAGTTTCGGAAAGGAATAAACGTTGCAGAAGGCATAAAAAACAATTAAGAGGTTTATCAAGATCAAGCACCAACAAAACGAACTGTGGAAAAATGAATGTATAAAATATATGTATAATGTATATATTGAAGTTAAAAAAGATCCCACTAATTCGCATCTTGCCACTCTCACTAAAGCTGTTAAGAATTCTATTGTTCTAAATGACAACACTAAACATTGTGTTATTCCTTCTGCACCCATTTGTGCTTATTTTTATGCTTTATCCAAAGTTCACAAAACCAATATTCCCTTAAGACCTATTGTCTCTAATATTGGTACTGTTACTTATTCTCTTGCCAAATTTTTAGCTTCCATATTCTCGCCTTTATGCATTTCTAATTCTCATACTGTAAAAAATTCTTATGATTTCGTTAGTAAATTAAAAAGTATTAATCCATCAAATTGTTCTATGCTTTCTCTTGATGTCAAATCTTTATTTACTAATGTCCCGATTGAAGGCGCTCTTTCTTGCTTGGAAAAAAGATTATGTGAATTTCATTTCTCTGATATTGAAGTCAAAGATTATGCTAATTTAACTAAAATTTGCTTAACTCTTACTACTTTTCAATTCGATAATAAATTTTTCAAACAGTTAGAAGGCTTAAGTATGGGTAATCCTTTATCTCCCATTCTTTGTGATATTTATATGCATTACTTTGAAGATAAATTATTAAATCTGATCAATTTTAAATGTTGGATACGTTATGTTGATGATACTTTTGTCCTATTGGATAACCCATTTGATATTTCTACAATTCTTCAAACTGTCAATTCTATAGATCCTCATATTCAGTTTACTTTTGAGTTAGAGAATTGTAATAAACTCCCTTTCCTTGATGTTTTAGTTACCAAATGTGATTCTTCTTTCAAAACTTGTGTTTATAGAAAACCTTTTTCTGTCTCTAATCCACCCCATGCTCTCTCAAATCATCCTGTCAATCAAAAGATCGGTGTTTTTTATACATATGTTTATCGTGCTCTCAAAATTTGTTCCGATTTTGCATCTCTTACGAATGAACTCAATTACTTAAAATCTGTTGCTGTAAAACGTGGATTCAATCCTTCTATCATTAATACTGCTGTGAGCAAATTCAATAGACCCCCCTAACAATTCCACTCTTTCTAATATTGATAAAAGTAAACCTGATAATTTGGTCGTCCTCCCTTTTTATCCTCCTTTATGTTTTAAATTAGCTAAAGTTTTAAGACATTTGAATTTTAATGTTATCTTTAAACCAGTCAATAAATTAAAATTTCCTTCGATGAAATGTCTTGTCCCTGACCTCCAAAAATGGGGTATTTATAATGTTCCTTGTAATGGCTGTGATTTATCGTATATTGGTCAAACTAAAAGAAATCTCGAAAAACGCCTAAAAGAACACTCTCGGTAAGTCATTAATCAAGAAATTTCTAAATCTTCTGTTACTAAACACTCTTGGGATTCCGGCCATAGTTTCAATTTTCAAACTGCTAAAATTATCTTTAATGCCAATAGTTCCTCTGAGTTAGATTTTCTTGAAAATTTAGCAATTTATATTAATCGTGATATTATTGTTAATGATAAATCTGATTCTAAAACGCTCTCCGTTGCCTGGAAGAATCTTTTCAGCACTGCTTCATAAATAAGTTTATTATTTAATTTTTTTTTATATATATATTATGTATACAATTTTCAGGTTTATATATGTGTGTTTATAATTGTAAACAATTTTTTATTTTTATTTTTAATTTTTTTTCCTTATTTATTATTATTACTAATTTATATATTTTTTGCGTACATTTTATTTCATTTTAATCTCTCCTTTTAGTTAATTTTTTAATTTACCCCGCTTTTTTCCCATTTCCCTTCCCCCCTTCTTTCTTTCCTCTCCTTCATTGTTTATCTAGTTTTGTTTATGCTCTTCCGTGATTGGCTGTTGCCTTCTACTTTCCTATTGACTGTTCCTTCTGCTTGCTCCCTCTCCCTCCCGCATTCCCCTTCAGTCGTGCCGCTACATTCATTGTAGACACATGTCTTTTTTGCGCCTGACGAAGAAAGACTAAGTTCTTTCGAAAGGTCTTGCGCAGTAACTTATTTTATGGTGTTTAAAGAAGTTTTTTCACTTCAATTGTGGAAAAATGATTTGCAATATTTTTCTGTGGAGAATTTAACCTTGAAGACTGACCATAATCCGGTCGAACCCCACACATTGATGTCGATATTGTGCGTACTCTAGTTAAAAATACACTGTGAATTTCAGCAGAGGAAGTTGCTACAGCACTTAGCGTTCACCGATCAATCACTTTTAGGTGTTTAAAAAATATGAGATTCGATTTGAAACTCGATATATGGGTGCTCCATTTGCTGACTGAGAGGAACAAAATCGAGCCATTTTTGGATCGATTAATGACGGGTGATGAGAAATGGTTCCTTTTAAAACAATGTTCAGAAATGTGAGCATGATGACGCGATGGCAAAGGCCAGTTTGTACCCGATGAAGGCAATGCTCTGTGTTTGGTGGGATTACAAGGGCATAATTTATTTTGAGTTTTTCTCCGCTGGCCAAACGATTGATTCAGTCAAGTACTGTCGCCAATTAACCAGTCTGAATAGAGAAATCAAACAGAAATGTCTTATTTTGATAAATAACAAGGGTGTAGTCTTTCATCATGACAATGCCAGACCACATATAGTGCAAACAGAACAGAATGAAATGGGATATCCTAACTCATCCACCGTTTTCCTCTGATATTGCACCACCTGATTATCACTTGTTCTGATCATTTCAAAATCATTTAAATGGAAAAAAACTTGACTCTTTGGATATCTTTAAAAAAACGGCATGTCTTCGTTCTTCGAATCTAAACTGCGCAAATTTTATGATCCGGGCATCCGTATGCTGCCAGAATGTTGGAAACAGATTATAGAAAACAATAGAGCATATATCATTGGTTGAATAAAGAACTTTGTTTGCCTAATCACTGTGTGACTTTTACTCTCAAACTCTGCATGAACTTTTGCACTCACCCAATAACATAATGGATTTTTGTGGAGACTCCTTTAATTGTATCAAAAGGCAAAAATAAAGAAACTAGTGTGTTACTGAAATAGACATACGACAAGATAAAATGGATAGAAAAAGATGTACAGCTAAGAGTTTACTTTGCTGGAGTAGATAAATTAGAAGTGAATTCATTACTTTTCAAATGCAACTCCAACTCCAAAGTTTAATTGATTTATATATATAGAAAAGTATGACTTTTATTTATTTATTTTTTGAGAAATACTGAATATTTTGCTCAAAATTTTCATAATCGCCGCCCTGGTATAAACAGCGCATATATGAAAAATTTAGCTGTTAAATTCGTAAATGCCGAGGCATTTATTACCTAAATTACGGTAGTAGAATATTACAGTGGTGATTGGTAGAACTGGACAATATCAGAAATTTAATATTGCAATATATCAGTGAATTAATATTAATATTAGTGATTTATTGTCAAAACTACCATAAAGTGGAGTTTTTAAAAAGAAATCCTTAGTTTGAAAGATAATTGGTAGATAGCAGCAATTTTAATACAAATAATTGCAGAAAGCAATGAATCAATTGTTTTATAGAAATATTCTCACAGAGATCCTTCAAATAAATATTCTAATATAAAATAGAAGTATTTAAAAAAAGAAACAAGGTTCAATATCCAGTTACTCTTATACCATAGGGGTTTTCTTAAGCATTGTAGGCAGACTTGTATAAAACCAAAAACTTTCTGCGCACGTAAATTGGGTCAAAATTTTTCTACAAATTTAATGTTTGATAAAACTACATATTATATTATTTTGAAATTGATGAAATTTGTGTTTTTTACGCTTTATGGAGGACATTCGTGTTTTCTGTGCGATCTGTCGAAGAAATTCACGTTTTTTTACGTGATTCATGGATGAAATTCCTGCTTTTTGGTGTGATTTTTTGGACGAAATTTTTGCAATCTGTTCTCGAAATTCTTTTTGTTTGGGCGATCTGTCAAAGAAATTTACCTTTTTTGCACAATTGAAGGACGGATTTTGTGTTTTTTACACAAATTACAGAGGAAATTCGTATTTTTTATGTGATTCATGGACAAAATTTGAGTTTTTTTATGCATTTCATGGACAAAATTAGTGATTTTGTGTGATCTTTGGATGAAATTTGCATTTTTGCATGATGCTTTGTTAAAATTTGTGTTTTTCGCATGGGCCTTTGTAGAAATAGGAGTTTTTTTATGTGATTTTTAGTTGAAATGCTCTTTTTTTTGTTGAAATCCATGTTTTTTTTTTTTTTTTTTTTGAGGTCTTTTAATGAAATTTACATTTTCTCACAATTTTTTGATGAAATTTGTGTGTTTTTTTTTTTTTTTTCCTCAGTTATCCTTTGATGAAATTTGTATTTTTTCATGGCCCTTTGACGATATTTCATGTTTTTTTGTGGAACTTTGACTAAATTTGTTTTTTTCCAGTGATAATTTGACAAAATTGGAGATTATTTTTTCTGTGAACGATTGACAAAATTATTTTTTACGACAACAGTTTAACAAAATTCATGATTTTAGCTGTCCAAAATTTCCGACTGTGAATTGTTAAAGTTTTCAGAATCAAATGCCCTTAACCTTGAAAAATTCAAAAATCGGCCCTGCTTTTAATTGTACGCTAACAGTAAAAAAATCGCACATAAAATTAGGAGAATAATTTTAATTTTTTGGTACTAAAAAAAGCTAATATAAAAATAAAAATTGTTTCTTTCCTAAAATTTGCTACACACGGTATATGTGCGTTCATCTATATTATAAAACTGTGATTGTAGGCTACCTATATTTCCTAATTTATGCATTAGGGTCATTCCACACGAATTCAACCAATGGGTGTTGCATCATAGTCACAGATTTTTTTTTATCTCAGACAGACATAGTAGTGAAACCCTCAAATCTGAAATTTAAAAGTAATTTTTGCAATATTGGCTGAGATATAGCCATTTGAAAACTGACCATTTTTGCTAAATGGCGGCCATCTTGGAATCTTATCATTATCTGAAAGAGGCCATAACTTGACAACTAAGGGCTCAATTTTTATATATCTGGTACCAATTTGAAGCTATTTGTACAAAGAATGCAAATTTCACATCAAAACAATAATACATTTTCATTTATTTACTTTTTATTACGGTCAAACTGAAAATATCACCCCAAAAAAGGGCTGACCGTAATGGCTCATAAAAAAAATGAATCATCATGAATTTTTCTGAAACTTGGTAGAAACATTGCTCCATCTGTGGGCTTTAAATAATAAAAAAAATTGGAGAGGTAAAATCTGTTGTTTAAAAATAAATGATTTTTTACACATAAGGTGTCATTAACTAAATAATGATAATTTTAGAATCTGTAACTATTGCTAATTCAAGAAATAATGGTTAAAATAATTTTTTTTTAACATTTAAATTAGTATATTGTGTGTTTATTATATAATTCAATGAAGAGATATCAATTTGCAGCTATTTATACTAAATATTCATATATTAAAATACAAGTAAATTTTCATTTCTACAATGCTTTTTATTTCATTTAAAATATGAGGATATGATTCTCAAAACATACCATTTACATAAATATTAAATACCTTACTATAATAAACTACATAAAAAAAAACACAATATTTTCTTTTGAAATATTAGAGAAATACTAGCTGTAAATCACAGTTGAATTCATTCAATTGTGTGATTTAAATAAAATAAAAAAATATATAAATTATATATATATATATATATATATATAAATCTGGCCACATAAATTTCATTTTTTAAGTAAAAAAAAAAATGTATTAAATAGGTTCTATATATAGGGGAGAGTGGGGAGGAATAGGACACTTTTTACAAAAATTAGAAAATCATTTTTTTTCTTTTTATTGTTACACAAAAAGAAAAAAAATTGATTTTTTGAATACAAAATAAAATACTTTCTAATGTTCTTGAACAATATAGCTAAACAATTTTACAATTGAAGAAATTGTAAATTTCAAAATGTGTCCCATACCTCTGCATTAACAAGCAGGAATGAGACAACTATAAAACAATGTATTAAAGGAAACAAATTATTATAGTGTTGGCTATATTTACTATCTAACAAAGATTATAGGTTGATAATGTTTGTGCTACAACATCAAATTCCAGTATCTTCATCACTGGAAAGATGATTCAGAATTGTTAGAGATATTGTTCAAGAACATTAGAAAGTATTTTATTTTGTATTCAAAAAATCAAAATTTTTGTTTTTGTGTAAAAAAGATTTTCTAATTTTTGTAAAAAGTGTCCTGTTTCTTCCCACTCTCCCCTATATATAGAACCTATTTAAGACTTTTTTTCCCACTTAAAAAATGAAATTTATGTGGCCAGATTTATATATATATAATTTATATATTTTTTATTTTATTTAAATCACACAATTGAATGAATTCAACTGTGTTTTACAGCTAGTATTTCTCAAATATTTCAGGGAAAAATATTATGTCGCTTTTTTTATGTAGTTTACTATAGTAAGGTATTTAATATTTATGTAAATATGTTTTGAGAATCATATTCTCATATTTTAAATGAAATAAAAAGCATTGTAGAAATGAAAATTTACTTGTATTTTAATATATGAATATTTAGTATAAATAGCTACAAATTGATATTTCTTCATTGAATTATATAATAAACACACAATATATTAATTTAAATATAAGGAAATTTTATTTTAACCATTATTTCTTAAATTAGAAATAGTTACAGATTCTAAAATGGTCATTATTTAGTTAATGACACCTTATGTGTAAAAAATCATTTATTTTTAAACAACAGATTTTACCTCTCCAATTTTTTTATTATTTAAAGCCCACAGATGGAGCAATGTTTCTACCAAGTTTCAGAAAAATTCATGATGATTCATTTTTTTTTATGGGCCATTACAATCAGCCCCTTTTTTTGGGTAATATTTTTAGTTTGACCATAATAAAAAGTAAATAAATGAAAATTTATTATTGTTTTGATGTTATATTTGCATTCTTTGTACAAATAGCTTCAAATTGGTACCAGATATATAAAAATTGAACCCTTAGTTGTCAAGTTATGGCTTCTTTCAGATAATGATAAGATTCCAAGATGGCCGCCATTTAGCAAAAATGGTCAGTTTTCAAATGGCTATATCTCAGCCAATATTGCGAAAATTACTGTTAAATTTCAGATTTGAGGGTTTCACTACTATGTCTGTCTATGATAAAAATTATAAAAAATCTGTGACTATGATGCAACACGTTTTTTTTAAATTGGTTGATTTCACGTGGAATGACCCATTATTCATAATAGATTTTTAACTCAGTCATTTTTCTTGTGTATAACTGAGAATATATATATTTATATAAAATAAAATATTCTTAAGTTTAGAACATTGTTGATTTTAATATGTTTAAAATAAGTGAAACACAAAAGCAAAAATTGAAATTGATTTGTTGATACATGTCATACTAAAATATTTGTAATTAATAGATTTCAATGGATGACAGATGCAGCAGAAAGGAGCAAATTAGCAAATGAGCAAGGAGTAAATTTAAAGGAATTTAATATATACAGTCAAGTCTTTCTATAACGAAACTCTATACATCGAATTTCTCTATATAACGAATTTTTTGTAGGAACGGTCCCCTTTTTGCATGATTACATTGAAAACAGTCTCTATATAGCGAAATATCTATCTCCATATAACGAATTTTTTCATAAATTGGTATTGATTTATTCAATTTTAAAAGGCTTCAAAATCATATGGAATCAATTTTCCATCACTTATTTTTGATTTATCGTCAGTGCTGAGTTTTATTTTTTTATATTACTTCTCTCCTTGTTCTTTAAATCCAATGAATTCATCCCACCTCCCACACACCTTTCTACATCCTTCTCAAAACAGAGTCAATTGGATTGATATACAAGTAAGAGAGGAATCAATGAGAGGCACGTAAGAGAGGCCTTCAAATGGAGGGAAATGTTTACTACAATTTTTCATTCCTTGCTAAAATTTAAGCTTTTTTTTATTTGATTTTCATTAAGCTTTCAAATAAATGTCTGTTCTCTTTTTCGAAACAGCTTAAATAATTAAGAAATAAAATGTTAGGTTAATATTTACTTTTAAACATTTTAAATTCTTAATTCAAAAGATCAAAAAGAATATTTGTTCAAATTTCACACATTAAATATGATTTTTAACATCATTCTCTATACATTGAATTTCTCTATATAATGAATTTTTTACTGGAACGATGGATTTTGTTATATACAGACTCGACTGTATTTCATTTTTAAAATGTGCTTCAGAAATTTCCTTCATCAAGACGGGGGAGAAGAGGGACCATGATTCCTATGACTGATCCAAAATTGGAACTGATCCCTCTTGATCCAAAATTGACAGAGTCAGAACGTTAATATTGATATTTGGATATATCATCACAGTCAGATCTTAGCTAGCTATTGTTACTCTGATAATTAAAAAATATCAATATTTGTCAATATATTCAGTGGTGAAGCCTCCAGTCATTGGTAGATTCAGCGATAATTCAAGAAAGAATAAAGACAACATAGAATGTTTAAGTTTTACGCAAGCATAAGACTTAAGTATCTAATAATTAATATATAATTATAATATCTAATAATTAATATAAACACAAGAAATAAAGACTTAAATGTCTTTTTACCCACCTCAGACTTTTTGTTAATAATGGTGCGATAACAGTAGCATTCCTTTTTTTCTTATAATTAAATATTTAGTGCTGCCACCTGTTGATTTTCTAATAAACGCTGCTAAATGAACCGTAACTTGCTACAAGGATTTGCTAAGATTTCCGAATATTCTTGTTTGCACCTGCATATCCTTATTTCCTCATGAGCAATCAGACTATGGAAGTACTCCCCAATTTCCAAGAAAAATCATCCTCGGTTATCGCTAATTTTACTGAAACCATTCTTCGAGCCTTCCAGAGGCTGTGTAAGCATTTCATTTTTATGTTTATTCCCTTTTTGAATTATTCTTTACGAAATATATTTTATTGAGTACTATAAAGTTTTTATTTTTTAATAATGCTATTAAATTAAAATGGATGAATAATTTAAATTTTTTGCGCTTGCATATGTTAAATAACATACATAGATAGATTGAACAATTTAGCAATTTTTTCTTCATTATTAAAATGTATTGTCAAAATTATCACATTTAATATGCTGTGGGTACATTAATATGATAATTTCTCGAATAATTCATTGACTATTCTTCTTTTTAACCCCTTTCAGGTCTGAATTATCTCTAAATTTTTGAAAAATTTATAGATTTTAGTATTTATGTTCATTTATAAGAAATAAAATAATTACTAAACTCGTGGTTTAAAAAAAAAATAATTATAGGAAACATATTTTAGTAAACAGAAAACATGGAATTTTTCTTTTTAATGGTGACAGGCGTGGCCAGGGCTATTGTGAAGGGAAGAGAGGTCTGTACAGCACAGAATTTTCAGGCCCGGCCCTTACAGAAATCAGTGAAAACAAATACGGCCTGGGCTGATCTGGCCAAACACAATTCCTACTATTTCAAAAAATTCATATTTTTAATATATAATTAAAATTCCTTTAAAGAATACTGCATACTTATTTATTTTTTGCAGTATATTTTACAAAAACTACACAATAGCAACATGAATGATTATTTAAATTCTTAGACTTTCAACATGCAAATAAGAATTCATTCAAAAATTAATATTTTTAGAATAAAAGAAAAAAAAATAAGAAAGTTTAAAACATCATAAATTTGAAGCTGTATGATAAAAAATAGCTTTTATGAAAGTATTTCTATATCATTTATTAAAGATTTTCTCAAATCAAAAGGAGATACTTTTTTGATGCATTTTTTAATTCATTTCTTTTCAGAAATGCATAAGATTAGCAAGTGTTCTTATTCAGAAACTACGCAGTTGAATTATGTTATCCATTTTTTAATAAAAGCAATATATCTTTGAGAAAACACTGTCAAAGTCTGTCATAATTTACTGTTATCATTTTGAATCAAATATTCAGAAGTGACAGCATGTGAAGGGAGAAAAATCTGCAGTTATGTGACAAAAATCTCTTATGTCTCGACAAATAATGTATTTGCCAAAAATGGAAAATGCAATTTGATTCCAAATCTCTTCAATAGCCAGGCTTGTCAATTTTACACCTTTACAGTTAAAAATTAGACAGAAAATGTGTCAAAATTTTGCATTGATGAGTAGTGAATTTAAGAACCACCTTAAAGTATATTTCCCAACGAAAGTTCATTTGCTGCTATCTATTAATACTTTTATAAAACATATTGTCTGACCTACCCATCTTACCCATCAGACCCATCCTACCCATCAGAATAATTACATCCAGTTCCAACCCAGCTTAATTATGTAGAAAAACAATGCAAGTCCGATCTCAGCCCAGCACAAGTCTGCTAAACAAATTCCACAATTTAACAGCCCAATGTCAATCTCCACACTGGAAAAGTTACATTTCTGTACTGATATTGCCAAACTAGCATTGGGTGGCGACATACATCTATACTAATTCTCATTAAAGCCATATTTACTGAAAAAAGCTCATATTTTATTGCCTCTGCTGAAAACTTTATGTTGGACCAGTAAGCCTGCTAAATATTTTTTATTGGCAAACTTGTCATGTATACTGAAGATGTATCTGACAGCATTTATATAACATTTTTGATAAATGTTACCTAGATTGTGAAAAATAGTCTAATTATAAAAAATTGCAATACTCAATCTGCTGAAAAAAAAAGGGGGGGGGGGTACAGATAGGATTTTTTGTATGACAAAGCTATAAAAACAATTATTATTTATTTATTTATTTATTTTTTGCTTTTAAAAGACAGAGTCTTGACATTGAAGACTTATTTTAAATGTTTATTTTGAAGATGCATTAAAAGATAATTCTTATGCTGTATGAATACTAATTGGAAATTACATCATAAAATGCCATAATAAAACATTATAAAATGCTTATAAATCATATTGATTTAAAGATTATTTAATAATTATTTCAGGATTTTTACAATTAAAAAAAAAGTAATAATAACAATAAATAAAAGAAAAGATTCTTTTTTACTAAACCTTTAAAATTCTCCCCAATTTTAGATAGCTTTTTACAAATGATTGCATGTTCATCTGTATTATCTGTTTTTGTCGTTAAAGTCAGAAAGATGGAAAAAAGCAATATTTATTCAGATATCTGAGTTAAATTTATGGTACTTACATCACCGCAGCAGAAGTGTTAGAGCACAACTAAAGAGCAATCTTGTTGTTTGCACGTACACAGTTATCTTTTAGATTCCTTGTTACGTTGTTGTTTGCTGATTTTTGACACCATTTTTAGTGGTCTTTGTTTTGCTCATTTTTTACGACATATTTGTGTGCATGTGAACAGTGCAGTCCAAATAGGGAGGGGGAGAGGGGCGAAGGGGGTGATCGCCCAGGGTGCAGAAACTTAGGGGGCGACAAATTTATGCTACCAACGTCATTTTTGGCTTGTTCCAAGAAAAAGTTGGGGAAGGGGGTGCCAAATTGGAGCTGTACCTCGAACGCAGTTTTCTCTCACACGCCCCTGCATGCAAACAACAAGATTGCTCTTTATTGGTGCATTAGCGTAACTTCAGCTGCAGTCACGTTAATACGTAAGTAAATAGTCTTTTCTAACTAAAGAAACAAATATTTCAAACTTTCTTAATTGTTTTCTAATGTATAATGGTATTTGCTACAGAGGGAATAACTAAATGTATAACAAATTAATAGTTTATATATGAAATTTACTTCAGTTAAAATTTAATTTAACTACAAAACATAGACAGCAAACACAGAAAATTACAAATAATAAAACAATTTTTCACATGTAGTTAAAATTGAACTTACCAGTACCAAATCCAATAATTATATCCTCAATACCATCTGAATTCACATCATTTAATCTAATAGCAGTCTCAGTTGTGAGCATTGGAAATGTTTTCACCCACACATCTTTAGTGACAATTTTTGTACAAGGTATGATGTTTTCACTTGAGAGTGAGTCTTTCAGATTCTTCGTATGTGGGATGCTTTTCATGAAGATATTTATTAAAAACACAATAAGAAAAATTATACCTAGAAAAATAAATAAAATAATGATGAATCTTGATCATAATTAACAAACCAAACATTGATAGTTAGTAAAGTTAATTTTATTAAAATTAAAACTAATGCAGAAGTTGATATCCATCAGTTTCTCTATATAAGAACTCTATTCAACAAAGTTGCAAAAAATTTTGTTATTCGTAAAACTTATTAGAGAATTAGCAAAATTAATGATTTTTTTTTTTTCTTTGATGACTAAAGTACTTCTGCTTTAATATTTTTGAACTTAAGAACCAAAATAATTAATACAATTAACCAAAATATGTAATTAATACAGTCGAACCTCATTAACATGAATAGCAAGGAGAATCAAAATTTTGTTCATGTTAACAGTATCAAATGTTCGTATTCATTTTTATAAAGGACTGTGAAAACAATTCAATGTTATAAATAATTCACGTTAAGCGTATCCATGTTAACGAGGTTTGACTGTATAACTAACCAAAAATCTTGAAAACAGATTCAAAGGCATCTTTATTAAAGCTGAAATGGTAAACAGAGCCGTAACTACTGTCAGGGCACTGCCCTGGGGCCTCCAAGTCTGAGAGGTCCCAAATAGATGGTTAAAAAAACTATTGATTTTAGTTTCTAGTCTAACTTCCTATAAAATGCCAGCACCTAGCTAAAACTTAGTTAAAAAAAAAAAAAAAAATCAAAGTGCTAGGGTAAATGCTTTTGTGTGTCTGTCGATATACTCCATACGCTTTGCATGCAAAAGCAGCTCTAAAGCAGACAAGCAGAATGTCGAGTTGAATGTGTTATGTTGTGCCAACATATTTGCCGATCCCATCAAAGCTAGTATAAGGAAGAAAATATGGACTTCTGATCGGTTGAATAATATAAAAAGCATCTAAAAAATTCTAGAAAATCTTTCTTCTTTTCTATTATACATGAAATCAAAAAAAAAAAATTCTCAAAATCCATCTTTCAAAAGGTTTTTAAGCAGAAGCGTATGATTAAGTTACATAAACTCAAAAATGAACCTAAATAAAACATTCTTTAAAGTATCAACCAATCAAAAGTTCGTATTTTCTCCCCTATGCTAGCTTCAGTGGGATCGGCAAAAATTGTGTCACTGTGAGATGTCTGCCTAGTAAGGTTACCCAGTTTTAAGTTTTTTAGTTATTATTGAGCTTATCATACTGTGTACGTTTATACAGCGGTGTATGAAAAAAGACAGCACCCAGGGCAAAGTTTCAATATGCCCTGGGGCCTCCAAGTTTATAGTGACAGCCCTGATAGCAAAGTATTAAAAATTTCTGTAGTGAAATGGGGCAGATGAAAACTGCATCCCACGGATGAAATGCGAAGAAAGACACTGTGATCTTACAACTTATAGGGGATAAGAGCTTGATAAAAAAAGCTTTATAAAAAAAAAAGAATAAATTTGCAATGTGTAGAAATATTTTGAGGAAAGATAAGAAAAATATTTTACATTCAAAGAAAAAGTTTGTTATAGAATAACTTTACTTTCTATTTGTAATGCTTTACTATTTGTAGGATATTATATTAAACTTGTAAAATGTTCTTTGAACCCAGGAAAAGTTTATAAAATAGAGCAAGTTGTGAAATAGAAGTTTATTAAATGGATGTCTGGTAGTATATACAGGATGATTCACTACTGTGCGTACAAATTTTGAGGTGTGGCAAGTTCAGTAAGACAAACATCTTTTGTATAGGGCTGTTGAGTTCCAATCTATTTATTTAATCATAAATACAGGATCTCTTACTGTAAGTCGAATCAGAGTTTTTGTTCAAAACTTTAATCATAATAAAGATATTTTATCAATATTTTCCACAGATATAGTTTGCTTTCTATGAAATGTGATAAAGCTCCAATAATTGCTGTGAATCTATTATTAATGTCCAAAAAAAAAAAAAAAAAAAAAAATAGTTCATAATTTGGAATGTAGCTCATGGTACATATAGAACACTTATATTATTACAGTACACTTCATATGATATAACACATTTTACACAAAAGTAAAGTAAGTCAATAGAACAATCAGTAAATTATCTTCATTAATGGTAAAATTGTGAATGACTATTTTACCATTGAGTATTGATTACTCAGGTTTCACTTGCATTGAGACAACCTGTGCTTATGACTGAATAATTGGATTGCAACCCAGCTTTTCTATACAAAACAATTTAATTTTAGTGAGTTTTGTACTACCTCTCAAAAATTCTACATGTGACAGTGAATCTCATGGCATTTTTTCAGTATGAAAGAACACAAGGGTATGGCATGATACATATATCCTTAAACATTTTGTAAATCAAATGAGAAGAAATAAAAATTGGAATTCTCACTAGAGTACATCGAAAATTTGTTAAAGTTGCTTCCATAATCTGTGATGGTTTGGGTGCAGACAAATACAAATAAATCTACACCTACACAAGGTTTGAATTTTTCACTGAAAATTGAAGGTGATTTTTTTTGCATAAAATTCACAATGCCCTTTTTTTTTCTTTCTTAAAAAAAAAAAAAAAAAAAAAGAAAGAAAGAAAGAAAGAAAAGAAAAAATGTACTTATATAAAATCAGTATGTATACATGGTCACCCACATGGTCTGCTTTCATTTCCGTTACTTGATTAAGCAAAGTTAGTTACGTTGAGTACAATAAATGAGGTTTTTTTTCTTTAAATTGTGAAATATTTCCTCTTTGCACATCCTAATGAAGATCACAGATTAACTGCATTAGAACTGCATCAATTAATTGATGCTTTTGTAACATATTCCTCTTAGGCATATTGTGACAAACTTAAAACAGGGACAAAGCGACAGATAATTTCTTGGGATGGGTGGGGGCGATAAGGTAGACATTTGCGAAATTAGTAGTTAAGGAAGCTCGGGCTCATTCTTTCTGGAACCTAAAATTCTATTTATTCATGCATAAAAAAAAGAGAAGAAATAACTTTTCCTATGTAATGTTTTCTATTGTAAATTAAATATGATTCTATGAGAAAAAAATAATGAAGAAATATTATAAACTTACTTATTACAGAGCACAGTGTCACACAAAAATAAAATATTGGTGCCCAAATGACTCTGAGTGAAGGAACTTTTCGTACTTTTGTTTGTAAGGTATCTTTATTTCTAACACGAGGAGCCATTAACGGTTTATTTACACCATTTTCCTCAAGTGGTATGGATTTACCGCCTCGAGTAAAAACTTCATCATCACTTAAATCATCTTCATCGTCTAGTCCTTTTAAGTTTAAATGTTCTTTGTATGAAGACATCATTTAGCAGCTATGAAGGGGGAAAAAAAAGTTAAAAAAAAAAAAACTACATTAACACTAAAAATATAAATAAATAAAACAGTGATGTTTAAATTAATAGGTTAAAACTTTTCTCATATTTTATTTATGCACATTTGAAATAGACAAATAATTAAAAATAAAATAACAGGTAATGTGTCCTTTATTAGCAGAGATTACAATATCAATTATTGATGAAATATCATTTTTCAACTTACATGGTTATTAATTTAAATTGTAAGAAATTGTAATTGATGTAAGAAAGAAACCAGGGTTGGCAAGGTTTTTCCCACCCCTGATAAATATCATGGTAAAAACCGATATTTACCATCCTGGGAAATACTATGTTTTTCCCACATGATTATTTAAAACCGATTATTAAAAATAAATATGAAATCAAAACAACCTTTTAAAATGTAAAAATAGAGCTTAAGTAAATAGCTTTAAAGGATTATTCAAGCATTCTATTTTAGACTAGACATGAAATTTAAACAAATATAATGAACTGCTGGTTGTAAAAAAATATTTTGCCGAACACTCATGGGACCAACCAAAAATGTTCAGATTATGGGGGTGTTCAGTATAGATGGAGAATCAGAAATGCATTACTACTACTACTATGTATTGAATTTACAGTCAGTATAAAATATTTAGCATGGTTAGTCATACCACTATGCAGTGCCAAAATAAATTTAGTCAGTTTTGTACTGTACCATCTCATTTTTTTTATTAAAAATTCTTTACAAAACATACAATTACATTACAATATACCTCTTGAAAACATAATCAGTACATTACTTAAACGAACAATTTTAGTCTGTTTTTGCATTGTATGTGATCATGCAATGTACATGTTATCCGGCTGTTTAAGAAGTGGAAAAGCTTTGAGGTGATATTCAGATACATAGTTCAAGTGGTCTTGAATGAGTCTCTTAGTCATATTGCTTGTATGTAATCATCGTTCGTCTTATGTCGTCAGTCTCTTCTAGTTCTTTTTCTCCTTCACTTTCCTCTTCTTTTTCAGCAATGTTGTTCTTGCAAACCATGAGGATTTCATTGGTTTCCACATAAGCTCCAAGTTCAGTTTCAGTACGAAGTTTTTGAAGAATTGTCACTCACAGCTGTTGCTTCTTGGTCCTCTATTCTTGTTTGCCCATTCTCACTTAGGAATCCAGTTTTATAGAAGCATCTTTGGATGGAGTAGGAGATTGTTCCATTTTATGCCATTGATATCCAATAGACAGCATCCATGACGTTGATCTTCTTCTGTCGAATTTGCCGCCTCCATCACCAGGGACAGTTTCTTCAGAAAATACATTTGGTAGTAAGTTTTAATGGTCTTAATTACTCTTTGATCCAGTTGTTGGGTTATAGAAGTACAGTTTGGTAAAAGGAACTTCAAGGTTTTGTGGCTCAGCTGCATGTTTGTAAGTGATCTGGTATTAACAACAATAAAAAAAATTTCTTCTTTTCTCTCTTCATTATCTCGAACCACTATGAGAAAATTGTGAATATCATCTACACTTTCCAATTTAATTTATAGTGTGTAAATGATACAATCTTCACATTTTTTAAACGTTTTCCAATCACAAGTAATTTAAGCTTCTCATCCATAAAACTGGTACTGAGCATAATGGTAAATCTTTCTTTTGACATTTTCCCAACTATGCAATTTTTGCCTGAATTTGTTTGGAAGAACTGTGAAAAACAGTTTGGTTTCCTCAGCATTCAAAATGTTTGCTGCATCGAAATCCTTCGTTATGTTCAGAAGTTTTATTTTCTATTCTTCCACAGTTCGATATTTAAATCTGCAGTTTCACCCTTCATTATTTTGAATTAGATGTTATGTTAAATTCTGAAATGAGTCAACAATCCTGCCGATGCCTTTAATTCTGCTCTTCTGAAAGATCCGAAGTAGGAGTCGCATAACAAGATGATTCTTTGCTCTCACTTGACAAAAAATATTCCAAACATTAATTTTATATTCTTGTTTCCCATTTTCTATTCCAAAATTCTATATTTATTTGAGTTCATTAAACCTTTATATTTTTCTGCAACAAGTTTCTCTGAATTTCCATGATGCGGGAATTTCCTGAATTCTGATTCTAAACACATGTTCAGTTTACAGAGAGGTGAGGTAGATATGAGGATCGAAAGTAGCATTCATAATAGCGGGGTGTTGAGAATACAGAGAGTTTATCTTATGTTAAGTCTATGGAGTTTCGCCGGGACTATCGAAATGTGTTCATAATACCGGGGTGTTCAGATTAAAGAGTATTCAGATAGAGAGAGTCCACTATACTTCCTGCAGAATAGGTGCCAGTTTGGTGATTTACAACAAAATCTAGTCAGCAACAAGTTATATCAGCTTCTAATTTACTCTAAAGTTTTATGAAAATCCATTCATTAGTTTCTGAGATAGAATTATTGTTGAAATATTATAAAATTATGCATAATAGCACCAGTTATTGATAAATATACACCAAAAACAAATCATAATCAAATTTTATCAGATGATATCTTAATCTGAAGTTTGATGAAAATCCATGCACTATTTCTTGAGATACAGCTATTGCAAAATCTGAAAAATGTAGCATAACCCTGCCACCTGTGGAGCAATTTACATCAAAAATGAAACAAAAGTACTTTATATCAGGGACTAACTGAATACGAAGTTTGATGAGAATTCGTACTTTAGTTCTAAAGATAAAGTTATTGCGATAATCAGTTAGTTTTCACTCTAGAAAAAAAAAAGGCAGGGTGCTAGTAAAAAAAAGGGCACAGTTGAAGCTGAAAAAAGGCACTTTTCTCAGCGAAAAAGGGCATCGTTTCTTTAGGAAATGTACAGCTCCGTAAGTGATATAAAAATGTTATTTACATACTCATCATTGTTTATAATCACATTTAATAACAAATTACAGATATTTTTTTCTTAATTGAATATTTCAAAGATCTAGTAAATAATTTTGGTTCACATACCTATACTGTAAAACTATTAGCCACATAAAATTATCAGTTTTATGAATAACTATTAGTTTTATGGATATGACAGAAGTTTTAGAGGTAATAGAATTTAGATGTTAATTAGTATTATTGTAAATCACCAAATGCAGATTATAAGTTTTGTGAGCTGTGAAGGGAAAAGGAGCAAAGAGATAAAAGCAATTTATTTTTTTTTTTGGGAGGGGGGCAAGGAGGGAGGATATTGATTATTTATCATTAGTAAAAGTTTTAACATTAAGACAGAAAAAATATTAAAAAATAAAATACTTTAAATTTGGTGTGCTTGATAAGACGGAGAAGTGGAATTTAGATGATTGGTTATTTGCTGTCACAATGAATAGACAAACAGTTGCAAGAAAAAGAAGTTTTATTTTTTTTTTTTTTGGGGGGGGGGGGGGATTGGAGAAGAGGTTGATTAGATTGGATGATTGATTATTCACATTGTAGTGTATATTTATTTCAATACTTTATACAGATTTATATATACATTAAAATTTACAGTTAGAATAGAAAAAATTGTAATCCCAGTGGCAGAACTATCTTCAAATGTCTGCAACACTAATCATTTTCAAAAATAGTCCGCAAGATGCTATAATAGGGTTCATACTCATTTTCCAAGAAAAAATCCTCTGATGTATTTTCAGGGATGTACAATTTTCCCATATCAACAATTAATGACATTTTATCATTACACATAATAATAAAGCACATGAACAGAAATAATTGCCCCCAATTTCCCAGCATAGACTCTTTTGGCAGTTTTCCCAGGTTTGGGAATTTTTTTCTATTGTCCCCTGAGATTCTCCTGACTTTTACAACTTAAAATTCATCCACTGATTTTTCCAGGAATCCCATATTCCTCTGAGTATAAACCCTGTATAATTAAACATAAATGTATTACATAAATAGAATATAAATATATTCTTTATGCTTTTGTAATGCTAATTATGGCAATATATGTGTGTATGTAAACTTTCTGTCATTTATTTAAAAAAAAACTATTACTGGTAATTTTTTTTTTTTTTTTTTTTGCGTTTTTTGACGAAATTTGCCGTTTTTTGCGCGATCTTTTGACGAAATTTGCCGTTTTATCGCGATCTTTTAACGAAATTTGCCGTTTTTCCGCGATCTTTTAATGAAATCTGACTTTTTTGGGATAATTTTGACAAAATCCCCCCCCCTTTTTTTTGCAATTTTTTGACAAAATCTGTTTTATGTGTGATTTTTTAACAAAATTTGACTTTTTTTTTCTTCAATTTTGATGAAATTCATCATTTTTTGCGGGATTTTTCTGATGAAATTTGTGCTTTTTTAATAATTTTCTGACGAAATTTATCATGTTTAAGAGTTTTTTTTTTTTTTTTCTTTAATGAAATTTGCCGTTTTTAGCGAAATTATGATGAAATTGTCTTTCTTCCCGCGATTCTTTGAAAAAACCGACTTTTTTTGCAATTTTTTAAGAAATTAGTCATTTTTTTGCATTTTTAAAAAGAAATTAGCCATTTTTTTTTGCAATGCTTTGATAATATTTGCATTTTTTCTCGCGATCTTTGGACGAAATTCAGACTTACTTCATGATATTTTGACGAAATTACGCGTCGCATAGAGCTATTTTTATGCCCCATGACCGACTTTTTGCGTAATTTATGCGTTATATCGCATCCGTGGCATCGTTGAGTCTGTAGGTGTCCTTAAAAGCCTGCAACACCTGTTGCAGTGTTGCGCACATTCTGCCACGGGGATTGTAACATTTTAAGAATTCAAATTTAACGTAAATAATTTTAAACATTTAACTAAATTGTGGAGCTGATTAAAACGGAGAAAAGAAATTTCAAAATGGGGGTGGGGGTGGAGAGATACATACATTTGAAGAATCAGAAATCTGTTAAAATATAAAAGGTTGTATATCCCAGATTAAGAAATAACAGAAGTGTAAAAGCGAGAATTTTTTGCAGATTTTTCATAAATTATAGACTAGAAATTACCACTTTCTCTGGGGAGGGGAGAAGGGAGGCATACAGCTTGACAAAAATGTGAATGCAAACTATATTTTAGTTTGTTAAACTGGCTGACTAACCCAACGTTGCCCGAACCGGTTACAAAATCGCGAAAGGTTTAAAAATCTCTGCACTAATTCCGAATAAATTTTATTGAAAAGAGACCTAAATTTACTATAATGGGCAAATCGCTGTAAAACTTTTTTAAAAAATCGATAAAAAAAAAACACATAAAAAAATTTTGTACAGTGAGCTGAAACATCGTAACAGAAATTGTTTCGCACATGTAAATAATAAAAAAAAAAAAAAATGTCGGCATGAAACATGAAAAATTGCTTAGAATTAAGACATCACGAAGATATTAAATACTATATTACGCTAAATGTTAAACCGAATTCCTTTTACAACAAAATGACATTGCAGTGAAAATAGCAATCAAGAAAAAACTTTGAAAATCGCAGAGGACAAAAGTTTGTATATTAGGCTAAAAGACTGAAACCCAATTGTTTTCACGAATGTCAAAAAATCACAGTTGAACGTGAAAAAACAGTAAAATCCCATTTAAAATTACTAAAAAAAAAAAAAAAAATCAAGCAAGTTTAAAAAAAAAACTTTTTAAAATCGTTTAAAATTTAGAAGGCAAAATTTATCATATTTGGTAAGAATTTGAAATTGAATTCCTTTTATAAATGTTCCAAAAATAATAATGATAATAAAAAGGCTGAAAATCTCAATTGATCTTAATAGAAAAAAAATATATATTTATTATAGTGTGCTTAAGTTTGAAATCATAATAAATCTTAATAAAGATAAAAGCTATAGAAGGCTAAAAAAGACCAAAAATTGCGTTAAAAATCAAATTTCAAATTGTTATGAAATAAAAAATGATGGAAGACAAAATTTAATATTAGGTTAAAAGTTTAAAATTGAATTTCTTTTAACAATATTTTAAAAACGACACTGGGCGCGAAAAATCATTAATAATCGCATTCAAAAAGTCACACACACAAAAAAAAAAAAAAAAAAAAATAAATAAATAAAATAAAAAAAAAAATCAAAAATTGCTGTAGAAATTCCAAATAAACTTTATTGAAAAGAGCGCAAAATTAACTGCATTGCACTAGAAGATACGATTCATTTTAATAATTTTAAAAAATCGGTGCAAAATGTGAATAAAATGCTAACAATTAAAAATAAAATAAATCAAATCTTAAATCGAGTTTCGATGGGCATAACTACATTTATAGGGATTTATCTTCCAACCAGGAAAAAAAAAGAAAACAAAAAATCTTCAGAATGGATAACATACTAAGCAGATTCAACATTCTAAAAAGAAGAAAAACCCTATAAAAACTAAGTTGTCAATATTTCTCATGCATTATTACCCTACAATTGAAATATTTCAAGGAGCATTCTTATTTATAGAGATTTTAATCACAAAATAATGTGCATAATTCATGGAATACGAAAAATTAATAATGATGACCTCGTACTCGTATGCACAGATGGCAGGCTTCAGAACTTTCATTAAATTTTAACATTGTCGAGGTTTTAAACTACCTTTACCATTAAATCAAAATATAACAATAAAAATATTGGTTACTATTTAGTAAAAGAAAAAATAACTTATCTTTGTTTAAATCATTTTTTGCTGACAGCTTTCTTTCTTCTTTATCACGAGGCATTTAAGCTTTTTACCATCGAAAAAAACAAGCAGGGAATTTACTAGATGTACCGACGTTTAGCAGTTTCAGAGCAGCACTTCTGACTGAGGAAACTGACCTCAGTCACCGAAATTTTTTTCCTTTAAAAGCATCTATTGTACATACAAGAAGATGCAATATACTATATTGAGGGGGGGAAACAGACTTTGAGATGACTATCCACCCCCCCCCCTCCGTCCCTACTTCCACCAACATACTGCCTCGTCTCAATAGATTTTAATTAATTCGGGACTTTTCCAGGAGCATTCTCTATTCAAGAATGCGGAAAGGCGTTTTCTTTCCCACTGGATCGGAACCAACTGATGAGGTAAAAGAAACATGACAAACGTGGGTGAAGGAAAAAACTAAACTGTGTAAAACAGCAAAGAATGTCACAAAAATTCAGTACCGGACCCCACCGTGTGAAAATCATTGTCTCAGCTTAGTCCATGCAAAAATTGATAAAACCAAGCAAAGCTCGGCACAAACTTTTTGACATAAAACACACATTCTTAAATAGTCTTGAAATAAAGTAAATATGTAAAAAAGAACTTGATTTTGACGGTCAATCACGCGAATAGACCCGCTCGCTAGAAGAACTAGAATAGACCCGCTCGCTCGGAGAAGTTTTTTAATTTCGATATTTTTAACTATTTTTTTGTTTGTTTCGTTTGCATTGTATAGCTGCGGTCAAACGCTGCAAAGGCGGTTTCTATTTTTTTTTTTGTTGTTGTTGGGGGTGGGGGGCTGATTTATGAGAATGTGTTTTTATTTCCAAAATCGGTTCCGTAACTGAAAGTGTCCTATTTAGAAATACTTGAAAATAAAATAGAAAAAGTAAAAAACAGCCTTTATGGAGATAGATCTGCTTTACACTTCTTAAGTACAATTAAGTCCAGTTCCGGCCCAGCTCGACTATGTAGAAAAACAATGCAAGCCTGATATCGGCCAGGCATGAGTCTGCTAAAAAATATATTGTCCGGGTCAGACATATTGTAACCGTCCGGTGCCGATCTCTACATTGGATAAGTTACATTTCTGTATTGATATTGTCAAAGTAGCATCAGCTCGTGACTCCCATTTATACTTATTCTCGTTAAAGTCACATTGGAAATAGTTCACATTTTATCGTCTTTGCTTAAATCTTTATATCAGGCCAGTTGGCCAGCTAATTTTTTTTTTATCGACCCGGCAATTATGCCCGATTATTATTATTATTATTATTTTTTGCCGGCTTGGTCTTTTTGAAAATGCGCATACGTTCCGCCGGACCGAGTACGGGCCAGGTACGTGCAGACCTCTAAATTTCGTGCCAAACTTTTAACTTTAATACCGTAAATGCCCAATAATTATTTTTTGTATGGACATAACCGAACTTTTAACTTTTATATCGGCCATTATTATTATTATTTATTTTCACCAGATCCGAGCGGCACTTTTTCGATGGGCCGGGCCCCGAGGGCCGGATCTGGAAATTTTGGGTCATGCAGGCATCTAATCTGGCATCATTAAGTGTATGTAAATAAATGCATAAATAAAGAATATAAGTTGCTAATTATGATAAAACTGCTGACATATCGACAAACTGCAAAGTGGAATATGTTAGTTGTGCCACTTTGGCTTCTACGTTGTTTATCAAAATAAGACATGTCTTATTCCTTCTATAAACAATCTAACAACTGTGCTTTCTTTGCATATGTCAAATTTCGATTGCGTTCAAAAATAAGGCAACATACATAATTCACTAATGTAGTTTCATGTTTGACAGAGTTCATACAGAGTTTGCTAAATGAAAAATAAGGACTCTGTAAGGACTTTGTAAGGGCTTCGTTAAAAGAAAAATAAGGACTTTCTAAAATTAAAAAAGAACAGTACATATTACATTAAATTTTAATTGTGATAGATTGAAATTTTACATAAAACATAATTATGTAATTATATAACAAAATATATAACATTAGTTGGCTAGCAACTGTTTTTTAGCATCTATTTCTTTGGCCAGGGAGAAAATTTTTTCCTTTTGCAGATTTTCTACAACTGTTCGATTTCATAAATAATTGAATATCTTTAATTGATTCAGCTTTATCAGCTAATACATTGGCCTTATTTTCTAACTCCGATACTTTTTTTTCAAGAAGCCATATATTTTTTTCTTTATAAAACCTAAGTCATCTTCAATTATTTTCTTTTTATTTCTAGCAGAGGAAGACTGTTGCTGTTAACCATGCTACACATATCCAGTGAAATAATAAGCAGGGATGGGAACTGCAAAAAAGCATAAAGACTGAAAACACGCGTGAATGGAAAATTGAACCATACTGTATTCACATGCGTGAATGAAAAATTGTACCACATTTTGATCACGCGTGCGAATGAAAAATTGCACATTTTGTTTGTGAAAGGTAATTCAAGTAACAAAAGCAGGTCTTGACTTCCAAGCAAATGAAGACAAGCACACCAGCCTGTATATTACATTACAGGAGTAAATTACAAATTCTCATTTTCTTCTCTCCCCCCCCCCCCTTATCACAAAAATTTTATATCTATTCCCAATACCATAATCGCTGTCCTCTCCAACTCTCTTTTTAGATGCAAAAATTGAACTTGCAAAAGAAGAATTAAATGCAATAATTATTGTTTTAGTAATAATGTATAAACAATTAAAGCCAATATTATTATTTTTAAACTATTAAGAGAAATTTTCTTTACTTTTTCAAAAAATAAATGAGCAAGATACAAATTAAATTATGAAATAACCCCTATTTGAGTGTAGAAGATAACAAGTATCACTATTGTTCGCATTTTTTTTAAAAAGGGGCAAAACTGATTTGTTGAAAAAGATATTTTTCTTGAAAAAAGAATGCTTTTCTTGAGTAAAGGGGTACTTTTTGTTTAATGAATGGGTGTTTTCAGAAGTTACATTCACTCAGAAAGATTTGGAACAATGAAAAACAGATTTTGAAGCAGGAAAAAAAAAAAAATAATAATAATTTGGAAGCAAGAAAGTTTTTTAAACAGAAAAATTCTATCCTGGCATTAACTTTATTTTTTGACGAAATCTGCCGTTTTTTCGCGATCTTTTGACTAAATGTGCCGTTTTTTCGCGATCTTTCGACGAAATGTGCCGTTTTTTCGCGATCTTTTGGCGAAAGTTAGCGTTTTATTACGATTTTTTTTGATGAAAATTGCCGTTTTTCGCGAATCTTTTGTCAGAATGTGCCATTTTATCGCGATTTTTGGATGAAATTTGTCGTTTTTTTTCGAGATTTTTTGAGGAAATTGACTTTTTAAATTGACTAATAAAATTAGCCCTTTTTTGCGAATCTTTTGACGAAATTTGCCGGAAATTATTCGTTATATCGCGATTTTTTAACGAAATTTGCCTTTTTTGCGATTCTTTGACGAAATGTGCCGAACTTTCGCGATCTTTTGACAAATAGTTTTATCACAATTTTTTGATGAAATTTACGTTTTTCGCGATTTTTTTTGAAAAAATTTGCCGTTTTATCACGATTTTTGTCGTTTTTTTGAGGAAATATCCCCTTTTTTCGGGATTTTTTTAACAAAATTAGCCATTTTTTCGCGAATTTTTTGACGGAATTTGCCGGAAATTACTCGTAATTTCGCAATTTTTTAACGAAAATTTTCTTTTTGCCTTTTTTTTTGACGAAAATTACGCGTCTCGCGGGACTAAGCTTCATTTTTTTGCGTCCCGTCGCCGATTTTTGGCGTATTTTACGCGCGTCCGCGGCATCCCTGTAATCAAAAACGTGGAAAATTCCCATCCCTGAATAAGATTTCGATCAAACACAGATCAGCGGATTATAGAACAGATTGGCGCAATTATTTGGCGAAATATCTTTTCTTTGTTATTCATTTCTCTATTTCAAAGAAAAGGAAATTTTAGATGGTGAATACTGATTACAATTGGTGTTTGTGGATACGAGATTTCTACGTTGCAGTCGGGAAACGAAAAAAAAGCAGCTTTAATGTCCAATCAGAAATAAGAATTATAACAAAGAAACTTATTTTTTTTTTCAGCTGCCATATTTAGCAGATTATGAATGTTTCAGGGGTGATTCTGAGTGAATTTTTTTTTGGAAATTCATATCGCATTTTCGGGGGGAGGGGGATTTCACGAGTTACCCCCCCTTGGAGAAGGGGTTTATCGGCGATCTTCAGACGAAATCGGCGATGTATCTACGATATTTAACAAAATCGGCGATTTTTTGCGATCTATTGTCGAAATTGGCGGTTTTTCTGCGATTTTTGACGAAATCGGCGGTTTTCTGTGTTTTTTTTTTAATGAAATCGTTTTTTTCGACGATCTTTAGGCAAAATTTACATTTTTACGCGATCTTTTCTCAAAAACAGCGTTTTATCAACGCGATCTTTCGACGAAATCGACGTTTTTTCCACGATTTTTTGATGAAATCTGCGTTTTTTTTCAATGATCTTTTGACAAAATATTTTAGAGCGATCCTTTATCGAAAACGTCGTTTTTTCTGCGATCTTTTAACGAAAACGGCGTTATATCCGCAAACTTTAGACGAAATCGACGTTTTAACGCGGTCTACAGACGAAATCAGCGTTTTATCTGCGATACTTGGAGAAATCGCCGTTTTTTCCGTGATCTACACAGAAAATTCGCATTTTCTAGCGATCTTTAGACAAAGTTCGTTTATAAAAACATCGACGAAATCGTCGTTTTCCCACGAAATATTGACGAAACGTGTGCTTTTTCGGCGAACATTTCACGAAATTTGCATTCCTCCGCGATTGTTTTTTCCGCGCGAAAAACAAGTTGGCAACTATGCGGAACTGACAACCCAATTTAAAATTTTCGGAAGAGGATGCCTTAAATTTTCAGAAATTTCGGACGAGAATCACCCCTGGAATGTTCAGCGATTTTTTTAAAACATTTTACGGATCGCGTTAATATTAAACTCATGTTAAAAATAAGGACTTTCAATAAAAAATAAGGACTTTAAGGATCCTTATTAAGGACTATCGAAATATAAGGAGTTTATAAGGACTTTTAAGGTCCGTGCGAACCCTGTTTGAATAATATGTGCATCTGTAAATTAAAAAAGCTAAAATGAAGATTTATTTATTTATTTTCTCAAACTTGAGCGATTGTGATGGAAGCAGGTTTTCTTTTCCATTGATACATATATATATTGATACCACACGCAGTTTTATTAGTTAAAATGAAAAGAAAGATATAGCTTTTCTGAAATACTAAGGCATGACATGGCTATCGGAGTTAAGGCGATGGAAGGATGCCCTTGTTCATATTTCTCATTTTTTTTTTTTTTTTTCCAGCAAAAGATCGCGGGGCTTGGGAAGAATCCACTTTTTGGTTTAATTTTCGGAGATGAGGAGGGGGGGGGGGAGAAAAAATATTTTTTGAGTTCAGTTGAAACAGTAAAAATATAACGAGTTGGAGGTTGAAAAAAAAAATATTTTTGAGGGTTCATGTCAATTACTGCATAGCTTTTTTTTTTTTTTAAATAGTGTATGCATCTTTTTATTATTATTATTAAATAGTGTATACATCAAATTTTTTATTCAATGGTTAAAACTTCACTTGTAGTTGCATATTAAAGCAGGGTTGTCTGGTTTAAACCGTGGTTTAAACCATGGTTTAAACCAAGTGGTTTTTTTAAAAAAACCATGCTGGTTTTTTTTTATTTGGTTTTTTTCCCTTTTCCCTCATGTTTTCACTTATTTTACGCAATATTAAAATGTGCAAAATCAAAGTTATGGAGTAGCTAGAAGCAAAGCTTAAGACAAATTAAATTTTTAAAGTGACAAACATCTTTGATCAATCTAATTTTTCTTACTAGCTATAAATTGACATGGCAAAATATTTTTCTACAGTGAACTGTGGAGGATAAAAAAAGGTAGTTTTAATTATTTTTTAAACCTTTTATTTTTTTAAAAATGTAAAAATGGCATATGCCAGCCAAAAATGCAATTTTACTGCTTAGATAGCTTGATTATGATTTACTAAGGATTGTATCATGTATCAAAGCATCAATAATGACATAATCATAAGTCATTCTTTCCATTGGTTACTCTTGTTCTGTATGCTAATGAATGATTGTCTATGAATTTTCTGTGTTCCATAGCTATTGGTTTTAGTAAGCTTTGGTTTTTCTTAGATTGGATTTGCAGTTTTTACATTATTTTTTTTTTCTGTTTCTAGTTACTTTGTATTGTATTTTATTTTAAGAGAGCTACTTATATATATTGAAATAAAAGGATGTCTAAAACTAGAAGAAAGGAAAATATAATCTGGTTTTCATTTGAGGGAATAAGAAATACATCAAAAACATGTTTAAGAGCCAAATGTAAAAATTGCATGCAATGTAAATGCTGTCAAATTAGCTCTTCCTTATAATACTAGGTGTGATTCATTTTCAGATGCTTTAGATGTTTACCTTAAAAATTGCCCCACTTTACTTAAAATTTGTGTAGAAAATAGGAATGTTATTGATAAGAACATTCAAAAGCTTGTATCTGTCTAATTTTTATTTTAAAAGAAATGTTGTAGATATGTTTAAACTGTTAAATTATTTTGCAGTTGCTCTGGATAATATCTAAAGTAATAAGTTCCATTACTAATGCAGTTTATAATTGGACAGGTCTTCAAAAAATATTAAGAGAAAAAAAATGTAAATAAAGAAGTCTTATAGTTTTTTAGTCCAGGTATAAAATAGCCCTAACACCCATGCCCTTTTAGGTATAAATGCTTGAACCACAATACAGTCAAAGTGAACTATGTGAACAAGAAAAAAAGGATACATTAAATTTTACAAAACAAAAATATCCATGTAACTCGATGCTTGCACAGATAATAAAATTTAATGCTAAATCTTCACCTTTTGAAGAACAAAGAAACGGAAAAAATAAAGTTTGTGTTTAAGAAAAAAAAAGAAAAGAAAAAGAAAAAAAAAAAGTAATTTTTCTAAGCCTATGTCTCAATTTGTGTAAGCATTACATTCGTTGATGTATCAAGTAAGTCAATACACATGTATTTTTTAGCATTAATAAAATGCATATTGATATTTTTTAAGTAAATATATGTAGTAAGAGATTAATAATCATTTGTTGATGTTAATACTGTAAATAATTTCTAAATTATGCACAAGAAAATGTTTTCTATTTCAACTTATTTCTGTTAATTTAGTAAAATATGTTCGTTTGCCCTTTACTATGTTCTTCATTATCAACCTGCATATAATTATTTCTTAAATTATTATCTAAAAGGTTTATATAAGTATACTAATAAATTAATAGTTTATTTTTTTTTTTCACACAATGAATATTTTCCTATAGAAGCCTAAACTTATAAGATAATTTAATTATAAATTTTTATGCTTTAGTTATTTAATTATCAAAAAAATAAATACTAATGTGAATGTTTAACATTAATTAACTATTAATTACAAAAAATCCTCATGACTTTCTAAAACTCAAGTTATTTTTCTTGCAAATGCTATTTAAACAATGATTTGAAAAAAACCCGGTTTAAACCAAAAAAACCTGGTTTAAACCAAAAAAACCCGGTTTTTTGGTTTTTTTAAAAAAAACCGGTTTTTATACCAACCCTGTATTAAAGAGAATTAAAAAATTATAGTTTGTTTGGCGTGTTTGCATAATTCTTCGAAATTACTTGTAGGCTAATCATACAAAGGGTGCGATAAGTGCAAAGTACGCAATACTCGCGTTTATAGGGATCCCCAAAAAGACTAAAATACCTTTAAATAGAAAAGGACTTCTGAAGAATAGAATGGTAGTATCTGGGCTAGACTTTTTTTCATATAGTAAAAATTCAAGACCCCGAAAATATTTCTTGTACCGGGATCATTTTATGAAGACCGATTCTGACCATACAATTATTATTATTTAAATGTTGTATAAACAGGGCAGGTTTATTTTTCTGTGTTTACTTCAAATATGATTCAAGTTTTTTTTTTATTATTATCGTTTTATTTATCTCTCACATTTTTTTTCCGGGTAAAGGTTCAATTTAGATGACATTCACATGGTATTCATTAATTTTGCTGAATAAAAGAACACAGAAAGAAGCAGAGCCGCATGGTCAGCGCCGTGCGAAAGGGGGGGGGGGGGCGAAGGGAGCTGTCGAAACTTTGCCCCGGGCGCAGTTTTTTATTCGCACGCTCCTGCGTATGGTGGGAGTTTAACTACTCTAGACGGGAATTAAAATGCCGTCACCTACTACAATTTTTTTCCTTTTTCGTTGTTGTTTGTGTTTGTTTTTGTTGGTTTATGCTTGTACAATAGCAAAATCGATGCATAATCTTGCTCCCTGAAATAGCGGTGGAAAGAAAAGAACGGACATAAAGAAAAGTTGTAAGATAAGGATACAGAATTGGATTTCAAAAGATAGCATCACAGTGCAAGGAACAGGGGGCATAGCTCAAACAATGCTATTGTCCAGTTCTAACTTTTCATAACCACCCAGGATTTCCACCCATCAGAGAAAGAGGATTCGTAAAATAGAAAGTATACGTAATTTAGCTGGAAGCTATGACAAGTTGATGGGAAAAAAAACAGGATGTTTTTGAAGTGGAGTTTCTCTAATTCATGGATTGAGGAAAATCTTGAACAATCGCAGCGATTGCTGGGAAAGATTCAGGGCACATTTGACTATATTTTAATATCAGAAGGGCGGGATTTGCCAATGTTTGAAAGGGCGGGGCGGGATTTGCCGATTTTAAAAGGGGCATGGCGCTGCGCCCTCCAAAAATGGCCTAGCGGGAACACTAATCAGTGTTGAATTTAAGGGATATCTCAGAAGGAGGGCATTCCCCCTCCCCTCGGAACAATGAAATGTCCCCTCCGAAAAAAAATTGAAATTTTATGTTTTCAATGGTAAAAAATTACAATGTCCTCCTGGAGAAAAGCGTCTGAATTCAACACTGGCATTAATCGTAAATAATGCAGCATAACAGTATTGAGCAATATAACATTGAGCACCTGTTGAGCAATATAAACCAAAAGATAATCTGCTTCAGTCTATATCAAAGTTTAATTGAATCTAAAGTTTTGTAAAATTCTCAGCATTAGTTCTTGGGATAAAGTGCACACAAAATTTTGAACACATAGGACTCACATATAGAAATTTTCTAAAAAACGTTAATTTGTATTCAGGACCTTTCAAAATGTATAAATCTATCAAAAACCAGAAGTCTATATTTTCCTCTCGTAAAGATAGAAGAAGGTAAAAATTGCATTTAATAGATCTTTATCATATGAAAGTAATAAATTTATTTAAATGTAATGCAAATTATTTGGGCCCCACCAATGGCTGCGAGGTTCTGACCTCGAAACTGGTAGATGGTAGGTGCTGGGTTCGAACCCAATCGTGACCATCGGCCTACCCGTTCGGAGTTTTCCTCGAAGCTTGCGTAAATACGGGTTAGGTTCCCTTAGAAAGATCCCCACAGAGGGCATCCCACCCATTAGGGCCTATATCCCAAGCGTAGATAATCGGCCGTCATAAATCAAACCAAACCAAAACCAAATTATTTATTGCTTATTTTGATGACACTGATATTTTTAAGTGTAATAATTTTACTTTGTGTTTTAAATTTTAAAATATTTATTTAGAAAATTTATTATTAAATTTTTTTATGAACAAATTTTATATTTTATGCAATAATTCTTATTTATTTATATTCCTTTCCTACAGCAGGGTTGCCACTCTAATCTTGAAAAAAAATTCCCTGTACTGCAACACGTTTATTCTATGTTGAGTGTGCAAAAATACATGCGTGTATGTTTTTATGTTAACCACCTTGTAATTTACCATTACTCAACTAATTGAGCAAATATAATACACTATAACATATGAGCAAATAAAAAAACCCCTCTTTAAAGTTATTACGCTTATTATTAAATCGCACATTCTACATTTATAATAATAAAAACAGTACAGTAATATTCAAGTATTCAGATAAAAAATACTGTGATTTGATGAAGTAAATTGTTGTTTTCTCTCAATTTTATGACGAAGATTGCTGTTTTTTTCATGGCCTTTTGATAAAAATCAGCGTTTTTCAACGATCTTTTGACGAGAACAGCACTTTTTTGTGATATTTTGATGAAGATAGCATTTTTTCGCAATCCTTTGACGAAAATAGCATTTTTTTCCAACATTTTGACAAAAATCGCATTTTTTTCACGATTTTGGGATTTTATGTCAAAAATTGCATTTTTCTCGCGATCTTTTGGGAGAAATCGCATTTTTACTCGATCTTTTGACAAAATCACATTTTTTTTTGCTACCTTGTCACGAAAATCATTTTTTTTTTCAGATGATTTTTTGAGGACATAAAAAAGCGGAAAATCGCGGAAGAGTCTCATGCCTGTTTTGAACTGACGCGACGGGGAAAACGAAAGAGAAAGAACACTACGCACAGTCGAAGATGGATGGCATGAGAGGAGGTGCTGTATGGATTCACAGCACCATGAACTATTCGCATGGCAAAGAAGGGGTGTAGGCAGAATCATGGAAGAGCTGCTTAAAGCGAGGCTTGAAGTAAATTTTTGCACCACTTTTCCGGAGTTTTCTTCTGTGAAGAGGATTTTATTTTGAAAGCAGAAAAAAATTACGTTTGGATATATCAGGAAAAAAATTCCCTGTTTTCCAGATTTTTTCCAAATTCTCTGGATTTTCCCTGTTTTGAGAGGGGATTTTGAAATTCCCTGTGTTTTCCCGGTGGCGTGGCAACCCTGTACAGAATAATTTTATATCTAAGGGAAATTTGTAATAATATGGATTTCTAAGATTAATATTACACATCAGATTCAGAAAGCCAGAATATTTCTTATACATTGTCATTTGGAAGTTTTTTCCGGTATTTCCCACTGGGATGGAAAAAAGCCAACCCTGAAAGAAACGTATTTTGTTTTCAGATTAAAAATCCTCATACATCAATTAATATTTACAC
This sequence comes from Maratus speculifer, assembly GCA_964019185.1. NCBI lineage: Eukaryota > Metazoa > Arthropoda > Arachnida > Araneae > Salticidae > Maratus > Maratus speculifer. Next base: position 254,596,907 of record OZ025289.1, on the reverse strand, counting down.
ATATTTACAGAAAAATGTGTCAATTTCCATTAGTTAAAAATAAAAGTTGAAGAAGTTTCCATTAAACGGTCAATTCCTACCCTACTTCACAACCACCAAGATTTCAATTAGAAGTTTTCAGGTTTGCTTTATCAATAAATATGATGTAGACATTTTAGGTTCATGCTCATGAGATTCCAAAGAAAAATGTAGTGGACTTCAATTAGATTTTCAGGAAGTTTACATTAACCTCTTTTTTCCTAACAGAGGGACATCAGTGAGAGTTATATTTTGTTGTCCATGTCCTTCAATAATCATTATTACCTTAAACCATTTATCCTACCAGCATTGGAGATTTATTTCGATTTGTTTTTCGTTTGTAGAGTGTCAATTTTTGTTTTTCTCTTTTTGACCCATGGAATTAGGATATTGGTGACTGAGGAATTGGATCTTTATTGTTATTAATGCTCAAGGAAATTTTCATACAAGATCATTAGGACTAAAAGGCTCTCATTTGAGCGTAACTATAAATCGCCAACTTCGATAATCAATCAATCACAATAGCTACTTTAATGTTTTCGAAACTTATGCAGGAAACCATATGCTTGTAATATTAATTTCGATGACACATTGAATTAAAAGATTAAATAAATAGATATATATACACAATACAATCTACTTGCTTAGGAAATTATGAAATAAATAAATATAAAAAATAATAAGAAATACAAACTTGATGTAATAATTAACTAGACAGCAGCATATGTTTATAATTAACTTCTAAAACAAATATATATTTGAATGTAAACAGCAATAATTATATAGCCTTTACCCATCAATATAGATAATATTAATAAAAAATCAAAAACAATATGTTACAGTGCATGATCTTTAAAAAAAATCTCTGAAACTAGCTCTGAACAAAAACTAACCGCATATTCATTTGATTAGTTGGTTGGTTGGTGTGTAATGAGACTTTTGCTGTCTTTCATTTGACAGGGCAGCAGGACATATGTAAACAGTTATTTTTTATAAGCAGCTGAAGAACTAACTAGCCAACCAACCAACCAAAGCTCTTTGTTTGTGTACGTTTACTTTACTATTGTGAAAGGAAATTTGTAATTTCTTATATGTGGAGCAATTTAAGATGATTTTTGCTTGCATAATTTATTTTTTGGACAAATAAAACATTATTATATGTCTTTCATTGTAATAAGTTTAGGAATTTTAATACAGTAAATTTCATTGCATTCTACATTCATGAAGTACCTTTAACTCTGTGTTAAAATATAACATGCCTTTATTTAAGATATAATATTATGCAGAAATTTGATACGCATATTTGATAAAATCTTAAGTTTACTCTTACTTTTTATCTAATATTGCTTCCATAACAGATTAAAGCTTTGAGAATTTTCAACGTTATTTTTGATTGCTCAGGATAATTATAAAAATGCCAGCGCTAATTGAACGGCATAAGATGAGCCTTGCTATGTGGTCTGCACTAAAATCTCATATAATGAAGCAACGGGAGAGAAAAAAACAAGGTAATATTTAATTTAGGTTGCACATCAGATTCTTTGGGTTTTTTAAAGATTTTTTTTTTATGTATTGATATATATATATATATATGTGTGTTTATATGTTTTAATGTAAAATCAAGCTTTCACATACATTTAGTAATATTTTAATATGTAATTTTTATTATTCTGTAATTAAAATATTTTAAAGTAAACCCTGCAATCTTTCAAGATTGATTTTCTGAAATTGATTGATTCAAACAATACAGTGAAACCTCCAAATGAGGGACACTCCGAATAAGGGACACCTCTATTTAAGGGACAAATCTTCCGGTCCCAGTCCCTTGGTATAGGATGTGTAATGTATTTACCTCTGAATAAGGGACACTTGAAAATGAGATTAAAGAGACTGGTTTTTGAATTTCAGATAATGAAGTTGTCTGTGATAAAAATGAAAATATAGATTTTTGTGAACTTATCAAACAGACAGACAGTCATGTTGATACAGAGGCATATGACACTATTAACGGCCATTTATTTACCTACAATTCTGATTCAACATTAGTGCTTTTATCCACATTGAAAGTAATGATGAAAATTGTGAGGATGATTCTGAAAGTGGAGAATAAAAGAAGATTGTGAAATAAAGAAGTTTACATATGCTTTTAAGCTGTTCTCATATCCAAAAAAAGCAACTTTTAAGACATATGTTTTAATTACTTTTTATCTGGAAATGCCTGTTCAGAAAATATGTAATTGACCATCCCCCCCCCCCCCAAATGCAATAGATTTTTCAGAAAATATCAATATGTTTTGAACCGGATTTCCACGCGAAAGAAAAATAACTACTCAAGAAAGGGTAAAAAAGTCTTTGTAATGTGATCAAAATCGTTTATTATTAACAGGTAATTTATTTTTCAAAAAATTGAAAATACAGTTCAATTGCAAATCGCTTCCATAGTCAACCATTCCAATTTTACACCTTTCATTAAAAAGTGAATTTGTAAATGCGCCAAAAATATTTCCGCTTGGTAAGTAGAACAGTTGAGAGATTTGTTGCCTTAAAATACGCAAAATAGTTGAATACTTTTTTCTTCTTTAGTAAATACTGCTGGTAATGAAGAACTAAAATTTATAAATATGGTAAATGAACAGTTGAACGGTTTGTACTGAAAAATTGAAATTTGCAAAACAATTCCTTTTGATTGTTACTTCAAGTAAAATTCTTTCAAAATTTTTATACTTTTTGCTGCATGTACACAGTTAGTATTAAAAATACAAATCAATAATTCTGTAAATCACTTAATAATTTAGTAATTAACTGAAGATTTTAATTATTTCTCTTCTGTTCTTTTTGTCTGATTAACAAAATTTATACATTTAAGGGGCATCATCTTTGCTATTTTTATATCTTTCAGAGAGATTAATCAAAAATAATGAAAAAACTCCGAATAAGGGACACCTCTATTTAAGAGACAAAAGTTCCGGTCCCATAGTTGTCCCTTATTTGGAGTTTTCACTGTAATAACATTTATAGTGGAGCATTGATTATCCAAACTAATAAATGACTGCAGGTAGTGTTGAATTCGGACATTTTTCTCCGGTAGAGAAATTGCAGTTTTTGACCATTAAAAACACAAAATCTGAAGTCTTCCTAGGGGGGGGGGGGGGGGGGAAGCTATGTCCTCACCAGGCTACCTTTTGAATTCAACATGACTGACAGTGTTCAGATAAACGCTATTTTGGATAATTGATCATTTTTGAAAAAACAGACCAGGCTTATATGAGCATGTAGTGAAATTAATAAACACAAACATGTAAGGTATAGCGGGGTGTCATGGGACATTTTTTACAAAAGTTAGAAAATTAGCTTTGTTCGACTCAAAAACAAAAAATCTCACTTTATAGAGTGCAAGATGAAAGACTTCTTAATCTCCCTGAACAATATAGAACCATAACATGCAAAAGCTATTTTATAATTAAAGGAATTGTAAGTTTCAAAATGTGTCCCATACCTCCTCACAGAAATTCATTTTTCACATGTATGGGTAATATTTTAATATATATTCTTTATTTTCTATTTATTCTGTAACTAATAATAAATTAAATAAATGCATCAGGTTTGACATCTGATTTCGATGCCAACCACATAGATTGAGTACTTTGCTGAAATTGATTCACTATCTATGTCTGGAAAAAAAAAAATCATAGTTTAATTTCAATTTTATTTATTTTTACTTATATTTTTAAGCATTATTTTATTGAAAAATTCATTTTTATATGTTTAGGTAATATTAGAATATTTTAGTTTTAATTTATTATTTTGTAATTAATTAAAAATACTTTACTTAGAGTTTTGTAAGTCAAATATATTTTTACAGCATAATCATGGAGGGAACATTCGTCAGATTTTATTGCTAATTTTACTGGGAGCGAATGGTCCTGAAAATATCAGCAAATTCTGTAATATGCCTTGAGGCTCACACTTTCAATCCTTTTCCATGTGCTATATGAATGTCAGTATTTTTCTGTTTAAAAAAATTATAATCTAAAAGTTAAAAAGAAATAAAAGTATATATATACATATATATTTTTTTTTTTCATGTCTCCCTTTTTTAATTACTTTTCTCATCATGGCAAATGAGCAATTAAACTCATCATTGAATTCTTTGAATCTGCTTCAGTTTTATCCTAAAAACTTTAATTCTGTGTAATAAAAAAAGTCTCTAAGCAAAAAGTTATGCTATTTAGGTGGGCTATTGAGAAATCTCCATCCTCCCCTTAAGGAATTTACACTGTAGTGGCCATTACAAGTTAAACAAAAGAAAAAAATATTTTTCTTTTATATTGTTTTTTAAAGAATAAATTTATAAAATGTATTAAAATAGTTTACTAATTTTAAAATTTTTTTAGAAAAGTGTTTCGAGGCATTCAAACTTTTTTATGCATAAAATGCACTTCTTTTCAAAAGCATTTCAAAAATCAAAATTTAACTATACTACATAATATAAGAGAGAGGGGAGGGGGGGGCTGTATAAAAATTGTATTTTGTTATTAAAATTTAAAAAGTAGGCTTCCATATTCTAACAGGTAAAATCAGTATTAAATTGCAATTCAGCACTAAATCGGGATGTTAGATGGATGATGAATCAATTTTTTATTATTTATGATGAAGAATGTGCATGTGAAATACAATTCATATTGATATTTTTATTGTTAAATTAATTTTATGTTTTTAAAATAATATTTTATCTTAAATTAAGAGCAAGAAGCAGATGAAGCTGTGGAAAGACTTCGCCGAGAACAAGAAATAAAGCGAAAACAGAATGCTATGACTCTAGAAGAAATCAGAGAACAAGTATGCATTTTTTAATAATTTATTTCAGTACTTTTTTTTTAAACTTATGTTCAGAGTTTGGTTTATTTTATCAAGCTCAGTGATTTCCAAACTTTTTCTGGCCTAAGCATCTCTAAAATGGTGATGTCCGCTTTACATCTATATCAAATAAATCTTATTCCATAAAAATAGGGGTGCACAACCTGTGGGCCGCAATGGGTTAACGTGTAGCCCGCGAACTTCTTCAATTTACAACTAGAAAAAATTGTAATTTTTGTGCATAAGTTGCAGAAAAAAAACTTAAGTTTCCTCAATTTACCGCGGGAAAATATAAAATTTCTTCAGTCACTTAAGAATGGTAAATTTCGTACATCGGGCATGGAAAAATCTCACATTTCGCTCATTAGGTATAAAAAAATTGTGAATTTTGCCCATGGAAAATTCGGGAAAAGCAAATTTCGCTGATCGGACATGGAAAAATCGCAAGTTTTATCGAACAGCCACAGAAAAATCGCAAATTTTGTAGATTGGACACAAAAAATCACACATTTCGTTGATCGATCAAGAAACGATCATCAGTTTTGTTGATGATGCACAAAAAAAATTGCATATTAAATTCATAGAATACAGAAAAATCGCATTTTTTCTCGGTTTATCACGTAAAAAAACGCGAATTTTATCGATCAGGGACGAAAAAAATCGCAAATTTCCTTGCTAAGGCACGGAAAAATTGAAAATTTCGTTGCTCGCCGTCGAAACAATCGAAATATTTGTAAGTTTATCAAGAGAAAAAAATCAAGAATTTCATGTTGCCACTTAATAAAAAATGCACATTTCGTCAAAGTTAGTTAAAAATCAAGAAATTCGTTGATTGGGCCTGTAAAAAGCATACAAACACGAAAAAAGTCGCAAGTTTTCTTAATCGATTCTGATAAATTGCAAATTTCTTTGGTCGGACATGGGAATATTGCTAATTTTGTCGATCTTAGTCGAAAAAATTGCAAATTTCGTCAATCACCTTTGCAGAAATTGCAAATTTTGTCGATCAGGTTCGAAAAATTCACTAATTCCATGAATCGACTTTATAAAAAGCATGAATTTCGTCAATAAGGTTTGTAAAAATCACGATATTCGTTGATCTGGTATGGAAGTAATATGAATTTTATCAATCATGCAAGGAAAAATTGTGAATTTCGTTGTTCAGCTGTGTAAAAATCGTGAATTTTGCTGATCAGGCGCGGAAAATTTGTGAATTTTGTCGTCCGTATATGCATGATCGACAAAATCAGCGATCAAAAAATCGCAGATTTTGTCAATCATGCAAAAAAAAGTCGAAAATTTCACCTATCAGTTTTATAATAATCGCAAACTTCATCGATTGGTTTCGTAAAAATTGCGAATTTCGTCAATGAGCTTCGTAAAAAATCGTGAATTCCTTCGATCAGCTTCATAAAATTCGCCAATTCTGTAAATCAGGTTTATGAAAATGGAGAATTTTGTCGATCGACTTAGTAAAATTCACATACTTTGCTGACCAACTTTGTAAAAATCACAAATTTTGTTGACTAGGCACGAAAAAATCGTTCATTTCGTCAATCAAGCGTAGAAAAATAGAAAATTTCGTCGATCTGCCATGGAAAAAATGCAAATTTCTTCAACCGGTTTAATAAAAAATCTAGAAATTTGTCGATTGGCTTTGTAAAATCGCGAATTTTGTCGATCTGCCGCAGAAAAATCACGAATTTCGTCAACCGGTTTAATAAAGAATCACGAAATTTGACGATTTGTCTTTGTAAAATCGCGAATTTTGTCGATCGATTTTGTGAAAATCACGAATTTTGCAAATCGATTTCGTGAAAATCCGGAATTTCTTGATAGGTTTCCTAAAAATTGTGAATTTTGTAGATCGGTTTCGTAAAAAGCGCAAATTTGGTCGATCAGGCATGGAAAAATTGCAAATTTTGTTGATCGAGTGCTAGAAAATTCGGGATTTCATTGCATGTAAAAGTTTTGATCAGCTCAGTTCTATCTTTCTCCTTTGTTCATAAATTTCCCATTTTTTTTTTTTTTTTTTTTTTTTTTTTAGCATCAGCCACTTATGCTTGTTTTTTAGCACTTTTAATAAAAACAAAATTTACTCTACTGAATAAAGTCAAGGAATTTTATTACATAATGAAAATAATCCTTGTTAAATCTGTTACATATACATACGTAAAAACTGCTGATATATCCTTACCTTCAGAATTGGGCATTTTAACTGGGTAAGCGAACTTAAACATGTACCCCCCTCTCTCTCCTCTGAAATCATATTATTTTATCCAATTATAGACCACAGATCACCTCCTCGAAATCAAATTCTCCCCATGTTATTGATGTGAGCCTCGATCACCCAGATATATTTGTAAGTGGCCCTTCTGTTGAAAAGGTTGTGCATCCCTACACAAAAAAAATAATTTTTATTTTTGTGAAATTATTTGAAAATGGCATTAACTCTGGTTAGGGATTTCAGATTTTTTAATTTATCAAAATCACAATTTTTTATTACAAGTGTGTTTTTAACATATTTCCTGTAATGAAGCCATGGATCTTCGCATTTATATCCATGAAAATTTCATTGTTTTTTAGAACTTATCTCAAATTTAAAGTAGTAAATCTCATCAAAAACATAAATGTGAAAGAATGTCAAGTTCATTAACGGTTTCGCTAATAAAAGAAGTGAGATCTAACTGCAAATCAAGTTCTTCCGAGGCTTCTTAAATCATATCTTCTGTCATGCATAATGTTCTTCAATTGCTTAAAATGATTTGTTGGCTATACGCACCACATTTGCACGTGTTTTTTCCGCCCGCCAATTTGGCGAAAATTTTGTTTTTTGAAAATGGGTTACAAATTGCATGCAATAACAGCACTTGATTTTTTATTGCAATATAAAAATTAAATAATGTGAAAAAATGAAACAAATTCTAGTATTTAAAAAAAGGGAAATAAATGTAAATAAATGATAGTTTGATATAAATAATTATTGATATAGTATATAATAAAAGTAAATAAAAGAGTAAAAATAAAAAATATCAGTAAATAAACATGAATTCAATTAAAAAATAAATGAACAGTTAGAAATAATAAGCTTAGTAAGTAAGAAAAGGGTAAATATAGTTTTCACAATAAATGGTAAACATTAATACTTATTGCCATATTAAATGCAAGCAGTTGTACCATTTAACCAGTGCATATTTCACTGAAATCTTTAATTTTTCCTATTCTATTTCCCTAACAATTTTTATAAACTTATTAAACAGATTTTATCCTTGGCACAGATGTGAATGCCAAATTGGCGGGAGGAAAAAACATGTGCAAATGTGTTGTGTATATGACATCTATGCCGATTTGTTATGTTACTTGCAATATTCATCAGAGTACTTGTCAAGTTTTCTCTTATTCAAATTTTGCTATTTAGTTGATCAGAAGTCAAAGTTAATCATTTCCTTAACTTATCAATACCTTAACTTCAATATAATTATTCAAATACTTGATTGACTAGGCCTTTGCCAATGACATACTAGGCTAAATTGTACTTAGGGTCAAAGATTAAAGTTGGAGGCTGAAAACTTGCAATTTTCTGTGAGGATGCATAATGTCACTTTGCAAACCCTGTATTAGCCCCTTCATCACCCCCCCCCCCTTAGACCCGTCATTGACAAAAGGTGGCAAAAAGAAAGTAGATTAACATTTGTTGACATCACATCAGAAATACGGAAGCAAAGTTCGCTGGTTTACCCCAAAATTTTTACTGTATCTCAGCCCCCCTCCAAAATGATAAGTCTAGATACGCCATTGGGCAGTATCTATTTCATTCAGAGGAAGGTAGGAAGAATTTAAGTGTGAGCAGGCTTATCTCACCACTCTTCCTACCTCCCTCAAAATGAACTAGGTACTGCTTCTGAATGGATCTCCCTGTTTAGCTCATCCATTCAGGATTTCTTGATTTTAGTTATTTTCATATTTACTTCTATTTTATTTTTCACTACAGGTTGCAATTTTTCAACCTCTATGTATTTTTGCTTTTATTTTTTGCAGTTTAAATCACTGCACTGATGATGAAGTTTTAGAAGCTTTGAAACAGTTGTTTGTCTGTTTCCTTTTAACATTCATATATTTATTTGTACTCTTATCATGTTGCCTTTTATTTTTTAGTCCAAGAATTTTTATGAAAATAAAAACTATTATCTTTTAATTTTTTTTTTTATTTAATCAAAAAATTACATAATTATAATTGTAATTAGATTACATTTTACTTGCATAAATATTCCTTATTATCTATAATTTAAATGTCAAATAAAGTTCTCGCATAACTTTCCTGTATTTTTACTCCTTTTCTTAGCTTGCACAGTTAGAAAAAAAACTTCAAGAATTAAGAGTTGAAAAGCATGACATGTTTCTTTGTTTAAAACGTGTTTTAAATGAAGATGATAAAAGAAGAAATGAAGAAGATAAAGAACCAAAGTAAAATTCTTTTGTTTGCTTTAAACTAATCTTTAATGATTCAATTAATCATTATTTCTCAGCTCTTTTGATTTCATTAGAAATTACTTTTAAAAGACCTGTTCTGATTTATAATTGTTTGACTTATTTTTTAAATTTGTTGAATAAAATTATAACAAAAATGCAACGAATATTCTCCAGTAATTGTCAATTAGATTATCTATTTCATTCATTATTCGATACAAAAATTGCAAAATCTATAAGTTTTTATCGTAATAAGCAGCACATAAAAAAAAAAAAAAAAAAAAACAATTTTTTTAAAAATGTAAAAACACTCTTACCTTTTACACTTAAAAGAAAATTCAAAATATAGAACATATCATGAAATAAAAAGTTAGTTTTAATCTTCTGAAAGAAATTTCTCCAATAGATCTTTGAAATATACTTTGTTCTGATTTGTAAGCTCCCTCCCTATTTTAATGAAAATTTTCTTTCATAGCATAAAAAAATTTAAGCTTAATCATGAAATAAAAAGTTAGTTTTAATCTTCTGAAAGAAATTTCTCCAATAGATCTTTGAAATAAACTTTGTTCTGATTTGTAAGCACCCTCCCTATTTTAATGAAAATTTTCTTTTGTAGCATGAAAAATTTTAAGCCTATTTATAAACCTAACTTTAAGCTTTAAGCTGATTTGAAATAGCTCTAGGTCTTTTACAAGTTGAATTAAACTAAAATTCATCATGCATGTTTTATTGCAATGAATAAAATTAGAAAAATAAATTTTAAACAATAAAAGTCAATTTTTTATAAATAAAAGATTTGGTGGAATAATGGACATGATTTCCGTTACACCCAGATTTGTTTACAGTTATTGATTTTTCTGTTATACCTATTTTTTAGTTTTATCAAATAATTTTCAGTTAATTTTATAATGTCTTATTCTTATAGTGAAATACTTCAAATAAGCCACCATTATGCAAATCAAAATGTTCCAGTTGGTACTCCTAACTTGTACATGCTAGGTAAATGATTTATTTCATTTTTTCTTTGTGTTAAACAATGGGCATTTATTTTAGAATTTTTTGCATTCTTAATGATTTATTTGCTGCAGGGAACAACATGGTCAACCGTAATGCTATTATGTATAAAGTTGGAAATGCACCTCCTCCTCAGCAAAATGTAATTATAATGTTTTCATTTTTTAAATTTTTCATGATAGTATGGCTTTGGCAATTAAATCTTCTTTTTTTAATTCAAATAGATTGTAAAATATAAATAGTGATTGAACAAAATTAAAAAATGTCTTTAATTTATATTACTTTTTTATATAAATCAAAAGTTCTTGCAAAGTTATCCATTGTTGAATTTTATAAAAGTTTAAATAATACATTAAAAGATTTTGTTATACATTCTCAGTCAATGGAATTTCCATTTTGAAAAATGAATAATATGTAAATATTATATATTATATTTACTTTATGATAGCTGAATTACCTATAGAATTTTTTACTTTTTTTTTTTTTCATTATTATTCAATAAATACCACTCACTTTAAAATTTATTTTGTTTAATATTTATACTATATTACAGGGTACGTTGAAAAGACCTAGAAGTCCATCACCACCAAACACAAGCTATCCTCAAGGTTATGGCTATAAAACTCATGTCACAGCTTACGGGCAAAGTAAGTTACTTTGGTACTACTATGTTATCCCGTCGACCAAAAAACTATCGCCAAACTATAAGATTAAATACCAATAATGAATGATCGTGAATGTCACATTCAATGACATTAAATATGATTCACGTGTTTAAAATGTCATTAAGTGATTTTTATTTTGACTTTTTATTTGTATTTTTATTTAATATTCTACTAATTATTTGTTTTTTCATTATTTAAAATAAAAATTATGTCAATATGTATAATTTGGCGAAATTGGTCGACGGGATAAAGAGTAGTACCGTTATTATTTATTTATTTATTTATTTATTTTTTGTGATAAGAAATCTTAATTCTAATTATTTTTCTATAATCTGAATTGATGTTAGAAAAATACTAAATAACTGAATTTATTATTTAAAAATATAACAAAAAGATTTTTTATCCATCATTTTTTAGATAAACTTTATTAATTAGATGTATTTTATAATATCAAAACATTCAAATTTTTAACCACATGTTTTCTATTAATTGACTGATAGCCGAAGATGTTATATAATTTAACAAGGTAAATTTTTTTTGATTGGATGTTCTGATGTTGAATATCCGTCCATGCTACCTCCTTTTGTAGGTAGCTTCTTTTTTTTTTTTTTTAAAAAAAGCTACCCATTGCTGCTTCTCTTAATAAGCAAATAAAAAACATTTCAATACATTTTTATCAATCCTATCATCTCCAGACCCACAAATTATTCTCTATTTAAAATTAATTTTATATATATATATATGTCATATAGTGACAATTAAATGTCAGGGAAGCTGTAATATGCATTATTTAATCTTGATTTTCTAACATAGCCAAGTTACCGATGAAATAATTAAATACAGATACACTAGTTACTCAAATGAAGGAGAAAACAGTTTGTGAAAAATTCAAGGAGCTTTATTATTCTTCATAAAGTTTTCTAGATAAATGTTCCCACTGGCCAAATGACTTGAATTGTATGAAATGATCTTGCATATCAAGCCAAACACTACACTTTTAACAATAAAATTAGTAGAAGGCTATGTTCCATCTCTAAAATTGAAAACATTGAATGCAATGGTATCATTTTGACACATGATCTCCAAAAAAAAAACAGCTTGATCAATCGTTTGAAGAAAAATTACAAATTCTGTCATAGATTGCAGGGAAAACATTAATTTTGTCAGAAAATTGAAAAAAAAAAATAAAAAAACTGCAAATTTATTCAAAGCAAAACGAAAAATGCAAATTTTGTTTAAATATCCTGAAACAAAAACAAATTTTGTTCTAGTATCACAAAACAAATGCAAATTGCTTCAAAGAATTCCAGAAAAAAACTCAAAATTCATCAAATGCTTGCGAAAAATTGACAAATTTTGTCAAAAGACCCCAAACAGTAGCAAATTTCATCAAAAGATCACAGAAAAAATGCAAAATTTGTCAAAGACTTGTGAAAAAACAACAAATTTTGTCAAAAAATCACAAAAAACCCCAGCCAATTTATTCAAAAGATTGCAAAAAAAAAAAAAAAAAAAAAAACCAGCTTATTTCATTAAAGGAGCATGGGGGAAAAAAACGTAGTGCCAGGGCTGGATTTTTTCTCAATTTCGGACAATGTATGATGGTGTTAAAAATTCAGAGGACAAAAGCAACTTACTTTTTAAAGTACTTTTCTTTTATGTTAATCACAAATATTTGGGAGGTTTGAATGTATGTAGTATAATCAAGGGATTAGAAAGAGGTCATTTGTCCTTAGGTTCTGCAGACAGCTTTTAAATTTTCTAGTTGTGTTGCAGACTGCAGAAAAAATTCTGCTGCTGGGCACATGTGTATGATAAGTGTAAATCATCATAAAATTTTCTCCAATTTTGGTGATACAAGCCAAATTATTGGCAAAAAAAAAAAAAAAAAAAAAACAATAAATGAAGTTAACTTGGTGATAGCTGAATAATTTCTGCAAGTTTTCATTTAAATGTAGTATTAACAAATGCAGGAATGATTCAAAAATAGTGTCTCGTGCATTTTAACTTGCATTCTTTTCAAGTAAAATTAGTTGAATTTGCAAGACCAAGGAATAGGGAAGCTGACTTCCCCTCCGGGTACAGGCCAGAAGGACTGTTTTTGTTAGAAAGAGCTTTTTTCATAATAGTCTCATGTAAATGTAATTGGGATCCAAATGTGACATGTTTGTCCTTCTTTTTGGACTCTCTTAGGAATTGTTGTTAAAAGATACATCTTTTCTTTTGCATATTAAAAGAGTAATCACATCATGTATATATATTTATATAAAGACACATGAAAAAAAAAAAAAAATACATATTATGAACTGCTATCTCCATAAAATGACTCATTGCTAAGAAACTTCATCCTGTTCCTGATACAAATCCCAATAATTTATCTCTTGAAAATGTTCATCCTATCACATACTTTTTTTCACAGGCGACATACAAAATTCAAATATATTACCATTTGCAATAATTGATTTTAATCTAAAAATGCATGTTGCTGTTAAAAAAAAAAAAAAAAAAGTGTTTGTTTTATCATACACAATAGTAATGAAATATGCTAAATATGAATATGAACAAAAGCCTGGTGATTAAAAGTTGAAATATAAGTAAAACATGGAATTTTAAAGAGACAATGGAAATCAGATTCATATTTTGAAAGTACTTTTTTTTTCTTTCTTTGTGGTCAAAATTTTTGTTAGGTTTCAACAAGATAGTATAAATATTTCTAATTCTCTGTGTTTGTTGTTGCATTTTAGATTATCCCATTCCACATCCTGCTGGACAATATCCTACTCAAGATCAAACTAAGCATTTGCCTGCTGGTTATCATGTATCACATATACAACAATCAGGTTTGTTATAATACTGTATAGTTTTACTGTGTTGGTAATCAAAATATTTATAGCTGTACAATTATTGCTTTTTCTTTTGCCTTTTCCCTCTTACCCCTTTTGTTTTATGCACATTTTTTATTTTTCAATACTACCCATTAAACTTCTTTGACACTTACAGTGAAAGAAATTACCAAAAATAAAGAAATAGCAATTTGGCAGCGATAAGGCATTATTGTCTTTCTCATTAATTTTCCATCTTAATGCAATACTCATTAATAATCTTCAGATGATCTTCAGAATAGTAGAAGATTATATCATATTTTAAATTTATATCATCATTTTATATCTCTGTGCACATATCTCTTGCCTTCTTTTCAAGTCACATTGTTCTAAGTATGATTTTATTTTTCTGCTTTCATAATAAATAATAAAATTCAAGTTTTTAAAATGACTTGAATATGAAAGCATCATATTTCTTAATAGCAGCTTAATAAACTTGATTTATTCCCTTCGCCCTTCATTTATATCTAACTTTTCATAGCTTTTTTTCTTCTTAAATTTTCAAGTGGTTGCACTTTATAAAGCCCTATAATATTGATTCTAGAGCAAAACAGTCATACATAAATTTAATAAATAAATTCTTCTCAATAAAGGCCATTTTGTGCCTTGTTAAAAAACATATTATAAACTGGTTTATTTAAGAGTTTTCTTTTATCAGAAGAATTTTCTTGACTGATTGAATATTTTTCAGTAACAGATCAATAAATTTCTTGATTTTTTTTTTTTTTTCATATAATTTGCAATGTTGTGAATTTCTGGACTTGTGCCAACAATTTATTGGTGACATGGTGAGTTTGGGATTTATCCCTACAACTTATTGCTGAAACTCACATGTTTTTTTTTCCCATGCAACTGCTCGATGAATACAGCATTTTTTTTCTATATGGTTGATTTACAAATTTTGCAATTTTTTCTGCAACTGAATGACTAAATTTATATTTTTTTCCTTGTGATTGACTGATAAATTTTGTGATTTTTTTTTTTTTCTTGGGACCAATTATCAAATTTAGTGTTATTTTTCAGGACCAGTTGGCAAATCTTGCCATTTCATCTTGTGACACATTGACAAAATTCACACTGTTTTTCCAACATCCAGTTAAAATATTTCCAGGATGGATAGACAAATTTTGCGATTTTTTTTCCAATAATCATTCAACAAATCTATCACTTTTTTTTTTCTTCTTCTTCAGGCAATTCACAATTTTTTTTATTTGTTTCCTCAAACTAATTTCCTTTATTAATTTGTCCTTCAACTAATTGACAAATTTCTCATCCTTCTCCCGCTTAAAGAATTGACAATTTTCATTATTTTTCTTCCTCGGCCAATTGACGAAATTCACAGTTTTCTTTCTTATAGTTGATTGACGTATTTTGTGTGGTAATTGACCAAAAGGGACATGCCCTGCAAAACTGTTCTAGAACCAATATTGAACTAGTTGGCTTCGTCTGCTACACTGATTGGTTTCTCTAAACTCCTTCTTTCCCCTTAATTCTAAAGTTAAGCAATGTGGAACAATATGTTACATACAAAAACCTTTTCTGACAGATTGTCTAACTATCAGTGCTAGTTCCATTAAAATTTGTCTACTAAGTCATTTCAAAAAAAGGCTAATCTTTTGTAATTGGATGCATCTGATTACTGAACTTTCCTCCATAATTCTATTTCTTTAAACCTAACTAATAGTTGAGTTCCATTAAAATCCTTTCAACAGAACTCAAATTATAAGTAACTGGAACAAAGTTCCGATGTTCACTTTATATATATAGTAGATTAGAAGGCTTCAATTGCTATAACAGTCAGTTTTCTAAGCATTGAACTATGACCTATGAGCTACATCATTAAATTTGACTTAGTATTTTAAAGAAATATGAGATGAACCTGTCAAAACTTGAAGGTACCTTATAAAAGAAAGTTCATGGTCAATTTAAAATAATAGAAATTTTTAGAGAATAAGTCTTAGCAATATATCATATAAACATGAATTGTTTTAAATAAAAACATAAAAATCTGAAAATCATCATCAATTTGGTAGTTCATAAAGTACACGGTGTATATGAATGCATTTGAAGTCGTATGCTCATGAATAGGGATGCAACGGAAATTGATTTTGCCAGATATCGGATATCTGGTATCCGATTTGCCTGCCGGATATCCGGTACTAAATATGTTTTTAGTTATGGTGAATGTTTATTTCTTTATGCAATGCCATCTCAAATAATAAATTGCAAACATGTTTCACACACCATTACAACCTTTTAAACGTATTGCAATATAATTTACAGAAACTATATATCTTTGACTATCAGGGCTTGAAACTCAGGTTTTCCCAGCAGAGAGAGTTTTCCTCATAACATTTGTAAAAACAGGGAAGTTAAACTATATAAAAGGGAAAAAATTAAAAAAAAAAAACTATTTTTTACATGCCATTTAAATATTTAATTTATACCAACATGACAAAATTCCATTGATATAATTTAAATCAACAACAAGATAATTATCCAAAATGTTTATTTTAATTAAAACAAACGAAAAGAATCAAGCCTTATATATATCATATCTATTTTTCAATTTTCACTCAGTGTTATGGACAATTAATAATTGAGTTGCTAAATGAAATTTTTAATTTAGATTTTATTCGATTTTGTGTGGTTTAGAATCTTTTGTAAGTTACACTTTTTTTTTTTTTTAATTTTGTAAAATCTGATAGGCATTCATTTTTAATTTACTTGCAAGAATAATGCATTTAGATGACTGTATTGTCAATATCCTGCTGTAATTGTATACCACTTAGTGAAATTATCATTAATACTGTAATCCCTGGCATTTAAGTTAATTGAATTATGTTCTACTATGCATTGGAATTTTAAACTCATATGAAATTCTGAAAAGGAGATAGTAGATTTTTTCTATTACATAAGAAATGGTTTATTTTAAAAAGTCATGTCCGAATTTTTGCGAACTACAGGCATAAACTATTTATTGCTTCTAATATGTTTCCTTAAAGTTTGCCAATTTTTTTTTCAATTATTTGGAAATCGGTTGAGTATGGACTTTGTGGTGTCTGCATTTTATTTTGTTTATTATTGGTCCAGGAAATCCATGACGTATGTAGTATGTGACTCTTATTACATGAGTCATGTTTAGATCATCATAAAAATAATGTTTTTACTGATTTTCATTAACTCAATGGGAAACATTTAAATATCTTGCTTTGGACAATGAATGTCCTCATTTTATTTATTTATTTATTTATTATTTATTTTTTTATGAAATTCTTTAAATTTAGAATTTTTATTTGAATAGGAAATCAAAATGTCATTTTTAATAAAGTAGAAAGTAAAAAGTTAGAAAATGGGCAGATGCAAATTATCAGATATGGAAAAAAAAAATATGAATCCAAACAGAAACATCGTACCAAAGATCATCTTTTAAATGAAAAAAATCTAATGCTGAACCATTGATTGTAAAAAAAACATGTTTTTTTCTTCTAATGTACAACACAAGATCTAATCTCATTTTGTTTAGTGTTGATTCCAGGCTAATTAGATAGAGCTTAGACTCTAGTGACCATTACTGCCCTTTTAGAAATTTCTTGTTTCAGCAGAAGAGACAAAATAAATTAGAAAAAGAAATTCACAAAATACGGAAATCGGCTATAGAAAAAATATTGCTGAGATTTTGTCAACCATGACAAAAATAAATTTTAAAAAATAGTCAATCGGTCTGAAAAAATTTTAAGTTTGAGGAAACTCAGGCAGTGGGAAAATATAGCAAAATTCATCAATCATTTACAGTAAAATATCATGAAATTTGTTAGCCTGTCACAAGCAAATATCATGAAAATCATCAGCAAGTAACAGAGAAAAAACACAAATTTTTCAGCTGGACACAGGAAAATAATTATTAATTTCATCAGAATGTCACAAAAACAAAAAGGGAAATTTGCCAATCAGTCACAGAATAAAATAGCTAATTTTGTCATTCAGTTGAGAGAAAAAAAATGTAAAATTTGCCAGTTGGTCTCGAGAAAAAAATTGCAAAAGTTTGTGAGGCGAGCAAGCGAGAAGATTCTAAGAAAAATCACAAAGTTTTTCAATCAAATGCAAAAAACCAATCATGAATTTTGTACAATTGCCGTAAGAGAAAATTGTGAGACTTGCCAATTGATAGCGGAAAATATCCCAAAAATAGTCAGTCAGTCCTGAGATTTAATCGCCATTTAACCAAAAAAAAAAAAAAAAAAAAAAAGGATTTTTTTTTTTTTTTTTTTTTTTTGAAACAGGAATGTCTTGGCCACAAGATTTTTTAAAGTATGAATCCAGCCATCCCATGCCAAAGTTCAAGCCCTGTATGTGTATATTAATAATATTGAATAAAAAATGTACTTCAAACATTTAAATGTTCTGCTTATTTGTCAATGAAATGCTAATAATTACAATGAAATGCTGATAATTACTAATAATTTGTACAATGAAATGCAGATAATTTATAGAACAAATTTTACACATTTATCAATATGTTTATTTTATAATTGTAAAGTAATTTCACAAAGAAATACACAGCTTCCATTTATAATGTAAACATAAAAAGGCTTACGAATATACCAATGGTTGAAGAGTTATTTCCAAACATGGGTTTACTTAATGATTTTTTTCATGTTTTAATTATTTAATACTGTTTTACCTTAAGCTACATTTAATTTTATTTTAAGTTGAATCACTTTCAAATTTATAAGAAAAACTTTTAATTTTAAATATTTATAATGAAATCATGAAAATAACTA
Source organism: Maratus speculifer (assembly GCA_964019185.1). Taxonomy (NCBI): domain Eukaryota; kingdom Metazoa; phylum Arthropoda; class Arachnida; order Araneae; family Salticidae; genus Maratus; species Maratus speculifer. The sequence goes on along the minus strand of OZ025289.1, from coordinate 254,578,220 downwards.
GTTGGATGCACCAATCCCAAAACTCTCTTCTATTCCATGTATCTGAATGTTTCAAAAAATATTTACAAATACAGTCGAGTCGCTATATAACGAAATCCATCGTTCAGTCAAAAAATTCATTGAATAGAAAACGGCAAAAAATTTTGTACTTTATAAGAAAGTATTATGCTTATCCCCAGGGGTGGGAAAATACATCATTTTGCTCACCTTTGGGCGAGTGGATTTTCTCACAAGGCGAGTGCATTTTTAGTTTTTGAAAAACTGTAGGCATTAGGCACATTATCAGAAACACCTTTTTAATCTAGATATTTTAACTTTCCAAATTATTACAGTGTAAATATGGCGGCATGAAGTTCTATCTAATATTAATCTTACCTCTGTTATATATAATTCCTAATATTATAGAAAAAAGAATTATGAAAGTGCATTGTATTAATAGTAATTTTGTCTGTAATCGCGTGATATTTTGTCATAACTATTTTCAACTGCGTGTGTGTTGCATCTTGCGGGCTGGTGAAATAATTCCTTGGCTGGTAAGAATATGGAAAAATTCCCCACCCCTGCTTATCCCAAAGGAGTTTTTATGCAGATGCAGTAGAAGGTAACACCAGCATAAATGACGTTTAGTAACAATTCTTCATTCAAATGATCTCTCACAACAAAAAATATTCCAAGTCGCCACAAACAACAAACATAAACTCTAAACGTAATGAGAATTAGTTTAGATAGATGAAAACCTGCTGAAAAAAACAACCTTTTTTGCAATTGCCCTCTCATCCCTTCCTTATTGCTGACTTACTGTCCAAACCAAGAAATAAACACCATTTTCAAGACGATAATGGAATAGTTTTATCTTTTAGGTTGCTTTGTGATTGTTGCAAATCGTTCCAATAGCAAGCAAATGTTTCACTCTTTTCCAAGAACGCAAGCTAACCTTGGCTAAAACAAAGTCAAGTATAACCATGCAAAAATAATGTTTTTTTTTTGGGGGGGGGGGGGGGGGAGGTTTGAATGTCTTTTTTTAGACATAAGGAATAAGGTAGAGGATGCTATGTAGCTATGACTTATAAACGAGAAATCAATGAAAAAAATTTACTCTTACAAATAATTTGAAGCATTTTCAGAACATATAAAAGCACATTTTTGAAAAAATTCGTTAAATGGAGATATATATTTTGCTATATGTAGATTATTTTTAATGTAATCATGAAAAAAATTGACCGTTCCTACAAAAATTCGTTAAATAGAGAAATTTGCTGGATAGAGTTTCGTTGTAGAGAGAGTCAACTGTACTAATACTACTTCAATATTGTTAGTTCAGTACTATACCAACTTTTATTTTCATCTAGAATTTTTGCTGCAGTCAGTTAATTAGATTAAGAATGAGTTAATCTCGATAATGATATTTATTAAAATCAATATTCTTTTCTGTTCTGCTATACATCAGTTGTTTGCGAATAGTCAATTTTAGAAAGATACGAAGTTCGCATCGCTGAACGAACTGCTAATTTTCTGTAAGGATTATGAAAAATCAAAATTATTTTACAAAAACATTATTACAGTACCATCTTTGGGCAAACTATTTTCAAATTGAAGGAAGACCAGACAGTCATTCCCAGAAATGTATCCAAAGAAATTTGGTTCAATTCTATGCATAACTTCATACAGTATTTGATGGTAGAACAATGAAAATGGCACAAAAATTGCAATTACAGCACCACATTACAGTGAAATGTTTCCATATTGAAGAAGAACCTGCTGGTTACAGTCAAAAATAGGCACAAAATATTTGGATCATTCTATGCATAACTTCATACACTTTTTGACAGTATGATGGCGACACTGGGACAGACAGATGTTTTGAATAAACATGTTTTTGGGGATATTTGATCCCTAAAACACACAAATTCGTCAAAAAAAAAATTTATTACAATAATTTCTTCTAGGTTTGTTTAGTTGTGTAACTTAAAAACCAATTAACCCATTGTTTAAATTAAAGAAAGAAAATTCGTAAAATCACAGTTTAATAAACAACTTCAAATTTTATGAAGATAGAAAACCAACGTTTAGAAATGCATGTAAGGTAGCAAACAGCTGTTTCGAATCTATTACCATTCACTCCCGTAATAGGCATATAAGACTGTGCTTCCCTGTTGCTTTGCTCAGCTTAGCTTTTTCTAGCATGCTGAGTCTTATACTGATGAAGAATCTCGATAGTAGATTCAAAACGGCTGTTTTCTATTCTTTTCATGCATTATTTGTGCATTTTTCAATGTTGGTTTTTTATCTTTGTACATTTTTGCACAAAAGCTTCATTTGCTATTTTGACTTCAAATTTTGTTTTACAATCTGAAAGTAGATACAATTTTCTAAAAGATGTAAACGTAAACTTTTAAATTTGTTACAGAGTTTAAATATAAATAATTGGAAAGCTGGCAATTCTTTAAACTTTTGAGAATTACCTTTTATTCATCGATAGGGAACTTATAATAATATTTCATCTTTTGCATTATAAACAAAAGTTTTTCGCATTGTTTGGGATCAAACGATTACTGTTATTAATATATATTTGGTTTGTTGCATTCTGCCGGATATCCAATAGAGAAGTCGGATATCCGATGATATTTCGGATATTGAAAAATCAGCCGGATATCGGATATTGGCCAGATATCCGTTGCATCCCTACTCATGAAGTCAGATAATAACAATCGTGTGATTTTTCAGCATTGTTGATAGTTGAAATAGTGATCTAAAGCTCTTTAATGCAGAACATGCAGATATACATCAGGCAAGCCACACAATATTCATAAATGCATGCACTAAAATTACCTCCATTTCTTTATTCTTTATCTTCTGTAATTAAAATAACTAAAATCACTTCTTTTAAAACCAGTTTTTTTTATATAAATAATTATGTTATAAATCAGTTTATGTTCTAATAAGTTTTAGTACATACATTTTAGTTTAAGTTTTAGTACAATTAGTATATATGTATAATATATATATATTGATGTGGATGGTTTGTCTGATGTATATTTGTTGTACGTCTTTAAAAACATCTTTCCATCAACCAACACATCACTGATATATATCATACTCAATTGGAACTATTGGACATATAATCTGTACTACTTGTTTTTAGCTATCCGTTTTGATGTAGATTTTGTTGTCATTGTGTATATGCATTTTGCTTGAAATCAATGGCATATAACGACAACCATGTACAATTTATTGATATTGTGTCAGCGAATAGAAAACACTGTAAGGATTCTCTGTATGGTAATTAAAAATCATATTGTAGCTGCTGCTTTGGAAAAAATAAAGTTTTATTAAGTTTATTTATTATAATTTGTAAAGGTGTTTATTTTGATAGCTCATTGATTTGTTTATTTTCATTCATTTAGGAAGTCCTAAGCATATTTTATTGCTTAATATATTTAAAAATATTTTAAGATTCATCAATAATAATTATTTTGAAAGTAATAATTATTACTGACATTCTATATTAATAGTTTAAAAATTTGCTGTTAAGTTTAAATTAAAATAAACTTACATTAAAACTTAAAATTTTTCTTATGTAAATTATATACAAAGTTTTTCTCTCCTTTTCTTATGTGTATGTATATTTCTTCTTTTAGGATATGTTGGTTCTCTGCAACAACAGATGGAACATCAACAAAAACCAAACAACTTACAAGAAGAAAAATATTACATTCAGCAGGCATGTTTCACTTTATTAAAATATTTTCTAAATTAGAAAAAGAAATAGTGGAAATTTATTAATCATTATTTAGAATAAACAAATAAATGGCTAACTGTTTTTTTTTTTTTTTTTTTTTTTTTTTTAAGTAAAGATAAATAACTATTTTTAATTGTATTCCTATTTTTTAAACAATGTTTTACACAGAGCCAAAAATCTAATATACTATACATATAAATAACTAAAAATAAGGTTATTTCAAGTATCTCTTAAACCACTGGTGATAGAAATATACTTCTAATGAGGAGATAATGTATAAATCAAGTCTATCTTATAGATAAATCATTTCTTTTATAGGAAGCTGTTTGTATTATACAGGGAGACTCATATGTCCTCCAAGATTTTACAAAGCTTTATGAATAAAACTATGCTGTATGCAGCAGAAAATAACCTCACATTAAATATGTAAATAATTAAACAAAAAGCATTCTGTGTTAGAATTGTTGGAAATCTGGTTAAAATTTTCTTATGTAGTTGGCTAGACTGGTATCCAAGAGTACCTTAAGTAGATGCCCTTAAAATACAGATGGCTTTTAAGTTGCTATTCAAGTGTATTCAGTGCACTAGATCAAGGATTACTTTCTTAGTGTGTGGTCTTTGCTTCTCATTTTGGTATCCAACAATTAAATTGTCAGTTTGAAAAGGTAATACAATTCATACATTGTAAATAGTGTATAGCATATTTTTTATTTAAATTCATTTTTTTATCTTTCACAAATTTGTTCATTTTACCTTTGTTTGGGAGCATAGATTTATTTGAAAAATTCAATCATTTATTTCTAAATTATACTGAATGTCAAAAGTTTATAAAATTAAATATTTATTAAGTGAATATATATATGTATATAAATATATATTTCAATTTTCATGCCTTTATATCAATTTATTTAAGAATTAAACAGAGATGATTGATTGTATGCTCAATTTTTGAGTTCAGTGTGTATGTACATAACAGGTTTAGATAAATAGGTTTTGGGAGGAATATGGATATTAATCAACAATTTTCTATGTTATGCCAGCATGGGTTAAAAATATAATCTTGTGTAGCAATGGATATTTTTTTTTTTTTTTTTCAGATACTTCATACCTGTTTATTAATTTAGAACATTTTTATTCATAAATTTTAGACTGGAGGCATTTCAACTGGATACCCTATAAGAAGTCAGCCTCAACCAGCATCTCGTTTTCAACCACCAACTTCCCACGGTGTAACAGCAGGACTTCAGGTAAGATTGCAGTTAAATGTTGCAAACATGTGCTATAACTACAAAAAAATTTCAGCATTTTATGAATAATGAACTGTGTAGTTAAAATATATTTCTATATTATATATTCTACTCATCTAGTTTATTTATAAAGGCAGTATCAGTTTAAATGACTACTTAGGAGAGAAAAAAAAAGTATGTATGTATTACTGTATCTCATATCTTATAGCTTTTACATTGTGATTTGATTTATTTCATTTATGAAAAGGATATTTGCTACTAATTCAAGAAAAGTTTTTTTTTTTTTTAGTAATGAAATGTATTTTAAATGATAAAAAAAAAAGGATATGCATTCATAAATTTGAAATGCAATGCAGTGTTTTACTAATTATTTTTTTTATATATATTAAGATAAACTGTCTAGTTATTCATATTTTATAAATTTCTCAATAACGCAATGAAACAAAGAATGTTTAGACTACTTATGCTGTATTTTTCTATATAAAATAAGGATCTTAATACTGAAAGGCTAAAAAGTTAGTAAAAGTTACATATATCTTTGGAAAAATTGTAATAGACCATCTAAGTTTTATGAATAAAACAGTATCTTTTATTTTTAATGTATTACTTTTACTAATGAAAATTTTTCATACATTTCAGTTTTGCTATTATATTTTATATCTTCATTAGTCATGCAATCGTATTGAGCAATTCTCAAAATACAATTATAATTCTAAACTTAAATAAATATATTCTTGATATTGAAAATGTAAAGTCATACCCATTGCATTATATCTTTAATTTAATTTGAAAATTATTTTAATATAGCATAAAGTCGGATTTGAAGCTCCTAATTTTCTTTCAGTTATCACTGATAAAAAGTTTGATGCGATATGAAACAAAAAAGAAACTTTATTCAATAACTTTTATCAGTTGAACCCTTCACTGAACCATGTGCATATCTGGCACAAACCAAAAAACACTATCTTTGGGCAAAAGGTGAAGTGGTTAATTTAATATATCATACTTTAGGATAAAGTCAGAATTTGTAGCTCCTAATTTTCTTTCAGTTATCACTAATAAAAAGTTTGATAGAAAAAAAAAATGTTTAATAACTTTTATTAGTTGAATCCTTCACTGCATTATGTGCCATATCTGGCATAAACCAAATTATAATATAATATAATTTGGTTACTATAATTCTCCTTATATGCCATGAATTTGGCTTATATGATCTCTATCCCTGATCAAGAATAGTCCTAAGAATGGTATAACATTTATTGCCATATCAAATAGCTGCATTTGACAAAAAAAAAAAAAAAAAAAAAAAAAAAAAAAAAATATATATATATATATTGTTTTTGAGGGTCGGAAAATAAGATCAAGCTATTTATGTAAGATTTATTTTCATTATTTTTGTTGAATATAGTAGAGTGCCAATTATATTGATGTCAATTAATCAAATATCCAATTAACTAGATTGTTCAAGAATCATAATTTTTCACCTATGGTCTTCCAAAATTTTTAAAGTGAAACTTCTTTAGGCATGACATGGTAAATTGTGGTGGGTATCACACAAGTTAATCATTAAATAATCATTTCCTAATCTTGAAATAATAAAACTGCGCAAGAATCTTAGAAGTTTCACTTCTGATCCCCCCCCCCACACACACACACACACATACATAAAATAAAAGAATGCCGTCGATGGAGCATAAGACTCTCAAGAATTTCCTTCCCTATTATAATGATTTTAAGTGTATGTATATATGCATGCATTAATTTCTATGCATACTTCTATTATAACTTTGTACCAATTTTGTAGAAAATAAAATTTAATGCAACGTTATAAAATATGTTGATTTTTTGGAAGCAAATGAAAAATAACTTTTAAACACTCCTTTTGTAATATGCTAAAATGTGTACTACCACAATTGTCAATCCCAAGCCTGGTAAAAATGTGAAAAGAAGTAAAAAAATTGGCATTGGCTTTTTTTTTTAAGTTGTCCAATTATTCAGATTATTCATTATCTGGATCAACATTGGTCCCAACCATTCCAGATAATCAGCGCTCTACTGTACTTAAATATATTAATGTAAAAAAAGGTTGCAGAGTGTTAAGCAGATAAAATTAAGTTAATTTAGATGCAAAATATGGCTATAGATGTTTTAAAACTCTCATTGTGTAAATTGGGATACACTATAAAATATAATTGAAAATTTGAAAAAAAAAATTTCTATTATTCTCATTATTAGATCAATATATAAATTTCAATTATTATTATTATTATTATTATTTTCATGAAAATAGAAAAAAAACATGCAGTGAAGGATTAAGTTGCATGATGTGTGTTTTTAGTTCAAGTATTTAATTTCTATTTTATTTTCTATGAGTACTAATGTTTAGCAAACCTATCTACAACAGTGTGTTCCATTGGTGAATCTTGTCTACTTTTAATGGTATTATATATATATATATATATATATATATATATATCACCCTTTATTTGTAGTTCCAAAGTATCTGTGTGCCTGATGAATCTACTCTGGTTCTGCAAATTTCAGTTATACTCCATTTAATTTATTTTTTCCTTGTTTTAATTTGGTAAACTGTATTACATATAATGGTTTTGTATATATATATTATTCATAATATACTCCTTAATCATTTATATAGAATAAAGGGTTTATGTTCTTCTCATCTTATTAATGCAAATAGTATTAAAAAGCTAATTTATGATGCATTAAATAATGGTTAAAAAATTCACATATTCTTTAATATAAAATTAGTAATTACATGATCTTAAAAATAATTGGCACATAAAAAATCTACAAAAAATTATTAAAACATAAAAATAATAATAATAAATTAAAAATGCAAAATAAATATAAAGAAATATATAATAGGATGGCTGGGTAGGTAGATGTTAGAATATGAAGGAGGATGGTGTTGTGTGGATAATATACAATGGTTAATAAAAGAAAAATTTGAACATTTTGAATGTTGTTTTTGAATTTGAACATTTGGTCTTTTTGAACATTTTTACCGCTAAATATTTGTTCATTTTTTTAAAAACCAATTTTTCACACCGTCAGTGGCTGTGTACTTCAGACAACGTAATTTCACGTATTTCAAGTTAGAGATAAAATTTTACACAAATTTCATGTTCCTTTAATATTGATATCATGGAACCATGCAATGCCGGGTGGGTCAGCTGATAAATAAATAAAAATAAACTGAGGGGGCAGAGACATCTGCTAAATTGCAATAATACATTTTATACTGGATGTTGAATTAACACATATGTATGAATAATTGCATAGTTATATTAATTAAATCTATTAACATAATTTAATAATTAATATTAAAGATAACTTAAATCTAACTTTTAACATATTATTTTTTCCCTTCTTTTTACATTTTTATCTTCTTTTTACATATCTAAACATAATGATATTTGTTAACAATTAATTATCATTATATTATTTACTTATTAAGTAATTACAATATGATATAAAAATTATTTAATCATCAAGATTTTATAACATGGTACTATTAATTACAGGAATCATTATAATGATTGATTCATATTAAATTTTACTATTTTTAATATTTAATAAACCAATTACTTAATATATTTAATAATGTTTTTTTCATCAAATAAATAATTTAAATTTTACTTATATCAACTGTGAGTATATGCTTAAGGCATTTTGCAATGGATATATAATGCATTCAATTAATTTATAATCATAACAGTCTATTTTTTGCTACATCATTTTAGGGGTAAGTATAGTATATCGCAGGGTTGGCAAGTTTTTGACAGTGTGTGGTTTTATTCGGTTAAAACCGTGGTTTAAACCGTCATGGCTAAAACCTCTTGTCAAAAACCTCGTCAGAAACCTTAAATACTACACTGATCTGTAAAATTTCACATTAAACATCTGTCACAAATATACAATATTAGATGTAATACTAAAAATTCACTTTTACTGTATTGTATATTATCATTTCGGAAAAAAATAATAATTTTTTTTTTTTTTTTTTTTTGTCATAAGTTTGAAAATTTGGCCTGCCTCCAAACTTGCTCAATTAGCAATGCTTCTGCTATCAAGCCCTGCTAGCTCAGCACCAATTGAGAGAGTATTTTGTAATTTTGGCTTCATACACTCTAAACTCATAAACCATTTGGGGTGTAAATAAATGTGCTAAACTGGTTAAGTGCTATAGGATGCTGTGGGGTAAAATTGATCCAGATTATTAACTGTACAAAATCATTTTCTTCTGTTTGAACATTCTAAAAAACAATGTTTTATTGCAATTAAAGTAATTTAATTTTTTTGTAATTATTAAATTACAGTATAATTAATTTTAAATAAAAAATTACTCAATGTTTCTCTCTTGTTCTTAAAATGTTTAAAGCGCATTACACATTTTTGACGGTTTAAGCCAGTTTTTGACGGTTTAAACCAGTTTTTGGCGGTTTAAACCAGTTTTTGACACCTGTCATGTCAAAAACCAGTTTCTGACGTCAGAAACCCAACCCTGAGTATATGGTATGTATTTTTTTTCATTTTGGTATGTTGTTTTCAGGATATAGACAATAATCTGATACTACAGCAAGACAAATAAACGAAATAGGCTATGCAAAATTTAAAAATGTTAAGTTCTCATTCGAAAAATCCAAGCTGGTTTTAGTAAAATCAGGTTAAAATGGATCCCCCCCCCTTTTTTTTGTGTGTGTGTGTGAGAGAGAGGGAGAGGTACCTTTAAAATCTTAACCCTTCTTTCTTAGCATCTGAATTTTCCTCTTTTCATAATGTTCTAACAATAATCTGATGTTCATAAACATTTGAATTTTATTTTACAGGTTCCACTAAGAAAGGAAGATGTGATGCGTCGAAGTATGGGGAATGAAGCACATCGATAACTACAAGTCTCAGATAAACTAAAATGTTCTGTCAAAATCATTATAAAATTATATGTAATAAAAATTTTGAAAATGTTCATGCAGTGCTGTAATATGGGTGTATATTTTCCTGGTCTATTTTTTTCTGTAATTTTTAATAAAACATTGTATTATAAATAGTTGTATTATCATAAAGAGCTAGAAACTACACAAACATTTTTCTAAATATATAATTACATTAATGTAATGTGAATTATTAAACTGACAAAATCTTTACTTAGATAAAATATAATGTTAACAAATGTAATAATCAGAATTTATAAGACTGTTAAAGTGATATCTTTTAATGGTGAACATAAATGTTTCTTTTTAACAATTTTCATTCATATTATTTAAATTGTTTGTTTATTATATTCATTCAGTGTTATATAACTTTTTTTTAATTACTTCTTACAATTGTATCTATTTTTTCCATCTGAAGCAACAAAGGGTCCATATTAATTTTAATAAATGTTTATGCTAGGCATATAAGTATATATAAAATATTGAAATAAAATTGGTACCTCAATTCATTCATAATCATTCTTGCAAAAAGGTTCTTCATTTATTTATTTTTACAGATTTTAACAATTTATCTATTTGCTAGTCGTGTAAAACCTCCTTAAAAAATGACAGAATGTGAATGTTGAATTTTCAAACAATGTTTAGATCATGAAGATAAACTATAGAGGGAAACAAATAAAGATAGGCTTTCCATCAAAGGACATGACTAAAAAATATTAATAAATTTGTGACACTTCTACTTTCAATCTAAGCATCACATGATAAGTGTTCTCGCTGTCGCTCGCCAATGCGCCAAATTGCGACTAAATTCTTCATTTGGCAAGTAAACAAGCGATTAGATTCGCCAAATTGCTAGTACTCAATTTTTGCTTTTTCTTTTCGTTTTTGCATATATATTTAATCTATACATTACATATTATAACATATGCATATATATTTAATCTATACATATTTTTTATATTTTTAGCGGATAGTTGAAATTAGATTAATAATAATTGCTGTCACAGTTATAAAAACTTGGGTTATTTTAGAACATATTGAAAAAAAGAAAATACATTAAATTTTTTTTTTTTTTTTTTTTTTTTTTGTGCTACACAGCAAATTTATTTTGCTAATATTTTTTGCATTTGGCGAATGTTTTTATTTTTAATTAGCCAAATTACTAACGTTGGTCAAATGCCAGCGAGAACACTGCACATGATCATTTGGATTTAGCTTATTTTGAACTTACAAATTATTTACTACTCATAAACCAATTTTGAATCATCTTTTAATGAACGGAACAGCAAATTTTCAGTGATTTTAATCTGAAAGTAAATTGCAACTATTAATTTCATTACTATGACTAATTTATTTTTTTTCACTTCAAATTACTATGCTAAAATTCGAAATTTTATCTGCATTGAGAAACAACTCAATTCGCTCAAAAATACTTGGATGATATTGTTAAGTCTATGGGGTGTTATTTTCAATTATCTTGCTCTTTTGATATTTTCATATATATATTTTTTTGGATAGGATAGCTAAGGATGATCTATAAGCAGGCTAGTTTTGACTTTTTCGTTTTGAATAAAAAAAAAAAAAAAAAAAAAAAAAATACTTTTAACTTTCGGAACCAGTTCAGAAATCAAAACTATCATAATATAAAAAATATTTAAACAAAACCGAAAAAGGTAAAAACTAACCTGGTTGTAGACTTAATATTATCATCCAGGTCTTTTTGAGCGAGTTGAGTAGCCTCTTAACCTAATTACGATATGTTGTATTACAGTATTATACATTCCTTACATTTTAATTACAATAAGAATTAAAAAGAATTATTCATTTTATTTTCAATGTCTTCAAAGCTCATAAAATGCATAAAAAGAATAATTTCAACATAAAGTTTCTTTGTTTGCATTAACTGCCAATAGATGGCACCAAAGCAATATCAAGCAATAATGCAAATTAATGAACAGAAGCTCTTGATTTATTATAACTGGTTATCTATTATTTTTTATTTTGTTCTTAAAATATTATAATAGGATAATTTGTAAAAGTTTTAAAGAAAATGAAGTAGAATAGATGTAATACAAAGCAGATTCTGCATGTATTTCCAATTCCCTGCATTCTTAATTGGAATATTTATGCCTAACATGGCCACAATAAGTTAGTTTTTTTTGGAGGATGGGAAGACCCAGAATCATTACATTAGCATATTATATAAATAGATTCTACAAAGAGTGAATGAAAGTAGCATTGATTATGATATATGTTCATGTTTAAAAATATAAGAATTTACAAAACTTGTAGTTTAATAAAATCAAAACACTGTATAAAAACTAGTGCTTTGAAGGAACTTTCACCTTTTTATTAATATAAAAACTAAAAACATGCATAAAATTAGTTAAAAGGTGCTCAAAAAATATTAGTATATGCCAAAATCTTTTGAATGCACGCACATTCATTTTCAAGGAAAGAGGTGACTGATTGTAAAACAAGAAAACACACGTAAGACCAAATTAAATAGTATGCATGTATAAGCAAAGTTCAGTCCACTGCTCCAGAAAGAGGAGGGCGGGGAGAGACCATTCAGTCATATTTTCAGGATCTTTTGAAATACCCAGAATGGTAAACCAAATCAGCAAAATATTATCCACCTCAGTCCTGAGACAAATATTACAAGGAAACACAAAAACCAATGTAAAATTACAATAAAACATCTCCCAAAAATGTGTCATTCAATATATTGGTTCTGATGACATGCACACATTTATTCAAAATGTTTTGAAGTAGTTTTCATTATTATGAGAGCATTTAAATTATGTGATACCAGGACTGAGGAGGTTAAACGAAAGGACATCATTACAAATAGTATAGTTTCTAAGCAAATTCTCAAAGGATTCACGAATCAGTAAGGATTGGATGTAGGAATGTTAATTTTAGTTTTTCCGAAGTTTATCTAGTTTATATATTCTTTCTGATGCAATCAGGATAAAGCTGTACTTGGTTTATTATACTTGATAGCAGCTAACTCTTTCCGGCAGAGACAAAATCTATTAGTAAAATGAGATATTATCGACTGACAGTGTAGAATTTACAAACAATTTTTTTAGGTAGTTTGAATTCCTTATTTGAAGCTGTTATTGTAAAAGCAAAATTTTACTAAAATATTATTGGTGCTGTTTGCCAGTTTGGAATTAAAATTAGGTATCCCAGGTGTGCCAGAAAGTGTTAAACGCTCTTTTGGTCTTTCTTTAAATTTATGAGATGTCATGCAAATATAAGATAATATATGTATATATATATATTGTGCTGATTGAAATTATGACAGTATTTTATCTAAAAACAAAATATAGTATGCACTATATGCACAATTCTTGTATATTTCACAATATATTATATTATATTATTTTTTTTAATTATTTGTATGTATTTTTTTTAAGTATTTTATTCTGAAAAGATATTTGGCAATCTATACTAATAAAATCCGTGCGCCTCTGTCTGCTTGAAGCCGATTAAACTTCGCAACGCGGGTGAGTTGGAAGTCGCGAGAGGTGTCTTTCGATTGGAAAAATTCCGGGGAAGTCATTTCGGGCATTTTCGAGACCGTGGGACCAAAATTAAAAAAGTTATGAATTAAAAACCCCTTGGGAATCGGAACGAAAAATGTCTCAAATCCCAAACGGCGCTCAAACGGAGCTCTGAGGCAGAACACTGCGCCACCTTGCGGTGAAGAACCTGAACTTTTCCCCTTTGGCTAAAAGAAGAAGCAGTCGAAAACCTCTTTTTCTCCCTTTTTTGCGCGTTTTTTCTTAAACCATCATGCAGACAGTTTTTAAAGTAGAAAAAAACTGATTACATATTCAGAATCTGCATAAAAATCTGCTCCTCATGAACTAAAAAATACGAAAAAATGTCTTATGGGCGCTTAGTGCCCACCGTGCAAAACCAAATATTTTTAACGGGACTATGGGCGCGAAGCGACCATAGCTCCGATCCACAATCTTTTTTTTTTCAAGTGCACATGGCCCACCATGCGAAATCACATATTTTTAATGGGACCATGGCTCTTTAATTTACTTTTTTTTGTGCTTGAGGATTCGAACACCAAGACTTTCTTATTAAATGAATTTTTTTGCTTATTATACACTGCTTAATACCGAGGTTCGTTTGGAAAAAGTGGCCCAGCTAGCAGGCGTAGCTCGCTAGTGTTTGGTCTAAAAATTGTGTAATTAATATAATATACTCCCCCTCCCCCCCCCCAAAAAAAAAAAAATCTTAGCAAAAGATAGTTATTAGTTATTGTCCAGATGTTATGATATAACGTCTTAAAATAATCACAAAGTTTTAAAAGTAGTAGAAAATATACATTTCCACTTTCAGGTGAGAAAAAATTAAAACAAAGGAATGTCCTATAACATGATAGAAAAAATCAGAGTAGACTTTAGAATGCTCACAATTAACAAAAAAGACATTTTTGTTTCCTCTTTTGCTATACCAGCAGACAGCACTGTTAAGAAGTGCATACTATGTTTTCTGACTTAAAAAAGGGAAACATCTGTAAGGAAAATAAGTTTTAAAAATATTTACTGCATAATATTGTAGGTATTGCTTTGTTACAATTTAATAGATAGTATGTTTTATGTGTGTTGTTGTTATTATATTTTAAAATACTTACAAAAATTTAAAAGTGCCAGACAGCATAAATTTCAGATGAAAGAAAATCTAAATTAAATATTGATGTAAAAATATACATACTGAACTACTAATTAAAAGAATTTAGTACTGACGTTTCTTTCATTATTATTTAATAAGAAATAATAACACTTTAAAAAAATACTATTTCACTTTTATGGGATTTTTATTCAAAATAAAGTTTTGAAGCATATACAACAAAAATATTTGTTTTTTATAGGACTAATTAAAAAATATCAATGAAATAAATATTTTTTTTATGTAACAAGGGATAAATATTAAATTTTCCCATTAGGCTTGAAAAAGTTAGAATCTATTTGTATTGCTCTATCAGGAAAATTTCAAATAGATTAATTTTAAATTTAATAGATTACAACTTTAGTTTAGTTTATTGTAGATACTTTTTTATAATTATTGGATACAGTATAAAAATTGTAATGATTCCTAAATTAACTCTTTTATATAAAAATGGATATATAAAACCCATACAGGGAAAGAAAGTTAAGAAGGGGGAAAAGTGCAAGTTAATTTCATTTAAAATTTTCATAAAAGTTTTACTATGTAAATATAAAAATATTCCTTACAGTGTTATTCAGCCAAAGCCAAATATTCAGCAAATAGGTCGAGTGGGCTGAATAATCGTTCCATTTGTAGTTTGAAATGTCAGAAACAGTAAAAGAGAGCCAGCTTTCTTTCATGTTATTGTCAGGAGTATTTTCATAAGTATAATAAGTCAGCATTTTCTCATTTTGTTGGGAATTAAAAGAGAGTAGAGGCATACAAACAGTAAAAGTTAACTGACTTTGGACAAACCTAGATTTGGCAGTGATAAATTTTATCATTATTTACAAGCTAATGTTTCAAAATCATAAATACAGTGAAACCTCTGAATAAGAGACAGCCATGGGACCGAAACTTTTGTCCCTTAAATAGAGGTGTCCTTTATTCGGAGTTTTTAAATTTTTTTAATCATTCATAAATAAAAAAAATAACAAAATATTAACATCGAAGTTTAAATGTACCGGAAGTTTATAAACTATATTAATTAGGCACAAAAGTAATAGAGAATTAATTAATTAGTAAATGATTTGTAGAGTTATTGATTTGTATTTTTTACGTAAATGTTCCGTATTCATGCAAAAAGTGCAATAATGCTTTTAAAAATCTTACTTGCGAAGTAATCAATAAAAAAGTGACTATTTTTCTACTACTAAACTTTTCAGATATTCATTTTACCATACTTATAAGTTTTAGTCCTTTATTATAAGCAGCATTTTCGAAAAAAATATTCAACTGTTTTGCATATTTTAAAGCATCTGTGAAGTTCTTTATTTCAAAATTTTCCTTTCTCTTTCCTTTTTAGAGTCATCCCTCACAATTTTCAGTATTACTTTCAATATAGACTGGGAGGTGGCAGCACAGACAATCACCTTATCGAGTTCACGGCAGAAACTCTAGAATTAGTTAAAACTCAATATGCATGTTAAAACGCAATCAGTCTACTAAGTCATATCTTGGTAGAAAACACTTAAAAATTTTAATTTAGGGTTGACTCGTAGACTTACCATTATGTTTTCCTGCACTCAAATCTATGAAAATATGGAGGACTGGGTGCAGGATACCCCAATGATAAACCTACAAATCAACCACTAAAATCAGGCTTGTATGCGTTTTCTACCGAGATATGACGTGGCAGACAATTGTATTTTAATATGTGAATCGAATTTTAACCAATTCTGGAATTTCAGCTGTGAACTTGATGAAGTTTGCACTGCCACCTCTGCCTCTAATAGGGATAAACACATTTTGATATCTTCATCTGAATTGTTGATAAATAAATGCTCATGAGTTGAGTTTCATACCTCTGTACCAACATAACTGCCTATCTGATAAGTTCACAAAATTCTGTATTTTCATTTTCATCACAGACTACTACATTATCTCAAATGCAAAAATCAACCCCTTTAACATTTTGCACTCGTATGTCCAGTGTGACTGGGTAGAATTTTTCTTTGCAAAATTTGTTTTTATCATACTAGTAACAAAGGAAAATAAAATTTGTTAAAGCTTTTTTTAAAATTATGTACTTAAAGGAATTTTTTTTTTTTTTTTAATATGTTGTTTCAATTGAATAAAATTTGGGTAAAAAATGCCCAAGTCGAAAGGGTTAATCTAATTTTCAAATGTCCCTTATTCAGAGGTAAATACATTACACTTCCTATATCAAGGGACTGGGACCAGAACTTTTGTCCCCTAAATAGAGGGGTCCTTTATTCGGAGTGTCCCTTATTTGGAGGTTTCACTGTATAATGCTTTTTTATAGATGAACTCATATAAGCTTGTAGAATTAAGTTCTGTGAATAAAAAATCTGCATGTATGTCACATATTGGTGACTAACCCATCACCACACAACTAGATATGTTCAGGCATAAGATTGCAAAAAGTAAAGAGGAAAAACATGTGAACAGGAAAATGAGAAATTACAGTATAGAACCATTTATCTGGAATGATTGGGGTCAGATGTATTCAGGATAACTGGTTGGGCATTAAAACAGCATCCATTTGATAAGTTTTGTGAAACATATGTAGTTATGGTATTACTTCTAATTTTAAATTGATTATTAGATTACTTGAACCAAGAATCTGATGCAAGTAAAATCAATTGTTAGAATTTGAAAGAAGATAATTTATGGGAACTCCTTGGGTACAAAAATTCTTCTGTTTTTTCGGCATAAAAATGAAAACATCTATAATATTATTTATTAATCTATAATATGATTATATGCTTCTATTTCAAATACTAGATGCTGTTATCAAACTATACAATTGTTTCAAGCAGTGTATATGTCAAACTGATTGTGTATGACACTTTTTTCTAAAAAGATTCTAACATCAGTCTATTAGAAGTATCTAGTTTTCAAGTTAAATGGTTCCATACTGTATTTTAAATAAAGCACGTATAAGACAATTAAGGTTATTTTATTCACAATAAAATTTAAAGTTTTTGTTTAAATCCTGTATTATTTTCTTTTTTGTGTGTGTATGTGTGGGGGGGGGGGGGTAGAATGAATTAATTTATACAAATACTGTAAGTAATTCTGAGATGAAATTTTATATTTTAAGTTCATAATTCTGATGCAGTGTTTTACACAACAATCTTAGCTAGTTGTCAAATCAAATTTTAACATTTTTTACTTAAAACATCAGTTACATTGCAATTTAATGATTAATTTGCCCCTCAGTTGCAAAAAAAGTTGTTGAAAACATTAATATTGCAGCAAATTTTTTTACAAAATTCGCATTTTTTGGCAGAGTTGGTGTTTTTTTTCTGCGATTCTTCCATGAAAATGCTTTTTTTTCAGTGAGTCTTTCACGAAATTTGCATTCTTTCTGCAATCTTATGACAAAAATCTTGTTTTTTCTGAAGTTTTCTGATGAATTTCTCTTTTTTTCCATGATCTTATGACAAAAGTTTCACTTTTTCTGCAGTCTTCTGACGAAAATGTCGTTTTTTTCCCCGTGATTTTATTACAAAAATCTTGGGGGAGTGTGTGGGGAAGTCCATGATTTTATAACAAAAATCCCATATTTTTGGCAATCTTTACGAAAATCATGAATTTTCTCACAAACTTTTGATATAAATCTGCATTTCTTCCATCATCTTATGACAAAAATCTTATTTTTTTTTGCAATCTCATTATGAAAATCTCATTTTTTGCAATTTTATTATGAAAATCATTAATTTTCTCACAATCTTTTGACAAAAACTGTGTTATTTTATAATATTTTGACAAAACAGCATTTTTTTCACAAACTTTCACAAAAACCTCGTTATTTTGCTATCTTTTGACGTAAACTAAGTTTTTTCGAAATCTCTTTACATAAATCACAGTTTTTTATGATCTTCTGAAGAAAAACGCATTTTAAGATGAAAATAGCACTTTTTTTCGCTATCTTTTGATGAAAATCACATTTTTAACACAATCTTTTGACAAAAAACAAGTTTTTTTCTGCAATCCTTTGAAGATGTAAAAAATCAAAAAAGCAGAAAATTGCAGATCCACGGAAGAATCTCATGCCTGTATGTTTCTATATTCATGTTGTGTTATCATGGGTTCATTCAGCACATTTATCCTTATTTTTTCAAAAGTCACTTCTGTTGAAAATAGTTTGTATTTTATTGGTCGTTGATTTTTTTTTACTGGCCTGTTGTACCATTTGATTTTTTTTTTATTGGTCTAACTAGCCCATTTAATCTTTTTGTTGGAGCTGGCTCATTAAAAAATTGTTTTTATTCTGCTGGCTTATTTGAAAATTTACCTTCATTTCAAGCTATGAAATCCTCCATGAATAAGCTGAGTTCATTTTTTTTAGAATCGAGGTTTTTGCAAGCAGACAAAGAACATGACCATTAGGGATTTTTTAAAAAAGAGAAATTTGAAGCACAATAGAAAATTTTCGTCTCATTAAAAGATAAAAATATATTTTTAGTACCAGAAAATATATAAAATTAAAAATATCATAATTTGGTTTAGTCATACAAAAATGTAATTTTTATTGTTTTAAGTACTACAGCATAAAGAGAATAAATAGCTCTAAACATAACTTACAGGGCTTAAAAGAATACAGCATTAAGAATTAAAATTTTGTAACATAAGAAAAAAATATATATGTATATTTATGTAATTGAATTTTCATATGATGAAGAACAACATTTTAAGCATTTTTGCAATGTAACTATATTTAAAAAAAATAACAGTTTAGGAATTAGCTGTTGGTCAATGATTAGCAACATCCTGTATATGTATATGTAACTCAACTTTTAATACATGATTAAATTTATAACATAAAAATCAAAGCAGTCAAGTTTATTATCTTCAAATATTTACATGGCATATGTGACAAATATATACAACACTGGTTTCGTAACATGAAGTTGCATTGAAGAAATATACAATTTTTCAACTCACATACTTTCTAACACACCTAAAAAAAGATAAGAAATACAAATCAAATTTATTTACTAATGTATGGATACTTGGATATTTAATATTAAGCTGAATTAAAGAAATTTTAAATGTACAATCATGGAGAAAAAAAAAAAAAAAAAAAAAAAAAAAAAAAAAAACACCTATTAACTTTGTAACTTATTGTAATAGAAGACACTGGTACCAAATGATTAAAAATAAAGTCTACTTTTAAATGATTATATGAAATTTACATTAAAATCACAGGAACTTTGTTTTTTTTTTCAATGATAACACCCAACTTTGAAAATATATTTTAAATCTTTATTTCAAACAATGCCTAGAAAGAAAATTTAAGTCATTTGGATAATACATTTTTGAATTATAAACATAAATTCCGATCATCAAATGACAATTTTCATATTTTTACTAACACCCCCCTGAAATTATAATCCTAACATAATAATCTTTTTTATGATTATAATATTGAAAATCTCAAGCATTGTCAGTGCAAGAGTGGGTGAAGTGGCTTGATACACTCTTTGCACTACCAGATACTACTACCAAATACTGGGAATTTTGGGAGAAAATATGGTTTGGTTCATTCATTTTTTAAGCAACTAACAGTTATGACAAAAACAATTGTTAAATTAAAATAATAATAATAATAACAAATCATAACAACCATTTGGAAAATGAAATTCTAATCAATTTGACATGTTAGAATCAGGTTCAAATGACAAATGTTTACCTGATTTAAGTCTACTAGATTCAGATTTGAGTTTATTCAATGCAATTGGTCAGCTAATGGTTTAATAATAATAAGTTCAATGCAGATGCGGTTGTTCAGTAGCTTCAGAGCCTTGAACACACCCTTCCCACTTTTCGGTGTCTTTGATTTAAATAACTTTCTTTTTGAATTTGTCTGCATTAAATTTTTGACCTCCCCCCTCCCCACAATCTGGCTTCCGCTAAAGACTTCAACTGTTCGGGATGTGGGTCAGGATTTCATACATGCTACAAGCTTACAATGAAAAAAGCTGAACTTTCAAGGCCTCACGCACCCCCCCCCCCCCCCCCGCCCGCGCGGGTGCCAAGACATTTATGTAATTGATCATGCAAATTCAAATATGCAAATATAATTATGAATAATGCCAATTTAATTTGCATACAGTGAGCTTTACTGTAATATTTATTTAGTACCCTGAAATAGAAATATGGAATACATGCATTTGTCATGTACCATTAAGCATGTTACTTAAGAAACTTATATACAAGCAAACATTATAAATGTGATATGCAGCTAAAGAATTTTCAAACTTATTATTTTATCTTTCCTTGGTTCAGAATAAATTACCATTGTTGAATTAAAATATTTTGAACTTATCTTAAAACAAAATGAAATACTCTATGTGTCTTAACAGATTAATATTACTTAGCAAAAATTCGTTTAGAAAAACTGATCTTTTGACGAAATTTCCCGTTTTTTCGCGATCTTTTGACGAAATTTGCCCCTTTTTGCGATCTCTTAACGAAATGAGCCGGTTTTTCACGATCTTTTGACAAAATGTGCTATTTTATCACGATTTTTTCATAAAATTGCTGCTTTTGCGAATTTTTTGACAAAATTTGTCGTTTTATCACGATTTTTGGATGAAATTTGTCGTTTTATCGCGATTTTTTTGAGGAAATCTGCTTTTTGTTCAAGATTTTGTAAAATTTGCCATTTTTTGCGAATCTTTTGACGAAATTCGCCGGAAATTATTCGTTATTTCGCGAATTTTTTAACGAAATTTTCTCTTTTGCGATTTTTTGATGAAATGTGGCGTTTTTTCGCGATCTTTTGACGAAATGTGCCGCTTTTTTGCGATCTTTAGACGAAATGTGCTATTTTATCACGATTTTTTCATGAAAATTGCCGTTTTGCGCGAATCTTATGACAAAATTTACCGTTTTATCACGATTTTTGGACGAAATATGTCGTTTTTTCGCGATTTTATGAGGAAATCTGCCTTTTATCGGGATTTTGTAACAAAATTAGCCATTTTTCTCGCAAAAATTTTCGGAAATTATTCGTTTTTTCGCGATTTTTTTAACAAAATTTGCCTTTTTTGCGAATTTTCGACAAAAATTAAGCGTCTCTCGGGACGCGTAAGCTCCACTTTTTTGCGTCCCGTCGCCGATTTTTTGCGTATTTTAAGCGCTATAGCGCGTTCGCGGCATCCCTGAATTTGATGCGCGGTCTATATGCGCCGTAGGTCACGAGAAAGCGCTGTCGAAAACGGAAAAAGAACGCAAACTGACAGCCGTCGTTCGTTCGCTTTTGTTGTATTTTGTCCGCTACCCCCCCCCCCCCCTAAAAAATGGGTCTCAAATTTTAATGCATTTTTGCATCGAACCCAGGAATGATAAAATTCAGTCTCAAAAAAGCGGATTTCCGCGTTTCCGCGGAAAAGTAGCATGTATGGGATTTTTAAACATGGCTTCTGCTAGAGAATCGAAATAAGAGAAGAGCTAAAGGATAAAAGTGGTTAAAATAAATAAATAAAATGAGGACATCGCAAGGTCTATTTTTAATCGAAAACAACAATCATTTTCCAAATGGTTAATAAGACCAGGGGTGATTCTGAGTGAAAATTTTATGATGAGGTTTGGAGAGTTGGATAAATTTTCTTCCCCATACAATCCATCCTTTTTTTTGTGGTCAAGAACAGACAAATAGCATAATAAAGTGATTTCCCATATACCTACACTCATGATATTCTTTGCATAGCAAGACACACCTGTGACAAACCTATTAGTTACCCACACTATATACATTACTGTTAAGGGAATACTGTATTTTTGCAAAAATTAAAGCCTGGTAAATAATGTCATGAGGCTTCATGCATAATGGAAAACCAATGCAAACATAAAATGAAAATGATATTTGTCAGCGTACATTGATTTTTATAATTGTTACTTATTTCTTTCCAAATTTTAAGTAGCTCAAGGGACACTGAATCATTGCAAATATTCTCACTGCATAAAAATACTTCCATTGATTCCTGGATAATGGATGGGAAACGCAATCTTGATGAATAAATTATTCTGCTTTTTTAAAAAATCAATCTGTTAAAGTTTTTTGCTGCATGATTTGGCCAACACTGTGGTTCTTTTGTTGTATTTTATGTCTGCTATGTGTTCTTTGATTCTATTTTTAATTTTCATGCTTATCATATCTATATAAAACTGCATTGTTCCATCTTCTTTGGTGTAAAGTAATAAATATCCTCCCAATAACCAGTTTGATTCAGTTGGATCTACAAAGTTTCTACAGAATTCTGGTAAAAAATTATCGGACTTTTCCAGGTTTTTTCTAATTTGTTTTAAAAGATTCTTTGACCTTTCTCAATAAAAATTTGGCTTACATTGTTGTAAAATCATCCACAGTGAACATTTTTAATCCTGACAAATGCTTAAATATATATATATATGTGCTACATAAATTTCTGATTTTTTTATTTATTTATTTTTCATATTGTTCTACTGTTATATAATTTGCATAAATTTTCTATAAAAATTTAGATTAGATGAATAATTAATTCAAAATTGCTTCATTTATGATTTCCATGATTCTGGTGGAAAGTAGTACGTCAAAAATTCCCTGGCCACTTCAAATAATTAAAAAATTCCCTAACTTTTTGACTAAATTTTAAAATTTCCTGACTTTACTGTATTTTTCCTTACTCATAAAAACTCTGATTTATATTCTTGCATGCCATATTTTTTACTTTAGTGAAAAATTTTGCAACCAGGGAGATATTGAATTTATATTTCAAACTTTGAAAAATCCAAAAAAATATTGTATTGTGGTAAAATATATTGTTACGAATTTTGTAAATAGTTAGTGTTTGTACTGTAAAATAATGTGAATAATCTTATTAAGCTCCATTTCTTTACTAATATTAGTTTTTGTTACATTGTCTCTGTTATCAAGCAAACTTGTCTATTATTTTCAGTGTATGCCTACAGCAGATTGGTGAAATATTAAAGATATCGCCAAGCTGGCGTCACTTTTGGCGACATATCACCAAGTTGCCGACAAACTTGGCGATTGTTGGCGATGGTAACCCTTCCCTCTCAATGGTAACCCCCCTTTAGGTCTACTGATACATTGAATGTTGTTCCGTGGATTTTTCGAGATGGTTCTAGAAATTTCCAGCACCTGCTGCGAGCCTATATAAGAAGAGAAGCGATGCGAGCTGTGGTTATTATTTACCAGTCAGTCATTGAGTGAACAAGGCGTTTGTTAGCAAGTTTGCTTGAGTTTCATTTATGTTGTTTTGAATGTTATTAAGCGTTGAGACGTTGTATAAAGAGTCTCTGGGATCTAAAGCTATACTTGTACGATAGATTTGAGCAGTTATTTTTGATTATCTAGTAATATTTGTGAGTTTCGAAGACTCTGTTGTTCTGAAGATCTGTAAATAAATTATTTTCTACTTTTCTAAGAGACAAGAGTTTTGAAGTTCTCTAACCATAAGATCAAAAGAACCCTATATATGCAACATTTGGTGTCAGGAGTCGGGATTTTATGGCGAAAACAAGAGGCATGGACGGGCAATTGAAAGAACTATTAGATGCTATTAATGGTATAAAGACAGAATTGACGAATAAAATCGATAAAATTGATAAAGGCCAAGAAGAGTTGGCGGATAAAATGAATAAAGGCCAAGAAGAGTTGGCGGATAAAATGAATAAAGGCCAAGAAAAGTTGAATGAAGAAATGAGAAGAAGCCAACAGAGAATGGAAGAATTAAAGGAGGAAGTTAATAAAAGCCAAGAACAAATGAAGAAAACTTTGGAAGAAAAGTTCTCGTCGGTAGAGAGAAGGATAGATTCAGTAGAAGAGAAAATTCAGAGTGAAGTTAGCAATGTTGAAAAGAAGATGGAGAGTAAAATAGAGGAAAGAATACAAGATATGGAGAAGAAGCTTTCATCCTGCAGTGGTAATTATGAAGAATTTAGGAATCCGCCTGCTTCTCCCGTGCACGTCTTGCACACGACGGAAAGAGTTCCTGGCAAGTTTACAAGACCCAATTCACCATTGTAGCCGAAGCGAACAAATGGAGTGACGAGGTGAAAGCTTGTCAACTGGCAGCGTCTTTGAGAGGAGAAGCCGCCGACGTGCTGCAAACATTGCCCGATATGACGCAACTCAATTTTGACACTCTAAGTTGTGCACTTGAAATGAGATTCGGAGAAAAATTCTTCAAGGATTATACGAGAATACAAATGAAGAGCCGCCATCAAAAATCGAGTGAAACCCTTCAAGAGTTTGCCTCGGAAATTGAACGGCTTGCAAATTTAGCATTCATTGACTGTCCAACAAATGTACGGGAAATGCTCTCACTGCAATATTTTGTAGACGGAATAAAAGATCCAGAAGTACAGAGAGCGGTACGAATGGCAGATGTGCAGGATTTAAAGGCTGCGTTACTATATGCCTTAAAGTTGGAAGCAGCTACAAAAGCCAGCCGAAGAGATCGTCATTCAGTCCGAGGGGCAACGGTGAACAAAAGCTCAGACACTGAGAGCGACGTCTTGAAAGAAATTAGGAAATTAAATCAAGAGATTGAAGCTTTAAAATATGGAAGAACAAGCTCAAGAAGACAGAATCTCATGTGCTGGGGATGCGGTGATACAGGACATCTCCGAAGAAATTGCCCCAAAATCCACGAACGTGAGATGAATTCAAACAGTCAGCAGGGAAACTAAATTTTGGCCATCTCATGGGGCGGAGGTTGCCAGAGAATGAAAAGCTCCATCTGAAGATCCTCCAGATATCAAAAATGAGTGGCGGTGATCATGAATTATATGTGATAGGCTTTATTAACGGAATTCAGTGCCGTATGATTGTTGATACAGGAGCCAATGTTACAATAATAAGAGAAGATTTGGCTCGAAAATTGAAATGTAAACTTATCTGGACTCCACCCTGCGTTACCCTGCAAACTGTGACGGGCGACAAGATAGGCATATATGGAAAGGCCAATTTAACCATCAATTTTGGAGGAACAAAATATTACCATACGGCATATGTGGCTGACATAACAGATCCGTGCTTAATCGGACTAGATTTTCTGAAGACGTTTGGCTTCAAACTTGATTTTAAAAATAATAAAATGCTCTCAAAATTTGAAGAAATAAATCTTTTTGAATTAAATAACGAAATTGAATGTAAACAAACAGTAATAGCCAAAGAAGACATCAATCTAGATCCAAGAACAGAATTTTTAGTTCCAGCTGTAATTAAAAATGAAACTAATTACTGATTTGGCCATATAGATTATCCAGAACACAATAGTACACAAGCAGGAGTATTGATGGCTTCTTCTGTAGTAGACCTCTCGAAAAAGACCATTCCAGTCAGAATTGCTAACATCAGTGATAAGACAAGAAAGGAGAGGTGATAGCATCATGTGCTCCTGTGACGTGCATAAGTCAAAGTTCCAGTCACTCTGAGAAATCTTCAGATAATTTAGTCAAGGATTTGTTACAAAATACGGACTTAGATCCAATTCAGAAAGATGCTGCTGAAAGTTTAATTAGAGAATTCCAAAGTTTATTTTCCCAAACATCTGAAGACTTTGGACGAACTAAAATGGCACAACACCGAATTGACACGGGAGATCATTCTCCTATTAAAAAGCACCCTAGACGATTACCTTTTGCCAAGCAAGAAGAGGTGCAGAATTTAATTAAAGATATGGAAGAAAATGACGTCATCGAACCATCAACAAGTCCATGGGCGTCTCCCATTGTATTAGTAAGAAAGAAGGATGGTTCTACAAGATTTTGTGTAGACTACCGCCGATTGAATGACGTCACCAAAAAGGATAGTTACCCCCTACCAAGGATCGATGACACTCTCGACACACTTGCGGGCAACACTTGGTTCTCGACTCTGGATCTGAAGAGTGGTTACTGGCAGGTAGAGATCCATCCGGACGACCGCGAGAAGACTGCCTTTACAATGGGACAAGGATTATGGCACTTCAAGGTAATGCCTTTTGGTCTGTGTAACGCACCTGCAACTTTCGAACGGCTTATGGAAACGGTTCTCCGGGGGCTGTCATATGAAGCATGTCTTGTTTATTTAGATGATATCATAATCATAGGAAAATCTTTTGATGAACATCTGAACAACCTCAGTCATGTGCTACAAAAGTTAAAGGAAGCTAATTTGAAGTTAAGCCCTTCAAAGTGCAGCTTATTTCGCAATGAAGTCGCATACCTTGGACACATCATTTCGGCGGAAGGAGTTAGGACTGATCCGGAGAAGATATCGGCTGTGAAAAATTGGAGTCGTCCAGCAGATATTCACCAGCTTCGGAGTTTTCTAGGATTATGCACCTATTATAGAAAATTTGTCAAAAGCTTCTCGATGATTGCAAGACCACTTCATAAATTAACAGAAGCCAATCAAAAATTTATGTGGACACAGGAATGCGATGCTGCTTTCGAAAAGCTCAAGGAGGCATTAACATCCACTCCAATTCTGTCATATCCTCAAATCGATAAACAGTTCATACTTGATACGGATGCAAGTAACGAAAGCATTGGCGCTGTACTGTCCCAGGAAATCGACGGCGAGGAGCGTGTTATCGCCTATTTCAGCAAGTGCTTGTCAAAGGCAGAGCGAAACTACTGCGTAACAAGAAAAGAGCTTCTTGCTGTAGTGAAAGCCATAGACCATTTTCACCACTATCTTTACGGTCGAAAGTTCCTGATCCGAACTGATCATGCTTCTCTAACTTGGCTATTGAATTTTAAGAACCCTGAAGGCCAGATAGCCAGGTGGATACAAAAGCTTCAAGAGTACGATATGGAGATACGCCATCGAAAAGGCTCATCACATGGAAATGCAGATGCTCTCTCAAGAAGACCCTGCTCAGAGAATTGTAGATACTGCGACTGGGTTGAGAAGAAATTTAATGTCAAAGGTCCTATAGTAAGACAAGTTACAACTGGGTCTGCATCATCGCAAGATCCGTGGAGTGACGAGAGCCTGCGTAAAGATCAACTTGCTGATCCTGAAATTAAGCCAATTCTAGAGCTGAAAGAGGAGTCCAACAGGAAGCCCAGCTGGCAAGACATGGCCCATTACCCTCCTACGACTAAACGTTATTGGGCTCTCTGGGATTCCCTACATTTGAAGAACGGTATCTTGTACCGAAAATGGGAGTCTGACGATGGAAAGACATGTAGATGGCAACTACTACTCCCTAAGTCGAGAATTTCTATGGTCCTTCAAGAACTGCATGGTAGTCCCACAGGAGGTCATTTTGGTGTAATGAAGACCCTGCAAAAAGTTCGAGAGTGTTTTTACTGGAATAATGTTCGCAGCGACGTGGAGAAGTGGTGTCGAACTTGTGGCACCTGTGTAGCACGTAAAGGTCCAAAGAGGCACACCCGTGGACGATTGCAACGTTATAATGTAGGAGCTCCTTTCGAACGAATTGCTCTAGACATCCTGGGTCCTCTTCCTAGAACATCTGATGGCAACAAATACATCCTCGTTGTCATGGATTACTTCACCAAGTGGCCTGAAGCCTACGCCATTCCTAATCAAGAGGCGGTAACGGTAGCAGAGATACTGGTTCAACACTGGGTTTCCAGATACGGAGTTCCTCTTCAAATCCATTCTGATCAAGGAAGAAACTTTGATTCGGCTGTGTTTAAGGAAATGTGTGGACTACTCGGCATGGACAAAACTCGAACTACACCTCTACATCCGCAATCGGACGGCATGGTGGAGCGGTTCAATCGTACCATCCTAAATAGCCTCTCCCTCCT
Source organism: Maratus speculifer (assembly GCA_964019185.1). NCBI lineage: Eukaryota > Metazoa > Arthropoda > Arachnida > Araneae > Salticidae > Maratus > Maratus speculifer. The sequence goes on along the minus strand of OZ025289.1, from coordinate 254,549,796 downwards.
GGTGTCTAAAGATCCACAGGACTGGGACAAGAAATTGCCTCTTTTCCTGCTTGCCTACAGGAGTGCCACTCATGAGGCCACTGGTTATTCCCCTTCTCAAATGCTCTTTGGTCGTGATCTTCGTCTACCTGCGGATCTTTTGTTTGGCCGTCCTCCTGATGCTCCATTATCGCCCGAGGAGTACATGGATGAACTCCAGGCACGGATTGAGGAGATTCATTGTCTAGTGAGGAACCGAATCGGACTGGCATCGAAAAAGATGAAGACACGGTACGACACAAAGGCAACTGGACATGAGTTCAACGAAGGTGACAAAGTTTGGTTGTGGAATCCCATACGTCGCAAGGGACTGTCGCCAAAATTACAAAGAAACTGGGACAGTCCTTACACAGTCGTCAACAGGCTGAATGACGTCGTCGTATGCATACGAAAATCACCACACACCAAGCCCAAGGTCGTACATTATAATCGGCTAGCCCCTTATTTTGGCCAAAGTGATTAGAAATTCAAAACTTGAATTTCAGACCATGGTCATGAAAGTCACTTTTCGTAAATATGTAAATAGTAATTAGTTCTCATTTATGTAAATTTTATTATTATTGTTATTATTATTTATTTATTTATTTGTTTGTTTATTTATTTTAAGTGTTTTCCTCTAACTCGGGGATTGCACTGCCCGGGACGTGCAGTCTTTGAGGAGGGGGTAGTGTTACGAATTTTGTAAATAGTTAGTGTTTGTACTGTAAAATAATGTAAATAATCTTATTAAGCTCCATTCCTTTACTAATATTAGTTTTTGTTACATTGTCTCTGTTATCAAGCAAACTTGTCCATTATTTTCAGTGTATGTCTACAGCAGATTGGCGAAATAATAAAGATATTGTCAAGTTGGCGTCACTTTTGGCGACTAATTTTGGTCACCAAATTTGGCGATATATCGCCAAGTTGGCGACAAACTTGGCGATTGTTGGCGATGATAACCCTTCCCTCTCAATGGTAACCCCCCTTTAGATATACTGATACATTGTTTGTTGTTCCGTGGATTTTTCGAGTAGGTTCTAGAAATTTCCAGCACATGCTACGAGCCTATATAAGGGGAGCAGTACAAGCTGTTGTTGTTATTATTTACCAGTCAGTCATTGAGTGAACAAGGCGTTTGTTAGCAAGTTTGCTTGAGTTTCATTTATGTTGTTTTGAATGTTATTAAGTGTTGAGACGTTGTATAAAGAGTCTCTGGGATCTAAAGCTATACTTGTACGATAGATTTGAGCAGTTATTTTTGAATATCAAGTAATATTTGTGAGTTTTGAAGACTCTGTTGTTCTGAAGATCTGTAAATAAATTATTTTCTACTTTTCTAAGAGACAAGAGTTTTGAAGTTCTCTAACCATAAGATCAAAAGAACCCTATATACGCAACAATATTAAATATAAGTGCAAATGAATAGAATATATGATATTGTAAGAAGCAATGGATACAAAGAAAGCACCATAGAAAAATTAATTATGAGCTTGAAGAAAAAGGAGAAAAGAAATTTCAATCCAGAAAATTCCATATTATCCACTTTACAATATTCGCCTGGGTTCTTCAAACATTTGGAATATTACAAACTCAATAATTTCGATATTTTTCTTGATGCAAAATCTTCTATGAAATATATAGCAGACATTAAATACAACAAGAGAACCACAGCCTTGGCCAGATTATGTAGCAAATAACCTTTACAGATTGATTTTAAAAATAAAAGAATTTACCTGTCAAGATTTTATTGACCATATGTTATCTAGAAAAAAACAGAGATATTTTTATGCAGTGAGAATATTTGCAATGATTCTGTGTCCTTTGAGTTTCCTAAAATTTAGAAAGAGATTCTATGCAGGTAACTATGTTAGTAACATTAGTAAAAATTAATTCACGCTCACAAACGTCCATTTTCATTTTATTTTATGTTTGCACTGATCTTCATTATGCATGAAGTCTTGCATGTTATTTACCAAGTTCTTTTTTTTTTTTTTTTTAAGTTTTTTTGCAAAAATATTTCTATCAAGAAGGATTTTTAAAATGTTGCCATTTGTGGGAAGAAACGTATGTTAATCTAAATAAAGGTATTTTTATCACTTTTATAGTATTTTTAGCTTACTTTATTAATAATTCATTTTTACTTAATAAAAATACATTATTAGATAGATGAAAACTTCAATTTTTGTTATTATCATTTATTCTCTTATTATTGAAGAATCGGTGTTGCTCTGCTGATTCTGGTGTCATTAAAAAACAAGTACTAAAGAAATTATTTTTTCAACCTTAAGTTGATAACCTAATTAATTTTTGTTAAAAATTGAATTCAAGTTATTCAATGTAAGAAATTACCTTACGCTATTGAAATGTTTACACCGCTTAATGCAGACAAAAAATGAATTCTATACTAATGTGAATTTACTCTACTCTTCCTACTACTTTCAATACATGTATCGGTTTATTTATATTAGTAATAAAAGCTTGAAACTGTAAAGAGATGTTGTTTCAAAATAGTATGCTAAATTGATACACTTTTATTGATTTTTTTTTTTTTTTTTTTTTTTTACATTCCTTTAAATAATGCTTTGTGGTTGTTTTCTAAAATGTATATATATATATATTTAAAAAAAACAAAATTGGATGAATTATATAGTAATAAATGTGAAATAAAAAGCAGCTATAATAATTTTAATCTAAATAACTTACTAAGTTTCACTTTTAAAGCAAAATGTTCCACTAAATCTTTTTTTCCCATCATTTCCTGGCAGCCAATATATGGGCATCTAAAATAAAAGAAGAAAAATATAAAATATAAATAATCCTCTGTATCTCATATACAGGATGTTTCACAACCAGACCATCAAATTTACAAGAGATGTAGGAGATATAGAGACGTCTTGTAATCACATAGCAATGCAGGGTCCAAAATGCCATACTTGTGATTTATGGTGCAAAGAAACAAAGAAAAAAACAAAAACCTTCAACACAATTATGGGACATAAGGCATTTTATTTAAAGGTTGCACTACAGGTGTTTGAAATTATGACCAGAAGCTCTCAGACAGGCTTGACAGTAACACTTGCAGTCTTGCAGTAGATGGTGTTGAATGAAAGGTCCCATGAACAGCGATTCTGCTGGAAGTCTAGCTACCAGAAAGATATGCAAATTGCAACACACTAAGTATCTTCCAGAATACAAGGAATTCATATGTGCTACTGTCAAGCCTCCTCATAACTTCTGGTTGTAATTCCAAACATCTTCTGTAGTACAACCTTTCAATAAAATGTTTTCTGTCCCATTAATGTGTTGCCATTTCAGTTCTTTTTTTTCTGCTTTTTTGCACAATAGTCTGCAATTATGGCTTTTTCGATCTTGTATTGCTTAGGATTCCGAGTTGTCTTTGTATCCCTTGCCCCTCTTGCAAGTTTGTCAGACTGGTAGTGAAACAAACACCCAGTGTACAGATAAATATAAGTAAAGTAAGCCATAAATTCATAATTTTCAGAATCAGAAATACCATGCTAGCAATAATTCATCCTAGTAAAATTTAAAAACTATAAAATACAGTTGAAGATCTTTATAATGCAAACCTAAAAATGTCCAGTTGTTTGTTATATAGATCACATTTCATAATCATTAAACTTGAAAACATGACCAAATATGTCTTGAACATATAAAATACAGTAGAACAGGGCTGTCCAACGCGGCGCCCTCGGGCGCCATGGCGCCCTTTGGAGGTTTTCTTGGCGCCCTTTTGAAGGTTTCCTGTTTTTAAGTAAAATTTCTTTGTAAATAATACTTTATTTAAAATACTTGATATTTCTTGAGAGATGTTTTAAAAATCTCCAAAAGTGATTATTGTTTCAAATGATAAAGTCTCAGTTATAACTTACGCGACGTATTAAAAGAAAGGCAACAGCACATCATTAGTTTTTTAAAGAAACAAATCATGTGCTTTTGCGTTTCTTTACTAATTTATAGTTATTCATTTTATGGAAATCATACCAATAAAAAGTAATAAATGTCAGCAATAATTTTTTAATATGTTAAGAAGTAAAACGTAGAAAAAAATAAGCTCCCCCTTCTTCATTCATGAAAGTTCAGCATTTGTGTTATCGTATTTGACATTGTTTCATTCGCCATTTCATAAGACAGGATAAAGGCTGTCTTTTTCTCACCCAGACCTTTGTAACTTCACGTAATTTTGATGATTTTATTAAATTTATAAAGTCGCGCGAAAGGATTTCCATCAATAAAAATTATTTTGGGCTCTCTCTTTGGAACCACCCATGACTTTAACTCTGTACTTTTTATAATGACAAATTTATACTTAAAAACAACAACAACAATAATAACAAACAGTTATTACAGATTATTTGCGTCCCCCGAAAACCTGACAATATATCTGATTACCATTTTATTTTAATAATAGGTAATATTTAATTTTCTAGCTCCTTCCAAAAAAGTTTGAGATAATCCCCTGCAGAAAAATGCATTATTCAAAATTTACTACAATTTACAGTTTGATTACTTTTTTTTAATCATGGTATTTTAGATCTATAGGTGCATTATGTCTCTACCGCGTTATGCATTTGTCTGTATGTATTGCTACTGATATTGAAAGATGATTTTCTTGTTTGTTTTGAGACACATTAATAATGGCGCCCTTAACTGGTTGCCACAAGCTAAGATGCGCCCCTGCTTAGTAAAGGTTGGACAGGCCTGCAGTAGAATATCTCTATGTTGGATTCCTTGGGATCAGGAGTTACGCATATTATAATTTTTTTCTTTCCACAAATTATTAAATTTATTTTATAAACATGATCAAAATATGCCTGAACAAATCATTCATTATATTACTCATTTTAAATTTTTACTGTAATAATAGCAATTTTTTCATTAAAAAGCTTCATTAAGGAGAAAAAGATGAACTAATACATCAAATTTAGTTTTCTAGAAAGTAGTAATTTTTTAACAGTGTGGAATGTAGCTGTTTCTTACTTGAAAAATTCATTGTTAATGTCTGAAAAAGATGTACATTACATAGACACTTGCACTATAAAGACCTTCTATATGTACCTATAAACATCTTAGAAGCCACCATTAGAATTTTTTCTTGGTACTCCTAATATTAAAATGTAAGTATAGAATCTTTTGCATAATACATTTCATGGAAAAGATGAACTTCCATACAAAGTATATCAGGGTTGGCATGATTTAAATCAACTGATTTAAATCAAGATTTAAATCTAGATTTAAATCAAGTGATTTTTTTAAAAAAATCATTCGATTTAAATCAATTTTTTTACAATTTCACATGAATGTACATATCAAAGGAAAATTTTGGGTAAAAAGTTAGAAAATGTATTACATAACGATAGAATTACAAAATTTAAAGCAAGATATAAACAAACTATTAATGGCTGTTATTTTGCTGGAGTTTTATTAAGGTTCTTTCTTTTAAATCAAAATGAAATGAAACTTAATGTAAGAAAAAATAATGAAGATTTGGCATTCATTAAAGAAGATTGTCTAAATCTTCTCATCACTGTAGCACATTTTCAAGCAAAAAACGGCCCATTTCAAAAATTACCATTGCTTGAGAAAAAAGTTTCTGATATTATGATTGGCGGAAATCCTTTTATGTAATGGGAGGTAAAGAGAGAGTTAGCAAAATTGAAATTGAATTTATTTACCAAATAACAACAATCGTGGCTTCATCTACTGGAGTAAAAATACAATTTTCTTCTTTTGGAGTAGTTCGTTCAAGCCTTCATAATAAATTAGGAGTAGACAAAGCTTCAAAATTAGTGTTTTTGTTCAGACAATTAAATCCCTGATTTTTTTCCTATTTGCTTAAGAAATATAGAATTAATTGTGATTTTTATCCCTTAATAAATAGCTTGCATTAAATGAATACAGTAGACTTCCTCAAATCCGCACAGCTTGAGACCAGAGGTTGTGTGGATTTTAGAATTTTGTGAATTTCTGGTCATGGGTTTGTTTACATTTTTAAACAGTAATTTGATTGTAATTAATAATGCAACTGAAGTTAATGAATGCTTATAATAAGTTAATAAACTATGATAATAAAAATTTAGATAATTAAAAATGATTAAAATATTGAAAGCAACAAAGATGAAGTAAATAATCAATAATGTATAACTAAATATTTATTATAAAGATGAGATGCATTTTTTCCTAAATTATTTAATGGAACTTGCCCCATAAAGGTGCACTACTAATTCACATCAATATCATAAAATATAGAAGTTTTATTTCAGGTTTAACCAAACTCAACAATAAAAAAAAGCTTGATGAATGTATAAATGCATTTTGCAAAAAGATTGTGATCTCCACTGATATTAGCAATACCTTGAATTTTTTTCAGAGATAAATTTATTCTTCCTTCATGAAAAAGCATGAATTTAGCAATATTAATGAAAGTTACAGATTAAAATATAAATAGAATTGATATAAAAATAAAAAAGTCAAAATTTGTCCCTATACCTGACCTGAGAGCTTCATTGTTTACATCTGTAAATCATGCGTGGATTTTAGAGAGTTGTGGATATTAGGGCAGCGGATTTGAGGGAGTCTACTGTATTTAATTTGTTTTTTAAATTTTGCCAGTTTCTATTCATTTACAACATATTTAAATTTATTTGTTATTTAGTATGCACAATTCAATTACAAAATAATAGAATGTCTTTAGATTAAAGCCTAGATGTTTAATTTTTAGTTACAATCAGTAACTAGAATATAATATTTTCTTAACTATATAATTATTTCTTATAATATTTTTATAAATTATAATATTATTTATTCTTTTTTAGTTATTTATTATAAAAAATTGCTTCATGTATTGTAAAAACATAAAAACACAGTAATTAAATATAGGATTCTAAAAAAATCAAATAAATCCGATTTAAATCAAAAAATCTGATTTAAATCAAATAAATCCGATTTTTTTGATTTTTTTAAAAAAATCATGATTTTTTTTCCAACCCTGAAGTATATACATGAGAATAGGAATAGATGATTCTAATGTGAAAATGGGATAATCATGCAACAAACTTCCATAATTTTTACTGAATAATTTTCTCTTTATTAGTGACATAAATGTGTCAACAACAATAAATATTCAGAAATATTAGTTGCAGTTTGTCTCCTTTGAATTTACTGGCATCCTGGCTAATGCCAGAGATACATTGTGTCAGACATTCAGCCCTGCAATTGACAATAAATGTGATGTCGCACTCATGTTTTATTGCTATTAAATCACATTTACTGCAAATGGTCAATGTGAAAGTAAACAAATACTGAATAATGTAACTCCTTGAAGAGAGGGGAGGGGAATATATTTTAATCCACTTAATTTTAATTAAGATATATACCAGAATTTTTCAATAAAATTTTACTTTTATAACTTTTGTGGGAAAAAAAAAAAAAAAAAAAAAAAAAGCTCACAAATTTTATTTTTTTATTTTGAAACATATTTTTTGAATAATTCTGGTGTGAATTCAATATTACAGAAACATAATTACTTGCTTCTGAAAGGGCATAATCTATACATAAACCATTAAATTTAATACAAAATTATCACATTGAAACATGAAAAAAATATAAATTGAAATGAATATAATCGAGATTTGTAGAACCAAAGTAAAATCTCCAGGCCCACAAATACTTTGGAATACAGATATTATATTTTTGCCCTCTTATTTTTAGCGTGCTAATCTACCAATAACTTTCTGCCCCTCTTTTGTTAAAGTTCTATCATACATATTAATTTTTGTTATTTGGCTAAGATAAATTTCAGTATTTTAACTTTTTGGGAGCAAGCTGCTTCAACTATTGCTGTTTAAGTTTCATTATATGGACCAATTTGTTTTTGCATACATGTTTGTCTCTGATTGATGTTTTAATTTTAATGAAAGAAACTGTGATGATCATCTTTATATATAAAAACCTTTTGTGCGTGTATATGTAACTGAACTCCTCCTAAACGACTGGACCGATTTTAATGAAATTTTGTGTGTGCGTTCCAGTGGATTCGAGAATGGTTTAGATTCACATTTCATCGAAATTGATTCAGTACTTTTTTAGTAATTAGGCAAAAACTAATAGTTTGTAATTTTTTTGCTAATTAAAATTGCTATAAATATAAAAGAAAGTCTAGATTTCGTATTAATCATAGCACAAAAAAATCTACTGAACCAAAAATCTTCAAAATTGGGGTAAAAATACTTCTTATAACATCAAGTTCCACTAAGAAGGGATTTTCGAAAATTCCCCCCCCCCCCCCCCCCCCTAAGGAGGGTAAAAAAAAAGAATGAACTTTAAAATAATTCCTTAAAAATTGGCTTTTGTATTTATTTTTCAACTGATAACATATTTTAGTGCATTTTTTCATTCTGAATCGAATGGTACAAAGCAAATTCATTTAAATCCAGTAGTTCGTGAGATAATTCACATTTTCTTAATTTGGCGATGTCTTTGGCGCAAAAACCTGAAATTTTGAATCCTTATTTTTATATATTTAAATCTTCTGTGCGTGTGTATGTCACTGAACTCCTCCTAAATGACTGGACCAATTTTAATGGAATTTTGCGTGTGTGTTCCAGTGGATTCAAGAATGGTTTAGATTCACATTTCATCGAAATTGATTCAATACTTTTTTAGTAACTAGGCAAAAACTAATAGTTAGTGATTTTTCGCTAATTAAAAGTGTTGAATAAGTTCGATGAATAGAGTGCGGACGGAATGGTCGAGCGGTCTAAAGTGCCAGATATAAGCTCTGCTTCTCGAAGAAAGAGATCGCATGTTCGAACCCCACTCCTGTCAAATGTGTATGCTTTACAGTAATATAGCCTGTATTATAATTTTGATTAACTGACTTCAGAAAATCGTTAACTTTTAACAAAAAAGAGAAAAATAAACTTTTCTATCAAAAATTGAACCGACTTCAAAAAATACTGAAGAGTGAAAAATAATTTCCTTACATAATTGTAATAAGAAATTAAATTAAGAGCGTAGTGTTTATCGTGCGTATTACTATATTTAAGTACATTTATTTGATTTTCTGGTGTCGGTGCCAGGAAGGACAATGTCTGTCGGTGACAGGACAACGTCTGTCGGGTCCGCTAGTATTAATATGAAATTGCACACAACAAAGCTTAATTCATAGTATAAATATAAAATTATTCATTTCAATGCTTTTTACAAAAGGAAAGAACATATGATATACACATATTTTTTTTTAAGATGTATGTTTTTACGGCAAAAACCATATTTCAAATGAAAATAATGAATGTGAAATTTTCCTATGCCTTTTAAAAATATATTTAATTTTAGTTTTTCATATAAATCTGAATATAAACCACGAGAACATATCTGAAAAATCTAACCAAGAAACCCTCCCACCAACAGTTCAAAAACTTTTTTTATTAAATGTGATATTATTAATTGCTTTGGGATTTATTTTGGGGCAATAAAGAAATTTGTCTGTCTTTTCTACATTGATTCCTTATACTGCTTTATACTATTTCTTATTCTAAATTTTGCATTGGCCTATATTCTTTACATTTTTGTCAATAAATAATAATAAAAAGAAAACTGAATTAAGTAAGTTCAAAATGTGTGAAAAAGTATTATAAAAACACTAACAAAATTCCAATGACATTCACAAAATATAAATCTTCTATAATTACAGATATGAAACGGAGCACCATCCCATCCCTAGGCCCTGTCAGGCACTTATGGCTCATCCCTTATATATTTTTTAAATTAGATATTGCAACACTTGTAAGCAGGTTTCATTAATATCATATTTTGAAAGTATGAAAAATATTCGACAATATAAACATTTCAATAGATATCTATTTTTTAAATAATTTATTTATTAATAATTATAAATATTTTCAAATCAATATAAGTTAGAAACTAAAACATATTATATTTAGTAAGAAAACTTAATAAAACAATATTCTAAATGTATTGTTTTCCTCTTATGTAACAAAACTGAAGACATATTAATTGAAAAAAGACAAAGTTTGCTTTTTATACTCACAAAAAACAAAATTATAGAATTATCAAATTTTCAAAAATTTTTGCATTTTACACAGTATAAGTATGTGGACAAATCCTTTGTTTTTATTGAAAAATTTGATTTTATTGAAAACTTCTCTAACCTGTTGTGCATATAAACTAAAGAAATACAAAAATCATAAAAGATTGTAATAAAGCAATAAATAACTTTTCTAAATTACACACAATGTATCTTTCAATAGCTGTTTTATTAAGTAAATATTTATTGCTTTTACATTTCGCTTTTAAAAATTCAGCTTCAAGAGTAAAACTTGGAAAAGATTTTTTGGTACTTCTAGGTTATCCTGTCGACCAAAAAATTATCGCCAAACTATAAGATTAAATGCCAATAATGGATGATCGTAGTTGTCACATTCAATGACATTAAATATGATACATGTGTTAAAATGTCATTAAGTGATTTTCATTTCGACTTTGTATTTTTATTAATATTCTACTAATTATTTGTTTTTTCCTTTTTTAAAATAAAAATTAAGTCAATATGTATAATTTGGATATTAGTTTGGCGATTTGTATAAATTGGCGAAATTGGTCGACAGGATAGCAGAATAGTACCGATTTTTTTTATGGAGGAGGGGGGGGGGGAGGAAGCTAAAAACAGCAAACTGGAGTAAAAGTTCTTATTTACAGAACAATACAATCAATAACAAGTTAAAAAATGATTTACATTTGCATTAATTGAAAATATCCGAATATCATACACAATTAAGTAAACTCTGTCTAAGGGGGAATCGATCAGGACTGATAAAAATTTTCGTAGTAGATAATATTCCGTCTTAGACAAATGTTACTCTATGTCTATGGACTTGCAAGGTTGTGAAAATCTTTCGGTGTTAGACGGATTTCCATCTAACACAGAATTCACTTTACAGAGAATTTACTGTATTTTGAAAAATGTATCAAAAATATGAAAATCGAACTTCATTATATTTTAAAAATAAATATTGGATATATAGCAAGGTATTGACAGATATTACCAAACCTCGCTTGTATGCTTTATAAAATGAATATTGAAAAGGATTTTGCGGCAAATAACAATTGCCATACTAAATGAGTGAAATGGTCATATAGGCAAGCAATAGTACATTAATAGAAGTGACTTAGTCAATCTGTAGCTCTTTTCAACAACCTTTCAGTACTGAACTAAAATAATCCTCCTTTAAAATAATTAATTCCTCAAAAACTAATTGTACAAATTTCTTGCTAATTTATATTTAGGCTAATTGAAGGGTGTAGAATATCTGTAATATCAAAAACCACTCCCCCCCCCTTTTTTTTTTTTTTTTTACAAGTCAACTATAAGTTGTATATTATAAGCAGATAAAGACATCTTTAAAGAAAGAAAAATATTTAAAGGTTACTTTTTCCTTGATTCTCCAAGGTACTGCAGTATAGTACTTCTTTCATATGCATGGTTGCAAAGTTTGCACTTGAGAGGATCCTTCATAGTAACTTGAGTTAAAGGATCTTTGTAAGTTTGAGTTTCTTTTGTCACTAGTAACTCAGTATCATTTTTTTCAGCATCTAAAATAATTAAAAGTGATGTTTAGAAATAAACAAGGTATGATGATTACTGCAATATAAATTAATTGCATATACACATACAGTGCTTGAAAATGTGAACTCCTTGAGGGACTTCCAAGCTGATATCATCTAATGAGCCATTGGAAATCAAACTACTGTATTTTCGGGTGTATAGCCCGCACCCTGTGTATAACCCGCACCCCTAAATCGAGCAGTGCAGTAAAAAAAGTTTGTGTATAACCCGCGGAGATGCATCGGTGCATAGTCCGCGGGCTATACACCATTTATGAACGTATATTTCGAACCAGGGTTCGAAATTAGAAGCCATTAGTCATAATTTTTAACACAAATTTACCAAATTTTTTTGTGATGCATAATATCTACAGTAATTGGACTAAAAAATTAAGATTATCAGTACCGTAATTTTCGGAAGAAACGCCGCGGCGTTTACGTGTTTTAAATAAAATTTCAAGCGATGCGGCGTTTACACACATTTTTTTTTCAAAAAAGCATGATATTTTAAAAAAAAAAATTCCGAAAATTAAGAAAAAATTGGTGATAAATTCAAAATTTCGGACATAAAATGTACACATATCTTAGGTTATTGGTTCCCAAAAGGATCGAATCCTCAGAATCGATCCGAAATCCACCAACTCCAAAAAGAAACGATTCCTCGGACTCTATCTGAAATGAAACGACCCCGGAAAAGTGCGATTCCTAGAACTCGTTCCAAAATGAAACGACTCTTTGTAAAGGAATGATTCCTCGGAATCGTTTCGAAAAAGACTGACTGCTCTGAATTGTTCCGAAATGACATAAATCACACACTTTTTTTTTTCTTTGCAACAGGGTAAGGTACCAACTCCGAAAAGGAACGATTCTTCGGACTCTATCTGAAATGAAACGACTCCAGAAAAGTTCGATTCCTTGAACTCCTTCCGAAATGAAACGACTCTATAAAGGAACGATTCCTCGGAATCGTTTCGAAAGAAACCGACTGCTCTGAATTGTTCCGAAATGATATAAATCACGCACTTTTTTTGTTCTTTGCAACAGGGTCGGTTGATTATTTTTTTGAAAAACTAGTCGTTGGAGGCCATCGTAATACTTACCCATCATCGATATGCATAGTACCATACATGAAAACATAACGTATGTAAACAATTTATAAAATGCATTACAATTCCAAAACAAAATATAAACGTATATTTAAGTCTTTTTAACACATAATCATGCTCTATTAATGAATTTCTGATGAACCAATTTCGATAAATTATATGAAAAACGCCAAACTATTCAAGTAGCACTGAATTGCGTAAAAGAAACATCCTTATAACTCCAAAAATAATAATCATATTCACTAATGGTTTCTTGCATCGAATTAAGTGTCTCATTTTCAACTAAAAGATATCTTTGAATTGAAATTTGAATGAAATACAGGGTCATGAAAAATCAAAGAATGTGGAAAATAGGATTAGAAATATCTCAACAACTAATAATCCGATTGACTTCATTTTTTATGCAAAATTTGTGTTATTTTATTGCCTTTTACTTCCACTCTTTAAAATAAAAGAATTCGAAAATTTTTATATACCTTTCATCAGAACGAATTTTTCGAGAATCCGAAAAAAATAGTTCCGGATAATCGAGGTTACTGATATTAAATAGGCTTCGTCCCATTCTTACATACTAAAAACATACAAAATTTCAAATCTCTATCTCAATTTGTTCGGGAGATAGAGCGGTTACAGACAGACAGACAGACACACAGACGGACGGACGGCAAAAAAATTTTTCTAAAAATATGTTTTTCGGAATCTCCAGTATCCGAAACGTGTAAATCCGTCAAAATTTTTTTTTCGATTTTCAAAACGATTGCAAGACTTACCCTATACAACGTATGATGGGTAAGTAATAAACTAAAAATGATCTTAAATTCAGAATTGTTGAGATATGAAGGGTTCCGGATTTTGGATTTTGTACTCTACAAACACAATGGCTATTATACATCTATCAGTGCAATACTTGACAATAGTTGTGACAGTTCTTCCAAATCCAGAAATAACTGTATTTAAGCAATAAAAAAAGCCTTTACAAACATGGGAGAACTCTCTAAATTTCAAGGCATAGCGAAAAAAATTTACAAATTTCGATGTTTTTCAAATTTTTTAAGTTTAAAAATTGTAGAAAAAATATCACGATTTCCAATTTAAAAAAAAAAATCTTTGTATAACCTGCACCGTGTATAAGCAGCAGTGGCTTTTTGGGAGGTTTTTTCTTGTATAAGCCGCAGACTATACACCTGAAAATACGGTAATTGCAGTTTATAAACTATGTAAAATTTTAATTTTAAATTAAACTTAATATTATGCAAAAAAGGTGGTACAATAAGAAAGCAAGAGTGTAATTAAAATTAACAAGGCTAAAAATCTAAGAAAAGTAGAAAACTACAAGGTTTAAAAAGTTTAAAATATTTAAAGCACAGTTAAAAAATAAATAAAAAGCTAGTAAGGGTAGGCCAGTCAAAAAAAGTGACAGATGTCAGGGTTGTTTGGTTTAAACCATTTTTTTTTTTTTTTTTTTGAATCATGCAGGTTTTTTTGTTTTATTTTACACATTGCAAAATCCAAGTTTTGCAGAAGCTACAAGCAAAGTTGTAGAAAAATGATGAATTAATAAATTTCTAAAATGACAAATATTTTTAATCAACCCAACATTTGTATGATATATTGCAGAATAACCAATTTTTTAAAAGTTAGCTGTTTAGAAAAAAATTAGTTTTCTTTCTTCTTTTATTTTTTTGAAGCTTAAATATATATATATATATATGACCATTAATTGAAAAACATTTATAGCCAAAAGGGCAGACTCGAGCTAAAAATGCACTTTTATTATTTAAATTGCTTGATTAGTTAAAATTTACTAAGGATTTTATCATTCCTCAAAGCCTTGAATATGACATTTTTAAGTAATTTTCTCCATTGATTTCTTTTTGTTATGGTTGCTAATAAATAATTGACAGGTTTTTTATACATTTAAAAATACTAAGCGTTAAAATATACCGTGTAGTCTGATGGCTATTTAAATGCTTTTGCGAAAAACAGTATTATAAAACGGCTTTATATTTTAAGATTAATGTTTTCAATTGTCTAAAAAGCTATTAAATAGGTATTTTTGTTAATTTTATTAATTTTGTTTGTTGCTTTTTTTTTTAATTCTTTTAACCTAGTAGTTTCAGAGGAGAAATGTCAAATAGCAATACACAATACTTCTTAAAGTATATAGACTCTACTGCTAAATTCAAATCATTCCGAAAATTCTTTATAAAAAGCTTTATTTTCAATAAAAGATAATTCATGTAATCTTCTAACAAAAAAATTAGACATCTCATATAACAAGTATTTAAAAGAAATTATTTTGAAGAGCCTTGTGAAAATAATATATATGAAGTTTCATTTATGAAAGTGCATCATATATTTATTTACAGTGCTAATAATTAAAAGATTGTATATTAAGATTTTGAAGGTTTCATTATGTAGAACCTTTTATTTCTGAAATAAAAGACATAGCTTTTTTAAAAAAATTTTTAGTATTTAAATGATTTCAACTTTCTACATAACTAATTGTATATTAAATAATTACATTGATTAGAATTAAGTTTTAAATCAAGTTATCAGTTATATATTCAAAAATATTTATTTTTATTGATAAATACGGATGTATATGTAATAGGAAATCATATTTAAAAAAAAAAACCCCAGTTTAAACCAAAAAAACCTGGTTTAAACAAAAAAACCCATGGTTTTTGGTTATTTTCAAAATAAGCTGGTTTTTTACCAACCCTGACAGATGTTAAGTCACAAGTTTATAAAAAAAGGTACTTTTCTAAGTCAATTTTTCTTTTTCTTTTCTTACTTAGGGTTTCTGAACAACCATAATTATGAAAAATTTCGGCCTTTTGTAATGGTCTGGCTCAAAGGCATCTTAATCAGGTAGCTCAGCAATAATTTCAGTAAGGAAATTATAAAGATTTTTGTAAAATTTTGAGGAAAGGTCAATAACTCTTCCTAAAGATGAAAAAATTAAGGTCTCTCCCTAATATACATAAACAAATCAATACAGATTCATATATATGTATTTGTAGAATTTGAATTTAAACATAATTTATTTTCCTTAAGACAAGCATGATCACTAAATTAATTGCAGGGTGAGTAGCAACATTTTAGTTTTTAAAAAAAGCACCTGTAAGCACACTTTTAGAGAAAAAGAAGCACCCAGGGGCAATTCTGGATGAAATTTTTTTTTTCAGAAATTCGCATCGCATTTTCGGAAATTGGTTCTGGTGGGGGGTCGTGAGTCCCCACCCCCCCTCCGGCGATCTTCAGACAAAATCGGCGTTTTCCCGCTATCTTCAGACGAAACCAGCAATATTTTAGCAAAATCGGCGATTTATTGCGATCTTTTGCCCAAATCGGCGTTTTTTCCAGGATCTTTTGAAGAAATCGGCGTTTTCCTATTTTTTTTAAAGTGAAATCGGCGTTTTTTGACGATCTTTAATCAAAATTTGCTTTTTTACGCGATTTTTTTTCGAAAACGGCGTTTTATACCTGCGATCTTTTGACGAAATCGGCGTTTTTTCCGTGTTTTTTTGATGAAATCGGCGTATTTTTTCAAATATTCTTTTGACAAAATATTTTTAAGCGATCTTTTATCGAAAACGGCGTTTTTTCCCGCGATCTTTTAAATAAATCGGTGTTATATCCGCAATCTTTAGACGAAATCGGCGTTTTCCTGCCGTCTTCAGAAGAAATAAGCGTTTTATCTGCGATATTGGTGAAATTGCAGTTTTTTCCGCGATCCGCACTGGAAATTCGCGTTTTTCATTGATCTTTTGACAAAGTTCGTTTACAAAAACATTGACGAAATCGTCGTTTTTCCACGAAATATTGATGAAATGTATGCTATTTCGGCGATCCTATCACGAAATTTGCATTTCTACGCAATTGTTTTTTCCGCGCGCAAAACCGTACAAGTTGTCAACACTCTCAAAAAAACTTCCGTCTTTTCACAGAAAATGCACTGGCAGCACTGCTGCCAAAAATTGTCTGTATATTGACGATTTTCTGTTTATTTTTTTCTCTGTCAAAAGAGGACAAATATCCGTCACTTGAAAAAAGTTTGGAAAAAATCAATGCGGAAGAGGCGGGGATCGAACCAAGGACCCCAGGATTACCAGACCAACGCTAATCCACGGCGCTACGGCTGCTCATGATGATTGTGCGTTAAAATAGAACTCTTCATTTCATATGGTGTGGGTTGGTGTATTTCGTTAAAAAGCTTTTAATTATGCAGTTAATCTCGGAAAGATTTCATCTTTAATGAAACTGTGGCTGGGTTTTTTTTTACGTTTAGTATTAATATAGTATAAAAATGTGAATTTTAAATATATTACGTAGAATGTTAGAGAAAAAACATGGATGTTCTATTTGTGAGAATTTTTGAACGAATAAAGAAAGTAATTGTTATTTATTTTTAAATTCGAAAACATTTTTGTCTTTTAAAACTAAATTAGACATTTTAATCAATAGAATATTTTTGTTTTTCATTTTAAAAATAAATTCGAACTTATTACTAACAGACCCAATGCGCATGCGTGCTGGATAGAAACGGAAACTTTTCCTCATTTTTCGACGCTCGGAATGAACTCACAGAACAAATACGTTTTCTGGGAGAACAGAAATTATTTGTGAAAAAATAACGATAACTTAGTGTATATTGACGAATTTTTCTGACAGTGAACTATGCGGAACTGATAACCCAATTTCAAATTTTCGGAAGAGGATGCCTTAAATTTTCGGACGAGAATCACCCCTGGAAGCACCCATTTATGTACATATATGCATTACAGGGGTGATTGTGTGTGTTCCTGGTGTACCCTGGATTTCCGAGTTTTTCGATCGATCCTTTCGGTTTTATGATATCGTTACACTTAGTAAAAAATTCCAACATTAAAAAATATCGCGAATTTTGTCAAAATTAAAAGAAAGAAACATGAATTTATTTAAGGAATCGTGCAGAGAACAAATTTCCTTCTAGAATCCAGGAGTAAAAACGCAAATTCGTTTTAAAAAAGGCAAATTTTGTCAAAAAACGCGAAAAAACGATCAATTTCGTCAAAAAATCGCGAAAAAACGATCAATTTCATCAAAAAATCACGAAAAAAAGATCAGTTTCGTCAAAAAATTGCACAAAACGATCAATTTTGTCATATAAGCGCGAAAAAACGACATATTTCGTCACATAAGCCCGAAACAACGACAAACTTTTAGAAGAAAAAACAGCAAATTTCACAAAAAATTCGCGAAAAAACAATCATTTTCGTCATTTAAGGGTGTATTTCGATCCAAAGTGCCTTTTTTCAGATTTATTTTTAGATTCACCTTTTCTCTCAAATGCATCAAACTTTCAAATTCTCTTATTCAGAAACTACACAAGGCGCTGTAAATGTTGATTTTTTGATAAATGTAGAAAATGTTGCAAAAAAATGCTGTCCAAAACGGCGTTTTGGACAAAATTTTCCGGAGCGGGAGGTCTGCGAACGAAAAAAAGAGCATCCTGAGAAAATAATTGCTTATAAATCAAATTCTAATTAACTCAGCGAAAAATTACTTCACACGGCATCTTCTACATCACTTCAAAAATCACCCCAGCGTTTCATGTTTCTACTTTTAAAAATGAGTCTGAAAATGTATCGGAAAATTTCGAGCTGTTGAAGGAGGAAAATCATTTTTTCGAATACACCCTTAAGCGCGAACAAACGTCAAATTTTTTGAAACGATCACGAAAAAACGGCAACTTTCATAAAAAAAAAAAAATCGCGTAAAAACAATCAATTTCGTCAAATAGACCCGCAACAACGGCAAATTTCGTGAAAAGATCGCGAAAAAACGAGATTTTCTCAAAAGATAGCAATAAAACGAAATTTCTTCAAAAGATCGCGAAAAAGCCGCAAATTTTATCAAAAGATTGCGAAAAAAAAGTCATTGTTGGAGTGGAACTTTCTGTACAAAAACTGTTTTTGGTGCTTTAAAAACTGATTTTGTTGTGGCTTATTTCTTGCTTTTTCTAAAGCTGTTTTTTCTGTTCCAAAATTGTTTGTTTCAAATTTTGTTTTTGAGTGAATATGACCTTTGACATTAATATATTTTGCATTTGATAATTTTCAGGGTTTTTTACTTTGTATTAATTTTCAGGGTTTTTTTTTTTCCTTCTTTTTTGAGGTTCATGAAATTTAAGTCTTTTTAAAAATCCTTTGAAGAAATTTGATCTTTGGCAATATTTTGACTTTTTTTTTTTTTTTTTTTTTTTTTTTGCAGAAAATTTTTGGTTTTCGCAATCTTTTGCGGTTTTATTGTGATTTTTTGTAGAAATTTCTGTATTTTCGCGATCTTTTGGTTTTTTTTCGATGTAATTTGTAGTTATTCGAGATCATTTTGTGAAATTTGTGATTTTATCGCGATCTTTTGACAAAATGTGCGGTTTTTTCGTGAGTTTTCGTCAAAAATAAGTTTTATCGCAATCTTTTCACGAAAATTGTACACTGTCAGAAATATTCGTCTTTATACACTACATTTTCCCTCATTCTCGAACAAATAATTTCTGTACTCCTTGAAGAGGTTATTTTTCTGTGAATCGTTGCAGCAAATCGGAAAAAGACGAATAAATTTCGTTTATTCCCCGCACGCATGCGCATTTGTCTTTTTCTTCTTTACGTCTGATGTTACGTGCTTGATGTTATTTGTTCCTAATCTATGGCTCTGATTATAGAAAAATATATTATATAAGCCTTGTGTTGCTGACTGTGTGTGCACATGCGCCACGTTTGACTAATTATTACAGGATTCGGATAATATAATATCAAAAATGGGTAAGTACTTATTTCAGAATTTGATTTTAACCATTTCTATGTTTTCATTGTATAACCGTTAAATTATTAGAGATGTCTTTGGCACATGTCATTTATCTTTTTTATTATCTACACTTTAAAAACAAAGGAGCATTATTACATTTAAACTGGAATTATGAAATGCCAAATAAACTTTAAATCTATACTATTTTTTATAGTAGCTCCGTAAAAAGTTTAAGAATAATCCCGGAATGATGGTATTTTATTCTTTAGTCGCAATTCATTCCAATAAATCATCAAATTCAGTGTAATAATAAACTCAGATTGGTGGTATTCTATTCTAAAGTCGAAATTATTGTTATGTAACACGAAATTCAGTGCAAAGAAATTAATTTTCTGTTTTGATTACGAATCGTAAGTTATCAGATGACATGCGCCATTTTACATCCGCTTTCAAAGTTCCAAACTTAGCAGGTGAAAAAGTAAACATAATGTATAAGCAATATTATTATTATTATTTTTAGATTTTAAACGTAAGACTAAATAATGCTTGCATGTGTTTTTTTTTTATTAGATCATGTTTTTAATAGTGCACTAGTACACTGTCATTTTAAAAACAATGTCGACATGGTCGAATTTAACGAAAAGTATGTCTTTAGTATAACAGTTGTAATCAACTTTTTTTTATACAGCTTTGTTTACTTTTAAGCTGGCATAATTAAGCATTTTTTATGCTATGCATTAAATTGTATAACTGTGAGATAATGTAATATCATATGTAGCTTATGTTTGTTATTTTCTTAAAAAAACTAGAAACTCCGAATTAAATTAATAGTGATAGTTACAAGTAATTATAATTTTTGTTACAAAAATATTTTATAACGTGTGACCATGATGTTTGCCCGAACTCAAGCAAAAAATATTTTCATAAAAAATTAGTTATATGTTTTTTAGCTTACTTGACGCATTATTAACCTATGAGAAAGATATTTTTAAGCATGCAAATATAGGAAATTTCGTTGTTTAAAATGTATATTTTATTAAAATGTCTCAATTAAAAGGAAGTTTCACAATCTCATTGCACCAAAATATTTATTTTAAGTTATGTCTGTATTAAATTTAAGATGTAATATCTACAAAGTTTCCCCCACAGGGTTTCAGAGGGGCGCTCCGCCCCCCCTGCCCTTTAGTTTAAAAAATAGCGCCCCTCTTGCCCCTCATCCAAAAACTAGCGTCCCTCATATCGCTCATTCAAAGAAAAAAAGAAAGCGCCCTTTATGCCACATATTTGAAAAAACACAACTCTGCAGCGATAATGCGAAAATTGACTATATTTTCCCTTCATAATCTATCAAAATTCATTATTTTGTACTTTTGCACTATTTTTCCTAAACTCGAATGAAATTAGCGATTTTACTCAGCTACCAAGTGAAGATTTGTGTATTTTCTGAGATAGCAACAAAATTTTTAAAGAAGAAAACACGATTTATTGGTGGTTAAGAAACATTGAGGGTTTTATGTTAACAACTTTATTGTGCAATCCAGTTTTTTTGTCCAAATTTTTAAACTAACTGTCCTTATTTTAAAATTTCCGGGACGAAATGCTTTAAAATTTTGGAAATTTCAGATCAAAACCACTCCTTAAAAATGTTTCATGGACTAAAAATTGCAAATGTAAAAAATGTGTTTGTGATTTAAGACATTTCATAGCATTGCAGTTTATAATAACTCAAGCTTGTAAGAACTAAGGTTTATTTTCATAGCAGTTGGCAGATCTGCATATAGTTGAAATGTATGTTTTTAGTAAAAAATAAAACTATTTATGTTTTCATTGCTTATTTATTCTGTGGCAGGTAATTTATTATTATTTATAATAATTACAGTACACTCCCTCTAATCACATGTTGAGATCAAGGATTTTGTGAATTATAGAATTGTGCAGATTATAGGTCAATTCTTTGTTTACATCTTAATATTAGGAATTTATCAACAAAAGTAATAATCATACTGCAAATAAATTACACAGAAATGAAAGAAATGATTTTTAATATAAAAAAAGGTTATATTCAATATTATGAAACTATTTAAATGATATAATACAAAACTTCTAGAACAAATTTCTATTTGCTTTATAGGTTTTTAGTTTATTGCATCTTGAAACCTTTAGAGATCAGTCTATCTTGATCAATAACAAAACTTTGTTTTCCTAAAAAGCTGAGTTTTTTACTCATGGGATACTTATCCCTTCTAAGAATTTTTTTCTTTTTATATAGCTAGTGAATGTGTTTAGAATATATCACATTATTCATAATGTACATAAAATATCTCGGTCTAAAGAATGCATTAAAAATTTCTTAATTCATAAGGGCAATGATCTGAATCCAGTTACACTGTGGATTATAGGCTATTGTGGATTAGAGAGAGTGAACTTATATCATATAAGCTATATCTCAGTGGAATAATATTTTATAATTTAATGAAATGCTTATTTAATAACAATAAATAAAATCAACTTCTAAAGCAAATAAACTGTACATTTTCTTTTCTTTTTTTTTTTTTTTTTTTTTTTTTTTTTGTCAAATTTAGCCATTTGATATGGGCAAAATTAGTGTTGTTCCATTTTTTGGACTATTCTTGATCAATTACAGTAATCATATTGGCCAAATTTATGGCACGCATTGAGAATTATGTTTTTAGGTATGTGCCATATGTGGTACACAATGCAATGAGAGTTAAACCTAATAGTTGGTCCTATAAGTTTTTAAGTGTTTGAATTCAATTTTTATTTGCTTTTTTTACTACATTTATTTGTTGCATGACCTGTTGGATTAACCGAATGGAACTGCCTAATGTTTTTTTTTCTTTCTTGAGCTGTAACAATTAGATTGTAATTATATGTGTGTATGTATATGTTTATAAATTCTGTAACTTGTGTTTTTATTTAAAAAATCTTAAAGTATGCTAGACACAATAACTTTAATTATTCTTTATAAAACAGGTATCTCTGTTGTAAACAGCTAATAGCTGATGTAGTGAATCTCAATTATTTTGAATGGTGGAAGAAGCCTATAATTGTCACCAAAGAGGCTGATGCTAAAAAACTTTGATTTTATGATAAGCAAGCTGATTACCTCACCATAGCTTAATCTCTTTCAGTAGAATGAATATGCCTTTGGCTTGGTATATTCGAAAAATTAGTAATCAACCGAGTTGCCAAACTTGTTTTTCTGTACAATCACTTTAACTAAACAAATGCTTATATCTTATTTGCTTCCGAATTTGTTTAAAATGTGTTAATGTCTTTTATATAATGTAGTTATTTTTTTTATCTTAACTAAGGCAGAGTTTCCCCCAGGTTTAAAAAGGGGCAGGGCGCTACTGTTTTGAAAAGGGCACTTTTTACATTCTTCAGGGCACTTTTTTGATTTTTAAGGGCACTTTTTATACAGTCGAATCTAGAATTTAGCGGTTCAAAAAATCGTGAAAAAAACAGAAATTCCGTCAAAAAATCAAAAAAGAACAAAAATTTCGCCAAAAAATTGAGCAAAAAGAAAAAAAAACCCATAAAGTTTGGTAAAAGATTGCGAAAAACAGCAGATTTTGCTAAAAAATCACGAAAAAACGACAGATTTTGTTAAAGATCGCGAAAAAAGGCAAATTTTGTTAAAAGATCGCGGAAAAACGGCCGATTTTGTTAAAAGATTGTTAAGGGGCAGGCCTGATTTATTGAAAAAGACATTTTTTTTTCTTTGAGAAAAAAGAATACTTTTATTCAGTAAAGGGTTCTTTTTGTTTCATAAACGGGTGCTTTCAGGATTCACATTTAGAAAGTTTTGTACAGTCAAAAGAGGATTGTGAACAAAGGGGGGGGGAAGGAGAAGGTCGCCTCGGGCTCGGAAATTTAGGGGGTGCTAAATTTATGCTACAAACGTCATTATTGGGTTGTTACAAGAAAAAGTTGGGAGGGGGGGGCAGGCCTCAATTTCTAATTATGCTCCAGGAGTAATTTTCCCTTCACACGCCTAGATCGTGAAGTAGGAAAATCCGCTTTTTGAGCATTAAAAACACAATTTTG
This sequence comes from Maratus speculifer, assembly GCA_964019185.1. Taxonomy (NCBI): domain Eukaryota; kingdom Metazoa; phylum Arthropoda; class Arachnida; order Araneae; family Salticidae; genus Maratus; species Maratus speculifer. Next base: position 254,526,163 of record OZ025289.1, on the reverse strand, counting down.
AAGCAGGAAAATTAGTTTGTAGAACAGAAAAAATCACTTCTGGCATTAACTTTGTGTGTGTGTGTCTATGAAGAAATTTGCATTTTTTTTACAATCTTTTGACAAAATCTGCCGTCTTTTCGAGATATTTTGCGTTTTTTCGCGAACTTCTGGCAAGGAAATCTGCCGTTTTTATGGGATTTTGTGACGAAATTAGCCATTTTGTCGTGAATTTTGCCAGAAATGAGTCTTTATTTCGTGATTTTTTTTAGTGAAATTTGACTTTTTTTTTCGCAATTTTTTGGCGAAATTACACGTCCTGTGGGACGCTTAAGAACTATTTTTTTGAGTTCCGACGCCGATTTTTTATGTAATTTATGCGTTATAGCGCGTCTGCATCATCGCTGAAATTCTGTGTTTTCTCAAATGTGGGGCAAGAAAGGCGATATTTTTTTTCAATCAGCGACAAGAGGGGTGCTAGTTTTTGGATGAAGGGCAAGAGGGGCGCTATTTTTTAAACTAAAGGGCAAGAGGGGCGCTATTTTTTAAACTAAAGGGGCAAGAGCAAGATGGGCGGAGCGCCCCCCTGAAACCCTCTGGGGAAAACTCTGACTAAAGCATTTGCTTGTCCTTTTCTTGTCTTATAATTTTTTACATTTGATTTGTAGTTTACCATGTATTTTGTATAATAAAATTTTTTACCGTAACCTAAATGTTGCCTTTTAATCATTTACATAAATTGTGTAATATTATTAATAATATATTGGTAATACTTTGACATGCATATTTTTGTGTATAATGTTTATTTTATAAATCAAAAGAAAAGTCATAAAACAATACTGTGGGATCTTTAAAAAAATCATGAATTCTGATGTATGATAAGAACTATAATAAGATAAGACAAAAGTTGAAAGACATATTTAGCTAAATGTGTTTTATAAAAGAGCTGAATTTTTTTAAATGTATGGAATGCAGCTGGATGGATATATATATATACCACAAAATATAAATTATTAATACTACTCTTAAAATTATTGCTGATTATTTAGAAAGAAGTGTAATACATATCTTGAAAGTAAAGTTAAATATCTGAAATGTGCAATATTTTGTATAATTTAAAATTTGGTATTAAAATCGATCTAGAATTTAAGAATTCACAACTTGAGTGTGAGGGGGTGAAACTTAGAATATTTATTACAATATACTTCAGCTTCGATTTCATTTTTCTTTTTAGCTTCCGATGCTATTTCTTTCAGACAAGCTAAAAAATGTCGTGTCGTCAGCCCAAAATTTTCTACTCAACAGATTTTGATAATTATTTTTTTAAATGAAAACTATTTATTTGTAGTTGTGCCCATTTTAGCTATTTTTTAATTTATTTCCATTTTTATACTTCATTTTTAATTTTAAATACTTATTACGATATTTCTTAAATATGATGACAACTCAATTTATCCTTTCTCTCGATAATAAAAATTTATTTTCCATTATCACTTTCCACGAGTCAGAAGCTTTATTTCATCAGTGAACTTGTCCTTGCATTTAAAAGAAAAAAGTCAATTGTTTTCGTAAAATCTAACCACAATAAAATGATTGCGTATAATTATGCACTAATTGAGGTAAAAAAATTATATTTACTGAGAAATAATAATAATAATGTAAATAAAATAACAGAAAATAATTTATGATAAAAATTAATGTCTAAAGAAAAATTTCAAATGAGGAAAATGATGTCATTCAGCAACCAGATAAATATGAATTACAATATTATTACGGATGCCTTTTTCATATTACTAATAACAGTAACTTTTAAAAAACATTTGAAGAGAAAATGACATCACTATTTAAAACATCGCATTTTTACTCATAACGATATTACGTTTAAATATTTCTTTTCATTATGGACACTGAGTTGAGATTTTACTTTCAGATGACTTCAGTTAGTGAAAATAATGTCACAGTAAAAATGAAATTAGTTTCTTTTTTTAATAAAACAATTTCTCTGTGAATGCATATAAAATAAAATTTCTGGATTTCGCCGGCACTCAGATTACAATTTTAACTGAAAATGTGCGAATATTTGCATGCATAATTAATTGTAACTGACAAACTTGACATTAAGTTTGGAAATATTCGTTTATTTAATGGTATTGTCTGAATAACTTTGGATGTATTTATAAAAGTATTTATATGTTTACTATACATTGATTCAATAAAGTAATTACTCTTGATTTTTTTTTAACCAAATCGATCGGGTCTTTTAAATATTTCATTCGTCAAATTCGATGGGATTCCATTCGTTTTATTGTTAAAATGCATTTCCTTTTTCTCAACGTCAATAAAAAAGCGTTTAAATTAAAGAAAAAATCCGTTTTTGATGAATCTAGTCAATGAAGAAGTAGCACGTCAAATTGCATCTCTTTATTATTCCGCAATTCCAATGACTCAGAGAGAAATTGCTAATCAATTGGGGTATTTCACGCCGTTCTGTTTGCTATTATATTAATAAACACAAGAAAAATGAAGTTAGTTCATTGCATTCTAAACAGGGTCGCCCTTCTAAAAGACCCTATCGATTTTGATTTTTTTTTTCTGGTAATCGGAGGCGAAACTGAATTCTGCAATGGCAGAATCTATATTCAGCTTGTCATAATTTTGAAGTAAAAATACTTTTAAAAATCTAGTTCTATATCATAAAAAAAAATATAAATTAAATGCAAAGTAACATGTTATGATGTAATTGAAGAAAACAGATCCGGACATTCTGGAATTTTTTAAATAAGTGATCGTAATGTAATAAGCAAATCTGCATGTAGTTTCTTTATATTTCAATCTTTTTGTTATTATGGAGGCACGGAGAAAGGTAATTTCTGAAAAAAATCCTATGAAAACATCAATGTTTTATTTTCTAGGAAATGAGCTTCCTGTAATATATCTCCCCTCCCCCTCCCCCCCAAAAAGATTTATGGATATTTTTTGTTTTTAGAATAAAATTTCTTAAACGTTCATATGCTTTAAAATAGAATAACTTCTCAGGAGAAATTTGTTTTTCAATTTTCATTAATAAAGTTTAAGGTATTGGAAGGTAAGTGAATGTTTCTTCAATGACTGGCAATTTTGTGAATGGATACTAGTATAAGTGAACAGATTCGAAATAAACAAATCATTCCCATTCCTTACATGGAATAAATTGTTAATTATATTCAATATTTTGCTCAATATCTACTCATCTATGAAATATATTTATGATATTTGCAATAGAAACTTATAGTAATGGTTTTTTGAAGTTACTTTGATGACACATTAAAAGATATTTTTTTCAAAAGATTGTTTTTAAATCAAAAAGGGCAACTTTGTGACATACGTTAATTTATTTTTGTTCAGAAATGCATGAAATTGACAGGTGTTAATCAAAAACAACCGAAATGCACTCAGTTTTCTGTTTTTTGTAAACGAAATAGATCTTTCGGAATAAGCCATCAAAATTGTCATTTTGAACCGCTTTCCCGACAAAAGCAAAACCAGTCCAACAAATGGGGGGGGGGGGGGGGGGTATAATCACATGATCTAAATATTTAATAATTTGATACGTAATTAAATTGCAATAAAATGGAAAACTGAGATAAAACAGGTCTTCCATTTCGACTTCATTTGGTATTAAGTTTGAAACACCAAAGATGACAGCCTTTTATGAATGATCTGATTTTTATCAAAAATTTAAACATTTTTTGAATGATACCTGCCAATTCTGTGTGTTAAAGTGTAGATCCTTTTGGCTATAAAGAACATCTTTAATGAAATAATTAAAAAGAAACAACTTTCTCATCTAAAAAAAAAAAAAAAAAAAAAAAAAAACATAGCTGGCATTTGCTCAAAAAACAGAAAATCACCCCCCCCCCCCTAAAACGAAGCAAAAAAACGGACTTTCTTCAAAAAACAAATTTTCTCTTGCAACGAAAAAAAAACATGACGGACATTCCTTCAAAAGACGGAAAATCCCCCCCCCCCCAAAAAAAAAACAGACAAAAATATAACGGACGTTCCTTCAAAAAACAGAAAATATTCTTTCCTAAAACGAAGAAAAAGATGACGGACGTTCCTTCAAAAAACAGAAAAATTTCTTCTCTAAAACAGAGAAAAACATAACGGACTTCCATCAAAAGACGGAAACTTTCTCTCTTTTAAAGAAGAAAAACATGACGGACGTTCCTTCAAAAAACAGAACATTTTCTTCCTGCGACGGAAAAAAAAAAAGATGGATATTCGTTTTTTTACAGAAATTTGCTGGCAGCACTGCTGCCAGTACTTTTTCTGTGAATTGACGGAAGTTTTTTTGAGAGTGTAATTTTATTGCAAATTTTTTAACAAACTTAGTGTTTTTTAGCGATGCAAATTTCTTCGTCGAAATTTACATTTTTTCGTGTTCTTTAATAAAAATTTGTGACGGAATTTTTCAATTTTTTCGCGATTATTCGGCGAAATTTCAGCAGTTTTTTTGGTTTTCTGGTGAAATTTGTGGTTTTATCGCAGTTTATTGATGAAATTTGGGGTTTTATTGCTGTTTTTTTAAATCAAAATTTGCGGTTTCATTGCCATTTTCTGAGGAAATTTGTGATTTTATTCTGAGATTTTTCGGTAAAATTTGTGTGTGATTTGATACATAACATAATTTGCTTTTTTTTCATAATCTTTTGATGAATGTTTTTGGTTTTTCAACGAATTTTTTAAATTTTTTCTATATTTTTAGGTTTCTTCGCGATTCTTTTTAAAAATCTGAGCATTTTCACAGGGGTGATTCTAGATGAAATTTTTTTTTCGGAAATTCGCATCGCATTTTCGGAAATCGGCGGGGGGTCGTTTGCCCCCCCCCCCTTTCTCCAGCGATCTTCGGACAAAATTGTCGTTTTCCCGCTATCTTCAGACGGAATCAGCAATATTTTAGCAAAATCGGAGATTTATTGCGATCTTTTGCTGAAATCGGCGTTTTCCCTTGTTTTTTAAAAGTAAAATCGGTGTTTTTTCGACGATCTTTAGACAAAATTTGCATTTTTACGCGATTTTTTCTCGAAAACGGCATTTTATTCCCGCGATCTTTTGACGAAATCGGCATTTTTCTCGTGATCTTTTGATGAAATCGGCTTATTTTTTCAAATATTCTTTTGACAAAATATTTTTAAGCGATCTTTTATCGAAAACTGCGTTTTTTCCCCGCGATCTTTTAACGAAATCGGCGTTATATCCACAATCTTTAGACGAAATCGGCGTTTTCCCGCGGTCTTCAGAAGAAATCAACATTTTATCTGCGATGTTTGGAGAAATCGCCGTTTTTTCCGCGATCCGCACAAGAAATTCGCGTTTTTCATCTATTTTTTGACAAAGTTCGTTTACAAAAACATTGACGAAATCGTCGTTTTTCCACGAAATATTGACAAAATGTATGCTATTTCGGCGATAATTTCACGAATTTTGCATTTCTACGCAATTGTTTTTTCCGCGCACAAAACCGTACAAGTTGGCAACTATGCGGAACTGATGACTCAATTTCAAATTTTCGGAAGAGAAAGCCTTAAATTTTCGGAAATTTCGGATGAGAATCACCCCTGCATTTTCATGATCTTTTGACAGCACTGTGCGAAAAGGAGGGGGGGGGGGGGGGGGGGGGGGAGAGTCGCTCCGGGTACGGAAATTTAGGGGATACCAAATTTATACTACCAAAGTCATTTTTCATCTATTACAAGAAAAATTTGGGTAGAGGGGTCGTCAAATTTACAATTTGTCCCGTGCGCAGTTTTCTCTTCGCGCGCCCTGTCATTTGATAGATATATTTTCTTTATTGTTTTATGATATTCGCAACTTATTTTGATCGATCGTTCGACGATATATTCAACTTACTTTGGTATAATAAAAAACTCAAATGACAACAATGAATAATTACACGTGCACACGAGAGTCACAAAAGACTGAGAATTTACGTTCAGAGTTCCGAGAATCAAAGGCTGAAAGATGAGGGAGGAGCTAAAAGTGGACAATAAGAACATTTCTGGGGTACGAACGACGCATCATCGGCCGTTCTAGATAAGGATAAATTGTAGTTGTTTCGCTTTTATCGAAATAGTTTCGGTTCAGGATTGCGAAAATTAAAACAAGCAGCTCGTTCAAAATCAGGCATTTCAAGAGAGAGAGAGAAAAAAAAATAAGCACTCTAGGAAAAAAAGAAGCACCTTGTAAGGACCTGAAAATTTTGCTTTCAAAATAAGTACCTTGTAAGCACCTGTAAGCACTGCTACGCACAATGTAATTGACTCTCTCGTATGTTTTTTATTATCCATTATTTGAAAGCATGAATCATGAAAATTCACAAGCATGAGCAATGGAGTGGATTTTGAAAATTAGAAAAAGGCAATTCATTAATCTTTATCTTGCATGAAGTATTGATATATAAAATGTTAAACAAGAAGGCAGGGTTAGGCCTAATTGTATTATTTTAAAGAAAGTGTATTGTATCTTTGAAGCATCAATTTAATGTATTTCAAGAAACTACGAGCTAGAATTATCTGTATGAAGTTATATTAAAGCTTTGTGTGATGTTATTTCAAGGTCCAGTCATTCAAGTAATTCAATAAATTGTTTTTTTACATATTATTTTACTGTATATATATTAAATAAGAAAAAATTATCTTTAATAAACATCTTAATGATTACACAGGTCTGCAATGGTTTTCCTATTTGAAAACTGAGTAACGTTTTCTATAATTTCTGATGTGCTGATTACGAGAAAAATAATTAAAAAATTCCATCACGTCAGGATTTTTTTATATTGAATATTTAAGATATTGCTGAAAAATGTCTGAGCGTCTACATTTTAAAATTTATAAAACGTCATTAAATTACTGCTTAATTTTTATTGCATTTAATTAGTGTAAGGTGACATAGAAATTACTTCAAAACAGTAATTTGTTAATTACTACATAATAAGTATAAGTAATTCACTTTAACCAAGTTGAAAACGGGTTATTTTGGCTTATTTTAGTAATGAGCTCATTAGTACATAGTGATTAGGTAATATAACCTAATTGTTGTAAATATTAGTCGAAAAGGGTGTAATAAAGATAAACCAAAGGGTTTTTGTATAAGTACCAGCACTGATTTAGAAAATTAACAGTTGAAGTGCGCATCTTGCAACATAACCTTTAAAATGTCATCGCGAAGCTGTTTAAATTCTCCGAATTGTTTTTGTTATATTTTCGGGAAATTTATGGTGAAAAAACAACGAAACAGCATTACAGACTTTGTAAAAAATATTTACAAAAGCTATTTTGGATACGTTTTAAGACTGATTTAAGAAAATTAATGTCGGACGAAAAGTTCGATGAAAAACTTAATGATATCGAGTTGCAAGCATGGCAGTCATTTAAGGAAGTGGTGAAACACTTTTTGGGGAACCATAAAAGCTCCGACTATAAACAAATAGTGGCCAAAATGGTTACAAATTTTGGTGTAATGGGTTGTAATATGAGCATTAAACTTCATTTCTTAAATTCACACATAGATTACTTCCCAGAAAATCTAAGAGCCGTCAGCGAAGAACAAGGCGAAAGATTTCACCAAGATTTGAAAGAGCTAGAAGTCTGGTATCAAGGAAGATGGAATACTAGCATGATGGCGGATTAATGCTAGTTGTTGAAGCGTGACGATCCAAACCAGAAATTTAAGCGAAAATCATACAACTGAAGCTTCCAGGAAAAAAGGATCAGGTTCCACAAATAAAATTTATATGTAATTTAGATCAGTAATAAGTTATTATTATATTTTAGTTGTTTTTTATGTTAAAAGTAATGTACTTTTTTAAATATACATTTTTTATGTGAAAATTTGTGTTTTTTTTTTTCTATTTTCTATCTGTTTCTTTTTTGAAAAATCTGAAGATGATGGAAAAAAACTAAGTACATATTCGCAATCAGCGCACCAAAATACCCTAGAATCAACTCTCAAATTCTAGAGAGGAAGTTCTGACTCTCAATTTGCAGGCCTGTGCTATCGTTCACTTGCAATTTTAGACATTTTGTTAAATATCTAGAAAAATACATGAGGAATCATCTCGAAACTCTTAGTGTATAAATATAATAGTATAAGTCTTACATCTCCGTGAAGATTTTTCCCCAAAACTTCATAGGGGACCATCAACAAATAAAAAAAAAAAATGAATATCTTTTGAATAACCCTGTCAAAACTAATGTAGCAAAAGCACACAAACTCTAGATTATGATTGAGTGCCTTATTGTAATACACTGTGTTCATTTTTTATGCAAATAGCATGCATACTCGCAGAGTAACTAAGGTTTTTATAAAAATGGTCCCAAATTTTTCCAATTTTTTTCCTTATGATTTTCAGAGTTCTTAATATAAAATAATATTTTTTTCTGAAAATATGACAAACAACATTGCACACATTACCCTGTAATCAGATATAAAAAATAATAAAAATTGAATGAAAAATGAGTAGGTTTACTAAATAATTTTTCACTACGCATGCATCAACGATATCAAAATTTCATTTGCATATTATGTTAGCTAAATATATAGAGCAACTTTTGTGAAAGTCTCAAAATCATAGCTTGAAAATTTTGAAAGTAATCGTCTATAGAAAAAGGACAAAATCAGCTGTTTCCAAAATGAAGCAAATAAATGAGGGATTTTATCCTAATGTAGTAGTACGTCCCGTATTGTGTATTCTATATTGACACTAATCAATGAATATATGGATATAAACCCTCTTATTTTTGCTTCATTTTGAGAATAACAGATTTTCAACTTATTCAATTGATGATTATTTTGATAATTTTCAAGTTATGATTTTGCGACTTTCACAAAAGTTGCTCTATACAAAAGTTGCTCTAACATAATATGCAAATGAAATTTTAATATCGTTGACGCATGCCCAGTGAAAAATTATTTAGTAGACCTACTCATTTTTCATACAATTTTTATTATTTTTTAATTCTGATTACAGGATATTGTGTGCAATGTTGTTTGTCATATTTTCAGAAAATAACATTATTTTACATTAAGAACTCTGAAAATTATAAGAAAAAAACTTGGAAAAATTTGGGACCATTTTTATAAAAACCTTTATTACTCTGCGAGTATGCATGCTATTTGCATAAAAATGAACACAGAGTATTACAATAAGGCACTCAATCATAATCTAAAGTTTGAGCGCTTTTGCTACATTAGTTTTGACAGGGTTATTCAAAAGATATTCATTCTTTTTTAATTAGTTGATGGTCCCCTATGGAGTTTCGGGAAAAAATCTTCACGGAGATGTATGACTTATACTATTATATTTATACACTAAGAGTTTCGAGATGATTCTTCATGTATTTTTCTAGATATTTAACAAAATATCTAAAATTGCAAGTGAACGATAATTAATGGCCAGGTAGTGTACAATCACATAATGGTTTAAGGGAAAAAATAGTTTGCAAAGAATTTTATTGGTGTTACAATATTTCAAGAATAATGAGATTCAAATGCTTAACTGATATAAAGTATAACATGCTGTTTCAAAAGTATAGAATAAGTAAAATGTGTAGTTCATTTACAAGGATGCACAAAATAATTCAATTACATTATAATTTATGGGAAAGACTATTTGCAGAGTATTTCAAGATGGTTCATGACTTCAAACATAATATATATATATATATATATATATATATATATATATATATATATATATATATATATATATGATTTACTGAGTCACACTACATCTTGCTTTCTATAGATTATGGAGTGCATTTGTCATTCATTTAGAGAGATGCATAAAAGAACTCAGTTGCATGGCAGAATTAACTTCAATCAGTAATTGCTGAATATCTGTTTTTTGCTGTGATATGCACTTTTAAATTTAGCTATTTTTTGTGTATTATGTGATAAGTATAAATTTTATAGTTCTTATGCAAGGCTGCAGGAAAGAATTTACACACATCACCAGATATCAGGGTTAATTGATTTAAAAAAAAAAAATCATTGATTTAAATCAGTTTTTCTTATGTTATCTATACTAATAAAAGAACAAAACGCTTTGTCTGTCTGTGTGTGCGTGTGTCTGCGATGGCTAGCAAAATCTGCAGCACGTACGAAGCTCAAAATTTTTTTGAGAGTAGCCCAATGTCTCTCCTGATGCACCTGAAGCTCAGAATTTCAAAATTCTATTTATTAACTGAGTAATTAATTAAATTCCAAAGCTCACTCTCATAAAAAATCGCCTTTTTTCCCCTTTCATTTTCTTATGGTTGATTGGTTGCATAAAATTTTCGCAGAAATAATTAAAAAAAGCTGGGACAGACCTTTAAAATTCATAGACTGGCAAACTGTCAGTTTATATGAGGATATTTTTTTTTTATCACAAGCTGCTGTATACCATGGAGAAAAAGATAGGTGGAGGCGAAGTAAACCGAAAAAAGGTTTGCAATATTAAACCATTTATCGCTGAAATTTTAATGTCTCAAACAAAAGCACGAGGAAGGAATTTTGTATCAATAAAACGAATTGAAAGAAATGAATTACAGCTGAAGCATATTTTACGAAGAAATAGTAATTTTTTAAAATGGTTTTTTTCTATTATATTATTTAGGTTAAAGTTAAATTGCATTTATGTTATGGTTAGAATAAGGATATGTTACAATAAAGTGAAGGCTATGTTACGTTTCTGTTATATTTAATTTACGGTAGGGTACTGTTAAGTTGCTGTTAGGTTACAGACAGGTTCTGGTTACGGTACAAAAGTTTAAGGTTAGGAATTTATACACAGAGTGAACATTACGCAAGATTTGATTAAAAAAATCACTTACTTTTGTTAAATAGCTCTGAAATTATAATACTATATACCAATCTTTTAGCTACCATCGTGTATCGATTTCATTCATGGTATAGTCGGATTTAAGTGTGATATAATTAGTTTGAAATTCAAAATATTTCACTTGGGATTTGTATGTGAAAATAATAATTAGTTACGTGACTTAACAGTGATTTTTACGGGTAAATATCAACTTTTTAACACGAAAATCATGCAATCGTTGGATACATATTCCCTCCTGCGTTTTTCATTGCTCATTTTGAGTATTTTTAGAGCTTAATATTAGTTGTTGCTTTTAAAACCGATTTTTCACACAGTCAGTGGCTACGTATTTCAGACAATGCATTTCTGCATGTAACGAGTTAATGATAAAATCATACAAATTTCAAGTTCGTTTAATATTGTTAATACGGACCCGGGCAACACCGGGCGGGTCAGCAATTTTTTAAATAAATTTAAGATGTAAATAAACATAATAATGTGGTTTTATAATTTAGTTTTATACAATATACATAATCAAACAACTTTCAGAAAGATAAAGCTTAAGCTTTGTCAAAAAGTAATAAAATAAATGTAAAGTTTAGAAAAAGTAATGCTTTCAAGTTTCATTTGAATCAAATTATAAAATAATCTTGCAATAGTAAAGAAATCTAAGCAGAAATATTAAATATTTGAATATTTACTCATTAGTATCATTTAGAAAAACTTCTGTAAGTTGAGGTAAAATACATTTTTATAGCTTATGTGCTATACTTTGGTGAGACATGTTATATTAAAATTTGAGCAAAATCTGAACCAGTAATTTATTTATTTATTATTTTTTTAAAATTTAGTATAATTGATCTCAGCCCTTTAGAATAATGGAAAGTATTTTTGTTAATGTTATGGAAAAAGCTGACACTAAAAAACTTAGAGAATTAATGATCAACTAGCTTTTTACTGCAATAGATTTATCTCCTTCAGTAGAGCAAATGTTTTCTGCCTTTGGTTTGGTACTTCCAGAAATTAGAAATCAACTGATAAAACTGCTAAGTCACTGCCATCAAAATGCTGGGGGACACAAATTGTGACATATTCACTAATTGACTGACTTCTCACCAGTGTTGGAATTCACACTGGAAAATTTTGAATAGCAATTTTCTTTTCTTTTATTTGTGGAATATCATCTTATAAAACAATGAACTTACTGATTAGCTTGTGATTAGTTACTTCTTAAACTTACTGATAAGAATTTGGAATTTCCCAATAAAAAATCAGGCAGATGCTGCAACATTGTACCATTCCTTCCCTGGTTGAAAATTTATTTAGGGATTCCAAGTTCTCATTAGCAAGTTTAAATAGTTATTGTTTTATAAGATGACAGATATTCCTAAATAAAATAAAATTGCTATTCAGAATATTTTCTGTGTAAATTCCTACACTACTGAAAAGTCAATCGATTAATGATGACATCTCATTTTATGTCCACTGGCCTTAAGTATTTTGGTGGCAGCAGCTAAACTCACTTTTCTCAGCCAACATTTAAAAAAAAAAAAAAAAAAAAAAAAGGTTAAAAACTTAGTTTGCTATCAATTTTGTTTAAATATTTTTGTGTGCTGCAGATGTTTTTATTTCAATTAAAATACTGAAGGTTGAATTAATTTTTTACATCTGATTTGCAGTTTTTCATGCATTTTGTGTAATCAAGATTTTTTCATAGCCTGAGATTTTACCTTGAAATAATATGAATACAGAGTTTCCCCCAGGTTTAAAAAGGGGCAGGTCGCTACAGTTCTGAAAAGGGCACTTTTTACATTCGTCAGGGTACTCTTTTGATTCTGAGGGCAATTTTTTGATTGTTAAGGGCACTTTTATAGAGTTGAATCTAAAATCTAGCGGTTCAAAAAATCATGAAAATACAGAAATTTCATCAGAGAATCCAGAAAGTTTTAAAAAAAGGTTAAATTTTGTTAAAAGATTGCGAAAAAACGGCAAATATTGTTAAAATATCCTGAATAAACGGCAGATTTTACTTAAAAAATCATGAAAAAACGACAAATTTTGTTGAAAAATGACAAAAATTGGCCAATTTCCCCAAAAGATTTCTAAAAACTGCCAATTTTGTCACGTTTAAACATGAAAAAATGCAAATTTCAAAAAAAGGGGCGCGGAAAAAAAAAAGCGCATAGTCCGTAACGGGAATGGAATCGCTTCTTTCTTTTCTCCCAGACTCAAATTTTAAAGATAAATAAATTATATATTTAAATTAATAATAATAAATGTTATTTTTAGGATGATTTTAACAAGTCACATATTACATACGCCGTTTAACTTTTGTGCCCCTTTGACAAAATGTGCATTTTTTTGCAATTTTTTGACGAAATCTACCATTTTTTCGGGATATTTTGAGGAATTTTACGGGTTTTTTTTTTGCGAATTTTTGGCAAAATTTTCCTATTTATTGCGATTTTTTGACAAAAGTTGCCGTTTTACGTGATCTTTTTGCAAAATTTTCTGTTTTTTTTGTAAATTATTTGACAAAACTTCTGTTTTATAGCAATTTTTGGACGAAATTTGTCATTTTTTCTTGATCTTTTGGGGGAAATCTGCCACTTTTTCAGGACTGTGTGATGAAATTATCCATTTTTTCGCGAATCTTGCAGGAAATTAATCGTTATTTCGTGATTTTTTTTTTTATGAAATTTGCCGTTTTTTCACGATTCTTTAATGTAATTACATGTCATGTAAGACAAGTAAGAGCTATTTTTTGTGTTCCATCACCGATTTTTTGCATAGTTTTCGCTTTATAGCACGTCCGCATAATCGCTGAAGGGCGCTATTTTTTTTTAATTAGCGACAAGAGGGGCGCTAATTTTTGGATGAGGGGCAAGAGGGGCACTATTTTTTATATTAAAGGGCAGGAGGGGCGGAACACTCCCCTGAAACTCTCTGGGGGAAACTCTGTGAATCATTTATGTAAATTGTGTAATATTATTAATAGGTAACAGGGTTGTTATGATTTTGCCCAGCCCAAAAAACCCGGGTGGGTTTTTTTCTGAAAAAACCCACTTGAAAAAACCCAAAAAAAAAAACCCAAGTGGGTTTTTTCAAAATTTCAACTTTAAATTACATGTATAATGTATTTATAGTACATATATATTGTATTTATAGTACAAATATAATGTATTGTAATATATTTCTTAATATCAGTACACAACTCATAAAATTTATAACCATCACCCCTCACCCCAAAGAAAAGAAATGTCCTAATTATACCATCACAATTTTTAAAAGAAATAATTGTTAGTTAATCTCTGTAGCATGTGTAAGAAATACAAACAAATTTTTTCCCATTAAAAAAATACTTTGGTGTGTAATGTGTTCTATGTTATTCAATAGAAACTCATAACAAAATACCATATATGCTTAGATTCCTAATTGAATTATGCAGACATGTAGCATTACTTGGCTTATTCTCTTATTTAGTAATAACAAAAAAATACTTTATAAATTATTACTAATAATCAATTTATCGAAAAGCAAAGCATAATTTTGATTACTGTCATTGATTTATATATATATTTGTAATCAATTAGCTACTTTAAATTTAGTAATAAGTACATTTTTTTTCAAGCATTCTGAACCACCTCCCATAACCCCCAAAAAACCCTGAAAAAACCCGAAAAACCCTGAAAAAACCCAAAAAACCCTGATAAAACCCCAAAAACCCTGAAAAAACCCAGTGGGTTGGGTTTTTTATGAAAAAACCCGGGTATTTAACAACCCTGATAGGTAATACTTATAACATGCATGTCTATGTATGTAAAATTTATATTTTTAAAATTAAACAAAAAGTCATATAAAATTATAATAATGTGTGACATTTAAAAAAAAAATAAAAAAAATCTGATTTAAATAAAAAAATTCAATTATTTTGATTTTTATTAAAAAAATCAAAAAAATCACAAACTCTGCCAGCTTTGGACAGCAATTTTTAAAAATGAATTTATACAGTTTTTTTTAATTAATTATTTAAATATCTCAATCCACTGTATGAAAAAACGAAATTTCTTAACAAGACTTTGTTAAGGTTAAAAAGTGATTCATAACCTATGCCTGATACATGATTTTTGGTTATATTTTTAATTATTCAATTTAGATAATTAAATGATATGAGAAAGTGTGTACAAATTAAAAATTACTTTTTGTTCATTAAAACATATTGTTTTAAAGATTATCATTTTATATTATTAGAATACATATTTACATTAAAGTAATAAATTTAGAAATAAACTATTTTTAAAAAAGAAAGTGGAAAGTAGTTTAAGCAAAAAATATTAACCTGAATCTTGTTCATCTTGATCATTATATATAAAATCATTGATTGAAGAAATTATTTCTTTCTGTTCATCATCAATGTCATTTCCTTCAGTGTACTCATCCATACATTTTTCAAATTGCATTTTGACTTCTTGTTCAGTTAAATTCACTTTACCAATCTTTCCGGAAAATAAATAAATAAAATAAAAAACTAGAAGCAATAACAGCAAAACATAATATGAATTATCTGGTTGACTAGAAAATAAGTTTAAAATTTCTGATACAAATTTTTAGTTTTAATTACTCTAAAAATAAAATATAATTTTTCAGCATAATGAATGCTGAAAAATACTACCTCTGACCTCTGTTCGGTGAATGAATTCAGAACAACCGATCTGGCAACACTGGGAAAACAAAACGCTGCACCTGCATAGAGGCAAGTGTAGACTATCTTCCCCCATTGTTGTTCAGTTGAGTGTCGTTTATGTTCTGTGTAAGATGTGCTTTACTAAGTGCTTGTTCGGTGTGTTGGTTCTTAACTGAGAACAGGAAAATGAACGAACAAAAGATCAGTTAAAAGTTTGGTTTTAAGCTTTGCAAGACACCGAAAGAAATTCATGAGGGATGGTGCAAATTGAACTCCTACCATACTCGCCAGATCTCAATCCTCCAGACTTCTTCCTATTTTCACGACTCAAACTCTCTTTGAAAGAGATTTTAGCCTATTGCTGACATCCAACGAAACGTGACGAAGCTTTTGAACTTCATTCTAAAAGAAGACTTCTCGCGAATTTCCCAGGACATGTATAGCAGATCTCAGCAGTGCATAGTTATAGGAGATGACCATTTTGAAAGATGGTATGGTAACTTTCGTTAATATTTCATCTACATTTGTGCTACAGGACTATTCACCGAACTTTATTGTCAGAGGTAGTAGATAACATCTAATAATTTTAACTTAGTCATTTTAAGCACATTTTATAACATAATGCACTAGAATTGTAAAAAACAAGGGTTATTTATTAAAAAAAAAAAAGGTTTTTTTTTTTTTTTTTTTTTGGCATTTTATTGGATTTTTTAATTTTTTTATTATGAAGTGAAGACATTGGAGAAACCTTGTATCAAATTAAGAAATCTTATAATTTTATTAATTAAATTTATATACTGTTTGAATTTAAATAACATAGATTAATCAATGTAAAAAAGTCATTCTTTGTAGCCTGGAAAACTTTTTCAGACTACCATGTAATTAACTTTAGTATTAATTATGTATATGCATATTTAGATATATAACCAGGGGTGATTCTGGCTGAATTTTTTTTTTTTTTTTTTTTTTTTTTTTTTTTGGGAAATTTACATTGCATTAATGGAAATCGGAAAGAGGGGGGGAGGTAGATTTATCTTAAATATTTTAGCAAAATCGGCAATTTTTTGGCAATCTTTTGATGAAATCGTCAGTTTTTTTGCATTCTTTTGACAAAATTGGTGTTTTTCAGTGTTTTTTAAAATGAAATCTGTGGGGTTTTTTTCGACGATCTTTAGACAAAATTTGCATCTTTACGTGATCTTTTCTCGAAAACGTTTTATCTCTGCGATCTTTTGACAAAATAGGTATTTTTTCCATGATCTTTTGATAAAATAGGCCTTTTTTTCCCAATGATATTTTGACAAAATATTTTTAAGAGACCTTTTATCGAAAATGGCATTTTTTCGTGATCTTTTAATGAAATCAGTGTTATATCTGCAATCTTTAGACAAAATTGATGTTTTCCTACGGTCTTCAGACAAAATTAGCACTTAATCTGCAATATTTGGTGAAATTGCTGTTTTTTCTTTGATTTGCACAGGAAATTTAGATTTTTCAGGGATCTTTTGACAAAGTTTGTTGACAAAAATATCAACGAAACTGTCGTTTTTCCAAGAAATATTGACAAAATGTGTGCTTATTCAATGATCCTTTCATGAAATTTGCATTTCTCCACGATTGTTTTTTCCTTGTGCAAAACCGTACAAGTTGGCAATTATGTGGAACTGATAACCAGATTTCAAATTTTCGGTAGAATATGTCTTAAATTTTTGGACAAGAATCACCTTTACATATATCCATTACATAATACTACAATTCAACATCTACAATGAATATAGAATAACCCAAACTTAAGCATGACAAGATGGAGTCAGCAATATTGGAAAAATTACAAATAATATTGGAGATTGTGGTACGTGGCTCGTTCTCAAGGACAATACCACATAGACACAACATTACAATTAATTTCTGAGTAGAAATCAGGAAAAAATGATCAATTTTTATACCAATTAAGTTCTTTTTTTCTTATACATTCTTTTACAACAACTGTTGAGCAGATGTTATTCTTCCATTTTTCTTTAGCTCCAATATTTGCTATAAATTTATTAGTGCAAAAGTAGAATGAGAAACTAAGACCTTGTTATTCATTCTCTTACTTTGCAGAATTGTATGATACTTGCAATGCTTATTTTACATAAAAGAATGAATAATTTTATTAAATTTAAATATAATTTAAAAATGAAATGTTTTTTATGCCTAAGCAAACTTATTGCACTTAATGTTTTACAAGACTCAAGAATTAATTTTAGAAGCAATTATTTAAAAATTATTATTATTATTTATTCATTAGGCAAAATACCTTCCAAATTATTAAGTTCCTAACTTAGATTTTAATATACTTTTATGTCATTTTAAACACTTAAAATTTTTTTGATTTTAATCAATGATTTTAAAAAACCCAGTTGATTAAAATGATTTAATCGCTGACTTAAATCAACTGATTAAAATTGTTGATACCCTAACAGAAATAAAATATATTTAAAATCAATTAACTTATTAGTTAGGTGCTGTTAAATAACTTACCAGCTAGCATCAAAGTAGGCATGAAAGAAAAAATGTATTATATAATAAAAAGTTTATATGTCATATAAAATTAATAAAAACAAATTCAAGGCAACATAAAAAAAAAAAAAAAAAAAAAAAAAAAAAAAAAAATTCTAAAGCATTTTTGTGCATTTTTTATTTAGCTGTTTTTGCATGCAACTAAACACCAAATCCAAAAATGTTTGTTGTAAAAATTTCTATGTTTAATTTTGATATCAGAGTCATCCTTAGGGGTTGAGAAACTGGTGTAGGTGCACAGAGTCTAGCATTAAAAAAAACAAAAACAAAAAAAAAAAGTCCAAAATATTTTATAAATAAACAAACATTTAGCATTTGCATAAGTGATAAAATAATTAGCATACATTGAATAATTTACTTTATTTCGGATATTTTTTTCAGGGTGAACACAAATACTTTATTTTAAAATTCTCTGTTATTTCCAACATAGAGTATAAATAATGAAATTTTCATGTATAATTTCTTAATACATAAATATGGCATCATGAATAATTACTTTAATACATAATCACATTTCTATATTTATAAACATTTACTAAATTTATATTAAAAAAATTCTTAATTAATCAAAAACAAGTATTAGTGCTTGTTAGATCTTGTACTGTACCATGTAAGAATATCATACACTATCAAAATGATATCTAATGGGGAGCTGAAAAAAAAAATTACTGTGCTCACGGTAATAACAATAGGGACAAACTTCAAATAGTTTGTCTATTGCCCCACCAACACCGCCAAGGCATGTGCCATGTTTTTTCCAGATAGGTTTTAACACTAGAAAAGCTGGAAATTTTAGTCAAGTTTTATAAAAATATTTTACAACAGAATTTTGATTTAAAATAGTTTAAAATTTTTATTTAATGCTCTTCTTCTTTGAATCTTTTATAAATTTTTTATAATACAATTTCTGGATTGAACCGAAATATACTCATATGGTAGCAGCCAAAATGACTGCTCATGGCCATTCAACTGTTAATTAACTCTTAAATACACAAGAGGCATATTGTGAGATCTACTCAATGCAAACTAGTTGTGAATCTTCCCATTAACACCTACTGGCATATTTTTAGATCACTAGATTTAGTGGCAACAAAGTGTCTTTCACACCAGTAAATATGAAAATAACTCTCTTTCACAAGACAATATTCTTGATAAAATAACATAAAAATACTCTTCTTTTAAAAGTGGTGAGAAATCTAAAATTTAATGAAGAAAATAATTTGGACATTAATTTTAGTTAAATTAGTCTGTTTTTAACAATTTGATGTTTATTGCTTTTGTACCGCTACTGAGCATTGGATTATACAAATATGTCATTAAAAATTGTTATCTAGACTTTAAAAGTCGATGATACAAGTATGCCGCTCCAGTTGTCCTTATTTATCAGGGATACCGCTGGACTTGAAAAATCCTGGGTCCCCGGGACCCAGGACTTCCAAAATTCTGGGTCTCTTTTAACCAAAAGTGGGTCCCCACTACTAAGTCATATTTTTAGATACAAAAATTGAACTTGTTCATTTACAAAAGAAAAACGAAATGCAATACTTATGTTTTAATAATAAATAAATATTTAAAACTAATATATTTTTTTAAAAACTATTAAGAGAAATTTTCTTTACTTGTTTAAAAATAAATGTGCAAGATACAAATTTGACTAGGTATAAAATATAGAACATATGAATGCAGAAGATAACAAGTATCACTATTGTTTGCATTTCTTTTTAAAAAAAGGGGCGAGACTGATTTATTGAAAAACACATTTTTACTAAAAAAAAAAAAAAAGAATACTTTTGTTGAGTAAAGTGATGAGACTTTTTGTTTAATGAATGGGTGTTTTCCTAAATCACATTTACTCAGAAAGACTTGGAGCAGTCCAAAACGGATTGTGAAGCAGCAAAATCTGTTTTTGTAGCAGACAAAAATAATAATAATAATAATTTTGCAGCAAGAAAATTATTTTTTGGAACAGGAAAATTCACTTCCAGCATTAACGTTTTTTTACCGTGTTCCTTTGACAAAATTCAAGTTTTTTCACGATCTTTTGACGAAATCTGCCATTTGTTTATTCGGGATTTTTTGATGAAATTTGCATTTTTTCGTGAATTGTTTGATGAAATTTGTTAGTTTTTCATAAATCTTTTGTCGAAATTTGTTGTTTTTTTCGCAATGTTTTTTAGGAAATCTGCCATTCTTTTCGAGATTTTGCGACGAAATTAACCATTTTTTGTGAATCTTGAATAAATCTGCCGTTTTTTGCAACATTTTGACGAAATCCATCATTTTATCGTGATTTTTTTACGAAATCTATTATCGTGATTTTTTGACTAAACTTGTCTTTTTTTTTTTTTTTTAATAAATTTTCCGTTTTTTTGTGATTTGTGACAAGGTTAGCCATTTACTTGTAAACCTTTTAACAACATTTGCCGTTTTTTTACGATTTGTGACAAAACTAGTCATTTTTCATGAATTTTTTGATGAAATTTGCCATTTTTTTCACGATCTTTAACAAAATCTGTCATTTTATCAAATTTTTTTGATAAAATTTGCCGCTTTTCCTGAATTTTTTGACAAAATGCTGCGAATGCGCTGGTGAATAAGAAATTTATAACAATAGCCAAATGAAAAAGATATTAACAAAACAAATTCAGCATGAGGCACTGAAATGTCTAATACAAACCCCATTATTCTATCCCATTTTTTTTTTCATTATGTTGTAAATAATCTTTTTTGGGAGGTGGGGAAGGAGAAGGGGGGGGGGGGGGGGATTGCCTATAAAATAGAAATTTGACTATCCGCTATTTGACACATTAAAAATAAATTTCTCCATATCTGCCAAACTTGTAAATGTTTGATATTCTTTTAATACTCATAATAAAACTTCAAAACAGCTATTTTTAATTTAACATGGCCAAAATATACATTAAACTGCAAAAATATTTTGACTTTAACAGACAGAAAAAATTGAACAGTCAATGATACTTATACTTTGCATAGAACTAATGAAAAGAATGGTAAGTGGCTAATTTCAACATCATGTTAGAACAAAACTCTTCTTTATTTGTTGCTTGATATGAAGAATTTGTTCATTTTTAACCAGTACTACATGATGCCAGTGGGCACACATAGATAGTGATAAACAGAGAATAGAAAAATACTAATAGTTATTAACTGAGAACAGTAAAATACCGATCCCATGATTCTTTTTGTGTCTTTGGCTGTTGCTAAACTGAATTCCTGTTGAGTTAGTATTTCTATAAATAGAGCAATGTAAATGGCTGGGTGCGATTGAACATTTCAAGTGATGTCAATCCTTTAGTGATGTAGGTATGAATCTCGAGTGTATTGGCAAACACACATACACAAAAAGATCAGAAATTGAGTGCTTGCAGTTTATAGGTGTAAATTAACGGTCGCCACTCGCCACCCTAGTCGCCACTCGGCGACTAAAAAATCTTATTAATTTGCTTTGCGAAATGCAGCATTTTTCATGAATATATGCATCTCTACTTTGTTTACATCTAATTAGTGAAATGGTTAATTCTTTCTATCAGATGCAAGCAGATTTAGTAACTTTGCTGTATTTTCTATATTTTGATGATGGACTCTTTATTTGGATTATGTTTTCAATAAATAGTTTTTTTCCTACAAAATATAGTCATCAATTTTAATTCCACATGCATTTCAAATAAATTGTACTATTTTTATCCCTGGAAACAAGGAGATTTTAAGGACATTGCTGTATCTTATATCTTTCACTCTTGCCATATGCTCACTAACTGTACCAGTAGTAGTTGGCCGATACATTTTTGTTTTTATATTTATAATTGAAGTTTATGTAGGTGTCAAGTAAGAGTGAAACATTATAACCAATTACTTTAAAAATATAGGACTAAATTAGCACTCGCCACTGGGCTAGCAATACTGCAAATTCAGCATCTGACTTTACTGCCACAAAACAGACTTCCTCCACCTCACCAACACACTGGCTCTCTCTGATTGCCTTAATAAGACATCTGGAGTTTTGAAATCTCAGCCAAAGCAAAGAATATTTATATTTATCTGTACACTATCCAAACTTAATAATTACCACTTGAAATCTTGATGATATTTAGATCCTAGCCTAGAAGTTTTAAGTAAAAATAATAATATCCAAAAAAAAAATGTGAAATAATTTTTAAATTTAAAATATTTAAAATTTAAAAATACAATTTCCTTGCTTGTTTTTTACAGTGTATTAATGTATATTTAAATATTGTTTATCACTTATAATTTTATCTGCAATATTAATTACTAATTCATATTTTTCCATTCAGTAGAATGCCAGTTTTATTTTGTAACTTTGTTGCTCACTAGCTGCTAAAGAAAAAAAATTTTTTTTGATCTATGCTTAAAAAGTGGCTACTAACTTTTAAAAAGTGGCCACTAATAAAATTGGGTCAACCGGCCACTAATCAAATTTCCCAGTTTTCACCTATATTGCAGTTTAGTGAGTCTGATTGTTCTTTTACTTGCCAAATGAAGCATTTTATAGTAATTTGGCACAACTGCAGACGACAGCGAAAACACTTTTGCTGAAGGCCATAAATTGAAATTTGTGTGTAACAGAAAAATGCTCTTTTATCAAAATGTGACTTAAATAATCACAATAGTTTTCCTGCAATGTTTAAATTAACGTTTACTATCTACTGCTAATTTTTTCATTTAGTTTCAGTAGATTGAAAAATAGATTGGGGGGGGGGGGGGGCATACTTTTGGCCTAGATTTTCAATTATATTTCTAAGAATATAATATTTACCGTAATTTCCTGCCTATAGTCCGCAGTCGCAATTTTTAACCTTTAGCAGATAATTTGCGCTGCTGTATAATTCACGGATTATATGCCAAACTATAGAATTACTCATTGTTTTTAACATTCAAAATTAGTACTAATATAATAAACTACCCTATTTATTTAGATTTTGTATTCAAATGATAATTGTAAAAATGTAATTTAAAAATAATTATATAATAATTGCAATTTAAAAATTATAAATATTTTTTTTTCATTGAATCTTAATTTAAAATGAATGTGTGAATACAAATAATTCTATAACAATTGCAGTTTTTAAATCATTTTCAACATCTTCCCCTTTTTTAACATTCAATTTAAATTCTGCAACGTTAAATAATACATTTTTAATTTTCGTATCACTGCAAGTTATGAAACAAATTTGCGATCTACACCAGTTTTACTGATTACGAGACCGATATTTAATCGAATTAATCATTATCTTATCGTAGTTGCAGTGTAATGTAACTTTCAATGGCCGTTTGGTAGTGTTTATAATTTGCATGGCAGCTTAATTTTTGCTGTATAAAATTATTATTTCACAGTTCTTTTTGTTTCAGCTAAAAGGATTGAGATTGTAATGTTTGAATGAGATGTGAAACTTTTGTTGTTCATAGAAATATGTTGTCAAAAGGCTAAGAAAATGTAACAAAAAAATCTGAAGTCATTCCTATTAGAAAGTTTATATCATATGTGAACCAATTACGAATAACTGGGTCATTGTCAAAATAAGGTACATTTTCAGCAATTTTTTTTCGAAATTTTAAAGTATGATTTTTTCCACAAAATATTTTATTATATTTAATAAAATGGTAATTGTAACTCAAATAATGCAATGACTGAGCTTAATTGGCTCATTAACACAATTACAATAATTACTTAAAAGTAAGCATTAGTTAGACCAATGACATGCGTTAGGCCAGTGACATTTTGCATTAGATAGGTAACATTTTTCTATTAATCCAAAGACATTCTTTATTAAAGTTGTGAATAATCATAATATTATTATAACTTTTAAAAAACAATTTTTCTACATGAAATTATTTCATTGCTTAGCATTGTGTCACTGGTATAACAGGATTTGTCACTAGCATAACAAATGTATTGTTAGGCCAGTGACTGTTAGACCAGTGACATTTCTTTAAAAATAAATTCTTATTCCTTATTTAAAAATTGTAATATTGTGGTTTAGAGTGTTAAACACAACTTTATATGCTGAATTATTATAATCTTTTTATTAAATTGATTTGACTGTTATCAGTTTAATAGAATACTTGTTAGACCAGTGACACATAATAAAAGAACTCGGCTGACTTA
This sequence comes from Maratus speculifer, assembly GCA_964019185.1. Taxonomy (NCBI): domain Eukaryota; kingdom Metazoa; phylum Arthropoda; class Arachnida; order Araneae; family Salticidae; genus Maratus; species Maratus speculifer. The sequence goes on along the minus strand of OZ025289.1, from coordinate 254,501,950 downwards.
GTAATATATTTTTCTTTTTTTAAGCAGTAGATCACATGAAGACAGCTAGTTTTTCCACTATTTTGTTTATAAACAGTGTTGCTAACATAAAAAAGCCAATTCAATCAATTTTTATCATCAGAATAATATTTAAAATTGAAAAATATTAGTTGTTAGACCAGTGACACAAAACACGTAAGACAGTCTTATTTAATTTAATTAATCCATATTAAAATCAGTTTTCAGACAGAATTGTAATAAGTACAGAAAATTTATACTGTTCTCAAAATAAAATTGCCCAAATCAACGAAAATAGCAATTATTAATTAGAAATTATAACATGCTGAAAATCAAAGATTGGGTTTGAGACAAAAATGATTCCCATTGAAAAGTCAATAGTTCATTTTTATTTTTTGCCCAATTTAATTTTTTTTTATATAAATTACTTAGTTTAATACTCTGATTATTAAAAAAAGAAATGAAGAACAATTAAGGGTTTGAAATTTTTATCTACTTTTAATATTATAAATTTTAGAATAGTAAGACACAAAATTGTACTTATTTTGAAAATGACCCAACTGCATAAACGGTCGAAATCAAACAATTGTGTAATAACTGTTTAAAATTTTATTTTATAAATGCAGGTTGAAATTGAATATCTTTGATGGACTTCTGCTTGAAAAAAAAAAAAAAAAATCAGCAGATAATTTGCACTGGTAGTTAATCTGCACTTAAAATTTTTGAGGTTTTTTAACAGATAATCTGCGCATTATAGGCCAGAAATCACAGGTACCTAAAATTAAAAGAAATATGTTTTTGAATTCAGAGTAACAAAAGCTTTCACACTATATACAAAGAAAAGATTTTTTTCCAAGTGTTTTAATTAGGCCCTCTACATTTTTTCTAAATATATTTGTGAATGTTTAAAAATCTGTAAATATGTGGACAATAGTCTTTATTATTTCCCCAAATTTGAACTTTCCATGTTTCATAGTTTGCAAGCAAAATAGTTGTGACACGCAGATACAGGAGTGATCTAATAATTGTTCAATTTTCATTTTTTAACTATGGAACCCTAAAAATACTCACCCATGCTTTTTTTCTATAACACAGTGTGGGAATTCTCAGAGAGAGGCCCTCTGTAGGTGATCGTTATTTCAAAAATTGCCTCCATGTTTGAAAAGTAGACATAATTTTCAAATGGCCGATACTTGTCATATCACTCTGTGATAATTTAATGATAAAATATATCTGGGCTGGTACATCCCCCCCCCCCCTTCATGACTATACATGAATACTTATTTTTTAATAATGTGGTTCAGAATGCAAGAAAAGTATGGTTAAAGAAAAATATGATTGAAAGCTCTCTAAGGGAAAAAAGTATATTTTTAAAAGTATTTCTTTGTAGTAAAAGCAAATTAAATTTCTAAAGATTTTATTATACAGAAATACAATATCATTATTACTTGAACAAAAACCTGCCAAATTGACATGGGTTTATATCAACTTTCTTTCCTGGAAAGAAAAAATTTACAGGGCGATTTGTTTCCAATAAAATAAAGTCCTGAGTTGATTAAGCACAAATAAAATGAAGGATATATCCGGACCGAATAGACTTCAGAAAAATGTGGCCCAGAATGACCAGGAAAGAATGAAGGCCAAGTCCAGCTTAGTTACAGTCTTCAGAAAAATGTAAGCCTGAATTTGCCGAGGTTTAGATTACTGGTCTGGTCAGACAGATTCATTCTGGATCCATGGAGATCTTTAAGATAAGCTATGAAGACATCAAACTTTGCTTAAGGTTAATCATTGTTTCATTCAATGATTAATACTAATGGATGAGTGAGTGAGGTGAGGGTTAACTAACTTTCAATGAAAGGGCTTGTAAAAGTTCTTGGGTCATTTTCAAAATAAGGTACATTTTCAGCAATTTTTTTTCGAAATTTTAAAGTACGATTTTTTCCACAAAATATTTTATTATATTTAATAAAATGGTAATTGTAACTCAAATAATGCAATGACTGAGCTTAATTGGCTCATTAACACAAATACAGTAATTACTTAGTAAGCATTAGTTAGACCAACGTTAGGCCAGTGACATTTTGCATTAGTTAGGTAAAATTTTTCTATTAATCCAAAGACATTCTTTATTAAAGTTGTGAATAACCATAATATTTTTATAACTTTTAAAAAACAATTTTTCTACATGAAATTATTTCATTGCTGAGCATTGTGTCACTGGTATAACAGGATTTGTCACTAGCATAACAAATGTATTGTTAGGCCAGTGACATTTCTTTAAAAATAAATTCTTATTCCTTATTTAAAAATTGTAATATTGTGGTTTAGAGTGTTAAACACAACTTTATATGCTGTATTATTACAATATTTTTATTAAATTGATTTGACTGTTATCAGTTTAATAGAATACTTGTTAGACCAGTGACACATAATAAAAGAACTCGGCTAACTTAGGAATATTTTTTTCTTTTTTTAAGCAGTAGATCACATGAAGACAGCTAGTTTTTCCACCATTTTGTTTACAAACAGTGTTGCTAACATAAAAAAGCCAATTCAATCAATTTTTATTATCAGAATAATATTTAAAGTTGAAAAATATTAGTTGTTAGACCAGTGACACAAAACACGTAAGACAGTCTTATTTAATTTAATTAATCCATATTAAAATCAATTTTCAGGCAGAATTGTAATAAGTACACAAAATTTATATTGTTCTGAAATAAAATTGCCCAAACCGACGAAAATAGTAATTATTAATTAGAAATTATAACATGTTGAAAATCCAAATTTGGGTTTGAGACAAAAATGATTCCCATTTAAAAGTCAATAGTTCATTTTTATTTTTTGCCCAATTTAATTTATTTTTATATAAATTGCTTAGTTTAATACTCTGATTATTAAAGAAAGAAATGAAGAACAATTAGAGGTTTGAATTTTTTATCTACTTTTAATATTATAAATTTTAGAATAGTAAGACACAGAATTGTACTTATTTTGAAAATGACCCTCTTGCACTCGGCCTTGCTTTTCACTAAGAATGTTATTGTTTAGTATCATACGAATTAGCAATTACCGAAATTGTCAAAAAAGAAATAAAATCTACTTATTTCAAAATGTTGATACAGAGCAAATCCATCTCAGCTCAGGCAGGGCATGTCAAATCACCATCACAGATTTTTTTCAAAAAAATTCAGTAGTTAGAACTAAGTGATTTATAAAATTTCCTAAAAGGATTTTTCCCTAAAAAATTTATTTCTCTGATTACAGCACTTTAAAGTTCATGATAAAATTGGCAGTTTTCAGAAAAACTGAAAAACGCTTCATTTTGAAATGAACACAATACCAAACATATTCAGTCAATTTATTTTTTATAAACAGTTATTAAACTGAATTTTACTTTGGCATAGTTTTAAAAAAATATAGTGGCATTTTTACTTAATTAAAAAAATTAGATTTTAAGTACAAAATATATAATTATTAGTGAATTTAAGATTTTTTTTCAGAATGAAAAAAAATATTTTAAAGCTAAACATTGATGGCAATCCAAAGACCTTTAATGGGAGTTTTACAGCAAATTTTATTTTAACTCTAAGGTGCTTACAACTTTTGTAATTATATTTTAAATTATGCAAAATTTTGTAAAATCACTACTTTTGAAATGCAATTTCTCAAAAACACCATTTTTTAAAAATCTGATAATATGCTCAATTCATACCTTATTAGTCTCTACTAAATACCTTACAAGCAAATCGTGTGTTTTTGCTTAGAATATTTTATATGATTTTTTGAAAATAACATGTTGTGTGTATTTTTCAACAGACCACAAAGGCAAGTTCTTCCTTATTTAACCGAACTTGTAATGTAATTAATATTTCAAACTAAAAAATACATCACTAGTACATAATTATTACTGTTAAATTATAGCTAATCATTTGCTTAAATTTAAAATTGCGTAAAATACAGCCAATAATAAAGTTAGTATTGATCATATGTCATTTCATTCCATACTCATAAATGTGCTAAATTCATCTACAGTGTGTTAAATATTTTGTTATATAGTATGGATATAATATATTAAAATGCAAATACATACATTACAACTGAATTAGATTTTTTTTCAAATTTAGTTTTTTTTCCAATTAGTTTTTTTTTCTCAGAAAACCAGAAGATCAAGCTTTTTCTTATTTCTCTGTATTTATAATAATATTTTTTAATAAAAAAATAATAATATGCACATTATTATGGCAGATAAATATAAGCTAATCTTCAAAAATTCCTATTCATAAAATTAAATAAGCCAAACCCCTTAAAAAAAATCTGCGCTTGTGATGCATTTTGACTTTGCTGAAAATTACTCACTAATACTGCCAAATGAAGTACAAAGCTACCACTGGCAGAATACTCAGATATCGTTAGTTACCTGCACAGCATACTTTAGAGAAGAAATAAAGAGTTTTATCATAGTTTCTGATGATTAACTCATGATACAGCTCATGCTGTTTGTGACATAGAAAAAGTAAAAAAAAGAATTATTTAAGTTGTACCAATTACAAACACTGGAATCACCTGTGTATATATCAGATGGAGCTGGAGCACATTTTAAAAACAAGTATCAGTTTTATGAATTGCACAAAAATAAAATTGTACTAAAGTAGAGGATATTTTCAGGTACTGGCCATGTTAAAAGTGCATGTGATGCTGAAACAAGCACTATGCAACAAAATTTAATCTCCAAAAGGATCCAATAAAAGCTATCCAAAATTCCGTCTCATTTGTTGCTGAACTATCTTCTCTGCTAAAAAATAACATTCTAGTCCATCCAGACAAAAATATTACTCAATCCTATAGAACTAATAATGAGAAAGAATATGCTAATGCAAAATCTATTGTTGGTTTTAGATATAAACATTATAGGGTGATTGTAAATAATGAAAATTATATGGAACGAGCAAGTAAAAATGAATTGACAAAAGTTGAAACCTTCAGCCAAATGAAAAGACAATATTCAATACATAGTTTCCAAATCGGTGATGTCATTGGATGCATTTATGAAAATAATTGGTGGATAGGACAAATCAATGGTATATCAATCACAAGAACTAAATGACATTAAAGTATCATTCATGTACCCAACATGGTCCATAGATAAAGCATTCCAGTGGCCAAAAGAATCTGGAAAGAAAAAATATGAATGTGCAACCATTGGAAAATGTGCTTCTAGAAACAGAAAAATCAGTTACAATAGGACAATCTGAGCGACTTCATACCTTCAACGATAAGGAGTTGAAGTTAATTTAAGAAACCTTCACTACCTAATTCTTCTGTTATGTATGTATTTGCGCATTAATATATTATATCCATACTATATAAAAAAATTTTTACACACTGTAGATGGATTTAACACATTCATGAGTATGGAATGAAATAACATATCATCAATACTAATTTTATTATTGGCTGTATTTTACGCAATTTTAAATTTAAGCAAATGATTAGCTATAATTTAACAGTAATAATTATGTACTAGTGATGTATTTTTTAGTTTGAAATATTAATTACATTACAAGTTCGGTTAAATAAGGAAGAACTTGCCTTTGTGGTCTGTTGAAAAATACACACAACATGTTATTTTCAAAAAATCATATAAAATTTTCTAAGCAAAAACACACGATTTGCTTGTAAGGTATTTATTAGAGACTAATAAGGTATGAATTGAGCATATTATCAGATTTTTAAAAAATGGTGTTTTTGAGAAATTGCATTTCAAAAGTAGTGATTTTACAAAATTTTGCAAAATTTAAAATTGAATTACAAAAGTTGTAAGCACCTTAGAGTTAAAATAAAATTTGCTGTAAAACTCCCATTAAAGGTCTTTAGATTGCCATCAATGTTTAGCTTTAAAATATTTTTTTTCATTCTGAAAAAAAATCTTAAATTCACTAATAATTATATTTTTTATACTTAAAATCTAATTTTTTTAATTAAGTAAAAATGTCACTATATTCTTTAAAATTACCCAAAGTAAAATTCAGTTTAATAACTGTTTATAAAAAATAAATTGACTGAATATGTTGAATATGTTTGGTATTGTGTACATTTCAAAATGAAGCGTTTTTCAGTTTTTCTGAAAACTGCCAATTTTATCATAAATTTTAAAGTGCTGTAATCAGAGAAAAAAATTTTTTAGGGAAAAATCCTTTTAGGAAATTTTATAAATCACTTAGTTCTAACTACTGAATTTTTTTGAAAAAAATCTGTGATGGTGACTTGACGCATATCAGTACTGTCTGCCTGAATTGAGATGGAATAGCTCTACAAAAATGATCTTTTTCAAAATGCTAATGATTTTTTCCCCTCATTTTGAAATAAAAGTAAAATTAATTCTGTATTTCATTATTTTTTCCATTTTGTGTGTCTATCTTTTGGATCTTATTAGAAACTGCTTTTTAATAGTATTTAATTACTAGTATATCTTTGAAAAGTTAAGATTATTTTGAAATTCATTTTGTAAAAAAATTTTCATTTAATTAATGAAATAGAAGTCAGTTTATTATTGCTACATTTAACAAACATGGCAAATGCATTCAAACAGCAAATTTAAACTTACTAAAGAATTCATTTCATTAATTCCATGAAGAATACTATGTATTTCTTTTTGTGATTCAGCTAATTTTGTCATGTGGTTTTTTAGCTTAGACAAATCTCCAAATGCATCTAAAAGTAAAAATAGACAAAAATAATAGAATGAACTACATAATAATATGAAACTTTAAGAAAAAACTAGGTAGTATCCACCAAGATTTAACATTAAACAACCAATTACTAAAAAAATACTTAAATTTCTGATTAATTGTTTTTAAATTGATTAAGTAATATAAATTGATAAATTGCTTTACTGTACTGTTTATAAGTAGTTCCTATATATATAAGATTGAAATGAATATTTGGTAGATCATAATATTTATATTTTACCATGGCTATACTGCATAATATCCTTTATCATTTCAATACAATGTTGTTGAAAAACTGTTTTTGCAAAATCATCACATTCATTCAAGTCATCGATTTCAGAATTTATAGGAATAACAGGAGCAGTCATTTTTTATCAAAATTTTGAATCGTGGTTCTTCTGTTTAAAGATTTCTAAATACCAAAGACAAATTTGTTATTGATTTTGATTGATTCATTGGTTGGTATCACAAAGGAACCTGGTAAAGGGCTACGTCCATGGAACTAAGGACGTGTTCAGCATAACTCGAGATGAAATGAAAATCAAGGCGAAGTGTGACGTCAACTTTTCGTACTGCCCTCTACAATCGGTCGGTAACATTGGTTACTTTGGTAACTTCGAGGGTAAGTTGCGCTGCGCGGAACACGCCCTAGTCCTTTGTTTGTTCCAGGGAGATATCCACATTATCCAGGGAGATATTGTAGTACCATGGTTTGTTCCATGGCTACGTCGAATGCTGCCAAAATCCTAATCCTAATCTCCACAGATTAGCTAACCAACCAACCAAAATCCTTGAAAAGTCCTCGCAATTAAATACAATCCCCTTACCAACCAACCAACTATTTAATAATAGATAAACATGAAGCGATATTTGTAAGTTGCGAGTCCTTTTATTCTACGTGTTTTTATTTATTATTTTCTTCCAATTTATAATTATTAGTTTTAACAGTTATCTACTTATAGAAAATACATTTATATTTCATTTAATATACTTTATTTTATCATTTCACGACATAATTTGTATATTTCTATGAAAATATAACTAATACTCAATGAAAAATACGGCACAAATGTTTGATACATTTAAATGAAGTTTTCTGGTATTTAATTATAGAGAATAATACTCCATCAAAATTTAAACTCAAACTCGAGGAGGGAGAAACATTAGTATTGTATTTTGTATCCCAGGATCCTGTCTTTGAAAGAGTCTCGTATCATAAAACTGCAAAACAAAGCTGGTGCTGCACAGTGTTTTTTAGAATTATTGTGTATTTATTAGCTAGTAATTGAAAACATTTGATAATGCAGCATCCTGTCAGACATAGTTATCATTAATAAGTATTTTGACTATTTATTAAAATATATGTAAAAATAAAATTGCACCAATGTCATTTAAAAGAGATCTAACAAGAGCAAAATAAACTGTTATCCATTTCAAAGAAAAATTTCACACCTTCCAGGAAAGTTTTGATATGATGCCCCTACTTGTAATTTGAATTGCCATATATATATATATATATTCTTAATTCAAATAACAAATTACAGTAGACTCCCTCAAATCCTCACTCCTAAAATCCGCAACTCTCTAAAATCCGCACATATTTTACAGATGTAAACAATGAAACATTCAGTTCAGATGTAGGTGCAAAAATTGATGTTTTCAGTTTTATATCAATTCCATACATTTTTTAATTTATAATTTTTGTTAAGGTTATTGAATTCATGTTTTTTCATGAAGAAAGAACAATTTATTTCTGAAAAAATAAAGATATTGCTAATATCATTGGTAATCACAATCTTACCAAATATGTATTAATCAAGCTTTTTTAGTTATTAAGTCTGGCTAAACCTGAAATAAAGCTTCATTATTTTATGATCCTGATGTGAATTAGTAATGTACCTTTATGAGGCTAAGTTTCATTGAATAATTTAGGAAAAACACATTTCCTCTTTTATAATGAATATTTAATTGCACATTATTGATATAATTAACTTGACCTTCCCTTTTAGTATTTTAATCATTTTAAAAAATATCTAAATTTTTATTATTTTAGTTTATTACTTTTTTTAATATTTTAGTGTATTGTATGCATTCATTATACTTTTGATTTCATTATTAATTACATTCAAATTATTTTTAAAAAATGTAAACAAAGCAATGACCAGAAATCCGCAAAATTCTAAAATCCGCAAAACCTCTGGTCCCAAGCTGTGCGGATTTGAGGGAGTTTACTGTAATTTTGAAAGAATATAAGTTATTCGTTAGTTATCTTTGTTCATATTTTCTTAGCTTTCTCCTTTTTTCAACATTGGTACCTGAGATTCCAACTATGAAATTAAGTGCTGAGCAAAATTAAAATTACTATATTTTTCAGCAGATTATACAATAAAAAACTTGAAAATGTTGTTAGGTGGATCATACAAAGATTTTTTTTTTCTTACTGCAAAGTTGAATTGTAAAATTTTCAGAAAATCGGCATTTTTTTTTCCTAAGGGGTGAATAAAATATGGCACAAATCACTAGTGATTTGAAATTAAACCTCTGACCTCCATTGCAAATATTTTATTGTATCACTTTATTAGAGATTTTATTCCATGAGATTTGCTGGGGTGTTTTTGTGACCAGTTGACTACATTTATGATTTTATTCTGAGATTGTTCAACAAAATTTATGATTTTATTTCATGATCATTCAATGAAATTCATAATTTTATTTCAAGATTGGTTGACAAAATTGTGGTTTATGTCTGCAATAGATTGATTAAATTTGCTTTTTTTTCATAACCTATTGATGAAATTTAAGATTTTCTCCTTAATCAATTGATGCAATTCTCAATGTTTTTATGTGATTATTCAACAAAATTCATTATTTTATTCCGCGATTGTTTGATGAAATTCATATTATCTTCTGGAATTTTTTCATGAAATTCTTTATTAATTTCTAAAATTAATTAACAAAATATGCAGTTTTTTTTTTCCCAACCAAATGATGAAATTTAAGATTTTTTTTTTTTTTTTCTTCAACCAATTGACAAAATTCATGACTTTTTTTCATGATTTTTTGACAAAATTTGCAATTATATTCTTTGATCATTTGATGAAATTTACGATCTTTTTCAATGTATAATCTGCCAAGAATTTTTTCTCTGATTGATTTGGAATAAAACCTTGTGAACTATCTATACATAGGAAAGGACAGTAATTTATTATTAGCATCAGTATCAAATTAAATTTAATTATATAAAATTGAGACTTGAAACAGAAAATGTTTATTAGCATGGTCAGATCACAAGGAAAAAAATAAATCAAAATTATGATAGTTTGTCTTTGAGCAATTTCTACCCAAAATATTTTTTAAATCAAAATGTATTTAAAAATAATAATCTGCTTTTTTTTCACAAAAATACTTAATAAATAATATTCTAGAATGCACTATTTTACATATAAAAGTTTATTACGTGGTATATTCAAAAATTTGTTAAGAATGATTTCTTCTTGGTAATTTCATAGATCTTGATATGGATATACAGTATGGAACCATTTATCCGGAAACCAGTTAACCGGAAAACAAGCTATCCGGAATGATATTTCTAATAGACTGATGTTAGAATCTTTTTAGAAAAAAGTATCATACACAATCAGTTTGACATATGCATTGCTTGAAACAATTGTATAGTTTGATAATAATATCTAGTATTTGGAATGAAAGCATATAATCATATTATAGATTAATAAATAATATTACAATATTATAGATGTTTGCATTTTTATGCCGAGAAAACAGAAGAATTTTTGTTCAAGGAGTTCTCATAAATTATCTTCTTTCAAACTCTAACAATTGATCTTACTTGCATCAGATTCTTAGTTCAAGTAATCTAATAATCAATTTAAAATTAGAAGTAATACCACAACTACATATGTTTCACAAAACTTATCAATTGGATGCTGCTTTAATGCCCAACCAGTTAACTGGAAAAACCAGTTATCCGGAATACATCTGACCCCAACAGTTCCGGATAAATGGTTCTGTACTGTATTAAAGATATTTAAATAAAATTTTCTACTTCAGTTTAATTATTTTACAAAAGTAGTTGATTCTTATTAAACATTAATTTCTATAAAATCTTAATGGAATAGAGTTTTCATGGAAATAAATTTCATGTTTTAAGTTGTCAACCTTACTTTGAATTCACCAATTTTGATTGACAAACCAATTTTATGTCTCTCAAAATTATGTTTATCGTCAAGTTTTACAAGATTTTTTTTATATGATTGTATTTTTACCACTTTAACCGTGGATAAAATCATCATCATCAAAAATCTAACTTTACTAAAATAACATTAAAAGAGTTATATTACAGACTTAGATAAACTTTAATCTATAAAATTGCTGGGTGTAAACTGCACAAATACATTCTTGAAACCTATTTGTAGAGGATATGATAACCTGCTAATAGACTACAGCATGATAATTTTTTGAATAGAAATTGCCTAACTCTTATTCAATGAATTATTTTATTGTTAATTCATATTTTTAATGATGATAATGTGTGGTAACAATTACTAAATTATTCATAGTAATTAAAATTATATATGTTTAATCTAATACAGGGCATGAAATTTCAGCTTAAAAGGTACTCGCCACTATTTTACATTCATTCAGACAACAACATCAGCCCCCACACCTACGCAGAAAATGAAATATTTATGACAAATTTAATTTAAAATTATGATTGTTAGAAGGAGCTATCTGTTGAATCCAGAATATTTTACATTTATGAAAAATATGCAATATTTTAAAAAATATTAACAGATGTAATATGATAAACTTTTAATTGACAGAAAAAAAAAAAAAAAAAAAAAAAAATTGCAGAAATTGATAAAACGAAACATATTTACTGCAAAAAGAAAAAAATAACATTAACTCAAAATAAGCTTGAAATAAGGTTTCAGTGGTTGCAGAAAACATAGCAATGATAAGTTCCTGTACTATTAGCATTTTAGGTTTGTGTAGCGTTGTCTTTCTGTACTGAAATACCACTTATCAATCGCAGATATATGGCCAAACTCTGTCAGGGTGGGTCCATTAACATAAATTCTGAGCAAATCGTTCATTGACTCAGTCTTCAGAGAATTCCTGTATGCTGTCTTGAGTCTGTTGTGACATCTGAACCCTCTCTTACATGAATCTGTTCTTACTGATAAAACAACACAAAGTGTTAGGATCTGGAGCAAATTGGTGAATCTTGCTGAACATTTTAAAGTGTAAACTTGCTCCAGCATCTCTTTCAAGTCAGTGATGGGAACATAAATTTAAATTCTGCCTCTCTGCCAATGCAATATCTACTTTTTCATTAAAGAGATTTGGGTTCAAATACATAAAGAGCTTCTTTATTCCTTCTATTCCAAATTCAAGAATTTTTTCTTTGGGGGAGCCAACCCATGGTATAAAAAATATGCAGATATGATAACACATCTGATGCATAGATTGCAGTCATTCTGTAATGTATATCTTTGTATGCTTAAATAATATCCCTCTTAAAGTCTGAAACTTTTCTTTCCAATTTTTGTATTTGTCAGGTGCACATCCTTGATTATCTCTGAAATGGATAGATGGTCTAAAAATTCCTGTTTGCTTGGGCCAACACTAGATTCAAGATCTATTAGAACTGAGATGAATGTTCAATTTTTATTTTCAAAGATGAAATGAGAAGTTCCTTGTTTTGTAATGCCACACTTAGAGTTCAATTTCTGGTAGAAATCCAAAAGAAAGTACAGAACTTTAATAAATTTATAATACTTCACACTTTTCAGAAAATCCTTAGCTTTAGAACTGTCATTGTCTTTTCCACGAGCCACTTTTTCATTATGGCTTACAACAGTGTTTCAAGTTTGCAAGAGAAATTTTACTGCACTTTCTTTGCTGGATAAACATCTAATAGTGTGAATATCACCCAGTTTAAGAATTTCTTCTCCTAGAATTTCTGCTCTTTATTTCAACATATGAAGCCTTTTAGCAGAGGCATGATAAAATTTAAAAATACTTCTAACAATTGAATTAATGTTTAGGAATATTCAACTTCACCACATGCATCCAAAACAGATTACTGTTAAAGGTTTGCAAGAAAGTGAATGTTTATCGATTTAGGACAAATAGATTTCAGTTTCATCAGAGTTTCCCCCAGGTTTAAAAAAGGGCAGGGCGTTACTGTTCTGAAAAGGGCACTTTTTCATTTTTAAGGGCATTTATATAGAATTGAATCTAGAATCTAGCGGTTCAAAAAGTCGTGAAAAAGCAAAAATTTTATCAAAAAATTGAAAAAGATAAAAAAGGAAAATTTTGTTAAAAGATCACGAAAAAACGGCAAATATTGTTAAAAGATCATGAAAAAATGACAAATTTTATTAAAAGATCGCAAGAACAACAGTTTTTGTTAAAAGATTGCAAAAAACGACATATTTTGCTTAAAAAAATCGCGAAATCTCTTGAAAATATTGCAAAAAAACAAAACTTTTCACAGAATTTTCTGTTTTATTGTGATTTTTGGACGAAATTTGCCATTTTTTTCGCAAATCTTTTGACGAAATCAGCCGTTTTATCGTTATTTTTTGACGAAAGTTGCCGTTTTTTGCGACTTATTTGACAAAAATTTCCGTTTTATCGTGATTTTTGGAAGAAATTTGTCATTTTTCCACGATCTTTTGAGTAAATCTGCCGTTTTGTGAAATTTTGTGACAAAATTAGCCATTTTTTGCGAATCTTGCCGGAAATTAGTTGTTATTTCGCGATTTTTAATGAAACTTGCCGTTTTTTTTTTGTGATTTTTTGACGAAATTACCTGTCACATGGTTCCCACTGGGATGTGTATGAAGCAATTTTTTACATAATTTACACACTGTAGCGCGTTCGGATCACCACTGGAGAGCTGCGTTTTTTCAAATGTGGGGCAAGAAGGGTGCTATTTTTTTGAATGAATGACAAGAAGGGCGCTAGTTTTTGGTTGAGGGGCAAGAGGGGTGCTATTTTTTTAAACTGGGGGGGGCAGAGCGCCCCCCCCCCTGAATCCCTCTGGGGGAAACTGATTTCATAGCTAAACCTGATTTGTATCCAACCATATTTGGAGTACCATCACTACCATAACCTGCAATATAACACATGTTTCTATATTCATTTGGACCTATAATTGTATCTAGAAAATCAGTTATGGCAGTGAAATAACTGGATGAAGTAGAATTTGGCAGCTCTATTAATACTGAATGTCCTCTTTGATATGATTATCTTTTCATCCACTTATAAAACATACACATTTGTATGCTGAACAGATGATCGATCTGTAGAACTACCAACTAGAATGCTGATATATATACACTTTTTTAAGTTTTCCACTCTATCTAACATCAAAGTTTCAGCAATAAAATGGGTAAAATACCTGCATTGTTTTTCATTGCCATATTGTATTAAAATATCCACAATTAATTTCTCAGCCAAACACAAAAGATCTGCAAAGTCTTTAACCGATTTATCATGTTTTACAGTATAGTATGCCACATTGAATATATTTTTCAAATGAGAAAACATATGTTGGTCCGTTTTCTTCAGACAGTTTGCCATTGGTGTTTCTGATGGGTATATTTTTGCCTTTACAATGGCAACATTTTCACAGTGAACTTTGCTTTGGTTGTGAAAAACAAATGACTCTTTTTTAAACGGCCCAGAAAAGCAATGTATCTATTTTTTATCAACATTACTGGAAGGCACCTGCTAGCAAATTTTGCATTTTGCCAAACTAGTTTTATCATCATATAAAAGCCATTCAAAATGACTTAGGTTCTCCTTGTTGAATTTTCTTTTAACTGGAAATGGTGACTCAAAATCACTGCCACATTTCTTTTCAGCAAAACTGGAAAAGGAAAAAGTGGATTATTGCTACTATCAGATTCATTCTCACTTTGCTTAACTTACGTTTGCACGCATTCACTTTCAACATTTGTGATCTCATCTTTATCACATTTTTCGTTTGATGTATTACTTTTAGTAAAAAAGGACTCTATATTATTCCTTTGTCTTTTCTTTATGGCATTAATAATAGTTTAAAAAGAATTAAAATATTACTTTAATTACCACCAACTACCACAGAAAAAGAAAAATGCTAAATCGAAAGAAACAGAATATTTGAGAGAGAATGTATACTTTTTTACTGTATTTCAAGCTGCAGCAGTTAGGTAACGACAACCGAATCTCTTCGCGCAGGAGTGAAGAGCGATCTGATTCGGTATTGGCACGAGCGCAGTATGAAAGTTAGGGGGGTGAATGCAGACAGGGGAATTTCATTCCTCCCTAGGAAAGACGAAGTAATAGGCGATGGAGCATTTTTACTTCTTTTGGAAAATAAATACCATCGCTTCATTTTGAAATACTTCCGTGTATCGCTGTGAATAATTAGATTTGAAACACAACATTTTAAAGACGAACTTACTCACCAACCTTAAATATTTATTTGCCAATGGCGAGCTGGCGAGTGGAAATTTCACCCCTGATCTAATATGTTGCAGAGGTAAATTTAGTTTTAGGTAAGTAGAAACTTACTTGCCATAATCAGTATCTAATGAGCATATCTATTGTACTTAAAACAGAGCAAACCCAAAGATATTTTCTTACCAATACAAAAAAGTGTTCTTACCAAACCAATTTATCCAACTGCTAATCTTGCTAATAATTAAAATCTTTATGCACAATTCAAAGACTTCATAATCCAGGTGAAACTCATTAGTGTTAGACTGTATAATCTTCAATGAGGTATTGCAACTTTAGCTGGTGCATATTCAATTTGACTAAAAAATATAAAAGAAGCTTCTCTATGATGATAGTTTGAGACTGCAAAAAATAGAATGGCATTAGCTCTGGAATCTTTTCATTTGTTCATCTAAAATGTCAAAGTGATATGTTAACCAAACTGCAAATTTAGTCTGCTCAGTGTATAGTTCATGTATAAAAGAAAATTTTTAACCGACTTCAAAGAGGAGGTTATGATTTCGACCTGTATGTATTTGTTGTTCACGCATAACTTTTGCAAATATGAACCGATTTTGATAATTCTTTTTTTGTTTGAAAGCGTATGAGGCCCATGTGGTCCCATTTGAATTTCATAAAAATCTGATAATTAGAACTTTTTAAAAATAAAAACTTTAAATTTGAAATTCATTTTGAAGCAATCGACCAATTAGAAGTGTTCCTTTTGCATGCTTTTATGTTTCACCTACAAAGACACACGATCTTTTCCCTATTAAAAGTTCGAAGTTTTTGCTGCATCGTCACTCCACCGCTTTTATGGAATATCTCTATTTTGACTAATGAGAATTCACCATAGTACAATGAAGTAATCATTTTCTATAAAAGCGATGGATAGACGATAAAGTAAAAGTTTCAAATTTTTAATAGTGTTCAAAGTGCAAAATCCTAACTGGACGAGGGCCAAGATTCACATAAATTTTGCGCTGTTTGCGAAACGAGATTTATTAACAAGAAAATTTATTTAAAACATGCAAAAAAAATCTCGTAAAAATTTTAAAATTTGAACGAGATATTTGAAAAGAACGCCCCCATAGACTTCACATTATCATCCGGGTCTTTTTCTGTGCCTAGTGTGGGGCCTTAAAGTTTGCTGAATGCGATAAATTTCCGAAATGTTAAAGCTTAAATGGACAAGTTCTCGCATCCACTAAAGCGGAAATAGACATCGATACCAATCGACATCCTTAAGTTGTTGAAAAGATGAAAATCCTTTCGTATATATTTTGCTCCGGAGGAAAAAATTATCTCTACATATCAATGCAAAATAAAGTGCATAGATATGTGTAGCAAAATTATCTTTAGATTCAGATTTGGTTACCGGATTAGACACCAGAATGATTTCAGATTTTGTTCATGTAGGATTCCTCGATGTGAATATGACGACATATGGAGCACAGTATACGATTGATTGAAAAGATTCTGGACAAAAATGAGTCATCAAGGGGGTCCTTGTGGCCGAGTGGTTAAGACACCACGCTGCTAATCTCTTGAGAGCGAAGGAGATTGTGGGTTCGAATCCCGCCGGATCCGTTGCACACACTCTTTATGTGTAGCTCCCGGTTATACTTTTCTTGTGTCGTAATATTTCCTTGTGCTATGTTGTCCTTGTATGTCCACGAATTTGTAAAATAATATGGATTATGTATTTATGTCTGTGTAGAAATAAAGGATCATTCGGCGTACAATCTAATTCTACCAGGAAATCATCATCAAATTTTATAATAGAAAATGCGTAGCATTGCGATACATTGTTAAAAATTTATCTTTTGCTGCATCGTCACTCCATCCCTTTTATGGAATATCTCATAAATACACTGTAAAAAATTTTACCCTTCTTCTGCATCGTCACTCCCCCGCTTTTATAAAATATTTGTCTTTTGACCCATGAGAATGCTCCATGAAGGCTGAAATAATCGTATTCCATAAAAGCGGTGGGGCGAGTTTCAAATTTTTAACAGTTTAGCTGGGACAAAAGCGTCCGTGAAAAAAGTATTTGGGTATCAAATACTGTCACTCTCATATAGATGCAGCCAAGTACAGGTTATGATTTTCGGATTCCTCGTCGAATCATCACCGCTCATTTCCGATGCCTTTACTGCATTTATAGGAATTAGATTGTTGTTGTTTATCTATTGAATCATAGAGCGATTTTTGTTAAAATCTTTCTTTTTGCTTTTTCTGACTGAAGGGGGAGTACTTTTGACTTCACTAGAAAAGCATTTTACTATTCATAGATACATGGAGTCATTTTGTTGTTTACTCATATATGGAAGCGCTTTGCCGCGCGCTTATCTGTAAGGACACTTTACTTGAGGCATTGTCACCTTTCGATAACCACTTCAGATGTCCATACGATTAGATGTTGACTTTAAGATTTCATGAATGCGGTAGCTTTTCGTCGTGCCAGATCTGAAGAAGTTACCACATCCAGAAAACCTAAAGATTCACAACAATACTAACCGATTTTGAAAGTGTCTTTTGAAAAGTTGACAATCAAACAGTGACAAGTAAAGCGAATACATCAGAACTCAGCGAAGTGCGTTCATTAGTAATGCGTTGCAAAGAGCCATCATATGTCAGTACACATAATTATGTATTACGGTATAAATAACTAAAAAGTAGGAAATAAATTAAACTTTTTCAAAAAAATGTATAACCGACTCCAAAAAAAGCGCTAAAAAGAATTAAATAATTCTATAAAATTCTCTAATGACAAATCGTTATCCAATAACCACACATTGACTATCATGTACCGGTATAAAACGGTTAAATTTAATATATAGAATTTAATATCCATCAAACATAGGTTTTCCAGAGAATATTTTTTACAAGAGATTAATTTACATATTTTTGATTTAATTTTTGAATATATACATATAAAAAGTAAGGAATTACTTTTTGAAGTTGGTGCCAAATTATCTTTAGTATAGTAAGAATTGTGGATATATTATGTCTAGTACCATAAATAAAATCATTATCGATTATGATTGTTTGGCACCAACTTCAAAAAGTAATTCCTTACTTTTTATATGTATATATTCAAAAATTAAATCAAAAATATGTAAATTAATCTCTTGTAAAAAATATTCTCTGGAAAACCTATGTTTGATGGATATTAAATTCTATATATTAAATTTAACCGTTTTATACCGGTACATGATAGTCAATGTGTGGTTATTGGATAACGATTTGTCATTAGAGAATTTTATAGAATTATTTAATTCTTTTTAGCGCTTTTTTTGGAGTCGGTTATACATTTTTTTGAAAAAGTTTAATTTATCCTAATTGTCATAACCTATTAGATTAGAAAGTAGAAAGAACTGTGAATCTTGTTTACAAAATAAATAAATAAATAAATATCAATTTTTGCTTAAATCACTGTTTTCTTAAATTAGAGAGCACTGAGGTTTGATATATTTTTAATTGGATCCTGTTAAATCAATTTAACTCTAGCTTGTCTTTTTTTTTTTTAACCCCTTCGCGACGGGAGCTTTTTACGAAATGTTTTGTCACCGGTTTTAAAAAACAGAAATTTGTGCCTTATTGAATCGAGAATATGCTTCGATTGAATAAGGCAAATTTTATAGTATAATTTTACTGGTGAGAATAAACAAGGATTCTTAAGCCTTTTTGCAGCATGTATACGTGTCGCTCGTCCCCAAAGGGTTAAATCAGAGAGCATTCAAGCTTCTGATTTTTGATTAAAGCAGATCTTATTAAATTGACTTAACACCAGTTTGACATGCAAACAGTAGATTAGATACATCAAAGTGTAAATAAAATAGGTCTTTCAATTCCAATATTAACTCTGAATTTTGTTTAAATGAATTTAAATTGAATGGCTAAATCTCAATTTACAATGCTAGCTTAAATAAATTTAAGACCAATAGTTATTTCTGATCTAAGCTTTAAATGGATTTAAGGCCTTGACCTACTATTCAGCCAAGTTACTGGGTATCAAAATATTCAGTTTGGGTAAATAATGATCAATTCAATCAAACCAAATACATAAAAGCTCTTTTAAATGTTTTTTAAAATCTCCTACAACTTCTGCTTTTTACTGTCAATTAATAAAAGTATTCAGAATAATTAGAAATAAAATCATATTTGAATAAAAGAGAATGCTTTTACATGATTTATTTATTCTCTCCAATCGGCATTTTTCCACACATGCTAATCATAGACCTTCACCTCTGATTTTCACATTAATTTATTGATAATTCAAAAGGAATCAACATTAATGTTTTAAAACTCATTTGACTATCTCGATACGTGAAGTCATATAAGCCCGGGCAGCAGTTGCACAAACAATCACATCATCAAGTTGGAAGTCAAAATTCCAAGATTAGACACAACTCGGTTAATATATTAAAAAACAATTGGTCTGCCAAGTCGAATTTTGCCAGAAACCACCTTCCTACCTTCAGATCCGATTTTAATGGTTGACTCACAGTGTTATCATTGGGTTTTCCTGCACCCCAAATGTATGAAGGCATGAAGGAGTGAAAACATAAGGTAAACCTAGGAGTCAGCCAATAAAATTGAGTTTGAAGGTGATTTCCACCAAAAAAAAGACTTGGCAGATCAGTTGCGTTTTAATATACGATTAGAGTTTCAACTAGTTCTAGAATATCAGCTTCCAACTCGATGATGTGATTGTTTGTACTGCCAGCTCTCAGTCTAATCTTGTGAATTTCATCTATAAAATCTAATAGTTTCGTAAGATATTTAAGATTTCTTTTCTTTTGTTTTTAGCATATATGTTAAAATTTTGAACATGAGTATATTGTCTTACTTCAAAACAGAGAAACTTTCTTTACAAATATACCACAGAGTTTCCCCCAGGTTTAAAAAAGGGCAGGGCGCTATTGTTCTGAAAAGGGCACTTTTATAGAGTTGAATCTAGAATCTGGCGGCTCAAAAAGTCGTGAAAAAACAAATTCCATCATATAATTGAAAAAAAGATAAAAAAGGTTAATTTTGATAAAAGATAGCGAAAAAACGACAAAGATTGCAAAAAACAGCAGATTTTGTTAAAAGATTGCAAAAAACGGCATATTTTGCTATAAAATCACTAAAAAACGACAAATATCGCGAAAAAACAGAACTTTTCACAGAAGTTTCCATTTCATTGCGATTTTTGGACGAAATTTGCCATTTTTTTCACAAATCTTTTTTACAAAATCTGATGTTTTATCGCTATTTTTTGACGAAGTTGCCTTTTTTTCTTTTTTGTGACTCATTTGTCAAAATTTTCTGTTTTATCGCGATTTTTGGAAGAAATTTGTCGTTTTCCCACGATCTTTTAAGGAAATGTGCTGTTTTATTAGATTTTGGGACGAAATTAGCCATTTTTTTATGAATTTTGCCAGAAATTAGTCGTTATTTCAAGATTTTTAACAAAACTTGCTATTTTTTCAACGATTTTTGAACATAATTACCTGTTTCATGGGATGCGTATGAGGCTATTTTTTGCGTTCCGTCGCCGATTTGTTACGTAATTTATGCGCTATAGAGTGTTCAGATCATCGTTCTTTCAAATGTAGGGCAAGAAGGGCACTATTTTTTTTTTTTTTTTTTTTGAATGAATGAATGAATAGCAAGAGGGACGCTAGTTTTTGGATGAGGGGCAAGAGGGGTGCTATTTTTTAAACTAAAGGGTAGGAGGGGCGGAGCCCCCCCCTGAAACCCTCTGGGGGAAACTCTCTATACCAATACATGTTTACTATTAATTGCAAATGAAAACTTGTTTGTTAATTCTTTAAATTGTCTGCTAAACCTAATGATAATTCAAAAACTTCAGTGGTTTCAATATGTCATTAGCCATATTTGATTTGATAGCAGTTTTTATAAATTTTAGCCTTCTAAAAGCATTTTTATTAGATGCAACTGTTCACAGAGCTTATCAACAGACTTTGATAACACTGAAGAAGTAAAGAAAAAGTTGTTGTCAGAATAGTAAATGAACTGTTACAATTCAGCTTTTAAAGCAAATTGATCAACGCTACATGATTTAGGGTGAAGTTTTGTTAGCTGCTTTATATTTGCTAAAGAGCACCTTGTTAGCTCTAAAGGCGGCTGTAAAATGCTGAATTTTTCTTTTAAAGAAATGCTAACCACATTATTGTTCATGGAGGCTCCTGTCAGTGGTCGACAAAGCGCTTGTGAGCTAATGCTATTCCATGGGGAGGTCATTTTCTAATATCTGGTTTGCATTTTGACATTTAAAAATTTTTTTCCCATTTATTTATTTAATTTGCTTGGGATAACTGAGGTGCATACCAACATCACTGCTTTTTTACTTTTTCAATTTTGGTTGCAGATATTTTTTAAAAGACACTTTCACTTTCAAAACCAGTTTTGAAAGTGAAACTAACTTTATAAAATATATCTCCATTCAAAATCAAAAAAAATATAAAATGAGCGATGTCAGCATGCACCTCAGCTATCCAATATAAAATATATATATATATATTTTTAAATGTCAAAATTCAAACCAGATATTAGAAAATAACCTCCCCATAGGAATAGCATTAACTCGCAAGCACTTCATCAGCCAGGGACAGGAGCCTTAAGACAATGATGTGATCTAAAATACTTCTGAATTCTTTTTTATAATACCCATAGATAGAATCTGGGTTTTCATCAATATGTTGAAGTTTCTTGTGGCGGCGATGATGCTTTCGAATTTCGATTTACAATCAAATTCAAGTTTTTTAGAATATTCTGTTGCACTACTTATTAAACTACAGTAGACTCCCTCAAATCTGCAAACCAGAAATCTGCAACTCTCTAAAATCCGCACATATTTTATGGATGTAAACAATGAAACTTCTAGTTGGGTTATTGGGACAAATTTTTTTTTAGTTTTGTATCAATTCCATATGTTTTTTAATTTGTAATTTTCTTAATAATACTCTGTTCATGTTTTTTTCATGAAGGAAGAACATTTTTTTTTTTTTTTTTTGAAAAAATTAAAGATATTGCTGATATTATTGGTAATTACAATCTTCTTACCAAATATATTTATGCATTAATCAAGATTTTTTGGTTTTAAACCTGGCTAAACTTAATAATAAAAAAAAAAAAAACCTTATTTTATGATTTTGATGTGAATTAGTAATGTACTTTTATGAGGCAAGTTTTGTTGAATAATTTTGGAAAAATACATTTAATCTTTATAATGAATATTTAATCATACACTATTGATTATTAACTTGATCTTTGCTATAGTACTTTAATCATTTTAAAAATTATCTAAATTTTTATTATTTTAGTTTATTACTTATTTTAAAATTTTATTATATTATATGCATCCATTATAGTTCCGAATGCAATTTTAATTTAATAGAAATATTATCCCTCAATCAAGATGCAAACGTAGTCCTTCCATTATCATATTTTTCTGAAGACGCCCGCAGAAGACGGCGCGAAATGTTGAAAGTTTTATTTTATTTTAATTGTACAAATGTGTATTGAAATTCCTGTTTTGTGCACCACTGAGCAATGTGTTGTATTTTAATAAATACATTCTTATTAGTTAAATTTTATGGTGCAACTGTCCTATATATATTTATAGTAAGAATATTTCTTTTCATGTAATAATTTATGGGATGATTTCTACATTGTAAATATCAGATCGGTACTGGGGAGAGAGCTTTGTGTGAAATGTTAGGAAACACATGAGACATGTTTTTATTCTTTTTATGTAAAAAAGGCAAATTAAATAATTTTAAAAATGGGGACAAACTCTATATTGTACTCCTCCTCCCCAACTGAAGTTGCTGCTAATGAATACAGCTAATGAACCACATTCCTTTTTGTTTTCGAAGTTCCTTGCTTTTTCCGGCTTGCCAGGATAGACCAGGGACTAACATTAAAAAAATCTGGTCTCTCGAATTTTGCGGCATGCCAGATAATGCAAGGGAATATGGTATAACTTATATTAAGCCCCAGCGATGTATATCAATTTTATTATTCATAAAATAGTTTAATGTAATTAAAATATATCGCATATACATTATTCCTCTTTACTATTATTGAATAGAATTCTTTTGTGTGGCCCTTGTAAATGAATAATAGCAATTTTTTCACTGCATATTTTTGTTGTCTTCGTAAATACATAATATAAATTTGAGTATGTTTCACATGGTATAACATGTTTAAAATTCATTTGAAACTACTCTTCTCCATAGGCTTAATAATTATAATTTTTTTTTAATAGTTAAGTTTTTGATTGAAAAAGTCTTCATCAAGCACCTAATAAAACAGAATTCCCATCAATTACATTGAGTATTGAAATGGCTGGAAATAGATTACAGAGAACTGGATCCATATTTGAGAGGTGAGTTTTTTATTTGTCTATTGATTTTTTTAATAAAATTCTCAAATAAGAATAAAATAAAAACACCACTTATGATTTATCTAATCACTCTACCTATTTTTTATGTAATCTCATCATGTGATATGATTTTTTTTTTTTTTTTTTTTTTTTTTTTTTTTTTTTAAGTGTATTCTATAGCACAATTAAGATGCACAAATATTTTAACATTTGAATTAAAATATTTATTGCAAAACACTAGACAGACTTGACTACATTTTAAAAAGGAAATTAAAAAAAACATAAAAGGATTTATTTAAAATAAAAAAACATACAAAGTACATTTTTCATGTGAACTGCATAGACTTATCGGTATTCATATCAACAGTAATAGAACATCAAACTTGTTTTTGACATAAAACATACCCCATCTTTTGAAAATTTGTTAATTTTGAAAAGTAACTGCAGTGATTATTATTACAGACTTTTTATGGAAAAACTAGTTCACTAAGCTTATCCATACATGTTGAATAAATCTGTTTTGATGGGAGCAAAACCGGGAAATTTCCTTAGCGGCCACTGATCAGAAGAATCAGTTTTATAAGTGACCATTTTTTTTATCTAAAAATAAACAGTAAAATTTCTAGAAGTATTAATCTAAAACTGAATAGCCCAAATAAATATGTTTAAAACCAAATAAATATGTTTAATAATAAAAAAAAGTAGAAAATTTGATGAAATGCAATAAAATTTTACTGTCTTCTTGTAAAAAAGTGACCAGAAGGTGGCCACTGATAGATATTTTTTTGCTAACCATTTTTTCTCATTTACTAGCCCTGTGGTCAGTGGCTAGCACTAATTTTGCTCTTGATACCTAATGAATGTCTCTATCTTTAAAAGAATAACTTGACCAGAACTTGAGTCCAAAATGTATTCGATGTAGACATCTACTGTGTTTTTGTTTTTAAATAAATGTTTTCACATATATATTTAATTTAATTTCCTTTTTTTTAATAAAGTCTGTTTTGTTAAAGTCTAACAATTTCACACACACACACACACAAAAAAAAAAAAAAAAAAAAAAAAAAATCTCAATATTTTTATATTTATATAATTTTTTTACAAAAAAGAAAAAAAAAAAACATGGAAACAACTGATGATGGTAATATAAATTTGGCACCCCCTCAATATTTTATCAATATCCATAAATATTTCTATCATACTAATAGTTTGTCATTACTTTATTATCATATCCTTTAAAAACTTTATTGCTATGCTGAATTGATGCCACAATGAATTAACTCTGGTATGAATTGTGTGTGTCAAATCCCCCCCCCCCCCCAAAAAAAAATAAAATGTATGCAGAATCCCAAAGATGTATGAAGAAAAAATATATAAAACTATACATTTAGGTGGAATATAAAGTAGTCCATGTTGTATTCTGAGTTAGAATCTACCTGTTGTAACCCAGAAGAGTAAAAATTAGTATTTTCTATTTTTTTCCTCCTTAGAAAGCAGTGTTTTAATTGGGGGGGGGGGAGGTATCAGATGTCATATAAATTATCAAATGTGTTATATTTTAATTTTTAAACAATTCAAATGATCATAACAAACATGACTTATTTTCTTCTATTGCTTTTTTTTTTTTTAAGAATCATTATTGCCATGCTTTTAGATTTTTAAAAGTTTGATTTATTGCAATAATATATATAATTATTCTTTGTATTACATTATTGAACAATACATTACTATTACTTTTTTATTAGATTAAGTGGAATTTTAAAATCTGGAGCCATAAAGGAACAAGATAAGCCGATTTGGTATGATGTCTACAAGACTTTTCCTCCAAAATATGAGCCATCTTTCCTGCGCCCTGCTGTAGAAAAAGAGATTAAACCAATATTGTATCCCGAGGATATAATAAGAGGGTAAAGCATTAACAATTATGCAATAATTTAACAAATTTATAAAGTTTATGATCCATATTTTTATTTTAAGGAGATAAACACAAGGTGTCTGTTACAAAATGTTTACCTAGCTGAGATTAGTGATGGGCGATTCTAGAAATTTGGAGAATTGATTAAAACCAACATTGTATAAAACAGAATCGATTCACAAAATCTTGAATTAATATTTCAATTCTCATTGAATCAATATTTCGATCATATAGCAACTGCCTCCTGTGTTTCCCTTTTACTAGAACTTCCTGTACTTCATATTTGTTACAGGTTTTCCAATAATAAAGTTTTTTAACTTTTAAAGTTATTATTTTTAAGATGTAATTTTAATAACACTAGATAATACCCCACAAGATTTGCCAGTAAATAAGCTAGTGTTTCATTAAAATATTCTTGAATTTTTAATTAGCTGGATTTAAAATAATTATTGAAATAGTGATAAATTTCTATATTGCATAAGTGATTCTTATTTCTTTACAGCAATAGATAGAGATGTCAGTCTAATGTATTCAATGTAGTGAAAGAATTTTAAGTTTTTATTTTACAACTAGGTATGCTTGCTTTTAATCAGAAATTTAGCTAAAAATACAGGGTTAAGTATTTATTCTTACTTACTACAGCCATTTTTTTTTTTAAATAAAAAACATTTATTTTTATTTTATTTGCTTATTTTTTTAACTACACAATCATTAAAAGACGACTATTAAACATTTCCATGGATTTAATTTTTATTTGTCTCATTCTCTAAAAACTTAAATTTGGAACTTGATGCAGCTAACATATTATAATATGTATTTTTTATTACATGAATTTTATTTTAAATTTTTATATATACTTTTTAAATATCAAATCATGAACATCAAGATAATTTTTTTTTTGGTTCTTACATGAATATTTTTCTTTCTTGCTCTTTTATTTTTATTTATTTATTTATTTATTTATTTTATGAATAAGAATAGCAAACTTGTCTTTCAGACACACATGCATATGTTAATTTATTCTTGATAACGATGAAAATATAGCAGAATATTAGCTCAGTTTATTTAATTGCTAATTACATGCAAAATATTTTCACTTAAATATTTTAAATTTAAAATGATTATTTTCTTCAAAGTATTGTTGAATGTTAAATTTTATTTAATTATAAAGCATTCAGCTACTCACAATAATAATGAAATAAAAATAGTATAGCATTTTTTTGTTAATAAAATATGTTATTATTGAAATAAATTATTGACTATGGTGCTATTATGGGGCATTAATCATGATTATTTTAATAGTTCTACCTCTGGAACTAATGTAAGAATTTTCACAAAACTTCTGATTCAGTTATTCCCTCATATAAAGGAGGTGGGTCAATAAGGGCCATTTTTCGCCCATCAGCACCTAGACATGACATACATTTTTTTTCATTAGTATACCTCATAACAAGTAAGAAAATAATAATATCTTGAATGAAAGTTTAATAAATGATGGAAAAATAAAATATAGACTTAAGTAAATATTATGTGTATTAATGAGCATAAACACAATTGTCGTTAGTTTTAATCCATATAATCAATAGTAAATACTACAAAATGAAAATGCGTAAAATTAAGATAAATGGACCTTAGTAAAATTATTATTTCAATACATGAAATATCGTAAATAATAAATAACAAATAATAATAATAATACAGTTAAAAATTTTTTGACAATGTGTTTTAGATTATTTTCGTTATTGATTGCTTCACCAGAATCACTAATGGACCATCCAGCGGCCGCGTCTTGTACAATATATGAAAATATTCGATATTTGTTTTTTTAATTTTGATTGAGCAATGGTACATTACAGTAATATTGTAAGACAGAAACCATAATATGAAAACAACAAACACCCAGCACTCTACGGCACTTTTGCGTACTTTACACTGACAGTACCATTATGTTATAATGTTTAACTGTGTTTTTATCGAAATATTATAGGTTTTAGAAATTGTGCACTGAAAAATCAAATTTTGGTTACGAGAGCTGTCCCTTAGCATCATCTGTTGAAAACTGTTGCTGCTTAATTAAAAATCTTAGCATTTCATGTTCAATATCAATTTCGTGCAGAAGTTTCAAACAATCCTGCTAAAATCTATCAATATTCTCAACATCATTTAGCTTCAGCCATTTTCTGATATTATATGAATATTTTTATAATGTGTTTGTAAGTATGTTAGCGTAATTATTCTTTGTTTCCATGAAGTAAGGAATGGAGACATCCAAAATGTAATTTGAAGTAATGACGAATACCATATGCTTAACAAAAGGTCTTCCTTTGTATAGCCAGAAAGAATATCTCTGAAAGGAATAGTTCATACATTTCTAGATATAAACGTATGTGCTATCGAAAGCAATCATCACAGTATCATTGTTGTCATCCAGAATAAACAATCTTCCTGCTGAAAGCCTCGTATATTTTTCAATAACTTGTGTTCTGATGATGTGTTCCTTCTACGGTGTTTTAGAACAACGTTCTCAATCAAAGCCTGGTTTTCATATTTTACAGAAGATATTATTATTTTTCTTATATTGAATAATGTAGACAGAACACCACAATAAAGACCAGTTCTAAGATTTACAAGTAACATTGCAAAGTTAGTACGAGATGACCTCTTTATTTAGGAACATATTTTGGACTTTATAAGTTTAAAGATATAATTAAAATCAGACATAAATATACCCATGAGAATATAATAATAGATTTCAGAAAAGTTGGAAAATTTTCATCCCAGTGTATCAAAATCGAGGCCTTCTTTGCTACATTTCTGATATTGGTTTAAATATTTTCATGCATCGCATTTCATACACCGATGTATTCTCACTTACAGGACTTAAATCTTGCAGAGTCAGTTTACCGATCAAATAATATGAGTTTTACAGCATCGTTTTCTCGACAAAATATAGATATTAGTTTCTATAAAGGCTTGAGTTTAATAGCTTTTGCTACAATAACGAGGCAGTTCTTACCTTTACATATTATGCAACAAGTGTTAGAATTGTGAAAATGAGATACTGATTTAAATGTATATTAGGTTTCTTATTTGTGGTCTCATCAACAGTAATCGTTGACGCATAATCTCTTATTGTTACATTAGAAGAAGAAATGGAAGTATTTAGAGCCTGGAGAGCACAAAATACATATTATTTGCATTTAGAGCACTATTTAGAACCACTCTGTAAATCTCAGTTTTTTGAACATCTAAGTATCAATATAACTTTACTGTTAGAACAGATACGAAAAGTTTTCTGTGAGACTTTACAACAATGACATTGTTATCCAAGCATTATTTATTAGTAATTTCTTTAATAAATATTTACGAAAACAATTTTAGAAAACAACTATTTTATTTATCATGTAAAACTTATATTAAACAAAAATACATATCTTTAACAATACAAAACTATAAAACAATCATCTGAATTCAAAACTTTTTTTTCCGGGTATATGATGGGCGAAAAATAGCTCTTATTGACCCACTTCCTTAGTACTCTTCAGTTTTTGGAGTAAATCACTCAACAGGTGGCACTTTTATCTAGATTTTTTTATGATTTTAATGATTGTATCTCAAAAACTAATACATATATTTTTATCAAACTTCAAATTCAGTTAGAAATTGTCATAAGTTGTTGCTGATTAGATTTTGTTGTAAATCACCTAACTGGTGACACTGTTATGCTTCAATTTTCTGGAAGCATTAGCATGTATGGGATTGAAGAAAATTTTGGTATTGCCATATCTGACTAGTTTTAATATGTGTCCTCAGGACCTATCTTTAAAAGCACTCCAAGTAATCAGAACATTTTCTGAATCTGTTGGTACACTTGATGTTTGCTTTTCCATTTTGACTATGTCAATGAAGTGATGATAAAGTCATTGTACCATTTGGGGCATATTCAATGTGAAGGTGTTCCCTACACGGGAATGCAAAAGAGGAAACTTAAGTTTCATCATTATTATTTTTTTTTTTATGATTATTTAAAGTTATGTTTTTTGCACTTTCAATATAGGTTTAACAGGGGTTGTAATCTACTGTAAGTAGTCCTCAAGTACCTGTTTTGACTTAACTTGACTGTAAGCTTGCGTTTTGACTTGGCATTGTGTTAAAGATATCAACTTTCGTTTCATTTGATCAAGTTCTATTTCATGCTTTGGCTTTAGATGTGTTTTTTATTCAATATTCTTATCTTGAGGTTTGCTATCACATGTTCTTCATATTTGTAATAACATTGCTAGTGGTTTACCAAAACGTGGGCAGCTTTTTACGCTTTTAAATTTTATGAACTTTCTATAAATTTTCGACATGGTTGAATGAAAACATGAAAATATCTTTGCTACAATTCTCAGTGTTTTTAATTTCTTTAGCAGCTTAACAATTGCCCCTCTAGTTCTAGTTCTCAAATTAAGTTCTCTCACATAGGTACCCTTTCATCCACTAGTTTGAAATAAGCAAATAAAAAAACAATCTAATATATTTATAGCCATCTCAAGTGAAGTTCTGCAAGACCATTTGATATCAGTAAACTGATCATCGGATATGAAAATTTGCTTAAACAAATGAGGGATTCTAAACATTTCCCCTTTAATTAACTTAATTTCAAACTTGTATTCCTCCCTCAGATTCTACATAGTATGCTAAAATTCATTTCAGTAAAAAAATGCATAACACATTTAAAAATTCCTCTTCAAATTATTTCTACCAGTAGCTAAAAACATACTTGAATTCTTTTATACAGCCCTGTATATTACACAGAGATTTTGATACATGCCATATATTATACTAAAATTCAATTCAGGCACAAGCATGCTTATGACTACTGCACCACTTTACAGTTTAAAGCATTTTAACACATTTTTGTCACCTACAAATTATTGTTTAATTTTTATTGTTTGCTCAGCTGTATTTATTTGTAATGTAATTTTTGTGTTGCATCTTTCAATGTCATTTACTCACATCACAAGGCTATCAAACTTCATCATCTTAACCCTAATCCTAATCAAATACAGAAAAGAATAAGGGTGTGTGTATATATAGATGAATATATGTATAATAAAATTGAAATCACAAATATAAAAATAATATAGGATAATAATAAATAGATAATTAAACAATCAGGATAAACAAAAATGCATAAGCCATAAATCTATGAGAAGCATACAGACTCGTCAGAAGTACTATGTATGCTAATTCATAGAAAAGATATGTTATTTTGTCAAATTTTGTCAACAATATGCTTAATAAGACCAAAAAAAAAAAGCACCTGATATC
Source organism: Maratus speculifer (assembly GCA_964019185.1). Taxonomy (NCBI): domain Eukaryota; kingdom Metazoa; phylum Arthropoda; class Arachnida; order Araneae; family Salticidae; genus Maratus; species Maratus speculifer. The sequence continues at coordinate 254,471,076 of OZ025289.1, read as the reverse complement.
ATGTCTGGAAACCAAAAACAGTTAAAAGAATTGCATAAAAGTGGAATTAATTAATGAACAAGTAATATGAAAAAGAAAAAGCAGAATCCAGGACTTAAAGCTTACCAGAAAAACAAATTCATACATTATAGTAATAAAAATTATACACTGGAAAAAGGCCAGATATTTATCATAAGCCAAGCCAGGCAAGAATGAGTCAGCAATAATGAAGATAACCCTTGTATGAATACTAAGTTTTGATGCTGCCATCTGTGAAAACATAAAGGAATTTAGACCTACCATTGAAATCTTAGAAGATAACAACCATATAAAACCATTAATTGTAAAGCAATATATATCAATAAAACATGAAATAAAGAATACTGCCCAGTTAAACTGATGGCATTGAGCTCACAGGCTACAAATACTAATTGCACATTAAAGCCTTATATTTTCAAGGGTTAATTCCGTTCAAAAAAAAAAAAAAAAAAAATTAAGAAGGGGAAACAGCTCTCCCTCTCAGAGGAAGGGGAAACAGCTCCACAGCTCCTTTCCTCTTTTTTTATACTTAATCACTGAACCTCCTATACTATCAAAGACATGCTTTATCATATAAAAAATCTATATCCAAAATTCAGAGCAAATTAGATAATTCTTAATAAAAACCCATTTAGCATTTATATAATTTAAAAAGAGTTATCCCCCTCTTTTATACTTAACCATTAAACTTCCAAAACTATTCAGAGATTTGAACGAAATCTGAAAATTCTGCTTGAAAAACCCATTTATATAAATTAAGGGGGGGGCATTAGAACCCCTGTTCCCCCTATTTATACTTATTCAATGAACACCTAATAACAGTCACGGAATCGCCTCATCAGAATGATCCTAATCTAAATTTTGAACGAAAACTTAATTCTGCATGAAAATCCCATTTATATCAACTAACGGGGGGGGGGGGCAATAGGACCCCTGTTCCCCCTATTTATACTTATTCAATGAACACCTAATAACTGTCACGGAATCGCCTCATCAGAATGATCCTAATCTAAATTTTGAACGAAAACTTAATTCTGCATGAAAATCCCATTTATATCAACTAACGGGGGGGGGGGGGGGGGCATTAGAACCCCTGTTCCCCCTACTTATACTTATTCAATGAACACCTAATAACTGTCACGGAATCGCCTCATCAGAATGATCCTAATCTAAATTTTGAACGGAAACTTAATTCTGCATGAAAATCCCATTTATGTCAAGTAACGGGGGGGGGGGGGGGATTAGAACCCCTGTTCCCCCTATTTATACTTATTCAATGAACACCTAATAACTGTCACGGAATCGCCTCATCAGAATGATCCTAATCTAAATTTTGAACGAAAACTTAATTCTGCATGAAAATCCCATTTATGTCAAGTAACGGGGGGGGGGGATTAGAACCCCTGTTCCCCCTATTTATACTTATTCAATGAACACCTAATAAAAGTCACGAAATTGCCTCATCAAAATGATCCTATATCTAAATTTTGAACGAAAACTGTTAATTCTGCATGAAAAACCCATTAAATTAATTAAGGGGAGGGGCATGAGCCCCCCGTTCCCCCTGTTATACATATCGAATGAACTCCAAAAACTAACCAGGGAAGCGCCTTATCAGGATATACCTATATACAAAATTTCAAGTGGATCCGATATTTTTATCATGAGTTATCGCGTTACGTACATACGAACATACATACAGAACGGACGGGCACATAAGCTCTCAGGCTATGATAGCCTGTGAGCTAAAAATGAATTAAAAGAAATATTCGAAATTTGCAGAACCATAGTAGATGTATCTGACTCAATATATAGCAAGACATTGAATTTAACATATAAAATAATTATTATATCATTAAACAATTAATATTAGCCATAAATTACATATTATATAACTATATGATATGATATGATTAAATGATAGTATTGCAACTCATAATGGAATTTCCTATGAAAAGGTGTATCAGAAAACTACATAGTAGAAATCTCATTTATTATACACTATTTTTATGCTAATACAAAATTTTAAATATATACTGACGGAAAAAAAAAAATCCCAACACCAAGAAAGACTTGTGTTAGCTAAACGAAATTTTGTAGGCGTGTTTATACATCTGAAAGATGACATTGATTTAAATTTCATGCTTTGCACATAAGTGTGGCGCTAGTAGCGCCACTCACAACTTTAAAATCAGGTTTGCTTTAAATGCGTGCTGTAAAGTTCGTGAGCATTATTTATCTTCAAAATTTGACAAATTGAGTTGAGGTTGATCATGAATGCCTTTAAGAAGAAGAAGCTATTACCATCAGCTCCCGAGTTGGAAAGAGGTCGTAAAAAAGGGCTACAAGAAAGTGGATTTTCTTTCCGCGATTTTGCAGAAAGACTTGGACGGAATGTATCCACTGTACATGATTGTTGGGAGTAGTGGTCAAGGGATGGTACTGCCACAAGAAGACCAGGTTCCGGGTGAACACGTGACACTACTGAGAGAGAAAACCGTCGTATTTGACGTATGGCTGTGGCGCATTGTACTGCGTCTGCGACAGAAATTCGAGCTGCAGTTGGTACCACAGTGGCACAACGAACTGTTAGAAATTGGTCACTTCAAGGACAGCTCGATGCAAGGCATGCATTCCACTGACTCTAAGTCATTGCCGTTTGCGACGTCAATGGTGTCAAGCCAGAGCTGAATGGAGGATGGAGTAGAGATTTGTTGTGTTTTCTGATGAAAGCAGGTTCTGCCTTGGTGCCAATGACGGTCATGTGCTGGTCAGAAGGAGGCCAGGAGAACGTCTGCAACCAAACTGTCTGCGGCCTAAACACACTGGACCTACAATCTGGGGTCATGGTCTAGGGAGCAATTTCCTATGACAGTAGAAGCACTCTCGTGGTTCTTCCAGGCACACTGACTGCAAATGTGTACGTCAGTCTGGTAATTCAGCCTGTAGTGCTGCCATTCAAGAAAAGCATTCAAGAGGGGTTTTCAGCAGGATAACGCTCGCCCTCATGCCGCTATTATAACGCAACACGCACTACAGAGTGCCAACATGTTACCTTGGCCAGCGAGATCACCAGATCTGTCTCCCATTGAGTGCGTATGAGATATCATTGGATGAGAACTCCAGTGTCATCCCCAGCCAGCATTGAGCATCACGTTTTGACACAGCTTGTACAACAAGCATGGAACTCCATACCACAAAGTGACATTCGGCACCTGTATGACACAATACATGCACGTATGCAGGCTTGCATTCGAAATTCTGGAGGTTATAGCGACTATTAATGTAACAGCATTTCACCTTTGAGATGCATTTTATTGACCTTAAATTAACCTGTGATCTCGAAAATCTAATCAATTAAACATGTTAACTAGACAAATGCACTGTCCGAATTTCATTACTCTACAATAAGTTTTTCTTGGTGTTGGGATTTTTTTTTTTTTTTTTCCCGTCACTGTAGCTTATAGTAAAGAAGCCCAATGACGGAGTGGTCAAAGTATCTGACTACAATGCCACAGGCCGAGAGTTTGACTTCCGATTGGGCATGGTTCACTCAGTTTTTCATCCATTTGAGGTCGATAAAATGAGTACCAAACTTGCTTGGGAACTAAACAGGTCTCACTTTAGGCTGACCACCTGGCCGGAATGTATGATGCATAGCACCTCGTGGCCCAGGGTCTAGTAAACAGAGTTCGACACTGTCACCACTGATCCTTCATGGATTGTAATGACACAGAGTTTTTTTTTTTTTTAATTATTTGTAGAAAAAATGTCTATTTTAATGACTTTTGTATTATTATTTTTTTTTTCCTTTAGTGATTTAAGCTAGTGAAATATAATCAATTTATCTTAAACTAAATATTTTATATGTTATATGCTTTGTGTTGCTAATATGAGAGGAAAAGGGATTGAAAAGTTTTGGCAAACAGTATTCTGATGTTTATTAAAGTGCCTCTATTGGCAATATTGTCTATGCCTTTACTTTTATTTTTATATGTTGAATACAAATTTGATATTCATTATTGAATTATTTATAACTCTTTCTTTTGTATCATACACTTAAATTATTTAGGAAATTCTTGAAGATATATGGAAATGTAAGTGTGCACAACATGTTAACTTCTGGCTCAAAGTCAATAATTCAGAGGTATGTTTTCATTTTTTATTTTTTTAACTTTTTCCCACACTTAAATTTCTGTCTGAAATAAAGGGTTAAAGTTTAAGGAAACTAAAAAAAAAAAGCTAGAAATTTTTTATTTAATGCATAATTAGACAAACCAGCAGTATGATAATCATAAAATAACTAGAGGATACATGCTATAGCTTCTTTATATGAGCATGAGAGGCTGTGTGATATATCTCTCTATTCTAAAAAAAAGTAACTTCTACTGTCAGCGCCCCTGACATTGAGATTTTTGTGACCGCAGATCTTTCGTCGTTAATATTAAGAAAACTACTGTACACAAAAATATGAAAATAAGTAGTATAACAGAGAAATGGTTAATAAACACGCCGATGTAGACAGTTTTTAAATTAATAATATATCAGAGTAATATATGAATAATAATATATCAAAGTAATATAATAATAAATTAATAATATGTAATTGAATAATTATTTTAAGAAATATTTAATGTTAAGTTGGTCAAAATTGTTCCATTAAATAGGTTTTATAGGAGCAAAAACTATGCATAGGAATTTAATCAACTTTAGGTCATTTTATATATTGTAATATCACGGTGTGCAGACTGCAATTATTGTTTTAATTTCATTAATTCTTTGATGTTTTAGTTCCATTTTAAATTCAAATTTTCAGCATTTTAAGTGATATTTTTTACGCATTTTAGAAAAAGTTATTATTTTAAATTGTTGCCAACTTGTAATAACAGCACAAAAAATATTTCTTTTAGTTAAAAAATTTATTTACACATGACTGTTATAAACTGTAAAATACCTTACAAATCACAATTAAATAATCAGACATGTGGGGTTTTTTTAACATATTTTTAAATTTGGGAGTTAAATTTCAATAAAAAATGTTTATGCGCACATACTTTATTTTAATAAGCAAATAAATTCATATTTACTCTGATGTCACGAGAATATTGCTTATTTGGATTTATTTAATCTCGATGCATTTTAATTTTATTGATGCCATTTTTTTTCATTAAAATAAAATAGAAAAAATATATATATTTTTTTAATACATGTTCATTGAGCATAAAAATACGTATATAAAGTGGATATGAAAAGTTTTTTGTTGGTGAAAGTGGCCACATTCTTAGGTTAAAATGTATTTTTACCTTGACACATGTAAAGAGAAAAATTTATTTTGTGGCACCAAAATGATTGTTAAAGTAATTTTTCATTTCTGGGTTGTAAAGATTATAATTGGTGGCTTTATTGATTATTTCATATTGATAACATGTTCTCTCTCATTTAAAAAAAAATAATTTTAGGCAAAATATATTCATTTTTAATAAAGAATTTTAAAAAGTAAAGAATTTCAGGAACATTAAAATTAATAAAAAGTGGTTTTAAGAAAAAAAAAAAGATTTCATGTAAGACTTATATTTTATAGAAATATTTTTTGTAGGTTTATTGTAAATCCATTTAATAGTTCCATATTATCAATAAAGCCTTATTTCTTTCATTGTGGAATTCTCTGTTGTCGTCAAAAAATTAGTAGTCTACTTTTTAAAAGCAGCCAAAACTCGATTACATTTTTTAGAGTTGTATAACGATGATGACAATCAATGATGCTATCCCTTTCACTTTTATTATACTTATATCACTTCTAAATCTAAATACCGTACAATTCCAGTTGTGACATGATAAAATAAGAATAAAATTAATTTAAGGATGAAATAAAACTGACTCTCAATAATAACGGAATTTTAAGCTATTTCCAAGCATGAATTTTTTTTCAAATCTATTTATCTATTTCAACCAACTTAAAGAAGAAAGGGGAAAAAACAGTAACTTACAAGATTTGATTATGTATAAAATGTAGCATTTTGTCACTAAACTGAAATCTGCTAACCAAAAAGACAGATATTCAGTTTATGTATGACATAAAATTAATATCATATCCCATTGCTTGAAATATTTTTTGAATCAGACTATGATAGGAATAAAATTTCATCATTTTTAAAGAATCCATTGGATACCTTACTTTATAACAAGGAAAGCATCCCCATTTGCTTAAATGGGGTAGCCATCCTGATTATGGAAAAGAACGAAGAATCATGCAAAGAAATTATCATTCGAAAGAATTAAAATTATGCTTCATCTGCAAATTGTCCTAATATTATTGAAAAACTGACGAGCATAGCTCATAAGGGGCAGAGCTCCCTAGTTTCATAAAACAATCCAGCTAGTATACAGCCTGTACCACCATATACTCTCCATTACAACTCTGCAATCAAGTGTAGTTATTTTAATATTCTTTAAAAGTATGTGACATTCCGTTTAAAATTTTTTTTAAGTTAAACATTTAATAAATTTTTTAGTCATAAAAAAATTTATGAAATTATTTTTTGTCATCTGTAATGTAAGTTTTTAATTGTATGTTTAGATATGGATGGTGGCAGTAATAGAAATTGGGAGATATGCGTCAAATGACGACTACTGTAAAAATCTTAAGCGTCAAATTAAGATTTTTAGTTGCAGTTTCTAAAATTCATATTAACATTACTATAATACTATACCTTAAGAGTAATTCTGAGTTTTAAAAAAAAATCTAAAATTCACAAAATTTTTTCTGAAAGGTTACAACAGAGATGTGTGAAAAATCCACTCCCTGTACTTTTTTTTTTTTTGGTTAAGGGGGGGGGGAGGAGGAGGTGTCATGTCCCTTTTACGAAACGTGCCGTATTTTTGCGATCTTTTGACGAAACTTGCCATTTTTTTTGCAATTTTTTTTTATGAAATTTGTTGTTTTTTCACAACTTTTTTGATGAAACTTGCTGTTATATCTTCACGATTTTTGTTTCACGATCTTTTGACAAACTTCGCCGTATTTTTTCGCAATCTTTTGATGAAACATGGGATTTTGCGAATTTTTTTTACGAAACTTGCCGTTTTTTCACAACTTTTTTGATGAAACTTGCTGTTATATCTTCACGATTTTTTGAAGAAACTTACCATTATCTTTGTGATTTTTTGTAGAAACTTGCCGTTATCTTCGCAATTTTTTGAAGAAACTTGCCGTTATCATCGCGATCTTTTGGCAAACTTTGCCATGTTTTTTCATGATCTTTTGACAAAACTTGCCGTTTTTTTCGATCTTTTGACAAGCTTTGCCATGTTTTTTTCTGTTTACGAAATTGACTGTGTTTTTCTGCAATCTTTTGATGAAATTTGTCGTTTTTTGCGACTCGTTGATGAAATTTACTGTTTTTTCACAATTTTTTTTTTTTTTTTTTGTGATCCTCTGTTGAAATTCGGATTTTTTCTACGATTCCTTGATAAAAATGGCAATTTTTCTTAGAACGATTGACTAAATTGATTTTTTTCGGTGACCATTTCTTGAAATATGCGATATATTTTATGTCCGAATTTTCAGATTTATGACCGATTTTTTGCAATTTTCGGAAATGATTACCTTAATTTATCAGAAAATTTGGACCATAATCATCCTTGATACTACTTTTTGGCAAAGAACTAATACTTATTTTTATTTAAAGAGTATAGAAATTAATCTCTAAGATTGTAATTATTGAAGAAACTGTAAAACTGGTGTAATGGTTTTCTAATTATTGCTATATTGAGAAATTAATCTGTAAAACAAAATTAAAACTTGGCAAATTTTTTCCAATACTAAAACAAACTTGCATTTTTTCTCTATCATAGAGAAAAAATTGATATTTTGCTATTTAAAAAAAAAAAAAAAAAAATCGCTTTTTTCACGATTTTTTACCAAAATTGGCAATTTTTTTATGCGAACAATTGACGAAATTGATTTTTTTTTTTGCAACTATTTGTCAAAATTCACAATGTTTTTTAGTTCAGAATTGTCAGAGTAGACCGTTCTTTTTTTTTAATTTCGGAATCAAATGTCTAATAAATAATTTTTAAAAAGCTAGGCGTCAAATTTGACGACCAAGAATAATTTTGCAGTCATCAAATTCAAATCTTTAGTTGCATTTGACGACTAACGACTGCTAATTTCTAACACTGGATGGTGGTGGCGATGGCTTCTTCCACCACTTCTTGTGAATGATTAGGGTCATTCCATGTCAAATCAATGCAAAAAGGTGACATTTTCTACCCTACCTTCTCAGAATTTCATAACATTAAGCTCATCTGTTAGGTTCTTAGAGAAATAAATTTCTTTTTCTTTGATTTCTAGGTAATTAGCTTTAAAGACAGACAAAAAAACGTAATTTTTTTCCATTTAATGCAATACAAACTTGGTCATTATTATTATACCTAATTGTCATAAGAACTTTCTTTTTGTGTCTTTGGACAGTGTTTGAATTGGGCTTTCATATGATATATCACATACATATATTTTTTAATTTTTAACAAAGAAATGAAATATTTTTACTTTTGATCTCTAATATCTCAAAATCAGGCATTTAGTTTTATTTATTTATTTAAATATGTGTTACTCTTATACTTGTTTTCTATCATGTTTGAGCATATCATTATGGGATAGCCATTTGTGCCTGAGCTTGAGAAAACTGCAAGCAAGTAATTTCATTAGTTGTTAGCACAAATAATAAAAGTAACGAATATTATTGACAGCTAATTTTTATTTGTACTAAGAAAATTAATCACCTAACTCTTAACTTACAGGATGTATGTATATGATAACTAAGATCTCTTGCTGTGCTTAAAATTTTTATACAAATTAGTTTTTTTTTTCTCTTATACATTCTTTTACAACAGCTGTTAATTAGATGTTTATTCTTCTTTAGCTCAAATATTTGGCATAACTTTATTATTGTAAAAGTAGGAGGAAAAAATAAAATTTTGGTTATTTGCTCTCTTACTTTGCAAAAATTTATTACACTTTCCGTGCTTATTTTATATAAAAGAATGAATAATGTGATTGCTTAACCCGCTGACCGCCGAGCAAAATTGTAATGCTGTTTTCTCAATAATTTTTTTAAAAATCAGAAAAAAAGGATGATTTTTCCAACATGACATAAATAAACTAAGTATAGGAATATAGGCATTGAGAGTATTAATCATAACAAAATGTTTTAGAACTGTATTATATTTCTAGAATTATAACAAACAAAATGTTTTAAAACTGTATTATATTTCTAGAATTATAACAATTTAAATAACACTTCTATAGCAATGAAACCTGCAGCTTAGTGAATGGATATATCAGTTCGTGGCAATAGGAAGGTTAAAGGAAATTAAGACATCACAAATTATATTAAATTTAAATGAAATGCTTTTTATGCCTTTACAAACTTACCGTACTTAATGTTTTACAATTCTGAGGAACTAAGTTTAAAAACAGTTTTTTAAAGCTATTTTTTTTCTTCATTTAATTCCAAATTAATCTTAAATTTTAATACTTTTATGTCATTTTAAACATTTATAATTTTTTTTTTAATTTTAATCAATGATTTAAAAAATATATCAGTTGATTTAAATCATTATTTAATCGCTGATTAAAACATCGACATCCTATTGAGTTAGAAATTAAAATTCAAACTACTGTAAATTTCCATGTAAAAGTCAAAATTTAGGTTATTATCCTATAAATTGTATAGAATAACATATGTACAAGTACTAATGATAAAACTCTTTTTTTTTAATTGTAATGTTCTCAAAACAAATTTTTTCTTATCTTTTACAGAGGAGGGGGCGGGGAAGGTTGAGGAAGATTTAAACTTTGGAGAAAGTAAATCTTTGTATCTTACAAGGAAGGTCTCCATACTGGGCATACTCAGATTTTTTTGAAAAAAATACTAATTAAACTATTCATGTATTTAATAAAGAATCAGTGAAAACTATCAGCGGAATTACAGAAGAAAACATGTAAAAAAATAAAATACTTCCGAATATTTGGCATGAAAAGACAAAAAAGTCACTTGATTTGGCGAGCAGTACTTTTCCCCGCCAAAAGCAAACGATTTTAATGCTACTGAAAATTTTTTGGATTTTTAGAATCGGTGTAAATGGTATTTAGTTTGATGAATTTAAACATAAACAATGAGAGAGTTTAATACATTATATACATAAATGTATATTAAATTGCATATATATATTATCTGTTGCTGTAATTATTTGATTTACCTCTTGAAAAAATATTTGCATATATAAAAAATATTTAATCAAATTATTTTCATACATTTAAGCATATTCAAAAATAAAAGACAGATGTTTCCATAGCAACAAAATTGAATTGACAATGCTCAACTGGACTTTGAACTTGAAACAATTTTAATTAATTTAAATTTAAATTTTGTTTTAAATCTCAAGTTTTGATGGTTAAATTTGAAAATAAATACACATAAATATCAATATAGCAAATTTATACTTAAAACAAACTAAAGCTGATGAAACAAAAGATATTTAATTTATCTAAACATGTTGAATATGAAACTTTTTTACTTTAAAATGCATTTGACATAAAAAAAACATTTTTTGAAGATGTTTTTCATCACCAACCGATGATAAATCGCCAAGTAACGAAATTTTCATTATTTTTTTACAGCCAGGGTAAGGAGGTTCCGCCAAAAAAATTTTTATAAACATATATATCCTCATGAGAAGAACATTCTGTAATTTTATCAGATTTTTCGGAATATGCCTGTATGGAGACCTTCCTTGTTAGCAAATAATTGTCTGAGTCATTCCACATCAAATCAAAACAGACAACCTAACTTCATAGTTTTTGAATGAAATTTGAGGTATTTAACGGTATCATAATTTAATTAAAAATTTAAAAAACTAGATGCCTGGGGGTTGCAGTGTAAAAACTTACAAGGAAGGTCTCTAGAAGCACATACTCAGAAAAATCTGAAAAAATTACAGAATATGATTTCTGTGAACTAAATGAATCTCCTCATAAAGATTATATATTTAGAGAAAAAAAAATGCTGTGGAATAATAATACAGTAGAACCCCGATAATTCGGATTAATTGGGACCAGGCCCAATCCGGATTGTCGAAAATCCGGATTACCCGGAGAATGTGTAAAAATGAAATAAAATGATGTATAATATTCAAAGAAAATCACCTTTATATTGAACATAATCAATATTTACAGACAGTAAAAATGTTTACTTTGTAATTATAAAATTTGCCATATTCTACCATTTTTGAGGGCCGCATGGTCACGCATTCTCTTGAGCATTCTTCCTCCTTTTATTTAAATTTTCCGCAAGTGATTTGTAGAAGAGTTTTGGCACGAAGATAAGGAAACAGTCTCAAGAAGATTGTTTCCAAGAGTAGTTGATAGACAGAGGTCATATGGACTGGCTGACAAAGATCGGATCACGATCCTTATCAGTCAGTGCGTCTATAAGAACTATTTTACTTTGCTTTCTTGCAAATACTCTAAGTAAAACTTCATAAGGCAGTGAGCTTAAGATGACATTTACCGAATGGATTATAGAAAAGTGTGAAAATTGGAATTGACAAAGCTTAAATGATGTATAGTTGTTCCTTTCATAGATAACATTAAAGAATTTAAATAAGAAAGCTTGAGGTATTCTTCCTAAAAAATTTCAGAAAATACTTATTTATTCAGAATATGAGGTCGAAATAAATTTATGTTATGGAAATTTGCCGATCACTTCTCAAACTCGAAAAAAAAAAAAAAAATTCCACCAAATCGATCCGGATTTGCGGGGTCCGGATTTGCGGGGTTCTACTGTAATAATATTGACAATTTTTGCTTATTTGAAAATTTATAATATGGCTAAATTTGTATAATTAGTGTATGATGTACTGATGAAATAATAAGTGATGATGTCAACAAGTAAATAAAAAGCTTACAGTTCACTAGTTTAAAAAAAATCGCAAAAATTTTTTTTCTTAATATTTCATGCCTTTAAAAATTGTAAAGTTGTATTTTTATGTGATAAAAAGTATTAACAAAATCAAAGATGTATTTGGCATTTTAAAATTATTATTCCATCTATTCAAATATTTAAAAAAATTGCATTTAAATTGGCTATTGGCATTTTTCATTGGTTTCATTTTTATAAATCAAAAATCCTATACAGTGTGTTCACTCTTAACGGTGGCCAATGGTTAATTTCTAAACCGTTAATATTAGACATATAGTTACAGTTGCAAAAATGCTTTAAAAAAGGTAAAGAATTGTTTTTAAGACAATTTAGGTAAAAAAAAAAAAAAAAAAAAAAAAAAAATTATACAGTACTCCAGTCCTATAGGTGATATTTAATTTAGTAAAAAATTTCCATCACTAATAAGCAATATAAAAAAGGTCCTATTCATCTAACATTAAAATTGACAGAATTATGATTTTTTAAATTTTATGACTTAAACCACTTTTCTGAAATTGAAAATGGAAGAGTTGGTCTAAGCTTTAAGGGAACATACACTAAATGCTTAAAGTATTATAAAGGGCATCCATTTCCAACACTGTCCAATGGTCAATTTCTAAACCATTTGTCACAGACATATAGTTCCAATTACAAAAATGTTTTAAATGAGGTAAAAAAATATTTTAAAGAGATTTAATTGAAGGTGCTGCCACTGTATAAGTTTTATGATTGTGATAATTTTAATTAATTAACTTCTAGATTGGTTTAAAAAATTGAAGATGTGAGTTTCAAAATTCTCTTTATCGAGAAAATTAAATTTTGAGAAATTGCAAAAAACCTTTAAATGCACCCATTGGTTTTCATTATAAACTTGGAGATTATAGTTTTACATTAATGCAGATTGGTATAGACTGATAGAGAAAACAAAAGCGATAAGACGAGTTTTGAAATTCACACCCTCAATTGTATTTTTACATATGTTTTATTTTGTAAGGAAATGAAGCTGTTTCTTTTCATGATTTTATTTTAAAAAGCTGTGTTATTTTAATAAGCTTTTATTTTACTAATAATGTTCGTATGTATTTTTCCTAGTTCAAAATTTGTATTAAAACTTTAACTCACTTCAAAATATCCGATCGAGGTTCAAATCACATACTTATTTATATCCAATAACAATGTAATATTAATACGATTTTAAGTGTGTACTATTTATTTATTTTATAGGACTGCAGGAAATTCTATTTAGTTAAGTATTCTAATAGAATTTTAAATATGTATCAATTTGTAACGATTTGTAACTTTTGCTTTTCATAATTTAATTTAACAAAATATGTTATTTTTTTTACTTATATTAATAGTACAAGTTGTATATTTTGCTTTAATATGTAAACATCAACATACATTTAAAAAAATTATTGTAAAAATTATTTTATTCTCAACGTTTAATGTTAAATTTTATATCTGATGTTTATTTTTATTTCCTGTAAATTTGTGACTGAATCCTATTTTGCAGCAAAAAAACATGCTGCTTCAACTTTAAACAGCTATTACTCGGCCAGTTTTAATCGCAGGAGGAATGGGACTTTTTTTGTCTTGTTAGAATAGTGATAAAAATTTACTAAATGTCACTTATAGAACCAGGGGACCATATAAAAACTTAATTTTTGTAATTTTTTAATAAACATTTTTTTGGCCATAATTGTTTATAAAATACTTCTTTACCTTTTTAAAAACATTTTTGCTACTGGAACTATATGTCTACAACTAATGGTTTAGAAATTAGCCATTGGCCACCGCTGAGAATAGACACCCTGTGTATCTATATTAATAAAATAACAAATTGATCTGTTTGTGTGTGTGTGTCTTTGGTGGCTTGCAAAAACTACGGTATGTAGAAGGCTCAATTTTTTTGTGAAGATTGTCCAAGACCTCTCCTAATGTACCTGGCCCTCAAAATTTTAAAATTCTCATAATTAGTTGAAAAATTAATTAAAATTTCTAAATTAGAAGAATGGAAAAGTACTCATAATTTTATAGAAGTATGGATTTTTATCAAACCGCTGCATATTTCTTCAAAAACTGGAAGAGAAAAAAAAGGGTTAGTGTAAATAGAGGGTTACCATGGCGATAAATGTACTTGGCCTTTTTTATAAAGGGCTGTATTTTAAATTCTACTGAGCCTAAAAACTCAAAAATTAGACTGCTAAATGCAGAAAAAATTTATCTTTCAGAAATTCTAGAAATTATTTTCATACTCCTACAAATAATTAAACAATCCATATATATATTACTCTAACATATGCAGGGTTTGAAAAAACCCGGGTTTTTTTGAAAAAGCCCAACCCACTGGGCCCAGTAGTCTAAAACCCGGGTTTTTTCGGGCTTTTTCGAAAAAACCCGGGTTTTTTCGGGTTTTATCAAAATGTTTTAGAGACCTCTTCACATTTCTAATTTTCACATGCATAGTACCTAAATTTTTCATTTATCAGTGGAACAAAGGTATAATTTTGCATTAAGTATAGATTAACAATAAAAATAAATATATAAAAAGAAAATATAAATATATTTAAAAAGATTATTTTGTATCTCATAGAACTAGATTACTGGAAGAATGATATATTAAATCAAGTGCAACTGAATTTCTTTATATAAATCTTAAGTTAAACAGACTAATTTATACAATTTCTTTAATTTACTTCAATAGAAATCAGTTTAAAGCAGCAACATTTATGTAAATATTTTTATTTTTGTGAAGAAAAAAATACAATTCACACATATGTATGCATATATATATTTATATTTACTACAATTTAAACAACATTTATATTGCAATAGTATTAAATTGGATTATCTAAAAGTCAATGTCAGTCATATCTATAAAGTTAGATCGTAAATGGCAATACACTTTTACTAGTTTAGTTTTGCTTTTGTATGCCATCTGTAAGCAATCTTTTAAAGTATCTGGATACATTTTAGATTAGATATTATTAGGGTTTTTGGATATTATCAAGGTTATTTATGTTAAAGAAATATGGTTCAGAATGTTTGAAAACAAGGTACTTATACTACTAAATACAATTTAAAATAACTAATTGATTACAAAAAGTTTGAGGTTAAAGGTTAAAAGGTTATGACAATAATAAACATTATAATTTGCTTTTAACAAAAATTAATAATTAGTAATAATTTTAACAATGAAATTATTAAAGTACTATACTAAAACTTTTTCACTCTTTTTGTTACAACAAGATTCCCAGCAAAACATGACTGGCAAATTTCTTCACTTTCTATGACCAAATCTCAAAAAATTCCCTGACTTTCCCAAACCAAATCTAGAAAAATTCTCTGACCAAACGAGCATACAGCAAAATTTTATACTTATTTTCACAATCTTTTGCCAAAATTAGCAATGTTTTTCTGCAATCATACTTCAATTTTTTTTTTTTTTTTTTTTTTTTTTTCCCTAACTGTGATGAATTTTGTGTCATTTTTCATTTTTTCACTCAAATGTTTTCCATGACTTTTTTAGAAATTATTTGTAAATTCCCTGACTTTTCCTGTATATTTTGAGATTTTCCTGACTTTCCATGATGCTGGGAACCATTATAATCTGTCACCATTTTTGTGTTGAAAATTACTGTATAAACTTTCATTGAATTTCAAGAATAAGGAACTGATAAAGAGTAGCTTTACTTGCCAGGGAGGGTATTCTTTTCGGTTGAAAATACTGGAACAGTTGTATAATACCATTTCAATTGTACAACTCAAATTTACTTTTGACCTACAAAAACAATCACCCATCCCATTTCATCAAACTATTGAATCATTCCAGAACTTTCTGTAGGTAGTTAATTTCACTAGTATCACCCTTTGGAGCTATTGTGAAAATTCCTGTAATGACCCTGTGTGCTGTACACGGGGTGTATCAATGTGCCCCAGTTCCCCCTACATTAAGATTTAAAGCCCTTGGGTGCATTTTAAAATATATAGCCATGAAAATCTTCCTTATTTACAAACTAATTTATTTTATGGTCATTTTATCAATACTTAGAAATTCTTTTAAATATGGTTAGTTTGAAATATATTTAAATTGGCATTTATCTTTCCATTCTCATATCTTAGATTAAATAATGATACAATTGTAAAAACACGAGAAAATTTGAAAAAACCCACAAATGGGTTTTTGATGGGTTTTTTCAAGTGTACCCGCCCGAAAAAACCCGGGCGGGTTTTTTCGGGCTGGGCCCACTTTGGCGAACCCTGAACATATGTGGCACAAAAATCACGGTTATTTATTAATTGTTTAATGGCAATGCCCAAATGAAACGCATCTAGACTGTGATAAATTGGGTTTATTTACATTTTGTTCTATGCTGAAATTATGCAGCTTCAAAACATTGTTATTTTTGTTTTGTTTTTTTATTTTCTTGGCTTAAAAAATAAATAAAAATCATGAATTTTAAATGTTTCTGTTTCAAATTAAAGTTATGTTATTATAAATAAAATGAGTGAAAGGATTATACTATTAAATATATTTTAAATAAAATTAACCTTTTAAATGCCGTACTATGATCGAAAGGTAATACAAACTATTTATTGATAAAAATCCTATTAAAACTCAAACATAAGCACTATGAATAAATTTTTTGCGCCAAAAAAAATTCTTGTGTATAATTTATAACATGTTCCAAAAATGGAACATTGGCAGGAAACACTTAGTTTTTTCACATGTTTTTATAAAATATGATTAACGACATTTAAATTAAAATCTCTATTTCTGTGCACAAATTGTTAATGATTAAAGGTAATGTATAAGAAATTATCAGTAATAAAACAGGTTAAGCAGGTAAATAGCCGGGCTTCGCCCATAGAACCTTTGTTTGACGCAAGATTGCAACAAGTATTACAGCAAAAATACTCAAGAAGCCTTACAAATTTTTTACAAAAAAACTTTCCCACTTACTTAAAAAATTTATTATGTAGATAATGGGCTGTAATTACTGTATAAAAGAAGCTTTACCATTATTTATCAAAGTTAAAGTAATATATACAAAAAATGTACAAGAAAATAATAATAATAACATCTGTTCAACAAAATAATCAAATTCACAACAAAATAATCAAATAAATCAAAATCTAAGAAATACAAAGGAGAAAAATAACTAACTAATAATTTTTATTATATATATATATATATATATATATATATATATATATATTGTCCTTAATTTTTGTGTTCTACATTTGTTCTATTATCCATGATAGTTAGGAAAACAATTCTTCTGTAGTCTTTTTTCACACTCAAAACGTTTTTTGTAGAGTTCTTCTGGCATACAGCATATCGTCCTTGTGTTGATGGCACATGATAATGTACACAAAATTGATAAATGTCAATACATTTCAGTTCAGAATTGTCTGATAATTCATAAAAATATTCTAATGCCTTTTCTACTGTGCAAGATTGATTTGAAAGAGACATCTCGTCTGTTTGACGTATCCTAACTAACTGAAAAATATCACACAGGGAAGTAAAATAATAAGAATTCCTTATCACACAATTTTTCAAAGTCACCTCTTACATAACTTATGTGAGTCATAAACAACATCTAACTATAAACAAACAAACATGTTACCCCCGTCAGTTGTGAGTGATCCACTTCGGATGGGAGAGAGAGAAGGGGGGGGGGGGGGAGTAAGGGACAGGGTGTGGAGTGGGGGAAAAAGAAATTATATCAAAGGCTTAAATATTTTTTATCGACACTTACTAAACCAACCCGTATTCAAAAACTTTTTATATATGCTTACATCCACTGCAATCAAAGGACTTTATCATGTTAAAAAATATACCTTTACACGCCAATGTTCCATTTTTAGAACATGCAAATTTTTTATTAAAAATAAAAAATAAAAATCAACCTTTTTCTTAATAACTTGTGTTCTACTAATAAAATGATTCTTTTTACTTGCTATCACTTAGTTGCAAAAATATTTGTTAAATTTTGAATTTCATATGATTTTTTTAATTTTGTCAAACGAAAACTCTAAAAAAAGGCCTAAATTACGATTTTTTTCCTAAGACATGATTTATTTTATCAATGTATTATAGATGCCAAAAAATCAATCAATACTTTCTTTTCAAATACTAATTTTTACAGAGCAATACAAATAAAAATGTATTTTTTGCAGAATTTTAAAGTTGATGTTCCATTTATGGAACATTGGCATGTAAAAGGTTAATGAAATACAAAAAAAAATGCCACGGCTACAATGTTTGGCGATGTACCAAGTTAGCATAAAAATGCTGAGTGCTTGATTTATCGGCACAGATGTCATATACACACCACATTAGTATGATTTTTTTTTTCCTGATGCCAATTTGATGAAAACTTCGTTTTCAATACCACTTACATATATATATTTTAACTCTTTTCTATTATTTTAAAAAGTAAATAACATTAAATAAAAAAAAGTTTAATTAATAATTAGAACAAAACAATTTATACCATTTTAAAAAAGAAAATAAAAGTAAATAAACACTTTATTAAAGAATAAATAACATTGCTGGTTATCATGTGAGGCATATATTTACCTTTTTATTGCAATTGCGCCAATGTGGTGCATATATGACATCTGTGCCTAATTCTTTAGCAGAATCTTCTAATTAGGAAAAAAATGAGCAATTAAAATAAATTATGAATAAAAGCAATATGATTTAATGCTTAGTATGCATTTAAGGGGGTCCAAACTGGTCTAATTAGTTCATTATAAATTCATTTATAAAATCTGATTTTATTTCCATCCAACAAAACAGATTTTTGAGAAATCTTTCATAACAAAAGCAGGTGTTCAATGCAAACAAACGGGTGGTTGTGGGTACTGGCATTTATAAACGACATGTAACTTTTTTTCAAATATTAAACTTATAAAATTAATTTTTATACATCCAGATGACAAATTTTTTGCCGATTTCAAACATGTAAATTTCTTGACAGTCGCTCAACTACAACCTTAGATAGTAATTATTAATTCATTGCTTGGATGACTTGCTCTATTTAAAAGCAATTTTTTCAAAACCACAAATGATTTCTATATTTGGATGCTTTGGTACGCTGCTAAATTTATAAAAATGCACAATTTAGAGATTTTAAAGTTATGCATCGAGCAATATCTTTAAACGCTGTTTAATAATATCTAAATTTATAAAAATCCTAGTTTTCTTTTAATTAAAAAAGTCAGTTTTTAAAAAAGGAAAAGAAACGCTTAAACGCAAATTAATAAAAATTAAAAAACTCATAAAATGATTGTTTTGGAGCTTTCAGATAAATTATAACACATAGTAAATATTTTAAAGAGCAATGAGCATCAAATACAGGGCAGGGGGATTTTTTAGGGGGAGCGGTCAAATATTTAAAATTGTACCGTTTTCTACCATTTTAAATGAAGACTTTTCACTAAGTCCTGGTATAAATACTACTTATTTAATTTTAAACTTTCAGATAGTTTATAACACTTCATATAGATTTTAAAGGGTAGGGTATGGGGTAGGGGGGTGGCAATTATTATTTTAGGGAGTTATTGATCAAATATTTGAGACCGCACCATTTTAGATGCAGATTGATCAGAGCCCTGGTATAAATAATACTTATTTAATATAAAATTTTAAACATGAACTTACCTCTGTTTTCGAATAATAATTTCATCAAATATTTTTCATAAGTCCTGAAACAGTTTTGTTAAGAAAAGAGTTTGCCCTCCGATGGTGGAATGTGGAACTAAAAGACTCCAGACACCCCTCCCCTCCTTTTTTTTTTTTTTTTTTTTTTTTTTGCTGTGTGTGTGCAGCATTTTTGCTAAATGGTACCGTAAGCAGCAGGAGAGATTGGGTCTTTTTATGAGATTTTTCAGTACAAATTCCAGGTTTATTTTAAGAATATTATTATGGGCCCGGACAACGCCGGGTGGCTCAGCTAGTACATGTACATATTTATTTTAATTTTATATGAAACAAAATATTTATTTGTAAGATATCCAGGCCGTTGGCTGCACGATCTTTTGCCCTTTGTTTTCCCGGCATCACATTTTGTTTACTCTAATATGGAGCATGGAGTGGAAATCGTCCATTGACAGGATTCGGCACTCTGTTGTTGATCACATAACTTGCGTAATTGTGTAGGTGTTGCATGCAAAGGAAACAATGTATTTTATGGGACCTGGCTTATTAATCATTTTCATACATATTTTTTGAAAACCAGGCCCACATTGGCTTGACTTAGGAATTCTAAATTGATCAGTGCTTGGGCAGCATGTTTTGTGACATGTCTGGGGGTCCAAAAGCCATGGAGTTTTGCTGCTCCAAAATTTTTAAATCATGTAACTCAAATTATTTCTGCCAGGTTGTGACACTATAAGAATGGGGAGTGATCTAATTTAATTGATTAAAAAGGATCTGGGCACTGTGATGTTAGAAAGAAGTTGCTATTAGGCTCATTAGCTAAAACCGCAAGCAATGAGAATTGCATTTAGATCAGTTTCCTATCTTAAAGAGCATAAAAAAAATGATATCTGAAAGTAATAAGATGTATTGCTGGAAAATAAAGTTATCACAATCAAACTGATTTTAAGCATTAGAATTAAAGTTTTTAAAAAGGGGTTAATGGTATCCTTTCATATATATATATATATATATATATTAATTTAATACAGTACAAAATATTTATCATTTGCATCATATTTACTACCAAAAACAGTATGAGAAAGTGTCTGGTACAAATTAGATTGGTTTGTTGTATACACATGTAAAGTAATAAGATTGGCATAGTACAGTCAGTACCGGCTATATGATCACCCGCTCATAAGGTCATCCCGCTTATATGGTCAGTTTTCTTAAGTCCCGTCTAACTGAATAGGGAATATGTGTTAAAGCGCACTGCTTATATAGGCATTTTATTTTCCCGCATATCGGTTATATGGTTGCTTTTTTTCAATCTTTTCAATGCTGTTTTCAGCAATTTTTTTTTAATTAGCTTTTGTAACATTTTTTTCAGGTGTTAAGAAACATAGCAAATGTAATCTCTCAGACGCCGGAGAGCGTGAACTGATGCCTTTACTTTCCTCCCCTTCCTCTTTTACGTTGAATCGCCATCAGTTGTAACCCCCCTCCCCCCTCAATTCTCTTCTTCCCAAAAGTCGTCAGATTGATATCTATCTGTTTATTGGTTTGAGTTTTCTCTTTGTAAAGTGTACTAAAATTAAGATGTAATAAAAAAAAGGAAAATTTTGTTTCATTTGGATCAAATGTATCAAATAAGAACACTCGTTTTTTATTATGGCTTCGAAAAGAAAGAATTTATCATTTGCTAAAAAAAGTGAATTGATCGAAAAGTTTAAAATTTCTAATCTTTCTAAAACTGCATTTGCCAAAGTAAATTCGATGCCCTTTACGACATTAAACAACATTTTAGCAGCTAAATTTTACTCCCCAAATGTTCGTATCTGTGATGAACAAAGAAAACATCAGCGCTTGTCACATTATGAAAATGTGGATAAGGCTCTTTTGTCATGGATTGCAAAATGCTCCTATATCCTGGAATGTTTTGAAAGAAAAATCCTCGGAATTTGCTAAGGAATTTGGAGAGTCCAGTTTCATTGCTAGTAAAAGTTGGTTACAAAAATTTAATTCAAGGCATAACCTATCCTTTAAAAAATTGTACGGAGAAGCTGCTGATTTTGACAGGAGTTCTTTAAACGAATGGAAAGATGCAATGTTTCGGGACATTCTCGAAAGATATGAACCTGCCAACATCTTCAACGCCTATAAACGGGGACTTTTTATAGGATCTTGCCAGACAGAACTCTTTGTTTTAAAGGTGAAAAATGTGTAGGGGAAAAGAAAAGTAAAGTACGCTTAACTGTTTTGTTAGCTACAAATATGGATGGATTGGAGAAAATTATTCCTGTGGTGATTGGAAAATTTCTTAAGCCTCAGTGTATGAAAAATTTGCAAATCTTTACCTCTAGTCTACCATGCAAATTCAAAAGCATGGATGGTAGAAGACATCCGGGAAAAAAGACTTAGGAGGTGGGATTTTTTTCAAAACAGAACAGGAAAGTTGCATTCATTGCTAAAAATTGTCACGCTCACTCCACTATTGATGACTTGAAATCAATTGAACTTGTTTTCTTGCCTCCTAATAGCACGTGTGTATTGCAGCCTTTAGATCAAGTTATCATCCAGAATTTCAAGACTATTTATAGAAAGCTTCTTCTGCGAGATATGATTTCTGCTACTGATCGAAAAAAACAATTCCAAGTGTCCACATTAAATGCAATTTTTCCTATTGGCCAAGCTTGGAATATGATGTCACAGAAAACTATTAAAAATTGCTTCCAAACTGCTGGATTTTACAATTCACCAAAGTCTGAAGAATTATCGAAAGACATGTACCAGGATCTCCCCTTAACTGAATTGGCAGAAAAACTGCAAAATCGAGGTTATTCAATTCCTGATGAAAATTTGTATGCAAGGATTGATGAAGACCTTGCTACTAACAGTGAAGCTTCAGTACAAGGTATTGTTTCTAATGTGTTAAATTTCAATTCCGAAGGAAGCGATGATGAGGATGATAGTGGATGTGAACAGAAATCAGTATCAACATCAGATGCACTTAAAGCCATCGATGATCTCAGATGTTTTTTTATTAATTCAGAAGCAGCAGATGAACATTTAAAAGCTATTAGAGATTTAGAAAGAGTTGTATTAACAAGCAAGAAAAGCAAGCAATTTTGCATAACTAAATATTTTCAATAAGTGCAGTGAATATGGGTGCAATGTACGTATGTATGTGTGCTGTATTTCGATTGGTAAGGTAAGCTAATAAATTTCTCAAACATTGCATATTTGTTACTGTACTTTTTACTCACTAAATAATTTTTTAAATGTTCTTAAAAGTTTAATTATTTGTTTATTATAAGTACTATACTCTGATAGATGAATATAATCCTGCCATAATTCAGGGCTTGTATGCTTCAAAAACTTTCAAGCACCTCTTACCAGAATTTTTTAAAGTAATATTTAGTTTATTTAATGAAACAAAATTCTTTCTCTGGATATAGCTAGCAGTACTCTATGAAATTTCTAGTACTAAAATACTTAAAATATCTCGAATTCCCTGATGCATACGAAGCCTGTATTTAAATAGTGTAATAATTGTAGTATTGTTCCATATATATGGTCATCCCGCTTATATGGTCTAATTTTTCTGGACCGCTAAGGTGACCATATAACCGTTACTGGCTGTATTTGATAAAATTCTTCAATCCAAATCTGTTTTTTAAGCATTTATTGACAACTTATTTTATCTTTCTTCATTTATATGGAATCTAAGTATTCTAAATCTATTCCTTAACAGGTTAGAACATTTTTCTGCAGGACAACTGCCCATTTTAAAATATTTTGAAACTCAATAATCATTTAATATTTCTCACCTCATAGTCATTGATGGGCAACGGCTGGTAAGTGGCAAACAAGATGTTTTATGAATAAGCCTGTATTACCCCTGAATCATTGCATAAGTTTGGAAAAATCATCCACTTATTTTATTTACACACATCGTTCAACTATTACAGATTCTTAAAATTAATCATTCTAATCTTAAAAACAAGTTTTTCAATTCAGTGTTGCCATTTATTAAGCTTTTAAGAGTTTAAAATAATCTCAGAAGCAAAAAAAATCAAAGAAAAAAGTGTAATATGTCAGCTAAATTTATGAATAGTTCAGCCCATGAAAGCACCAAGGTAACAGAGAAGTACCGAATATTTTTCTGTATGACGATTGATGCATAATTTTGATGAGTTAAAGAATATAAAATTGTTAAAAGATTGCTTTTTGTAAATTATTTTCTGCAATGTAAGTTATGCTTTTAATCTATTAATTATATTAAAATTATGTTATTCAAGTTATTTGAAACTTACAGCTATAATTTGATTTTTTTCATGTAAATTTAATGATGTATGAAAACTGAAAAACATTTTTTCATTTAGATTTGTAGAAAAATATCAAGAAATTGAAAGAACCACAGAATATTCAGATGATGATAGTATTTTCAGAGCTACTGAAATTGCTTTTGAGAAGGAAGGAATAACATTTTTACGAAATAAGGTTTGTTTAAAAAATTGTTTTTCCATTTAATAATGACCTAAAAAATTACGACGTGGCTTTGGCAATTGACAAAAGGAAATACAGAATGAATAGTGTTACCTTTACAATTTTGACCTTTTATAAAATCCAAACCAAACAAATAAACTAGTATGTTGTTGTATGTGTACCAACAATACATTCGTTTTTACTTGTAAGCAAAATATACAAAAACTTTTAAATTTGTAACAAAAAAAAAAAAAAAAAAAAAAAAAAAAAAAAAAAGACTCGTGGAGGATTTGGTCCTACAGTGTCTGTCAAAAGGAATTGTATACAGTTTTTGCATGCATATGCAAGAATTAAAGTTATGTAAGAAGGAGTGTTCATTTTAAATAGAAATTCAAAATATGGATAGATAAAGAAAGCAAAAGTTAAAGAAAAAAGCATTGTTTGTCCATTAGTGGAATTTTTAAAAATTTTTGTGCTAAAAATATGAGTTTTCTCAATTTAACCAATACTGCACATTGTATGGTAAATTTGAAATTTTGTTGTTTTGATGTCAAATTAAAGCTGACATTTTAGGCTATCCAAAAATGTGATAGTTTGTAGGTTAAAAGTTAGGGTTAAATTAGTGATGGGCGATTCTGGAAATTTTGAGAATCGATTAAAATCGATATTGTATAAAACAACATCGATCATAATAAGAATCGATTTTTCAGTTCTAGAATCGATACTAGAATCGATATTTAGGTTCACACAGGGAAAATCCAAATTACTAATTCCAAAACTTAGATTCTTCCAAAACTAACCAAAGACCGTAATTACCGCCTCCCGCCCCCCATCCCCATTTAGGGAGGCATAGAATTAAGCTATTGCAGATTTTAGAGTCAGATATTAAGAATTTTAAATTTTAAAATGATTGTCACTTATGGTTTTCACTTACGCAAAAACTTTGACAAATTTGAGAGACATAACTCAACTAATAACAACACTGAGTAACTTGGCATTAAACCGAGTATAAAGAGTGCCAAGAGCGTGTAACTAGGATGGGGAACAAAGAGTATAGACAAAAAAAAAAAAAAAAACTTTTTTTTTTAAATGCCAACCAAATGTTACACGAGATAGTTTGGAAGAACATAAAATATGCCCGATTCTCAAGGGGGCAGCTAACCCCCACTCTTGACGGAAAGGCGACCATAGCCCAAATGTATCTTTTGTCGAAGTTTCAAAATGAGGATTTATAATAAAATAGAACAAGAATTGGACATTTTAAAAATTGCATGCATACTTTGAACGGCCCATTTAGTAAAGATTGGCGAGGAAAGGGGGGGGGGGGGGCGAGGGATTAGAACGGACGAACTTGAAAAAAAAAAACATAAATAACTAATAACCCAAATAACTGAGCTTCTAAACAAAAATATAGTGTTTAACTTAGTGTTGAATTCATGGGGTGGCCCGCGGGGAACATGCACTCTTTGAAACTATAAAGAGTGCCAAGAGCATGTAACTAGGTGGAGAGAGAGGTAGTAACAGAAAAAAACGAGGAGATAAAAGCTTTATAACGATGTGTTACATGAGATGGTGTGAAAAAAAAAAAAATATGCCCCCCACCCAGGGAGGCAAGGTGAATCCCAAACGGACAAAAGGGCGACCCCGGCCCAAATGTATCTTTTGTTGAGGTTTCAAAATGTGGATTTATAACAAAATGGAACGAGGATTAGACTTTTTTAAAATCGCAGTCATAATTTGAACGAACCTGTAAGTTAAGATTGGTGAGGAAGGGGGCAGGGGCGGTAGGACGGACGAACATGAAAAAAAAAAAAAAAATAGTGGCACTCTGAGAGTGCTGATAGAAGTGAAACCTTGAACAATTACGTGTGTATTTTTAAATCGTTAAGATATATAATTTTGAATCGCCAGGAAATACTTTTAAATGAATAAAAAAAGGTTCTATAATATTAAAAAATATATTAATGTCTATAAAAAAATATAAAAAACGCACGATACCATATGTCCAGCTATTGTAGTTAACTTACTATAACTACTTTCTTACATTTTAAAACGCGATAAATACATCAACCAAAATTAGACCATACTATCGATACCTTAATCCTTATCCAAATAAATCATTTTGTATTAATGCCTGTTACAATATCTGTAGATTACTTTTTGAATTATTCAAATCGGACATTCCATTCAAAAGATATTATGAATTTAAAGATGACAATCTAAAGAAATAATAGCGCTGCTGAGTACTCGGTGGCCAATAAGCTTAGGGATTACGTGTGCAATCAAACGATTGCGGTTTCGAACCCCAGTTTCGCTAATATGTATCAATTTTTTTTTTTTTTTTTTTTTTTTTTTGAAGAAGTTTGAAAAATTAAAATTTTAACACATTATGGGTCCGTAACGTGACCTGAAATGATGAGAGAAAATTTCTTTTGCTAGATTTGTAATGTATGAAGCCTAAGCTTTCAATAGACATATTGTATGAAGGAAAAACCCCTCTGCCCCCGCAAAAAAAAAAAAAAAAAAAAAAAAAAAAAAAAAAAAAACGGCGAGAAATGTTTAGCTATATTAGAATTTTTCTCATCACTGTAACTCCTAAAGAAGCAAAGTTATAGTCTTTTAAAGATTGAAATGAAGTGAAGAAATAAGCAAAATTAGGTGAGTGATCGACAGGGGGGGGGGGGGGGAAGGGTCCACAGCTCTGGGGGTACCATGTAGCTTAAACTTTTAAGTTAAAAATGGTAGAAAATTAAATGAGCGAAATTTTAAGGTGTATATTGGAAGAGGGTGCAAGCCCCCCCCCCCCCCCTCAAAATTTTTTTTGTTTCTTTTGAAGAAACAAAAAAATATGCCCCCCGGCGGGGTGCAGATAAACCCCAGACGTTCCGAAGGGCGACCCTTTACAGCGTTCGAAATCCTTGGTGGTCCGCTGGTCCGAGACCACTGATAATTCAATCGGACCACTAATTTGAAAAATTTAGTGGTCCGCAGGACCAGTGCCTTTTTTCAGGCCCTGAGAGAACCGCAACCGATCGCACACAAGATTTTTTTTTTATTATCAGCGATGCCGCGGACGCTCGATTACGCGTAAATTACGCAAAAAATCGGCGATGGGGCGCAAAAAAATAGCTCTTGCGCATCCCACGGGACGCGTAATTTCGTTAAAGGATCGCGAAAAAACGACAAGTTCGTTCAAAAATCGCGGAATAACAACTAATTTCCGGCAAATTTTATCAATTCTCGAAAAAATGGATAATTTTTTTCCAAAACCCGAAAAAAAGGCAGATTTCTCCAAAAGATTGCGAAAAAACGGCAAATTCCGTCCACAATAGTGATAAAACGGCAAATTTTGTCAATAAAATCGCCTAAAACGGCAGATTTTTTCAAAAAATTGCGGAAAAATGGCAGATTTCTTCAAAAAATTGCGGGAAAAAGGCAGATTTCTTCAAAAAATCGCAAAAAACGGTAAATTTTGTCCGAAAATCGTGATAAAACGGTAAAATTTGTCAAAATAATCGCAAAAAACGACAAATTTTGTTAAAAAAAATCGCTAAATAGCGACTAATTTCCAGTAAATATCATCAAAAAATTCGCGAAAAAATAGCTAATTTCATCCTGAAACGCGAAAAAACCGGCAAATTTCTTCAAAAGATCGCGAAAAAACGGCAAATTTTGTCAAAAAATATCGAGAAAAACGGTATATTTCGTCAATAAATCCCGGAAAAACAAAAGATTTCGTCAAAAGAACGCAAAAAATGGAAATTTCGACAAAAAAGCACGAAAAAAAAAAAATAATAATAAGTGAATGCTGGGAGAGAATTTTTCTGTTTTAAAAACTAATTTTCCTCCTTCAAAATTGTTGTTGCTGCTCCAAAAACTGATTTTTCTACTTCCCAATCAGTGTTTTATTGCTCCAAATCTTTCTGAGTGAATGTGACTCCTGAAAGCCCCATTTGATTAAGCAAAGTACCCATTTACTCAAAAAAATATCCCTTTTTTCAGCAAAAATGTCTTTTTCTATAAACCTTCCTTGCCCCATTTGAAAAAGAAATGCAAACAATAGTGATACTTGTTATCTTCTATATTTAACTAAACATTATTTTATAATTAATTTTGTATCTTGTACATTTATTCTTTAAAAAGTACAGAAAATTTCTCTTAAATTAATATTGGTTTTAATTATTTATTATCATTAAAACAATTATTGCATTTTATTTTTCTTGTGGAAATGAACAAGTTCAATTTTTGCATCAAAAAATATGATTTATTATTAGTGGGGACCCGCTTTTGTAGAAAAGGTAGCCAGAATTTTAGAAGTCCTGGGTCCCGGGGACAAAGGATTTTTTAAGTCCAGCTGCATCACTGACACTAGCTACAATTCCATCACTCTGGCTACAATCCGAAGAAAAATCGAAAAAAAATTGCATTAAACCTTACAGTCAGTTGAAATAAGTAATGGCAAATAAAATATCTAATTAATAATTTGATTCTTTATTTAATTTTTAGCAAATTATAATGTTACATTTTATTATACTGAAAATTTTGGATAAATGCAAAGTAAGTGTGGGTTATTTTCCAGGGGTGGGGGGGAAGACCACTCTAAGTGTTAAAATTATTTAATAGAATTTTATGTAGCGGACCAGTGATGATGTCTGCGGACCAGTAAATTCTCATGCTTACTGGTCCTTGGGACCAGTGACTTTTTTTTAGGAATTCTAACACTGCTTTATTTATCTTTTGTCAAGGATTTAAAATGTGGATCTAAAATAAAATAGACCGAGAATTGGACATTTTTTAAACTGTATGCATATTTCGAACAGGCCTGTAACTTAAAACTGACGTGGAAGGGGGGATTAGAAGAGACGAGCGTGAAAAATAAAAAATAATAAACTAATACTTCAAATAACTGGACTTCTAAACAAAAACATAACGATTTAACCTAGTGTTGAATTAATGGAGTGACCTGCAGGGGATTACCCCCCCCCCCCCCCAGAAGTTATGAGATTTATGCTTTTTAATGCACAAATTGCGATTCCCCCTCTCTTACAGAGCTGTAAAACATGATGCTTTCCTCCGGAGTCGCAGAAAAATACCTGCATTCAACCTAATTTAGCCTAGAAAAAAAGAAAAAAAAAATCGAAATCGAATCTAAAAATCGAAATTGAATATAAAGATCGACATCGAATCTAAAGATCAACATCGAATCTAAAGATCGATCTTACGGGCAGAATCGATTTTATATTTTTATTTTCTTTTGTAACTTTACAAGAAGAGAGTATTAGATTCGTGAAAAATTTTTACTTCCCGTTTTTGATGGATTTATATATTTTAGAAGGTCTTTAACACGATTTCATGGTTTTTAAGAAATATCTGTCTGTGAGTGTGTCTGTCACTCTGTGAGCCTGTATATGACGAAAATTTCTGACCGTTCTATCTCAAGAACAAATGCACGGAATTCCACAAAACTTTAGATTTAGTTTGACCTTGATATAAACTGAATCTAATTAATTTTTGGTGCATATAGCCTAACAAGTGGCGCTGCTATGCTGCATTTTTTGCGATTTGCGCAACAGCTATATCTGGAATAACGAATGAACGGATTTTCATCACATTTTAGATCCAGTTAGTCCTTGACATCAATTGATGTTTTTTGCATTTTGGTGTATATAGCTTCTCAGATGGCGCTGCTATACTGAATTTTTCAGGATTTCCACTCAGCGCCATGTGAAAGGGGGGGGGGGGGCGAAAGGAAGCAGTCGTTCTGAGCACGGAAATTTAGGAGGTGCCAAATTTTTACTACCAACATCACTTCTAGCCTACCACAAGAAAAAGTTAATAGGGGGGGGGGGGCTAAATTGGAAATTTGAACCGGGCACAGTTCTCTTTTCGCCCGCCCCTTTTCCATTTTAGTTTTATCTCAAGAACTAATGCACGGACTTTCATAAAAATTTAGATTCAATTAGTCCTTGATATTATTTTATGCTAATTACATTTTGGTGGAAATCGCTTAAGAGATGGCGCTGCTATACTGCATTATGATAGAAAATAGATATATTTTCCCTAAGTTCTTGTCATTCCACTCAACCTATTTTTCTATTTAATTTATTACTATATTTATTTACAATAGTATAAAGTAAAGTTACATTTAAAACAAATTCTATTTATTTTATTTGCTTTTAAATAATTAAAGTATAAATGAAACTAAGTCTCAATTTAAACACTTATTATCTTTATTTCTCCTGTGTTTAAATTTCAACTTATAATAAATAAAATACCTTTTATCTTTCTTTTGTACTTCGGCCTAATTAACAGCTACTTATATTTTATCTACTTACCATTCACTACTTGTTGATAATCTGCTTTCCTACGGCATTGACACTTTCGTTTCTCCCGGCAAATATCTTCCATCCTTCGTAGAATACTTACGATGTTTTTCTACAAAGTTATCGTACCTGGCAACAGGTGGCGTAACATGTCCACGAGCATACGTAGTTTCCTCGTGGCTAACTGCTATTGGATCGTCTTTCCCGAGAACATTCGAAATGCCGGAGGTGACGTTAGATCAGGAAGCGGATGTCATGTGAGGGGGCGTTGTCAGCAAAGGATGGGATATTTAAACTGTGTTGTTTTGCCGGCAAGCGTTCGCCTTGTCTCGTTCAACGTAGTAATGAAGTCCTGAGTGGAAACGGTGGTCGTGCTGTTAAAGTTGTCTTTTGTTTTTAAAGTGAATATAATATGACAACGTCCAGCTTTAATATGTGAAGTGATGTTACGATTGTTAAAGTGAATATGCTGCTATAGGAGGAACTGATATATTTTGAATTGACGTTTTAAATTGAAGGAAAGCTTCAGAGTGAATAGCAAAGTGCCGGTCGCCTACAGCAAAATGTCAGATGAGTTTTTATTTTATTTTACTTATTT
This sequence comes from Maratus speculifer, assembly GCA_964019185.1. NCBI lineage: Eukaryota > Metazoa > Arthropoda > Arachnida > Araneae > Salticidae > Maratus > Maratus speculifer. The sequence goes on along the minus strand of OZ025289.1, from coordinate 254,440,011 downwards.
CTTAGAACAATATCTTTTTAATCTCTCCTTCTTAAATATATCTTTTTAATTCAGACTTTGTCTGTTATATTTATTCAGAATCAATTTTGTCAACTTTAATTTGTTAGAAATGAATTTAGACTCAATGCAGTGGTTTCGTTTTATCAAGCGTTACGATAGCCGGCGAGCTAGTAATGACTTGCTGATTGCTTGGGCAATCGTTTTTCCCTGGGAGGATCCGGAGCTGATATGCATGGGATCTCCGTTGGGATGTTACTGTCATTGAGTTGATTCATTGTCTATTCTGTTTTGCTCCACCCTCCATATAAATCTTCTTGTGGCAGAGGTCGATTAATGGAGAATACATTATGTGGCAGGTGATGTGTTTTAGGAAGGTATTCTTGAGTGGCAGCTTGAATCCTTAGGAGCATTTATTATAAGAAAAAGGTTGACCAGACTTTGCAGTAATAGGAAGGGGAGATGTATATTTATGAATTAAATTTAAAGTTTTTGCTATTTATTTCTCTTAACATTAGTGATTAAAATTTATTCTGAAAGTAAATGTTTAAAAATGAATTGGGAATTATAATTTGAATTAAACTTAAAGATAAAATATTTTTCATAAACTTTATTTTTTTATTTAAAGTTAAAATATAATTTTTTTTTACTTTACAATATAAAATAAATTTCTTTATCTTCTGGTGCTCTGGTTCATCATATGTAAAATGAATAATATTAATTGGAATCCAATATAAGAAATGATATTTATGTTTTTAGACAATTGATTTTATATTCATATTTTGTTTGTTTGATTTTAATTATGATTTTAATAAAGGTTGTTATTTGTTGTTTAATTTCTGCTTCTCAATATATACTCATTTGACATACAATATGTTTATTTAATGACAAGTTATTTTAGGGCAGACAATTCAGCATATATGCCCACTTGTGTTAATGCTCTGCATATCTATTCATTTCCATTGTATAGAGAATTACCATTAAGGTAATTTCTATAACACATTATTCATGATTAACGCAATAGCGCTATCTCAAGAACAAATTTTCATCAAAATTCAGATTCAGTAAATCTCTGACATAGATTAATGTTATTTAGTTCTTAGTGTAAATTGTCCAACAGGTGGCGCTGATATGCTGCATTTTTTATGATTTCGCAATAGCTGTATCTCGCGCTTTCATGGATTTTCATCAAAATTCAGATTCAGCTGGTACTTAATAAAAATTGATCCTGATCAATTTTTGGTGTACATCAATCAACAAAAAACGCTATTTTGAAGGGGGGGGGGGGGGGGTCCTGAGGTTTCTTTAATTCTTCTATCTTAGAAACTAATACACTGAAATTTTGGGATTGGCACATCCGTCTATTTTATCTTCGACTTTTGAAAGAAAATGAAAATTATATTACCTTCAGAGAAATCGATTAAAATTTTAAAGTATCGATTAAATCGAGTTGGCCGTAGTATCGATTAAATTGATTTAAAAAATCGAAATCGCCCATCACTAGGTTAAATTGTTATTCATTTTTGAAATTTCAATCAATCAGACCAAAATATAATTTAATCGGAAAACCAGAATTTACAAGAATTGCTGAAAAAACATATCCAGTTGCATATTCAAGGGGTGAGTTGATGGGGCTTCAACCCCCTCTGAATTTTGTTGAAAATGTCAAATTTAATTACAAAAAATTAATGAAATGTAATAAAACTCATTAAAATGAGATTCAAAAAGAATCAGAAACATATTCAAAATATATTCAGACATATGAAATATTTCAAACAGTATATTCTATCAAAGTATTGGATATTATTGATTAGGGATGGGACGAATATTCGGCCCTTTTGCCGAATATTCGGTTGGCCGAATATTGAAGGCTTGTTGACTGAATACTTCGGCCGAATACCTGTAGCCGAATATTTAGAGATATCTGGCCGAATATTGGTAAAATCTTGCCAAATAGTGACAAATCTTTTTAAGACACATTGAATAGTGACAAATAAATTTAAGATTTAAAGAGTTTCATTTCTTACATTTTTTTTTTCTCTAATCCAAATTGGCTACTTCATTCATGAAGTCATTCTCATTCTTACTTACAAAATATACAGTTATTCAATTGCTAAAAAATGCACAGCCTTTCTGTATTTCCTATAAAAGTGAGTGATATTTTAGAAAATGCTGGCCAAGTTGGAGATTTAATTGTATGGGAAATGTCTTCATTAGAGAATGATATATTACAATTCAAGATATAAAAACACTTGTAATAATAAAAAACATTGCCTTATTCTAAAACACTTGAATATTTATTAATGTCTGCAAATTCCATGCACACATAAAAAAGGCTCTTATGAAATTTGTAACTTATTTCCGTAAAGTAAGAAATGAAAAAATTCATTCACGAGGTGTATTAACAATGATTAATTTTCAAAATTAAATATCAAATATTACTATTCCAAATACTACAACGGTACATCTGAAAACAGAACTGGTGGCAAAGTAGATGCGCATTAGATGACACAACTAGTTATGAAGATCATTTTATAAGTATTTAAACATAAATTCTAAATACTGAATAAAATAATTTTTTTTATTCTGTAGTTTTCAATTTTAAATAATTATTTGGATAATTACTGACTTAAATATGTAACATTATTATGTATATATTTTTAATTTACATATTCCTTGATTCATGTTATCAATTTCTGTTTATTCTTTCTTTTAATGCTTGTTGAATAAGTTGAATATTGTATGCACCAATTCAAATGTCAAAGATTTTGTTACCATATGCATTCTACTTTAAGCATAAGCCTTTTGCTTCAACATAATTTGTAATTTAAAGCTTGGCAACTGATTTCAGAGCAGGCTCATTCTTACGAATTCGTTTATCATTAGGGACACAAACTCTAAATGATCAAATTTACTTCATGAAAGGTTATTTCAGAAAATATCTCCTTGTGAGTTCTGAGAGAAAGAGATTAAGAATATTATTAATTTTGGATGCAAGAAAGGGTAAAAGTATCATTTAATAGTAAAAGTAAAGTACATTCTTCATATTTTAATGAAAATATCTTACCATCCTGACTACTGAAAATCAGGGGTCGATTTAGAAAAAGAAAGTTGCATAGCAGTAACTGCTATACAAAGTCAGTTTTGAATAGCAGTTAGACACTTTTGTATAGCAAGTAAAAAAATAGGTAACGTAACTTTTAAATCTTGAAAATTTACAAAATTTTTTTTAAAAAAAGCAATATGAAAGCAAGAGAGAAACAAACGTGTACAGTAAGCGAAGTACGGTCGGAGCGAAGAAGTGGGGTCAGAATGTGTGCTGTCTGTTTCAATGCATAAATAAAGTAAAAGGATTGTAACAGTGAATGTTCATTTTAGAACCACTACAACACGCATGTCAAACTTCTATAAGCAAACGCCGTGATTAGCGAGTAACAGTGATTCAGCAATCAATCACAGCGTCAGGGCGGGAACAAATCATGTGTTTACTGGGTAAACTGCACCCAGCAATGACATCTCGCTGTACTTCCATTGTAAATAAACACTTGGGGAGACTGAAAACACAACATATGTCGTGTAAAAACATCTTTAAATTTTAACTTTAAGTGTACATGGCATAACAAAGGGTGTGGGAAATATGCATCGCAATGATTGCGATTTAATGCATTTCTTGGATCGCATTTTAGGTAAATTTGAATCGCAAATTACGATGCGATACCGCTTAAATCGAACCCTGCTGAAAATCAATTTCATGTACATTAAGATAAAAGAATATAATGCAATTTCATAATTTTTTTGTGTTAAAATAAATGTCCCAAATTTAAAAATACACTTAAAAGCACATTTAAGAGTAATAATTATTATTGAGCTCCTATTTTTAAAATTATATATAATCAAAATTTATTTTTTTTATTGGAAAAAAAAGTTGATATTCGGCCACTGAATATTCGGTATTTGGCCTAAAATTTGGCCGAATATTCGGTATTCGGCCAAATCACTATTCGTCCCATCCCTATTATTGATGATGGCTGATGGATGAATGCCCTATTAATTATGATATGTGCTTTTAACTTTCACTAAATTTATACAGATTATATGGCATGTATACATGCTATTGTTTATATACAGGGTCACACACAAAAGCCGGTAAGGGTTATTGAATATGAGCGTAATTTTCTTAAAGGTTAGGATCAGTCCACATCAAACCAACCAATGGGCAAAATTTCAGGTTTTTGGATTTTGTTAATTTTTGACTCGGATGTTGTACAAGAATAGTAGATAAAAAAATACAAATTTGCAATTTTTTTAACCATTTCTTTTTGAGTTATTAATTTTTGAAATTTTAAAAATCTCATGAAATTTGTATTGCTTGGTAATCTTTAATTTGCTGTAGAGAACTGTTTGACCTAAAGAGTTGAAATTTAAGTCATTTTTTTTTCAGTTTTTATGCTGTTTCATAGGATATATAACATGACCAAATTATTTAAAAATATTTTTTTTTCTGCAAAAAATTTATGTAAAATTTAAAAAAATTCAAAATCGGAATTTTTGATTTTGTTTAAAAAACATATTGTATTTTTAACACCTTTTTAGCAACTTTTATGCCAAATTTCACGATGGTACTCTTATGGTATCATAAGGAAAAAAATTTTTTTTTTTCTATATCAATGATCGGCCAATTTCTGTTAAAAAAAAAAATCTCATTATATTATGTTAAAAAGCAAATTTACTATAAAAAATAGTCTATTTTTGTTTCCAATGTTCATATTTCTCTTTCATGCAGGTCAAGTTCAATTATCAAATAAAATTTTAGTATATAATTTGCTAGGTTTTATTATTTTATTAAACACATAACAGTAAAAATTAAAAGTAATCAAGATAATTAATATTTTGCATAATTGACAAGCTAAATACTTTTTTAATTTATTTTCTTGGAATTTAAATAGAATTTTTTTTAATTATTCTTAATTTAATATTACTTTTAATGAAATTTTATGTTTAAAAAAGGAATAAATACTAATATTATAAATCGGAAAGTGAGTTTGTTTGTTCCGCTTTCACGCCGTAACTACTAAACCGATTGCTTTGAAATTTTGCAGACGTAAAGTTAGAAGTCTGGATTAAATAATAGGGTAATTTTTATTTATTTTATTCAAATATTTTCTTTAATAATTCAAAATTTAATTATTTTTCATACAAAATCAATAGGCATTTTTCAGATAAAATTTAACCATTTTCCTTTCCTGTTGCCAAGAAAATAAAAAATTGGAATAATAATTTTTCAGCGGCAATGAATTTTTAATAGAAAACTTCCATGCGAAAAACTATAGTAAAATTTAAAAGAAAATAAATATGACGTCATGTTTGAAATAAAAATAAAAGGTGTATTTTTTATAAGACATTTAACAAGGATATTTGTTTAGTTAATGGGAATTTTTGTGTAAAATATGGTGACATAAATTAAAAGAAAAAAGAATGAAAAAAGAATTATATTTTTAATAAAATGGTTCACTCATGAAAATGTGACGTCATAGTTGAAATAAAACAGGTACTTTATAGCAGTCGTTAAAAATACAAGGGGTATGAATATCAGTAGCTAATGGAGCGAGATAAATAATGACGTCATATTTAAAATGAATCAGAAATATTTTTTACTTATACTAATTAATCTTTACTAATATTATAAATCGGAAAGTGAGTTTGTTTGTTCCGCTTTCACGCCGTAACTATTGAACCGATTGCTTTGAAATTTTGCAGACGTAAAGTTAGAAGTCCGGATTAAGTAATAGGGTACTTTTTATCCCGGAAAAAATTGATATTCCCGAGGGAAAACAAAAATATAGTTTGCTTGATTCATGGATTGGAGATGGCGCTGTGTGTCGTTTAAAACAAGATAAAATAATGCGATAGATGTCGCTGGCTGTTTTTAAAACGTGGTAACGATGTGCAGTAGCTGTATAATAGTTAGGTTAGTTTAGTGCTTTTTTTCTAGGTAAAAAAAATATCTAAAGTAGTTATTGTTTTTTTTATAGTAATTACGTCACTTTGTTCGTCATTTAGATTGTTATAGTTTATCAATTTAATTTAAATGCTTTAAGTGATAAATTAAAATAACATAAAAAGATTATAGCTTGACATGTTTCATTGCTCTTACGGCAACATTTTCAAAAGCAAATAAATGATAAAAAGAAATTTCTCGAAATAAACAGAAAAACACAAATCACGTAAACATTTGCAACAAAATTGAACAAATCGCGTTGGAATGAATTTGCCCCCATTGAGTTACCTAAAATATGGAAGGAAATGCTTCAAAGGTTTTTAAGACAATAATTTGTAATATTTCATGCTCACAATTATTTTTATTCATTTTTATTTCCAGTTTTATTTTTATATGCTCATGCTCAAGTGATTTGTGTTTTTCTGTTTATTTAAACAGAATTGTATTTAAACAGAATTGTTAATTTAAACAGATTGTTATAGTTTAGTTTGGGATTTTAGTTTAGTTTAGGTTTATAGTTTGCTCATATTTTCACAGTGCCTCGCAAACGTAAATCTAATTTGTCGAGCACCTCATTTAAAGCTCGGGCAATGAAAATTGCCCGATCTCAAGAATCGTCTCTCCATGCTGAATTAAGAAGGCGCGAACAAGCAGAGCGTCAGGCTGCTTCGAGAGATGCTGAGCTACCATCTCAGCGCCAGCAAAGACTTGAGGAGCAAGCCGCTCGCGAAGCTTCTTTGAGGGCTTCTGAGAATGATATTTGTACTCAAGCCCGTTTATCGCAACAGGCTCAATGTCAGACAGCACTAAGGGCGTTAGAGTCATCTCTTCAAACGCAGCTACGTTTGGAAGAGCCAGCAGAAAGACAAGCTGTTTTGAGAGCTAACGAGACGCCCCTTGAAACACAGCTTCATTTTGAGGAGCAAGTAGAAAGACAAGCTATTTTGAGAGCTAATGAGACGCCTCTTCAAACGCAACAACGTTTAGAGGAGCAAGCTGAACGACAGGCAGCTTCTAGAATGGCGGAGACTCCAGAAGAGTCTTTGGCGAGAAGAGCCGCGCATGCAGAAATGCAAGTTGAACGGCGTCGAGCTTTTATGAGAAATACTTGGTCTGTGTTTAATAATACTGCATTTGAATACGATCCTTTGATCGATTACAAAAACCATTCCTTGGTCGTCATCGGGTTAATGAATAAAAAATGTAGGTTTTGTGATGCCCTTAAATGGAAGGATGAAACGGCAGGTCTCTGTTGCGTCAATGGGAAAGTACGTATTCCTACATTGGATGCACCAGAAGAACCCCTCAAAACTCTTCTTTTGTATGACTCCGATGAGTCACGGCGCTTTTTAAATAGGATTCGAAAATATAATTCCTGTTTCCAGATGACATCTTTCGGGGTAGATCGGGAAATAATCATGCCCGGATTTTCACCAACTTTTACTATCCAGGGCCAAGTTTACCACAGGATCAATTCTATGCTTCCCGCGACCAATGAACAACATAAATTTCTTCAGATATATTTCATGGGAGATGAAGATAATGAAGCAGATCGGCGATGTCAGTACATTCAAGGAGTTGAGAGGGAAATCGTACTAAAAATCCAAAGAATGTAGCATGAGCACAATCGACTTATTAATACTTTTAAAACGGCGTTAGACCGTATGCCTCACGAACAATACAAATTGGTTATTCACGAAGATCGCACTCCGCACGGAGAACACGAGAGACGATTCAATGCGCCTCTCATCAGTGATGTTGCTGCAGTGGTTTGTGGTGACTTTTCTTCATCATGCGACATCGTTCTCCGAGCGCATGATAATACTTTGACACGCGTATCCGATACTCACAAGTTCTATGACGCCCTTCAGTATCCCTTGATTTTCAGCAAAGGCCAAGAAAGCTATCATTTTGAGCTGCCATTAATCAACCCATCTACAGGTCAACCCATGCCTAATAAAAAAGTATCCTGTATGAAGTTTTATGCTTATCACATGATGTTACGTGAGAATGATTTTAACTTGCTGCCCCATTTCAGGCAAATTTTCCATCAGTTTTTAGTGGACATGTGGGTTAAAACCGAGAGCGAGCGCCTCCGTTATATAACTGTTAACCAAAAAAAATTACGAGCTGAACAATACATTCACCTGCAAAATGCAGTAAGTAACGATGCCAATGTAAATCCCAGTAATTTAGGAAAGATGGTTTTTCTCCCATCAACTTTTATCAATAGCCCGCGCTACTTTCACGAATATACGCAAGATGCTTTTGCATACGTACGTGCTCACGGCCGTGTTCGATATCTTTGTTACATTCACCTGTAACCCATCTTGGAAGGAGATAACCGATGAGTTAATGCCAGGTCAGAAACCAATTGACAGACACGACTTGATAGCGAGAGTATTCAGATTAAAAGTACAGAAACTTATGGGTGTCATTACCAAAGGTAAAGTATTTGACGACGTGCAATGCTATATGTACTCCATCGAATGTCAGAAAAGGGGGCTGCCACATGTTCATATTTTGATTTGGCTCAAGGAGAAATTGCAACCTACCCACATTGACAATCTGATTAGTGCTGAAATTTCTGATCCTACAGAAGATAAGGAGTTGCACGACACTGTGGTTAAAAACATGATGCATGGTCCCTGTGGAGTTCGTAACTCTACGTCACCGTGTATGAAGGAGGAGAAATGCACAAAAAAGTACCCGCGATTACTTATAAAAGATACTATCCACAATGAACAGGGCTATCCGTTATACAGAAGAAGATCACCTGAAGACGGGGGCCGAACGGTTACTATTAAAACCCGCAGCGGAGCTTTTGAAACTATGGACAATAGTTGCATTGTACCGTACTCGCCAATTTTATGTAAAATATTTAATGCCCATATAAATGTGGAGGCCTGCGGTTCCGTGCGCGCTATCAAATATATTTGTAAATATATTAACAAAGGAACCGATCAAGCCGTGTTCAATTTTATACAGGAAGCTGGATCGTCTGTCATACACGAAGTGCAAGCTTTCCAACAGGGGCGTTATGTGAGCAGCAATGAGGCAGCATGGCGACTTTTAGGATTCCCATTACATGAAAGGCACCCCACTGTCACTCATTTGGCCGTGCATTTAGAAAACGAACAGCATGTGTATTTTAATGAAAGCAATTTTCATGATAGGATGGCGTCTCCGCCAAAGACAACACTGACCGCATTTTTCCATCTTTGCCAAATCGACCCATTTGCAAAAACCCTTTTGTATTCAGAGGTTCCCCGATACTATACATGGAATGCCTCTAGAAAAGAGTGGAAACGTCGCATTCAAGGCACCCCAGTAGAAAACTGGCCCGGGGTAAAATCAGGGGATGCTCTTGGTCGTGTATATACTGTTCACGTGTGCAATTTTGAGTGTTTTTGTTTAAGAATGCTTCTGCACCATGTTCGTGGACCAACTAGCCACAGGGACCTTAAAATTGTGAATGGTCAAGAGTGCGCAACATACAGAGAGGCATGTGAAGTTCTTGGTCTGTTGTAGAATGAGAATCATTGGGAGGAAACCATGATAGAAGCAGTTCAATGCAGATCACCTACAAAAATAAGAGAGTTGTTTGCAACCTTGATCTCAACCTGCGGTGTTTCTAATCCTCAACAGCTATGGGAAAAACATAAAAATGATATGGCAGAAGATATTTTAAAAAGATTGCAGATGACACATCCAGACATCACGTACAATGATTTTATTTACAACGAGGCTCTCACTAAAATAGAAAATAAAACTATGGAAATAAACGGTAAAAAATGGAGTGAATTTGGAATGACTAGCCCACAACGATCAGAAGAAAGCGTAACTGACATCGCCAGAGAGCTAGATTATAATGCTACTATACTGCAACAGCAAGTAAATGACATGGTCCCACAATTATTACCCGAGCAAAAAACTGTATTCGATGAAGTAACACGCTACGTAGAGTCAGGGAATGGCACACTTTTCTTTCTTGATGCTCCGGGGGGGCACTGGAAAAACTTTTTTGCTGAATCTTCTTCTGGCTCATGTCAGAAAGGATAAAAACATTGCAGTAGCCGTTGCTTCCTCTGGAATTGCTGCCACGCTGCTCACTGGAGGACGAACTGCGCACTGCGTTTTGAAACTGCCTCTAAATCTTGCTCAAGAGGTATCTCCAATCTGCAATTTTAGTAAAAATAGTGGTCAGGCCGCGATGCTGCGCCAGTGTAAGCTGTTAGTTTGGGGTGAGTATACCATGTCGCACAAAGGAGCTATTGAAGCTCTCAATAGGACTTTGCAGGATATAAGGGACTGCAAAAGCATAATGGGAGGATTGGTAGTTTTATTAGCAGGTGACTTCCGGCAAACACTGCCAGTCATACAAAGGGGGACTCCAGCAGATGAAATAAAAGCTTGCCTAAAATCGTCCAAGTTGTGGGACCATGTCATAAAGTTTCAATTAACCACAAACATGCGACTGCGATTATTCAACGACATTCAATCGGGTCATTACGCGGAAACATTGTTAAAAATTGGTGATGGGAAAATGACAGTAGATGCAGAGGGAATGATAACTTTAACGGAAAAGTTTTGTAATGTTGTGGGCAGCGAATCGGAGTTGGTAGCGAAAGTTTATACTGACTTACACGATCATATAAATGATGACCAATGGCTCTGCGAATGCGCAATATTAGCACCAAAAAATGAAACGGTCACTAAAATAAATGAAAATATTTTGAATGAAGTTATGGGAGAAAATACTGAATATTTATCTTTAGACACAATGATAGAAACAGAACATAGTATTTCATATCCTGTGGAGTTCTTAAATTCTTTGGAATTATCTGGGGTGCCTTTTCATAAATTAAAATTAAAAGTAGGTGTTCCGGTGATGCTGATGCGTAATCTCAATGCCCCTAGACTGTGTAATGGTACCAGGCTGCGTGTCACTCAGCTTGGGCGGAACATTATTACAGCCACTATTTTAACTAGCGCAGCAAAGGGTGAAAGTGTACTCATTCCTCGGATTCCGATTATTCCAACAGACCTCCCATTTCAATTTAAAAGACTACAATTTCCTATAAGGGTTTCATTTGCAATGACCATTAATAAAGCACAAGGCCAAACTCTAAGGGTTGCTGGAGTACATTTGGAAAAACATTGTTTTTTGCATGGTCAGCTCTATGTAGCGTGTTCCCGGGTTTCCAGTGCCCAAAATCTGCATGTTTTTGCTCCACAAGGGAAAACATATAAAATAGTGTACCACTCAGTTTTGTCACAAAGTCATAATTTCATTTATCATAATCGAATTCCACGTGGGCGAAGCCGCGGGCTGAAAGCTAGATAGATTTTAATGTAACTTATATTGTGTTGTATAATTTTTCAGAAATTTTGTAATAAATAAAACATAGCAATCTATGTTTTTTAATTGACTACTTATGGAGATGTTTTAAATCAGATGAACCCAATTACAAAAGGTTGGCTTTATTTGAAAGGTTCCGCTGAATGAATTTTTATTTGATTAAAACTGTTAACATGTTGGCCGTTACGTCATTCATTGGTGACTAACATTGAACTTTCCGTTTACATGACTGACTTTTCACCGATGACAAACAGACTAAAATATGATATAAAACTAAAAATTACTATGATATAAAAATTTCTTTCGATTCAAAGTTTCTTTTAAAAAAACTGACCAGCGTAGCGGGCAAAGGCTGCTAGTTGGTAATAAATGAATTAATGAAAGAAAATCTCAAAGTAGAGTTCAATAACACTGGAACAATTCTATAGCCACTGTGCAGCCAATCGTTGTTTACTAGAAAAAAAAAAAAAAAAAAAGACCAAGAAAGAGGCAATTAGATTCTAGTTCATAAGAGTATAGTATTCATCTCAGATTGCTTAACTCACAACACAGTCCTTGTATATGTTTTCCAGAGAAAGTTAATAGAATTTTTGAGAGCTATTTTCCCCACTTGAAGAAGATGTACTACTTTTCAGATGGCGGAGCAGCTCAATACAAAAACTGCAAGAATTTTGTTAATCTGCTATCATAAAGAAGGTTTTGATGGAATCGAGGCCAAGTGGCATTTTTATGCAACGGCACATGGTAAAGGTGTATGCGATGGAGCTGGTGGGACAGTAAAGAGGCTTGCTGCTAAAGCCAGCCTCAAAAGTCCAACAGACTATCAAATATTGACACCTTTTAAACTTTTTCATTGGGGGGTGAGAAACATATTCTCTGTCACTTTTTTTTATGTGACTAATGAGGAATATTTTGAAGAACAAAAGGTGTTAAATTCAAGATTTAAAGAAGCTGTGGTAGTTGTTTGGGACTCAAATTTCATATGTGTTCATCCCTCTCGATAAAGACAAAGTTCAAACGAAAATATACTCTTTTTTTTTTGACAATATGGAAATACAAAGTTCAGATGAGTCCTAGTGATGAAGACGTTTTGTTTGAAGAAATTGTGGGGTATGTTGCTTGTGCCTATGAGAATGAGTGATGGGTGGCATGTGTTCTCACAAAAGATCAGGTTGAAGTTTCTTTCCTTCATCCAAGTGGACCATCTCTGTCATTCACTTATCCTAGAAAAGCAGACATTTTGACAGTACCAAAATACTTTATTTTATGCAAATTACATCCAATCACTGCAACAGGCAGAACATACATAGTACCCAAAGAGGAAATGTAAAGAGCAGGTCAATTTTTACATAAGAAGAAAAAATACTTGTACTAAGATCTAAAAATTGAGCTCCACTGTGCCGAATTGTGTATGTAATTCGTTAAGTAAAAACATTTGCTTATTAAAAATCTAAAATTTATTATTTATCTTTTAATAAAACAGGCTATTCTTAAATTTTTCCAATTTGTATTTGTTTCCATGTAAGTAACACTTCGGGCTAAACTGTGCTGCATACCTTAAATTGTTTTTTATTACAGATTTACATGAACATTGATACAGAAAATATTTTTTTTTCTGTATGACACCATAGGAGTACCTTCATAAAATTTGGCATAAAAGTTGCTAAAAGAGTGTTAAATATAATGTATTTAAAAAAAAAAAAAAAAAAAAATCAAAAATTCAAATTTTGAATTTTTTTTAAATTTATAAAAAAATTTTACAAAAAAAAAAAAAAAAAAAAAAAAAAAAGTAACTTGGTCATGTTATATATCTTATGAAACACCATACAAAACTGAAAAAAAAGATGCAGATTTTAATTCTCTAGATCAAATAGTTTGGAAGTTATAACTGATTAAAGATTCCAAAACTATACAAAATTTCAAAACTTAAAAACAAATTGTCAAAAAAAAAAAAAAAAAAAAAATTCACAATATTAATCTCATAAGTAAGTACAACAAACAGGTAAAAAACCAGTACAGTCTAAAACATTAATATAGAAAAATATATTTTTATTGGTTGATTTCATGTCATACTCACTAACAAATGTTTGTAGAATATAGATTAAATGATATACAGGACCACGCAAAGAATTGGATACATAGTTGCATATGGATGATAATTTCTGGAAATGTGATTTCAGTAGTCTTAAGACTGTTTTAGTTTGAACTAAATTTTAGCTAAATACTGGCATATAATAAAGGCACTAGGTAAACTATAGGGCTGAACAAAAGTATACAAGTATATTTCCATCTATTAGTATGAATTGCTGAAAGAGACATTTCAAACTGTTACGTGTTTTCCTGCTAAACAAAATTTCCCCATTATATAGTATACAGATGGAGGACAAAATAATATGAACACCTGTGAAAAGTATGACATACTTCACACCTGCAGTACAGCCGCACCTCCTGCAACAGAAGTCTCCACCTAGTGAGCGTGAAGAGGAAGGTATCAGTCTCTCAAAAGCAATCACCTGCATGGCATACAGCTATTGAACGTTCTGTGATAAGATGAAATGCCAGACCTGTTAGAGTTCCAAAGAGAAATGATTGGCGAAGTGCGTTTAAGTTGAGCATCGGTTAAGGAAACAGCAAATCTTTAGGGGTTTGCAAGGAGTATGATGTCAGACATTGTGACAATGCACACGAAAGAGGGTAATCCAATGTCTTCATAGCACAACACTAGCCGAAGTTCAAGCTTGCTGATATGGATAGATGAGTTTTGAAGCACGTAATAGGCTAAAAGCACAAGAAATCGTTATCCGAGATAATATTAAAAATGAACAGTCATCTCCAGGACCCTGTTTCAAATAAACTGTCATAAGGGAACTTCATGCTGCGAGCATTTATGGCAAAGTGGCAATTCGAAAACCCTTGGTGTCAGCAACTAATGCTTTCAAGCAATGCCAATGGTACAGAAAACAAAAAAGATGGTCCCCACAGCATTGGCAACAGGTAATATGATCAGATGAATCGTCATTCACCCTATTTTAGACGACCGGACGCGTTTATATCTGGAGAATGCCCAGAGAAACATTTAATCCTAAATGCCTTATTAGAGGTCTGCACGGGCCGAAATTTCCAGGCCCGAGCCTGGCCCGAAAGTTAAAATTTCGGCCCGAGCGAAAGAAATATTGGCCCGACCCGGCCCGGCCCGAAAGTTAAAATTTCGGCCCAGGCCGGCCTGAACGAAAAAAATTTTGGCCCGACCCGGCCCGGCCCGAAAGTTAAAATTTCGGCCCGAACCCGGCCCGGCTCAAGCGAATTTCTACAGAACATTGATCTTTAATTTTATGGAAGAGTTCTGACCAAAAAAAAATTATATTAGTCTTTTTATTTTCATGTTTATAATCTCCATTTATGCAGAAGTGCCGTAGGCTGCGATATTTACGCTTTTAAATGAATTTTTGTTTGTTGTATGTAAATGTTTCAGTTATCACTAGTATTATTAATCCATATTCCCTGTAATGGAGACAAAAAGTCGAAAAAGCGGTATATGGTGAAATTTCCAATGACGAAATCGCTTTGGAACGAAAAAAAAAATACGTTCCCTTCTTAACAGATGTAAATGTTTAATATATTTTTTTCTCCCGTATTGTTGTATTCATTTTGCATGGATAAACATTTTAAAAGAAACTCAGTTTTCAGTTTAAAAAAAAATTCCGTCATAATAATTTTTTTTTTGTGTGTGTGTGTGTGTGTGTGTGTTTAATTCTATTTTAAAACGCCTAGTAATCTACGATTTTTTAAAAGGAATAAATTCTAATGTTTAATTGTAGAATAACGACGGCTTAAAAGCATATGCCTTTTTTGCAAACATTTTTGGACAAAGCCAAATATTACTGATTTATAAAAAGTCGAGAAAAAGATTTTCATATATGAAGATTCAATAGGAACTGATTATTTTGGTCCATGAAAACTAGGAAGAATGGAATCAGTCTCGGCTTCGTACGGAAAAAAAAGTTAGGGCCGGCCCGTCCAGCAAAAAAATTAAGGCCCGAGCCCGGCATGGTCCGAGTCTTCAAAAGTAAGGCCCGAGCCCGTCCCGGCCCGAATGCCATTATTGGAAATCGGCCCGAACCCGGCCCGTGCAGACCTCTATGCCTTATGCCGACTTTGAAGCATGAGGATGCCTCTATTATGGTATGGGGTTCCATATATCTTGGCGGGGACTTGAGCCACTTGTTATTCTGTATAGGATAATAAAATCCAGTCACTATTTAAGCATTCTAAGGGATCATTTCCACCAGGGTTGGCAAGTTTTTGACAGTGTGCGGTTTTATTTAGATTAAACAATGGTTTAAACCGTCATGTCAAAAACCTTGTCAGAAACCTCAAATACTACACTGATATGTAAAATTTCACATTAAATATCTGTCACACTTATACAACATTAGATGTAATATTAAAAATTCACTATTATTGTATTGTAAAATATTATTTCCTGAAGAAAGAAATTTGACATAAATCAGAAAATTTGGTCTGCCTCCAAAATTGCTCAACAAGCAATGCTTCTGCTGTCAAGCCCTGATAGCTCAGCATCAATGGAGAGCGTATTTCCTAACTTTGGCTTCATACACTCTAAACTCAGAAATCATTTGGGTGTAAATAGATGTGCTATAGGATGCTGCGGGATAAAATTGATCCAGATTAACTACGTATATAAAATCACTTTTTTCTGTTTGAATATTCTAAAAAACAAAAATGTTTTATTGCAATTAAAATAATTTAATTTTTTTGTAATTATTAAATGACAGTAATTAATGTTAAATAAAAAATTACTTAAATCACTAAGACTTATTCAATGTTTCCCTCTTGTTCTTAAAATGTTTTAAGGCACATTACATGTTTTTGATGGTTTAAGCCAATTTTTGCCAGTTTAAACCAGTTTTAGACACTTGTCATGTCAAAAAAATGTTTCTGACATCAGAAACCCAACCCTGATTTGCACCCTTTGGTCCTGACTCTATTCCGAGGAGAGTGACTGCTTTTTTAAGACAACATAGTCACTATCCACACTGCTAGGTGTGTTCAAACTTGGTTCGAAAAGCATAACGATGAAGTTTATTGTCTTTCCTGGCCTCTTCAGTCTCCGGATTTGAATATTATTGAACATTCATGAGAATATTTGGAGTCCAAACTTCGTTCCCGATTTCCACCTCCATCCAACCTTTCGGAATTAGAGACTGTTCTGCGGGAGGAATGGCTTAATATACCTTTATTTTTCATGACCCTCATGCATCCATCCCACATTAAATTAAATCTGTACTTCAGTCAAAGGGTGATCCAACCTCCTATTAATAAAGATTTTCCATTATTTTACAGGTGTTTGTATTATTTTGTCCTCTCTCTGTATATATCAACCAACAGATCAAACACAGGGTTGATCAAAAGTATTAGAATACATATTTGGCTATGGACAATAACACTATTACACTAAATAGCAAAGTTATGTTAAAGATTTCCGAAAGTGTTTCATAATCTATTCTTACTTCTTTATTTTGTAGTGGAAATTTTTGTGAATACATGCGTCCTAACTTAAAAACTAGTTTATTCTTATAAGTAAGTCACTATACTGAACTGTCCCTACTTATTATTGTCCAATAACTAATTCCTAAAACATTATTTATCTTCTGCAATTTGAATTTTCATATGGTTCCTGGTCCTATAAATCAGGATTTCCAATGTGGTGTCCTTTTGAAAGTTTCCTGTAGTTTAATAATAATGATGTAAATTCTCTATAGAAATTGGCTGGATATTTTGGCACAGATTTTTTTGTTATGCGATTTTTTTTTAATTAAACATTCTGTAAGTAACCATATTATACCACCTTCTTTTTTATTTATTTATTCTGTAGTGGAGGTCTAAGTTAAAAACTAGTTTATTCTTATAAGTCACTACACAGAACTGTTCCTTCTTGTTATTGTCCAATAACTGATTCCTAAAACATTAGTTTCTGTAATTTGAATTTCCATATAGTTCTTGGTTCTATAAGTCAGGGCTGTTCAATGTGGTACCCTTTATGATATTTTCTTTAAAATAAATATTTGCATAAATGTTTTAGATGTAATTGAAGTTTTTGGTTTCTTTCTGTTACATACATGAGATTAGAGGTCACCCCCCCTTTTCCCTGTCAACCTTTCCTATAAAATACAATTCTATATTTAGTAACATTTATTTTATTTTTTTGTGGCTTTGCAGAATTATAGACTTTTTATAGCTACCATTGTGATATATATATGCATCTTATAAGTCTGATATAAATTGCTACCACTAGTGGATATTTCAAATCATGTACATAATGGCATCCTTCATTATTTGCCATCAGCTGAGCTGTCTCTGCTTACTAAAAGGTCAGACAGTTTTATTATAAGTTATATTTAAAAAACATTTCCCCATGCCCTAATAAGACAGACAATAAAAGTTTATTTTTACACAACTAAATCTTATTGAATGTGCCCTGAGTTTTATGAATTCAACCTTAATAGCGGGTAGAAGGGACCAGGTTAACAACCTCCCATTTTGGATAACAATAATGGGTCATTCCATGGTAACTTATGTTACATTTAGAACAATTTACTGCAATAGTTTTAGCAATATAACACTAAAAAATATTCAAATATAAAATTCACATGATTTGTCAATGAAACCAATGGACCAATTTGGATGAAAATTATCTAAAAAATTATAATGAAAATTACCCTTTATATGATAACTTACATTCCTTTTTTAGTAATGGCAGTTACCATACGAAATATAACTCAAAATTTAAGAATTAGCATTAAAATTAGGTAATTTTCATCTAAATTGAGCTTTAAATAACTTTAATTAGCACACCATGTCAAATTTAAAATTTGAATAATTTGTGTGTGTGTTATACTACTAAAATTATTGAAAATAGTTTTATGTTATAATGGAGTGACCCTAATCTGCTTTTAAAGATTTTCCCTTTTTTAATCTATTATTTGTTTCTCATTTAACTCAATTATTAATATAAGTAAGAATTAGATTAGCAACAATTTTATTTTCTTTAATTTTAAACCTATATATACTTTTTCAAAGCAATTTTTTTCTCCCTAGGCTGTCGATACTGAAAGTTCTGCTGTAAATACAGATGAAAAAATATGACACCAAAAATTTTCTTGTATTTTAGTTTATTAAAGATATAGTCAGTTTTGCTTTATGGTTACAATGACTTGTTTTGTCTTCAGAAAACAGTGCTTAAATTATTGTTTGATTTGATAAGAATTTTAAGCACATGTTAAATGTTTCTTCTGCTGCTTCTTCATCTTCCCACTTTTCCCTATAAAATAATATAAAACTCGGTAAAATAGTCTAATAAGAAAAAAAAAATCAAGTACAGATAAAAGTAAATAAAAATATTTTTACACTCTGCATTTAGCATTCGGGTGATTCTCAGGAAACAGATAGAATTTTGGCATGCTTTCAGCCTGCTTGACATCCTAAAAATGAACAAAGTTCAAAATTACGCAAGCAAATAACATATTTTATCAGTTGCAATAATATAATAAGCTTATTTTCTTTTTAATTCTTTGTAGTAAAGTAACTAATTTTACTTTTGTGATTTTTTTTTTTTTTTTTTTTTAGAAACATAATTTTTAAGATTTATATCAAAGAAAATCTTGTTTTCTGTATAAAATGTTGTTTTGATGTAACATACCTTCAATATTAAAACCTACCACAAAAGCATTAGTAAATTAATTTTAAAGTGTTTGGAAAATATTCCATTAATTTCTATTTGGAACTTCTCTTTTTCTAAGAAGGTGGGTGAGTGTTTGGCTTTATTTACTAAACAAAATTTCTGGTTAAAAAAAAAAGGTTTATTTGATCGTGATGTTACTATATTCATTCCAATTTTTTTCTTTCCCACAATGGAGATAAATAAAGAATAGTGAAAGAAAAATAATGCAAAAATAATTTTTTAGTTCTACATAATTAATGAAATAGCTGTCTAAACCAGTAGCTAAACATAGAAGCCTTTTAGAAACCTACAAATAATTCAAGAGTTTCTCCATTTTCTCAATTTGCAAGTTATCTTAATTAAAAGAAATAATATTAAAGACTGATATTACTTATATATAACTGACTAATATATTTTCTGATTATAATACAAAAAGCCTGCCTATTAACTACTTATCAGAGTTTGATGCCAGGTATACAACCAGGTATTATTTATTCTGAAAAATTGACTTCAATCATAGTTTTTTTTTATAATTAATAAGCAAGCTTAAGTCATCTCTCCTATATAAAATATTTTTTATATAAATTACGCTTTTAACATCAGAAATAATCATAAAATTGTTCTAAAATAAGATTTGAAGAATTAAGATAATCAACTGTAGAAACTTAGGAGAAATTGGGGTGCTTATACATTACATGTCCATTGATGACTGCCCACTTGCGATTTTAGGGATTTTGTTAAATATCTAGAAAAATACATGAGGAATTATCCCGAAATTCTTAGTGTATAAATATAATAGTACAAGTCATACATTTCCGTGAAGATTTTTTTCTGAAACTCTATAGAGGACCATCAATAAATTAAAAAAGAATGAATATCTTTTGGATAACCCTGTCAAAACTAATGTAGCAAAAGTGCTCAAACTATAAATTATGATTAAGTGGCTTATTGTTATAAACTGTGTTCATTTTTATGCAAATAGCATGTATACTTGTAGAGATATTAGGTTTTTTATAAAAATGTCCCCAAATTTTGCCAAGCTTTTTGCTTATAATTTGAAGAGTTCTTACTATAAAGTAACATTTTTTTCTGAAAATATGACAAAAAAAATATTGCACACTATATCTTGTAATCAGAATTAAAAGATAATAAAAATTGTATAAAAAATGAGTAGGTTTACTAAATAATTTTTCACTGTGCATGCTTCAACGATATCAAAATTTCATTTGCATATTATGTTAGCTAAATGTCTAGAGATTATTTTGTGGAAGTCTCAAAATCCTAGCTTGAAAATTCTGAAAATAATCATCAATAGAATAAGTTGAAAATCCGTTATTCACAAAATGAAGCAAAAACAAGAAGGGTTGTATCCATATATTCATTGATTAGTGTCAATATAGAATACACAATATGGAACATACTACTACATCTGGATAAAATCCCTCATTTTTTTGCTTCATTTTGGGAACAACGAATTTCCTGCTTATTCTATGGACAATCATGTTCAGAATTCATGGCAACAAAATTCATGATTTTCAGAACCCGATCGGCAAAACTTGCGATTTTTTCATGTCTGATTGATGATATTTTCCATGCCCAGTCAAGAAAATTCACTTTTTTCACACAACAAACAGACAAAACAGGTGACTTTTCTGCATTCTAAGAACAAAATTTGCAATTTTTTGAGGCATCAAGAAAACTGATGATTTTTTTCTTGCCAGATTAACAAAATGTGAGATTCTTTGCGTTCAATCAACAAATTCACGCTTTTTCTCTGCCCGATCTGCAAAATTTGCCCTTTTTACCGTACCTCATTGGCAAAATTCATGATTTTTCCATGCCTGATCAACAAAATTTGTGATTTTTCCATGCCTGATCAACGAAATTCACGATTTTTAAGTGATCAATGTAATTTTCATTTTTCCTTCTGCAAATTAACAAAATTTATGATTTTTTTCCTGAGACCTATGCACAAAAATTGCATTTTTTCCAGTTATAAATTGATGAAATTCATGGGCTACAGGTTGTGCATCTCTGTTTTATACAGTGATTCAGTTACAAATAAAAATAATTAATAGATTAAAATTTTAATTGATACAAAATTTTTAATTGACAATGAGATTATTAAATTATAAATATACTTGTAATCATAAGTATAATTACAGTGGAACTCCATTTATGCATTATTATGAGTTGTACTTTTCAAGTTAACAGATCCGATTGTTTGCCATTAAAAATTAGTTGAATTATATCTTTTTGACTTATATGTTTCTCTCTGTTATAAGTTACATTTTTGCATGTCCAAACAAAATTTTGTCTTCTTTATATGTTTTGTTGAAAATAATTCTTTCAAAACCTTTGCTATCACTTGATTTCTATCTTAGCCAACCACCCCTCTGATGTTTCTGTGAACCTAACTCTTTTATGACACTTTTCTCTGATATTTCTATGCCTTCGGGGAGGACATTGTAGAGTTCTGGTGAGGTGATTGGATTGCTGTTTTTGACCATAATACAAAGTCTCATATCCTCTGAGAGTACATCTTATTGTTCCTGGGAAATGTCCCTCTTGAATTTAAAGCTGATTACATGCATCACAATGACAATGTTGTTGCTTAAAGAGAATTAGGTAAATGATTTTACTTTAAAAATTTTGGAAGAAAAAATTTAAATTAAAAAGTGTTGATTCAAAAATGCAAAACTGCAAGTAAGAACCATTATTTTGAAAATCAAACAAAGTGAAATAGTTGTATTTTTTGATTATGTTGAAGTAGATTATATTTAATGAATAATTGTGCAATTATGTAGCCCTGAAAAAATTTTCTCTTTCTTATAAAAATGGTCAAAGTTCAAGGTTGTGAATGCAATTTATCATGAAAAGTGAAATGCTGGTATGTTTGGAGCACTATATCTCTCGCAAGCAACAACATTTCAAGATTCTTTTGGCATAAACTGTTAGTATAATGCTACCTGCTTATTAAAATTTATTTCCATGTAGCATCGTTATTTTACATTGTTATGTTGCCATGAAATACAATCAAGATAATATTTTTTCCATTTTCTGCACATATTTAAGTTATAGTACCCCAAACTTTTTCTTATGGAATATGAAAGTGTACTACTGAGACAAGTTAAATAATATAGTACTCTACCGGGATATTGTTTCTTTTCGCAATAATAATCTGCTAAATATTCAAAACCTGCAATATCTTAACTATTCATATCTCAGAAAAGCGCCATAGTTGAATGAAACAAAATATACCATGAAGTAGATGACATATGTACAAAAACATGGGGGAAAAAAAGAAGTGGGGTCTTTTGATTTTTTTTTTTTTTTTTTTTTTAAATGACAAAATTTGCAAATAAATAATGTCGATAATCGCATTTCTTCCCTATCAGAACATGAAAAATTCTATTTCTCTTTCCCCTTTCTATGTTTTTTCCCTATGAGAAAATGAAATATCCCTTTTTTGTTGGCCCTTCTGAAAGAGAAAAGAGATGTTTCATTTTCTCACGTGAAAAATGTGATCATGGACATTGCTTTTCTAGTAACTTTTGTCATTTTTTTGCCTAAAAATACCACAAGGCTCCACTTTTTTTTCTTTTCCATGTTTTCATACAAATGTTCAACTACTGCTCGATACAGTGGCATAGCAAGCAGGGGGGCGGAGGGGGCAGTCGCCCTGGATGTCACCCTCTAAAGGGTGACACCCAATCTCTTTTTACAAATCTATATATATATATATAATCTTATAAGGTAAAAAAAAAAAAGAATTTTGAAATAAAATGAAATTTTTAGCACATGACACAACAGAGTTAATTTTCTTTTCATTGAGAATGTGAAAATTTTCTAAACAAGATATGCACCAGGGAACAAAAACCAACCTAACCGACGAATGGCTAGCGAAGCAAATAAAAAAAACTTATCTTCTACATACGGACATCACATTTGATATATGCCGATTATGGGTTGAGTGATAAGTCGTTGCTGTTGTTTTTTTATGCAGGAGGACAAAGGGTAAATAAGGAATGGATGATCATTTGTTGTAATAACGTAGAATTGTCATAGAAAAAATATAACAGATGGGACAGGTGACACCATTTACATCCGCCCTGGATGTCACCCATTCTAGCTATGCTTGTGGCAAGATATATTTTGTTTCATTCAACTGTCGCACTTTTTTTGAAATAACATCACATTAAAATTTGCGGATTTTGAATATTTAACAGGCTATATATATTAACAGGAACACTATCTCCGTGCAGTACTAAAACCACAGACTTTATTTGTAGTTCCATAGTATTTGGGGCCTGAAGAGTCTACTATGGTTCTGCAAATTCTAAATATACCTTTTAATTCATTAATTCATTTTTTGTTGATATATATATATATTTTTACAATTAATGGTATATATATATAATATATATATATATTATATATATATACATATATATATATATAATATGTATATATATATATATATATATATATATATATATATAGTAAACTCTGTGAAATCAGCTGATGTATATCCACAAACATCTAATATCTGCACAAAATTTTTGAATGTAAACAATAAAAATTGTCTTTAACAGTTAATCTCATAAAGTTAAATTTGATACATGTATTTTTCCAGTAATCAATTTTCTAATGAATAAATAATTAAATATAAATTGGATATAAATATTTAAATTTCCTTGTGTAACAAAATTTTATCTGTATGCAGGAAGTAATGAATGTTCATAGACTGCAAGAAAAAGTTACTGACTACAAACCAAAACAGAAACTATCACATTGTGGTGTAAATGTCTAAAATTTTTACTATACATAATTTAAAATTCCTTTATTCTTACTTATTAAACATAATCAACCAGTCTTGCATTATGTTTTTTTTTTTCTTTTTCATTCTAATTTTTGTACAGTTTTTTTTTCGTATTTATAGTCAGACCTTAAAAAATGAATTGTGAACAAAGGAATGATCTATAATCTGCAAAAATGTATAATCTGCCAAACTCTTGGCCCCTAAATGTACAGATTTCACAGAGTTGACTGCATATATATGTGAAACATAACCAATAAAAGTAATAATATATTATTTCAAATACCTGTTTTATGGGTTCTGTTGAATTTTGCAATTTATTCTTTGTGTAGTCAGTCTCAAAATTTCTGAAAAAAAAAAAAATGAAAATCTTATTAGTTAAATGTATAGATATTGAACGAAAAAAAATACAGTAGATTCTTTAAAATCTGCATTGATTTAAAAATGTAAACAGTGAAAATCACAGTTAAAAAGTAATCTTTGTTCTAAATATCAGTGAACAAAAATAAAGTTATTTTTAACGTTAATTTATGAGAAAATAGTAATGAAAAAATGATATTTAAAAAATTTAAAAGCTTTTATGGATCAGGGTATGGATTCATATAGATCCACCCATAGTGCAAAATAGTACAAATCATTTTTTTTATAGCAGAAAATTAATGCTGATTTGTCATTTGAAACAATAGAAAAGTCCAAAAAAATATTTAGGGTAAAAGA
This sequence comes from Maratus speculifer, assembly GCA_964019185.1. Lineage (NCBI taxonomy): Eukaryota > Metazoa > Arthropoda > Arachnida > Araneae > Salticidae > Maratus > Maratus speculifer. The sequence goes on along the minus strand of OZ025289.1, from coordinate 254,415,377 downwards.
ATGTATTTATTTAATTGATGAAATATAAACTTCTACAACAAAAGATCCTTCAATTGATATATGGCATAAAGTATTGCCAAATAGATGCTTTCAGTCGTCACGTCAGTTATGACGTTTTGCTTGGATACTGACTCCAAACAAACAGTTGCTATGCTGTATTTTCTATTTTATTTACATATTATAGCAATATTTTTCTGCTACATATAACAGATATATGTTTAATGCTTTATGGTACCATTTTCTACAGTTTATATTTAATAAGAAATTAAACATAGCGACCATTTGTTCGGAGTCAGTATCCAAGGAAAATGTCATGACTGATCTTACACTGGTGTCTATTCTTTATTCATTTAAAATCAAGATGAAGATACAAATTTTCAGTTAACCATACCTCAAGCTAAAGCATCTGAACTATTGAATTATGCAAAAGAAATTCGAAACAGATTCACAAGAGCTTTTCAAAAAAGAAGAAATTGTTGAATGGGTGAACAATAAAGAGGAAATTTTAGTAAATCATGTTGCAGGTGAAGGAATTACTTCTTCAATGATGAACCCACCCAAAGACAGTGAAACTGAGTCTGACAATGATTGTGGGAAAAAAAAAATAAAAAAAAATGAAGGTGGTTTGGTTTTTGATGAAATTTCTTTTAAGTTCTTGGAGCAGCAGAGTTATATAAATCAATAGAAAATAATTGCTATTTACAAAATTCAAAAGAAACTGCATCAAGGTAAAATGAAACTTCTCTAACAAAGGATGGCACAAGAAATGTTTATAAGTGATAAAAAAAAAAATTTGGGATATTAAAATGATAATGTGCAGGTAAATAAAGGAGATTCAATAATGCATTTTAAGATTAAAGAAATTTCAATATTTAATTTTAATGTTTTGTGAAATCAAGAAATTGAGTTTTACTTTGTTAATTATTATTATTTCTGGATTGAATACTGCTGTTTGTTTTGACCAATCGTTGAACTATTTCAGACATTGAATATCAAATTAAAAAAGAAAAAAATCCTTATCATTTGTATTTGTAGAAATCTATTGCTATTTTTTAAATGTACTTTCTACAACACAAACTCTCTAATTATAAAATTTTCATTCTGTTTGTATGAAGTTTTATAAAAATGAAATACGGGTAAAAATTCAGTCATTTTTGATGGGAGTATTACTAATACGAGATTAAATTGCATAAATTGTTTCTCTTCTGTGCACAAGAACAAAAGAAATTTTGTTGGTCCTTTCCCTCCTTTCTTAAAGAAACATTTAATAAGCCATTCCTTGTCACAAATATGATTGATGTCTATTCTTTTTCTCATATATTTTTATTTTCCAAAAACAAAATTTTTTTTTTTTCACTGTTAGAAAGCTAAGTTAGTCAGCTATGAAAGGCAACTAGTTATTTATATAAAGAATATCCAAATAATCTGCCAGTTGATGTATGCAAGTACTTATGTAGTAAGAGAACACTTTAAATTAGAATATCAAAAACTTCCTTTCTCTCTGTATGTTTTACTTTTTTTCCCATTACAAAATTTGTGTGTGTGTGTGTCCCTCCCATCTTCTCCTTTTTAAAAACTTTAAAATACTATATATGATTAGAAAAAAAAAGATTATCTAAGTAAATATATGATTCTATTTCAGAGACAGAAACATAACATTTATAAAATTAACAAATATATACTTTATCATCTATTTATCTCTGAATAAAATCACTTTTGATAAAAAGAAACAGGAAAAGTACTGTTTGATAGAATATATAATCATGCATTTTGATCCTCTCTCCTCAAAATTAAATTTTATACTTACGCATCAAAACTCAAATTTTCTGATTCTTCTTCATAACTATTAAAATTTAAATCTGTGAAATGAAATACAAAGAAAATGTGAAATTTTTAGAAAATTTACTTATAAGAAATTTAAATGAATTTATATTTAAACATAATTTTTTAAAATTAATTTTTTAATTAAACATTTTAAACATTAATTTTTTAACGAAACATAATATATTAAAGAGAAGAATGTAACACATATATAATAGATTCCAATTATTTGAGAGTTTGTTTAATCAAGACAAACATTTATTTGGGATATAATGTCAAGATCATGATAGAATATCATTAAAATTGCTTCTGATAATTAAGTCAGATACTTCATTGGGACAAATTATACAGAATTGATGCATCCCAATTAATTGGAATCTACTGTATACTAGAATAGATTTATCATACACATACAAATAATTAATTTTACAGCTAATGAGCTAACTATATTGAGTGATATGATATCAATCATAAAAAAATAAGCTAAATTACATTGTAATTTCACAGCTGCTGAAATTTTAACTTTTTTTTTTTTTTTTTTTTTTTTTTAAATGCATAAAAATTATTCATTACAACCAGCAAATTATCTTTTGAAGATTATAAATTTTAATTCATTTTGTAGCAGTATCTCTTTTTCTTTTCTTTCTTTCTTTCTTTAACAAAATCAAATCATGCACATTAAAATGTATCAGAAAATTCTAATATTTAAAAATACTTCGGTGAAATTTACTCTAATCATCAAGTAAACAGCTTATTCTGGAAGCACAGAGAGTCATTGTGACATAACAAATGATCAAATCACAATGGTGCCTCCCCCCCCCCCCTCCCAAAAAAAAAAAAAGCATTCTTTTATTCCACTGTATCACAACTCTCAGTTGACTGTCACTTAGTAATTCCACCACTTGATCAAAAGACATTGTGGCAGATTTTTTAATCTTTTGCATCATGTCGGACATATCAACTTTACAATGACAAGGACATGATTATTTTTCTGTGTCATGTGAGGTTTATGCTGACAAAATAGGTGCATTTTAAATGAAAATGCTTCCATATTTGGTTCATGGTACTGTTAGAGCAGTAAATGAAGATTATTTTTTAGCTACATTAAACAAATACAAGACTGACATTTTGTTCACATTTTTGTAAAACGTAAATGACACAGTGTGAAATTGGACAAAATTAAAATCCATTGCATTTGAATATGTTGAAAAATTATTGCTATGATATAGTAAAATTGCATTTTTACTTTTTTAATTAAAAATAAAAATGGATTAATTGAATTTATAATTTCTGAATTTTGCTATATATTGTGTGATATCAACAAAGTTAAAAAATTTCCAGGCCTGGATTTGAGCCAGGATCATGGAATTCCATGCCAATTTTCTACCGCTATTTAGATAATATCCATTTTAGATGTCATCAGAGTAGTTTTATTTTGTTGGTCTTGTGTTTTACATGGCAAAAATTCAACAATTATATACTCAGTATTTGTAAAGGTGTATGTCATACCTACAAATTATACATTAAATGATTAATTAAAAAAAATAAAATCAAAAGTGTGATTAGTCATAATTCATCATTAATCTGTGACAGCTAATAAAACTTTAATTTGAATGCATGACCTCCTCAGAAAAATGAAGAAATAAATTAATATTAATCACATTTCCTGATTTTTGTAAATTCACAGGATGAGTTTATATATCCCTTGTCTACTTTAAATATATACATTGCATAATATCACTACAGTAGAACTTCGATCCATCATTTTACAAGGGGTGTGGGGGAAAAAACGATGAATGCGTGAAACGATGAATGCGGATTTACTTCAAACTATAAAAAACACAATGTTAATGCATTACTAATGCATGCAATGTATACAATGTACTAATAAATACTGATTTATTACTTACTAAATTGTAAAAGTAATAAATCAAAGTTCTAGAAAATTCTTATTTATTTTTAAAAATCAATAATTTTGTTTGGCTTTTTGTTTATTTTTTTTAATCAAAAAATAAATTTTCAAGATATACAACATATTTCTGGTTATTTTCGGTAATTTCATATACATACATAAAAGTTCATACAGTTGCAAATTTCGTAATTACATGAGACAGAATTGGCACTGGTGCCTTAGCTTCATCGGCCTGCTTCTTCGCCCATTATTTTTTAATTCTTTGCATTAGCACACATTTCTCCTACGTTTAGGACACCACATGTTGCAACATCTTGATCAATAGAAACATAATCGGATCCTTTGCTATATATGACCACTTTTCACCTTTATTATTGTCACCGTCTTCAACACAAACACATTATTTTAGGATAAAAGAAGTAATTCCAGTTTGTATGTCATGTGGATTAGCATGAGTTACAATTTAATTTCGGTGAGGAGAAAATTTTTACAACGATGAATGCGAGAAATGACTTTTTGAAGAACGATGCTTGCGGGTTTCGTTAACATTATTTAAGTATAATTTGTGCAGGAACGATAGATTGGGGTTTTACTGTACAATAATAAAAATTTTGAAAATTATCAATAAGGAGTGCCAAAGTCTTTCTATGTGCAATCAAAGAAATTTCTTAAGAAACCTGCTTATCTATATTATAAAGGCCAAACGTTTCTGTGCATAACGCATAAGTCATTTTGCGAATGGAAATACTTTCGCTTGCAATTTTCGCTACTGCAAATTTTACACTTCTAAAAATTGCACATTTTAAATTTTTACACCATCGTATAGAGAAAAAAAATTTACTTTAAATGTCATTTGTTTGGAAGCTGTATCTCAATTTATTTTTGAAATATTAATTTTTTTTATCGTTTTTAGTACCAATTTTGTAATTGTGGCAACAGAATCACTCCATTTTCTCTTAAAATTGAAAAGGAAAATTTAAATTAAAATGCGCAACATTTTCCCATGCAATTTCCAGTACTGCAAATTTTACATTTCTAAACATCGTACATTTTAAATTTTTACACTGCCACTTAGAAATAAAAATTTACTTTTAAATGCAATTTGTTTCAAAGTTGTATCTCTATTTATTTTTGAAATATTAATTTTTTTTATAGTTTTTAGTACCAATTTTGTAATTGTGGCAACAGAATCGCTCCATTTTCTCTCAAAATTGAAAAGAAAAATTTAAATTAAAATGCAACACTTTCCCATGCAATTTCTGGTACTGCAAATTTTACACTTCTAAACATCATACATTTTAAATTTTTACACCGCCGTATAAAGAAAAAAATTTACTTTTAAATGCTATTTGTTTCAAAGTTGTATCTCAATTTATTTTTGAGATATTCATTTTTTTAATAATTTTTAATGCCAATTTTGTAATTGTGGCAACAGAATCACTCAATTTTCTCTTAAAATTGAAAATTAAAATGCAACACTTTCACATGCAATTTCCAGTACTGCAAATTTTACACTTCTAAACATCATACATTTAAAATTTTTACATCACCGTATAAAGAAAAAAAATTACATGCAATTTGTTTCAAAGCTGTATCTCAATTTATTTTTGAGATATTAATTTTTTTTAATAATTTTTAGTGCCAATTTTGTAATTATGGCAACAGAATCACCCAATTTTCTCTTAAAATTGAAAAAAAAAAAAAAAAAAAAAGAAAGAAAGAAATTAAAATATGTAGTATATTATTTCAAAAATATTGTTTGTTTTAAAATCCGGTGAATTTCTGTTTTATTTCGTTTAATAATTTGGATAATTGAGTTTTATAGTTTTTTGTTAATTTTAGCTTAATATTTGTTTGAGAGTTAGACTGACCAATATAAGATGTATTTTTTACTGTAACTAATTTTGTAGATTTATTATAAATCAATGAAACAGTTCCTTATTAAACATTTTCTTTCATTGAATTTCGACGGGTTCCACCTCATGTAGATTAAAGCAGTTGGGGGGGGGGGGGGGGGGCTGTGAGCCATAGGTATCACTCATATTTTTCCATTTGCACAATAATTTTATTGTCTCTTTCTTGATTGTTTTTTACCCAAATTCTGAAATTTACTTTCTTGATAATAATTTCTAGATCACTAATATTTCAATCATCATCAGAATTCGATTCATCAAAATCCATACTTTACTCAAATATAGATTGTACAAGTCAAACTAGAACACTATTTTTCAAAGACTTCATGTGGAAATGCCAGTTATTTTTTTTTACTTTAAAAGGTTTTTTCAGGTAGTTAACACTTTTAAAATCTTCAGCCCAGTAGTATAAGAGGCATGAGAAATAGAGAACCATGCCTCAGCCCATCACATTAACATCAGGAATAATACTTAAGAGGTAAATCAATCAAACAACAAGCTTTTTGTTTATGAAATTATGAAAAATAAACTCAAAAATAAAATGAGTAGTTCAGTAGTCAGCCCCTGCACTTACTGTTCATGTAAACAAAATATAATAATATCTATCTAATTCTCGGCACCATGTAAATTAATTAAGCCTGCCTAACAAATACATTTAATTTTTATACTCAAAAATTTTAGTTTATTTGTCCTAGTAATACTAAAGACTTATAGTTTTAGAAAAAATAAAATGAATACAATAGACTACAAATCTGTACAGTTTGGGATTAGAGATTGTGTGGATTTTTGAATTTTGCAGAATTGTGGCATCATTGCTTAGTTTGCATTTTTTAAACAGTAATATGAATGCAATAATACAATCAAAATTATAATCAGTGATTGAAAAACAGTAAATTATTAAGTAAAATAATTAAGTAAAGTAATAAACTAAAAGGATAAAAAGTAAAATAATTTAAAAACTGATTAAATATTAAAAATAAAGATCAAGTAAATAATTAATAATGTATATTTGAATGTGCATAAAAAAGATGACACACATTTTTCTTGAATTATTCAATGAAACTCTCCTTATGAAAATCTCTATTAATTCACATCAAAATCATTATAATAATAACAAAAAAGCTTAATTAATAAACATATATTTGGTAAAAAGATTGAATTACCGGTATCTTAGAATAACGAAAAAAAGATATCTAATTATTAATTGGAAAGAAAAAAGACAATTCTTTGTTGATAAGTTACAAAAGATAGTGCATGCATATGGTAAATTATAATATTTCGTTTGTAACCAAAAATAAACTATTTATCAAAAATTTTATCTTATTCTGACTGACCAATGAAATGAGGTAGCCAACTACTAAGTATTTACCAGATATAGTTGTACATAGATTTAATATTTTACACTTATCTTTAAAGCTAATGCTTAGTAAATAGAGCAAACAAAGGTAAATAAATTTTTAAATTCATTCAATTATACAACAATCAATAAAAAATACAGTCATGGAAAAAAAAATAATAATAAAAAATAATTAAATAAATAAACATTACCTATTAATTCCTCAACAAATTATTGTGGGAAAAAGTTACTGGCACCAAATATGAAATCTACTTTTAGATGATGTAAATAAAATTTGTTTAAAGGGCCATCTACATGTTAAAATGAACCCATTTTTTTTTTCAGTGGCAATACCCAATTTTAACAAGATATTCCAAATCTTCGATTCAAACTATGGGTAGACTCCAAATTTCAAATTATATAAATGATAAATTTTTGAATTATAAACATTCAAAATTTAGTGCTTCTAATGTTAAATTACATTTTCACATTTTTATTAATATCTCCTGAAATTGTAGGCGAGGTATGATACACTTTTCCTTTAAAAATTATTTATAATTCTTAGAAGGGATTTTTTTAAACAAATTTTTCGTGTCTTTTTTATAAAGTAACCTTTTATTTATTTATTAAAAATATAGTGACTTTAAAAAAATTTATTCCAAAAATATATCCCACTTAATTTAAATTGCTACTTTTGTATCAAATCTCCCCACCACTAGCGAGGATTGATACACCTGCAAGAAAGATTTGATACATTGTTATTTAAATTGAAAAAAGAAATATAGACAATTCAATTTGTATCAAGTTTTATATGTTTCGTACTGAAATAAAATGAAAAAAGAACCATTATAAGATCACTCCCATGTCTCTTTTTCTGTCTGTCACAGTCATTTTACTCATAAATTATGAAATGTGGAAAGCTCAAATTGGGGGAAGTAATAAAGACTACCCACACAAATTTGTATCAACCCACTACATATTTACAGAATATTAAACATTTACAAGTATATTTAGGAGGGAGGGAGGTAGGTAGACTAATAAAGTTACTTGAAGAAAAAAATCTTTTCTTTGTATATCCTATGGGATATCTTGTGAAAGCTTTTAATAAGCTGAATTCAAAAACATATTTCTTTTAATCTTAGATACTGTATTTTCAGAGATATCCTCAGAAATATAGAGCAAAAATAAGCCCCTTCCCAAATCTAATTCTGAATCTGCTGAAACTAAAATTATGAAAAAAAAAAAAAATTAGAGGTTATACATGTTATTTTAAACATTGCTGGAAAACTATAGCGATTACACTAGATTGCATAGTTTTTGAGAAAAGCACATTTTTCTGTCACACACAAATTTCATTTGTGGGCATTGAGCAAAGGTGTTGAGGAGCATTGGAGGTACCTATCACAGGAGAAGTATAAAAGCATTGTTGATAATAGTTTTTGAAAAAATCATCGGTAATTAGTGTTGGAATGTTATTCCATAAGGCGTGAATAAGTGAGTTCCTCAATAATAAAAAAGAGTTAAAAGCTTTACCTTTTTGTTGACACACATTTATTTGAAGAAATAAAGTAGAATAATGATGAACAAATACTTGGAAACACTTCACAACACAAAAGAACAGATGCACAGTCTTCACAATATTTACAGAACACAACAAATAAAAAAAAATAACTTTGAAACATATATTAGCTTCAGTTTGAAGCAGTTCTTGATGAACAGTAATTATTCCTTTGGAATCATAATGTATGATAATGGATTGTTAATCCTTGACAGCATTTTGCTGCCTAACCCAGCTCAGTCACTACATCAACTAACTGTTCTAAAGTTATCTTCCAGTGAAAACAGAATAATGTCTGGTGCTGCCATCTGGCGGTAGATTTTAGTACAAAAAGAAGCAATTGTCTAACATCTCCCGTTTTGTGATAGAATCTGACACCAGATGGATAAGGTTTCTGAAATGTTCAAATTTGACCTTTGGCAATGGCTTTGTCATTATGTCTGCTATCATTTCATTTGTTGACAGATATTTGACATCTATTACATTTTTCATTTTCAAATCTCATATGTAGTGATACCTTGTATCGATGTGTTTAGTTCGCGACTTGAACTTTTCACTTTCAACCAATTTAATTGTTGATTGATTATCTTCAAAAATTTTAATTGGGTAATGTTGTTGTAATTTGAGATCTTTACATAGTTTTAAAATCCACAACACTTCTTGAGTTCCTTGTGACAGTGCCACATATTCCGACTCGGCTGACGATAATGTCACACATGTTTGTTTTCTCGAGAACCAAGAAATGCAGCTATTGCCTAAGAAGATTACATTTCCGGAGGTAGATTTTCTATCTGTAATATCTTGACCCCAGTCAGCATCTGAGTATGCAACTATATTAGGATAATCTTTTGAAGAAATATGAAGTGCAAGATCTTTTGTGGTTTTTAGGTACTCTTAACAGCATTCCAGTCCTTTTGTCTTGGATTATTGCATCTTCGACTTAGTATGTGCGTAGGAGCTGTAATGTCTGGTCTTGTGCATGAAGAAATATATAAAAGACTTCCAATAGCTTGTCTATAGTTATCATTTGATGATAAAAGATTTTCTTCTTTGTCTAAACTATAATAGTTCGTTTCCATTGGGGTATAAGTTGGTTTGGCTTCTTCAAGCTGAAAATCTTTAACTAATTGATTTATTTTATTTGTTTGTGACAGAAGATAACTTCCATCTTCTTTTCTGTGAATTCCTATACCTAAGAAGTATTTTGCTTCTCCTAATGATGTTATGGGATAAGACTTCTTTAAATAGTTTATTACTTCATTGACTTCATCTTCTGAGCTTATCAACATATCATCTACATATAGTATGAGATGAATTGTCTTCTTTGATTTCTCTTTTGTAAACAAACATGGATCTGCTTCACTTTGTTTAAATCCATATGCCTTTAGAGTATTTTCTATTTCTTCATTCCAGCACTTGGCAGCTTGCTTGAGACCATATATGGCCTTTTTTAATTTATAGACTTTGTCTTTATTTTCTTTATCTTGAAAGCCTTCTGGTTGAAGCATGTATAATTCTTCATTGTCTAATTTACCATGTAGAAAGGCTGTTTTAACATCTACTTGGAAAACTTTGGCTTTACGATAAGCTGCACAGGTCAGAAAAGCTCTAATAGTTGTATGTTTGACGACAGGAGAGAAGGTTTCATCATAATCAGTGCCTAGTTGTTGAGTGAAACCCTTGGCAACTAGTCGTGCTTTGCATTTTATTTCTTCTCCATTTTCATCGCATTTTGTCTTATAAACCCATTTACAGCCAATTGCGCGCTTACCTTTTGGTAAAGTAACAAGCTCAAATACTTCATTTTCTTTTAAAGAGTTAAATTCTTCTTTCATAGCTTGAAACCATTTCTGTTGATCTTTTACAGGTAATTTTAGAACATCTTTAAAAGTTTCGGGATCTTGATTTTTCGAATAACTGTCTTTAGTTTTGTAAGAAAACCTTTCTGGTGGAATTCCTTTTGTTTCTCTGTTAGAAATTCTTCTCTGTGAATTTTCTTCACTTTCTTCTGTTGTTGGGCTATCTACTGATTTTTCATCAGTTTCTATTTCTTCTGCAGCACTTTCTATTGGAATAGATTCACAATCATTTTCAAGATTTTCTTCTGAAAAATTGAAATGAATTAAATCAGAAGTTTGCTCTTCAGGATTTTCTGGGAAAAAGTTTTCACCGTTCATATTTTCAAAAAACTTTACTGTTCTGCTTATCACAATTTTTCTTCCACCTGTATAAATTCAATATCCCTTGCTTCTTAAATCATAACCAACAAAGATTCCTTCAGTGGCTTTTTCATCAAATTCTTGCCTCTTCTGTTTATGAACATACACAAATGCTTTGCATCCAAATACTTTAAGGTGACTCAAATTTGGCTTATGCCCATTCCACAGTTCATATGGTGTCATTTCAGTTAATTTTGTGGGTAATCGATTTTGCAAATAAGCTGCTGTAGCTACGGCTTCTGCCCAGAATGTTTTTGGTAATTTGGCATTTATAAGCATGGCTTTACACATTTCAATTAGCGAGTGATTCTTTCTTTCTGCGACTCCATTTTGAGACGGCGAATATGGCGTTGTTGTTTCATGATGTATTCCTAAGTTCTTTAAGTAGTTACTAACATATTCGTTGCAATATTCTGCTCCATTGTCAGTATGCAAGGATTTAATCTTCAATCTAAATTTGTTTGTTGTTGATGCAACATACTCCTTTAATTTATCAAATACTTCATCTTTTGAGGAAATAAAATATACCTGTGTATAACGAGAATAATCATCGATAAATGTTACAAAATATCTTTTTGATCCCATACTATAAGTTTCAGCAGGACCGCAAACGTCGCTATATATCAGATCAAGTGGTTTTCTACTTCTATATTGCGTTTCTTTTGGAAATGATTTTTCTGTTAGCTTAGCTTTTATACAACTTGAACATTCAGTATTATGAGAACAATTATTCACAGTAATACCTAAAGCTAAATCATCCTTTTGAATTTTCTTGATGGATTCCAAATTTCTATGACCCAGCCTTTGGTGCCATTTTAGAATGCAATTGACATTAGAACATACAGGTAATATTTCTGAAGCGCTGTATACTTTTTCATTTGTGGGTATTATTTTTAATCTGTATAACCCCTCATCAGCTTTTGCATCTGCAACTAATATGTTACCCTTTTTAATTAAACACATATCATCTTTAAATGTTACAACAAAACCTTTCTCAGTGCAAGACTGTACAGATAATAAATTACTGTCTAACTCGGGAACATAAAGCACATGATCTAATGTAATTTTATTTGTTTGACCATTAAGTGTTTCAATATTAAAAGTACATTTACCCTTTCCTTTTGCAGCTAATTTAGTTCCATTAGCAATTGTAATTGTATCTTTATTTGAATTCTTTAATTCTGAGAATAGTTCTAAAGAATTAGCTAAATGAACAGATGCGCCTGAATCAATAACAAAAGTTAACTTTTTGTTTTGATTTCCATTTTGTTGAGATTTCATAACAAAACTTGAAGAATTTGATTCTTTCATTAATTCATGATAGTTTTGAGAATTTGGTGGATTTTCATTTTGACTAGCAGTAGAAGCAGAGAAATTATTTTGTTTTTTAAACTGTTGACGTGATCTATCTTGACATCTTGAGTAAAATTTGGTTTTGTTTTGTTATTGTTGTTATTCTTTAAGTGAAAACAATCTTCACGGTTGTGATTGGTTCTTTTACAATGAGAACAAAACTTTTGTTTATTCAAGTGTTTTGGTTTATCCCTATTACCCTTTAAAGCAATAGATTCAAATTTTGTTGAAATTTGTTTAGTTTCAACTCTTCTAAGATATTCATCAATTAACTTGTTTTGAACATATTTTAATGATAAATCTGTGTCATATTTGCTTTCAATAGCAGTTATAAAGGTACTATAAGAATTTGGCAAAGAACAAAGCAAAATAGCTATTAAATTATCATCTTGTATTACTTCACCTATACTTCTTAATTTTTCTGCCAATTCTAAGACGGAATTTATATGTTCCTGCATTTTAATACTTTCATTATATTTAATGGAATACAACTTCCTAAGAAGATAAAGTTTATTTGTAAGATTTACCCTTTCATGAACAGATTTCAATTGATCATATGTTTCTTTTGCACTTTAGCATGTCTAACATGAACAATTTGAGAATCTGAGATATTTAAACAAATTAATGCTCTAGCATTTCTATCATTTTTCACCCAATTGTCATCATTTTCTTTTTTAGGTTCAAATACAACATCATATAAACCTTCTTTGATTAACAATTGTTCAATTTTGAACTTCCATACTGAATAATTATCATCAGTTAACTTATCAATATAATGAGATTCTTTAAGACTAAACATCATTATATAATAATATTTGCTTATTTCACAGAAATAAAAGTGTGTTTATCTTATTAATTTACTACAGTAAAATATTATAAACTCATATATAATGCTAATGATGAAATAAGAACATAATAGAATTCTTGAGAACAATTTTAAAAGTTACTTCTGGTTTCAGAAAATCTTCCTAAATATTCAAAATTCTTTGTTTAAAACATAAATTTGTATTTTCAACTAATAAATAATAAAATTTCAATAAGAAACAAGCAAAATAATTTCTTTTCATATCAACAAATTATAGTTTTGGTTTCAAAACAAGAACAATTCTTTGAATTTTCTTTTCTATCATTCACTTCTAAAAAATACAATATTCAGAAAATAATTATTTCTTTTGAATTTAAATATTATATTTTCTGTTTTGATATTATTATATTTAAATTTTGAGACTCATTTCTCAGTCTCATAATCAACACGCCTTATGGAATGTTATTCCATAAGGCGTGAATAAGTGAGTTCCTCAATAATAAAAAAGAGTTAAAAGCTTTACCTTTTTGTTGACACACATTTATTTGAAGAAATAAAGTAGAATAATGATGAACAAATACTTGGAAACACTTCACAACACAAAAGAACAGATGCACAGTCTTCACAATATTTACAGAACACAACAAATAAAAAAAAAATAACTTTGAAACATATATTAGCTTCAGTTTGAAGCAGTTCTTGATGAACAGTAATTATTCCTTTGGAATCATAATGTATGATAATGGATTGTTAATCCTTGACTTGCTACCTAACCCAGCTCAGTCACTACATCAACTAACTGTTCTAAAGTTCTCTTCCAGTGAAAACAGAATAATGCCTGGTGCTGCCATCTGGCGGTAGATTTTAGTACAAAAAGAAGCAATTGTCTAACAATTAGCCGAGATATTAATTCTTAAAGACAAGGACGATTTGGACATAAAAAATTATGGGATTGGCGTACTCTGCAAACTATCTGCTTTTAAAGCCTGGATAACAACTTTTAATAATATATTGTATAATGCAATACCTAGTAGCAGTATGAAAGCAATAAACACCATACTGTTGCAAACAGACTAGTTTTATTAGAATTAATCACATAAATCAGGATTTGTATGCATAAGAAATTAAACAATATATATACATTTCAGTACCAGGACTTTTAAAAAAAGTATTATTTGCCTTATTTAATGCAAAACGTTCCTCACTTCAGATATAGAGGTCACTACATTACAAAACTTTTGGTATTAAAATGTCTATTTTCTTTAAAATTTTTATACTTTGGAACTCTTTATAAATATTATAAGATTCCCAACTAGCTCACATTGAGTAGTTCTCTCATTACGACTTTTGTGTATTTAAAAGTTAATTAGAAACAAATCTGGAAAAATGTGTCGCGGACCAAAGCGGCTCTGCAAATTTGCGAGCTCCTTTTCTGCACAAGTTCCTTTAGCATTTAGCATAATGCTAAGTATAAACATTGGAGAAGGGTTTTGTGTTAGCTACACTGGAAAAAGAAAAAATTATTACTATGCTGAACTTAATTTTGTGAAATGAAAATGAAGTTTAAATATGCGCTAACTTTTATTCTCAGTACTGAGTTAAGATCTTTATAAATAGATAAGGAGAAGATTGAAGAAAAAAAAATTATACAGATTAGCAATATTTGATATTTAGGCTTCATATCTCTTTGAACTTTTATGGTATCCCCATTCATAATTTTCTAGTATATACAGCTATAAACAACCTTACTTTGTATAGTTGTTTACAAAGTCTTATTATTCTTTCAGCAATGATTTTCTTTTAATAATATAGTTAACTTCTTCACCTTGAGAACACTTTGCTTAATTTTTAATCTTTTACAAATGATTTTTCAAAACAGGAAATTTCCTGTACTTAAATCTCAAAAATGCTCATTAAAACAGGTAAACTTTACAATAAAAAATAACTGGTGGGAATAATGAAAGATTCTGAGAATTTTAGGTGGCACCAGTTGCTCGTCCCTAAGGCATTAATAATATGCATGTTTATTGTACAGAACCCTCTGAGTGTGAGTAATACTCACACTTGACTGTTTATACATGATAAATCTTGAAATATTTTAATAAAATTTAAAGAAAAATAACATTGACAAATTTTTGTTTCAGAAATATTTATTACCAAAAAAAAAAAAAAAAAAAAAAATCCTATTAAAATATTTTTTAGAATATAAATAATGGGGGGAAAAAGTCCTGTCTTATGGAAATTCAAAATTTCAAATTTTTCTTCTAAGTAGTTTTCAAATTATGCTTTTAAAACGGCAAAATGATCGTTTAGATAGTATTTGATAGAAGTGACAAAATATTAGGGATGGGACGAATATTCGGCCACTATTCGGTATTCGGCCTATTCGGCCCTTTTGCCGAATATTCGGTTGGCCGAATATTGAAGGCTTGTTGACCGAATACTTTGGACGAATACCTATAGCCGAATATTTAGAGATATCTCGCCGAATATTGCTGAAATCTCGCCGAATAGTTGAAAGATATCTTGCCAAATAAATTTAGGATTTGAAGAATTTCATTTCTTGCATTTTTTTTTTCCCCTCTAATCCAAATTGGTTACTTCATTTATGAAGTCATTCTCATTCTTACTTGCAAAACATACAGTTATTCAGATACTAAAAAATATACAGCCTTTCTGTATTTCCTATAAAGGTTAGTGATATTTTAGAAAATGCTGCCCAAGCTGGAGATTTAATTGTACAGGAAATGTCTTCATTAGAGAATGGTATGTTACAATTCAAGATATAAAAACACTTATCGAAAAAAAAAGAAACACTACCTTATTTTAAAACCCTTGAATATTTATTAATGTCTGCAAATTCCATGCACATATAAAAAAGGCTCTTATGAAATTCATAGCTTATTTTCTATGAAGTGAGAAATGAAAAAAAATAATTCACTAGGTGTATTAACAAAGATTTGTTTTCAAAATTAAATATCAAATTTTACTATTCCAAATATAACGATACATCTCAAAACAGAACTGGTGTCAAACTAGATACGCATTAGATGACACAACTTGCTTTATGAAGATGGTTTTATAAATATTTTAAACATAAATTCTAAATGCTGAACAAAATATTTTTTTTTATTCTATAGTTTTCACTTTTAAATAATTATTTGCTTAATCACTGGTTTAAACATGTAACATTATTATGTATATATTTTTAATTTACATCTTCCTTTATTCATGTTGTTATCAATTTCTGTTTATCCTTTTAATGCTTGTTGAATTAGTGGAATGTTGTATGCGGCGATTCAAATGCCAAAGATTTTGTTAACATATGCATTCTACTTTAAGCATAACCTTTTGCTTTAACGTAATATGTAATTTAAAGATTGACAACTGATTTCCAAACAGTCTCATTCTTACGAATTTGCTTATTATTAGGGATACAAACACTTAATGATCAAATTTACTTCATTAAAGGTTACTTCAGAAAATATTTCTTTGTGAATTCTGAGAGAGAGAGTTTAAGAATATTATTAATTTTGGATGCAAGAAAAGATAAAAGTATCATTTGATAGTAAAAGTGAAATACATTGTTCATATTTTAATGGAAATATTTTACCATCCTGACTTACTGAAAATCAATTTGATGTACATTAAGATAAAAGAATATAATGCAATTTCATATATTTTTTGTGTTAAAATAAGTGTTTCAAATTTCAGAATACATTTAAAAGCACATTTAAGAGTAATAATTATTAATGAGTGCCTATTTTTTAAATTATTATTATTTTTTAATTACTTTTAAATTTTTTTTTTCTTTATTGGGAAAAAAAGTTAGTATTCGGCCGCCGAATATTCGGTATTCGGCCTAAAATTTGGCCGAATATTCGGTATTCGGCTATTCGGCCAAATCACTATTCGTCCCATCCCTACAAAATATGCTGAAACTTCTTAGGCTATACTGTATCTAGCAATCTCTAATGACTGCTTGAATGGTGCTTAAGATGCCTTGATCAAGAAGGGAGCTCTCTCGATCAACAATCGAGTACCAAACTTCAATTTGGATACAGGGTCTAAAATATGCTTGCTTTAAAATAATTTCTCAGAAACTTACTGTACAAATTGCATGAAAATTCAATTTTAGGCTCATTGAAGGGTGTAGAGTTTATGCAGTCAAAATTAGGTATTACTATTGAAGAAAACAACATTAGAGTTTGTTTTAACAGGTCCCCTAAGTAAATTTTATATCCATCATGTAAAAGTAGACTTTATTTTCAATCATTTGGTATTAGTAATTTTCTTCTACGATAATTTGTTCAGAAGTTAGTAGAAAATGTTTACCTTTCCCCCACAACTACCTGTTTTTTCTGTATTTTCATCATATTGTAATATGCGAGTGTCATAAGAATGCTTACTTTCTTCTGTTATATTATTCTGCTGTAAAGACATGCATTTTTCTTTTGATGTTACTTCTGGATTCACCAATATGGTACTTATTGAGTAATTATTTTCAAACTTCTTGAAATTCTCTGAAAATTTCCCAACTCCTACCTTTAATAAGAAAGTGAAATTAAAAATAATATTTCTTAAAACTAATTGATATTCATAATCTTGAAAAATGAGTCATGTTAACAATTGGTAATTTATGAACAAAATAATTATGCATGTGAATAAGATAAATTTATAATAAATAACATTTTCTATAAAAAAAATATTGAATCTGCCAAATTTATTCAATTAGAAAAATTATTATAAAGTAAACATTTCTCAGAAATTTTACCGAATCTTGATAGATTTATAATTGTTTGAGTTTCAGTTTTTTTTTCTAAATAATCAAGATTTAACTTATTAAAAACCCTAAGTTGATTAACCAGTGATTCCAATAAGCATTGACTACAAAACAAATTATTAATAAATTAATCCCCTAACCAATAAAGCCAAATTCTGGCTGCACTACTAGCCAAATAACAAAGATATGCACAATGTTTAATTTACATCCTTCTTTTTAAGAAGAACTATTGAGAATTTAAATTCATTGTATGCCAAAAGATGGCGCCATCTGCTGTAACCACATATAGTGTATTATTCAACAGAATAAAGTTAGTCTTCCATGTTCCATGTTCCATCAACCAGGTATGTTGTGATATTTTTGTTCTCATGCTTCTTTGTGTTTTATTTTCTGCATACTGAGTTTATCAGGTTATGGGCTCAGGTCCAGGAAATAAGAAATGAATTTCTAAATTAGATAAGATATATTGTTTAATTTAATTCTGGTCAAAATTTTAGAATTAAAAATGTGTTCTGTTCCACATGATTCGTTAGGCTTAACTAGTAAGTGACTCTAATGTGTCTTAAATTGAGATTATTTTAACTTTTAATCTTGTATATTTTATTTAAGTAAATGATTATATAATTGTTGAGAATAAATTAATTTTAATAGATAATTTATTAGAATTGTTTTCAAAATTAGTTTTGTTTAGTTTACTTGGTTGGGGTTAAAATGAGAATAAACATTCCTGGAGGAGAAGGTTCATTTAATCATAAACAGTTAATTGGTAGGGCTAATTATATGGATCGGAAATTTGCCATGAAAATGCACCTTATTAAAAAAGATTTGTGGGAATTTGTTGATGGTAGTAAGGAAGACCAAGCAAAAGATACCAAAGCCTTGTCATATATTGTTGAGGGGGTTAGTGAAACAATTTTTAATGACTTAAGGGATTTAATAAGTGGGAAAGAAGCTTGGAAAGTACCAGCTGGAACCTATGAGGATAAAGGTATAACAAGAAAAGTTTCAATTATAAAGGAATTAGTTAACACTCGTTATACAGATTGTAAAGATATGACTGATTATTTGCACAGGGCAATTTCAGCATATCAGCAGTTAAAAACTACAGGTGTTAAACCTGATGAGGAATTAATTGCAGGGATAATTTTAGCAAATTTACCTGATCGATTTGAACCCCTTATAATGGCATTAAAGAATTGTGGTGAGGAAATTACAATTGATAATGTTAGAAATCATTTACTAGCTGAAGATGTAAAACCCCAATCAAATGATAGTATGGAAAATGCTTTTGTCAATGAAAAGTTTAAAACTAAAAGACCTTTTAAAGGGAAGATGTTTCAAATGTAATTTTTATGGGCATAAAAGTTCAGAGTGTCAAAAATCTCCTCATTCAAATGTTAAGAATAATGAAAATAAATTCAGTAAAAGAAATGTTAAACCAAAACAACCTAAAAAGGAGGAAGCTTATGTAGCACATGTATATGTTGCTAATTCTAATCCAAATCCTAATATTTGGTTTATGGATTCTTGTGCTTCTTATCATATGACTCCACATAAAGAATTAATTGATAACTACACAAAACCTAATGTTAAACAAATTAAAACAGGGAGTTCAGTGATAGAGGTTGAGGGTGAAGGCAATGTAACATTCCTTTTATCTAGAAATGGAGAAAAAGTGCATGTAACTTTTAGTAATGTTTTACATGTGCCAAAGTTAACAGCGAATTTGCTTTCTATTAAGTATTTGAATAAAACTTTTGGAATAGTTAGTACATTTACAGGAGAATGCTTTGTGTACAAAAACAAACATTTAGTTGCTAGTGTAACGGGTATAAGTGACAGTTTATATGCATTTGATATATGTAATGAATGAGCATTAATTACTCCTCAAAATATTTCAAATGATTTATTGCATAAAAGGGTAGGTCACCTAAGTGAAGGAGGAATAATGAGATTAAAGGATATGGTCGAAAGTTTCACATTTAATGGAAATTTGTCAGATTGTACATCATGTATTAAGGGCAAAATGCATAGGCAGCCATTTCCTAAGGGTAAAGCTAAACGTGCTAAGGAAATATTGGGTATTGTACATAGTGACTTATGTGGGCCAATGACTGTTTCATCAATTGGTGGCTCTCGTTATTGTATTTCTTTCATTGATGATTTGTCACAAATGACTTTTGCTTATTTTTTAAAACATAAATCTGAAGTTTTTGAGAAATTCAAAACATTTCAAGTAAAGTTTGTTGAAAGGCAAACTGGCAAACCTATCAAAATATTACGTTCTGACAATGGAAAGGAATATGTAAATGATGAGATGATAAAATATTTAGAATCAAAAATTTGTTCCGTATACACCTGAGCAAATGAGGGTTGCAGAACGGAATAATCGAACTCTTGTAGAACGGGCAAGATCAATGTTAGCTGATGCTCATCTTGATCGAAAGTACTGGGCAGAAGCTGTACAGACAGCAAATCATTGTAAGAACATTTCTCCTACAGGAGCAGTTCCAGGAATGACTCCCTATGAAAAATGCAGTGGAGATAAACCAAACTTAGAATACTTAAGGGTGTTTGGATGTTGTACATTTGCTCACATTCCAAAACAAAAGCGTACAAAATGGGATGTAAAAGCAAAAGAAATGATGTTCATTGGGTATTGTCAGGATAGGAAAGGATACCGCTTAATAGATCCTGTAACTAATGAAATAATAAATGCGCGAGATGTACATTTTTTAGAAAATCAAATGTATCATCAAACTGGTAATCAATCTGAATTTTATACCGACTTTATTCTTTATTCAGTGGGAGTAAAATCAGGTGTTCAGATAATGAGGATAATGAATCAAGCAATGAAACAGAAACCGTAATAAATAATGACTCTGAAGTTGATTCTTTAGAAAATATCGGTACTATTAACCCTTAAGTGGTGAGGTGATTTTTTATAACATAAGTGGTGAGGTGGGGTGTATGACACCCCAAAGTTTGACTTCTTACACACTCCACAAAATTTGGCGAATTAAAATAAGAAAATTTCCTGTGAATTTTGCATTATTTAATTATATAAAAACAACGAAAAAAGTTCTGTAAGTGTACATACATATACATATAAATTCACGTATCTAAATACCACAAAAATTTTGTGTGCAAATATAGAGCTCATGCACAATTGCTATATAAAAAAAAATAATATCAAAATTACAATCAAGCTACACCATATAGAAGATAAATAACTGAATTAAGTATAGAATAACAATAAACATAAAAAAAAGTTTTTGAAAGTAAAAATTACAAGTCTTCATTTCTTTCATTTCGGCATTCATCGCAAATGGGTGCTGAACACGATGTGCATACAGGCAGTCCACAAACTGCACAAATAGATTTAGTTTTTCAGTCATTTTGTCTTGGGCACTTTGCACACCTAGTTTGCTTGCTCAGGACTCTTTTCTTACCAGTTTCCAGCTTTATTTTTAGAATATTGTGAATCATACTTTTCATAGCACAAGGAAGTCGAGTATTCATTAAACGTCTCTGCAGTTGCGATGCTATTAATTCTTGTGCCAATGATTTTATGAAATCAAATCTGCTTTGTTTAGGATTATCTGGGAATGAAGAGAAGATCACGTAGGAATTAACAAGAGAAATATTTAAAAGATTGAAGAAAATGGCCATGGGCCACCTTCTTGTTCGCCGGCTTGTTGAGTATTTTGTGCATTTTTCATCTAGTGCATCCACTCCTCCTTTGGTAATATTGTAGAATTCTATTATCTCAGGTTTTCCACTTTCAGAGTCTATTGATTTATCATGGTGCATAGATGAAACTAAAATTACAGCTTTATTTCTCTTTGGTATGAAGGAAACAAGTGTAACATCATTTGAAAATCCAAATAGGCAAGAATTAGTTTCTCTTTTTTTTTTTTTTTTTTTTTTGCAGGCAAAAAAGACGAAGGGATCTCTTTCTTATTTTTCTTAATTGTTCCTACATATGTGAGACCTCTTTTCTTCAGTTCAGATAATAGTTCTACAGAAGTAAACCAATTGTCGGCAGTAATGTTTCTGTTGGTGCCTTCTAAGGGCTTCACCAGTTTGAGTACAACTTGAGTTGGCTTAGCAAATTTTTTTTCTATCTCTGAAAGAGTATTTCCATCACTGCCCTTTCCAGTATAAGGGTTATTCTCTGCAATAGTGCAAAAAGTGGTTCCCAGCCATATAAATGCTCTAAATTTCATTTTATTTTTACTTATTTATACTTTTATTAGAAGATCTAAAGTTTGTTTATTAGGGGCAGGGCGTAAAATTTAAAAATAAACAAATTTAATGTTTAAAAAATGTAAGATATATCATGCAAATATCATTCCCTCACCTCTCCCCTACCCATACTTCCATACTTTACTGCCTGATTTTTTCCATTCAGAAATAAAAATAATTAAAAACACTCCAAGCAAAATATTGTTCTTAATTGGTACCTTACAAAAAATAATAAAAATATTATTTTTTACTATAATTATGTAGTCTACTCAATCAATTATATGTCTCCCCATGTTAGACCATCATTCCCTCACACCTTGCTATTATCGCAAATATCCTATCACTAAAGATGAGCAGCAGTCTAGCATTCTTCACAGAGAGGAAGCTAATTTGAATACTTGTCAGTCCAGCAACATAAATTGGTGGTATAAGTTTTTGTTAATTTTCTAGAAATTTTTTTCAATCAGAAAATCGGGGAGTATTTTTATTAGCAGTCATTCCCTCACACAGAATGCTAAATATTTAGCACTTTTAATTTTATCATACATTATATATTATGTGTTCTTCTTTAAGGAATCAGTTCGGTTTTTTCAATAATTTTGCATTTTTCATGACAATTAGTAAAAACATCTTAATTTCATCATTCCCTCACTCGTCATTCCCTCACATTTATTGTTATGAGTTAATGATAAAGTGAATGGGGAATATGTACTTTTGTTTAAAATTTTATAACATTTCTGCTGCTATTAAAATCTTCAACAATTGACCAATTACTCGCAATTTATCCAATTTTTATGAAAATTTACTTATGTAACATTCAAGTCAGACTGCTTGGTCAAATTTGCAGTATTGTAGAGAATAACCCATAAATATATACATTCCAAAAATAGTGAGTCTTAGCATCGCATAAAACAGCAAGTTTTATTCCATACTTTCTAGGCTTACTTGGTATGTACATCCTAAATCTGCATCTGCCACGAAATCCAAGTAGCATTTCATCTATACAAGCATATTCTCCCATCAAGTAATTTTTTTGACAGTTTTCTACAAATTTGTGAAATACCCAAGAAATCGCCGCAGAAGGATCAGTTTCCTTCCTTACGTTTCTATTTTCTTCGTTGTCAAACCGAAGACATATTAATAACACATATATTCTTTTCAAGGGCATACAGCATTGAAATATTTCTCTTCCTGTTCCATCAGTCGAGAATAGTGATTTCAGATCCTCATCATTAGACTTGAAAATGGCTGTTAAAAACAGAAGTCCCAAGAAAGCTTTCAATTCTGTCAAATCTAAATCTCTATAGTCCATTCTGTCAGCATCAGAAATTTTCTGCCTATTTTTAATCAACTTCTCGTTACTTCGAAGTACTATCTCGGTCAAAATATCTTCTGTGAAAATTAAACTCCAAGCATCAGACTGTGAACAAAATTTACCGAACTGCCAAGCAAGTCCTATGTTTCCTGATAAGTGAGATATAATATTATGTGCTCTTGTACGTGTTCTACTAATTGAAGGTACATTTGACCACTTGTACCATTTCGTCCGAAATAATTCGATGAGGATTTGGATTGCCCAGATGATGGATGATCAAAGTCTCCAGATTTATCATATGCATGAGCCTTTTTTATTGGTACAAAAAATTCTTCGTCACTTCCACATATTTCGGAATCGCTGCTATAATGACTTTCAAAATTTGCGTCATTTTCTGTGTTGTCACTTCCACATACTTCGGAATTACTGCTGTGGTCACTTAGAAAATTTGGATCATTTACTGTGTCATCATTTCCACTCAGCTCACTTTCTTCATTGAGGATTGTATTAACCCAGTCATTAAAACCAGGGTCATTAACATTCATTTTTTGCGGAAAAAAATCCATAATTACTGCCAAAAGAAATTTCTGAAATACGTAAAAAACTTTCACTTTTGGTGAGGTGGGGTTGATTACACCCCGGAACGCAAAATACTGGACTACACTCAGTGATAACTTGCTCTATTATGCCGAGTCATTTGCTACATAGCTTGAAAAAAGGGTACATGGACTCGTAGCACCATCTAGTAATGTAAAATGGCAATATATTAGAATTTAAATTTGTCTGGGGTGAAAAACACCCCACCTCACCAGTTAAGGGTTGATGATCCTGTTAACGATAATGTAAATATGGACAATGCAGTAAATAATTCACATCCACCTGCATTGACTGGTCCATACAGAGAAACTAGGCTCCCATGCCGTTATGAGGATTTTGACATGAAAGGTATGCCAGATGCAAATGCCAAATTTAAACCGTATGTGTTTTGTAAAAGCTTTAGCTGCAATGGAAATTGATTATTGCTTTGAACCAAAAACAATTGATGAAGCATTAAATGGTGTCAATGCAAATCATTGGAAAGATTCCATATCTGAAACTATATCTGGTCACATTAAAAATAAAACATGGGAAATTGTAGATAAACCCAAAAATAAAAATATTATAAATTGTAAATGGGTGGGTTTTTCACAAATAGAAGGAATAGATTATAATGAAACATTCTCACCAGTTGTTCGATCTGTTACACTAAGACTTTTATTAGCATATGCTGCTATATATGACTGGGAAATTGATCAAATGGATGCTGTTATGACTTTTGTACAGGGAACACTAGATGAGGAAATTTATATGAAAATACCAAAGGGGTTTAATGAATACTATCAAAGAAATTTGGAAGGGAAGTTTCTTAAACTCAATAAAGCTTTAGATGGTTTAAAACAAAGTGGCAGACTCTGGTATCAGATACTTGAGAAAGGTTTGATTGAAATAGGATTAAGGCAAAGTTCTTTCGATAGTTGTGCATATGTTAAAGGTAATCATAATGAAGATTTAGTTAATGTAACTATTTATGTTGATGATTTGCTTATATTCAGTAATTCTATAAGCATTAAAAATTGGGTTAAAGAACAACCGAAGAAAAGATTTGAAATAAGACCTGAGAGGCAAGTTATATTTTAGGCATCAAAATTGAACATGATAGGAAAAATGGGTTCATTAGCCTTAATCAGACTCAATATGTGGAAAATATGCTTCGCAAATACAATATGCATGATTCCCATCCTGTCACAACACCTCTTTCAGAAATAAATAAAAATTTGTTCATAAATAATGAACATATGGAAGACTTAAAAAAGGTTCCATATCAAGCAGCTGTTGAAAGCTTGCTTTATGCAGCTCATGCAACTCGACCTGACATTGGATACAGTGTTAATTTACTGTGTAAATTCTGTCAAAGTCCAAATAAGATACACTGGACTGCTGTAAAACGCATTATGCGCTACCTTAGAGGTACTGCACATGCCAAGTTAACTTACACCAGAAACAAATGTGATAAAATCACTGGGTATTGTGATGCCAACTATGCTGGTGATCTTGAGGATCGCAGATCAATGCCAAGTTATGTATTTCTCATAGGAGGTGGAGCTGTATCATGGTGCAGCAAAAGGCAGCCAACAGTAGCAACGAGTACAACAGAAGCTGAATACATGGCTCTGTCAGCTGCATCTAAAGAAGCCATTTGGCTAAGTAAAATTATCGCAGATCTTGGTTTACGGAATATAAAAATGATCCCGATAAATAGTGACAATAATGGTGCAATTAATCTATCCAAGAACAACATTTATCATGCAAGATCTAAGCATATAGACATTCAACATCATTTTGTCCGTGAAATTGTCAAAAGTGGACAAATTACTGGGAAAAATGTACCAACTGCAGAGATGGTAGCAGATTTTTTAACTAAAACTGTCCAGCGTGTGAAACATGAGATGTGTGCTCAAGCAATAGGCTTAAAATTTTAAGTTCCAGAAAGATTTTTCTTTTAAAACTTTTTATAGACTACAAATTTGAACATTAATTAATTCTTTTTTTTTGTTTGTTTATTTCGCCCATCTGTATTTTGTTTTCAGCATAATTTACAACTAAAATTGGAGTATTGAGAATATTAGTTTTAAATTCATTGTATGCCAAAAGATGGCGCCACCTGCTGTAACCATATAGTGTATTATTCAACAGAATAAAGTTAGTCTTCCATGTTCCATCAACCAGGTATGTTGTGATATTTTTGTTCTCATGCTTCTTTGTGTTTTATTTTCTGCATACTGAGTTTATCAAGAACAAAATAACATTTTTAATGTTGGAGAAGAAAAATAATATGAGGAGGCATTACTTTGATTTTCTTTTTTTAAAGAAGATATTAACAACTTACTCCTCTGTTCCACTAAAATCAATCATCATATATATATATATATTTTTTTATTTAGATTTCAGTAAGATTATCTTAATCTTTCTGTATTAGATTAATAAAGACAAAGTTGTATTTCTTTGGTAAAAGTAAATAATTCTGATCCTTTAGTTTTGTCAAGTCTAAATGTAAATACAAATTCAATCCAATTTTAAATGTTTTAAAATCTAATATTAAAAGGTATAAGTTTTTCTGATTCTTATTTGCATCTTTTCGGTGACTCTTTGACGAAATTCGCATTTTACCTCGGTACTTTGACAAAATTCACGCTTTTGACAATTACATTTTCATGAAATTAATGTTTGTTTCTGTGATCCTTTGTCAAAATTACCATTTTTGTTGCGATTTGTGAGCTTTTTCCCATGATTTTTGAAGGAAATACGCCTATTCCAGTGATTCTTTGATGGAAGTCAAAGGGTGGGGGAGTGGGGGGGTTCAAAGTTTAACTATGCTCCGGGTGTAATTTTCTCTTTGCATGTGATTGTAAATCAGGTAAATACGTTTCTGGAGCAATAAAAACACAATTTTGAAGCAGGGAAATTTGTTTTTAGAACAAAAAAATTCACTTGTGGCATTAACTTTTTTTGTGACCCTTTGACAAAATTTGCCTTTTTTTTTGTGATCTTTTGGCAAAATCTGCAGTGTTTTAAGGATATTTTGACGAATTTTGTGTTTTTTCGTGAATTTTTGGCAATCTTTTGACTGGATTTTCAGTTTTATTGCAATTTTTGGGCGAAATTTGTCGTTTTTTCGCAAATCTTTTGACGAAATCTGCCGCTTTATTGCGATTTTTTGACGAATGTTGCCGTTTCCCGCTATCTTTTGAGGAAATTCTGCTGCCTTTTCAAGATTTTGTGACAAAGTTAGCCATTTTTTTTGCAAATCTTGCAGGAAATTAGTCGTTTTTTTTGCGATCCTTTGGCGAAATTATGCGTCCCGTGGGACGCATAAGAGCTATTTTTTGTTTTCCATTGCCAATTTTTTGCATAATTTATGCGCTATATTGCATCCGCATCATTGCTAAAGGGCTGAATTTTTTCAAATGTGGGGCAAGAAGTGTGCTATTTTTTTAAAATGAGGACAAGAGGGGTGCTTTTTTTTGGATAAGGGGCAAGAGGGGCGCTATTTTTTAAACTAAAGGGCAGGAGGGGCGGAGTGCCTCCCTGAAACCCTGTGGGGGGAAACTCTGGTGATGACAAATTGTTCTAAAGTAAAATGATGATGGCATATATGGATCTATATCAAGTTTAAATGGCTAATCTACCCCAATAATTGTTCATAAACAATCAAATGAAACAAAATAATTTTTTGATTTAATCAGTAAATATCAAAAGAACTGGTTTGGCTCCACAGAAACTTGAAAGTGACTAAGAACTGAAGAGAGGCAAATGAAATGAGTAGACATTCGTACTAGGTGATTATAAAATATCTGTTTTAAAATGGAAGGACAATAAGTGTTGTAACTTTATAGGTAGGGTGGAAACTAAATGTATCAGATATATATAAATATATTGAAAAAAAAAAAAAAATCGGCATTTCTTAGACTTTTGTATTTTAAAGTATAATACTTTTATGGGTATTACAGATATTTGCGATCTGTATTTAGCTGCGTCAATCTGTATCATTGTTCAATGAAAAACAAAAAATTAACTGTGTGCATGTTTATACATTTTGTTGATCTTTTAATTTCAAATTGTTGGATTTATTATGTGTGTTATCATAAATCCATTACTTTCATGAAATATATGTCTCTTGTGAAATATAGAATGAATATTGCTTTAGTGCTTTTAGAATATGAAGACAATACATGTGGAATTTGACATAGGGGAAGGCCTCTGTGTATTCCATTTTTAGATGATAAAGAGTTACCCCAAAAACAATGGAAGTGTCTCACTGGTCTAAAGAAAAAACACAATTTTTATTATGTATATATTTATCAAGACATATATTGATGAAAAAAAGCTTTGAAAGCTTCATTTATAAGGATGTAAAACCAGAAACAACATTATGTGTATAAATGTAAAATCTATTTGTACTTGTTAAAGAAAAATTGCTGTGAGAATTTTCATTAAAAAAAATATTATTCAAGTAAATATCTATAATATTTGATATATATATATATTTTACAGATTCTCACTTGTTTTCAGGAGCGAACAGATTAATGTGAAAAATAAATTTTCATAGCACTATTTGTTATTTTATTTTCGACAATCAAAAACTGGATTTAAATGTAATCTCTGTTCACAGACCACTTCTCAGAATGACCAATTTTTGTTGGAATGCAAATTGGTCAATATAGTCAATTTCAAATCTTTTCCCCATATGACAATATAAAAATTGAGATTATTTGATTGCATATATGTTGAATGTTTTATTTATTTACTTATTAAGTTTTAATTTCATTACAAAATATTAGCCAGAGATGCATGCTGAACTATGTATACTATTTTCAGTGTTAATGAGTTATTATTCTTCTGTAATAAAGCCTGCATGCAATAGAGATAAATAAAAAAATGCATGTTTAAAAAAAAATTTTTAAAGCTATAAAAAATGAGTGAATTGTGATATATATTTTAAACAAATTTCATTTGAAAATAAGAGTTTTCCTATACAACGGTATAAAAATTAAAAATATGTAATTTATAAGTTCAAAAAATTACTGTAGCAAAAATTGAAGAAGTGAAATTTTTATCATGAAGTGTTGTTGTTTGTATAATAACATCAATACTAAGCACAGATAAGTTTGTCCTTTATAATATAGATAAAAGCAAAAAGTAATACCTTCACTTTGTCAGATGTGTCATTTATTCTGTTCTGGAGTTCATCCATAAAATTTGATACATGAGACTTTTTTGGTATTGTAACAGCAACACCAATTTTACAACAAGAATGTGAACAAGAATTTTTGTTTGCACATTTATGGTTACAATCTCTCACTTTTATTTCAGATGTTGTATTGTTATTAACAGAGTTAATCTTTTCTGAAAGTAGAGATAACTCTTATTTAGAATTACTTGTTAAAAATATAGGGTACAGATGAAGCAAATGATTTGTCTTAATGAAAATGAAAATTGTACACTATATTTAAAAATCTTTGTGAAACAAAGAAATTAATTATCAAACAATGAGAATATATTGCATACACCACTAAATATTAATAAAAACTATGCAATTAACAAATACAGTAAAACCTCCAAATAACGGACACCTCGGGAGCACGGAAACTGTCCGCTATTGGGAAAAATCTCGGAGATTCAAAAATTGCTAATAAATGTTTAAAGTGTCATTAATTGACTTTTATATGTCCTAAAATTCTAATATATGACTAATCAGAAATTAAAATTATTTTTTTAAGCAATAAAATTAAAATAAAATGGCACATTGCTTTATACATTGTTTATTACATTCATACAAAAAAAATGTATTTTAAAAGTTTCCTTTAGCATTTAAAGATTACATTTTTTTTTTCAATGTGAAGTTTTAATTAAGTCAATAATTTTAATTTTCCTGAATCATTTTTTTTTTTTTTTAAGTGTCAATGTTGACTGTATTTTGCCACTTCTTAAAAACATAAAACCTCAAATCTTCCGGAGGGGAGTGGAGGGGAAGTATTGTGATGCTCCGGGAGGTAATGTCCCTCGGACCATCCCCTGAATTTAATACTGGATGTGGGGGGGAAGGCTTGAGTGGGACCTGGCCCACTCTCTACATTTATCTGTGATCACAAAACTTCGACACATTGCCCTGACAAATTTAGAGGTTTTTTTTACTTTTTTTTCTTTGTTCAAAAACAATTTCTCATACTTTATCGCAAAAATTACTGTCCGCTATTCGGAATGTCCGTTATTCAGAGGTTAAACATAAAAAAATTTAGATTTTGGGAGTGGGGATCGGTAAACTGTCCATTAAATAGAGGTGTCCGCTATTTGGGAGTGTCCGTTATGGAGGTTTTACTGTGTATATATATATATATATATATATATATATATACATATAGCACTATATTATTTTAAATGCTAATAATTTTAATAAAGTTCTTCTGTGAAGCAGATTAAGAATTTATTTTCTTAAATTTTGTATAATATACAATTTAAACTTAAATATTCCTATTTCAAACTGGACTTGTAACAGCAAAAGAAGTTTTTAGTTTAAAAAAATTAGCCTATATTTATACATTTAAATGCAATATACAGAGTGTTACAAAACTATATGTCAGAAATGTAAAGGCAGGTTGAGAGAACTTAAGTAAGCAGATTTTGTCAAGAATATGGGTGCAGAAATGCAGCAGTAGAGGGCACTGTTGAGTTCAATGGATAAAGGCACTTTACTGGCATGAATTGTCGTTCATTTCGTATAACATGTGTCACCAGTGGCGTAGCTATGTTTTTTGGCGCCCGGGGCCAGCAAGAAATTTTGCGCCCCCACCCCAATATAGATATATAACAATTTCTCTCAATTTGGCGCCCCTAGGCCTCGGCGCCCGGGGTGGACGCCCCCCTTTGCCCCCCCTTAGCTACGCCACTGTGTGTCACTACACCAATGTGGAACTTGCCAACATGTCTTTCATGTATGGGACTGCACGAGACAATGTTACGGTTGTTCAAAGGATATATATGGAATGCTTCCCGGATAGGAATCTGCCAGATAGCCAAATATTTGAGTGCCTTCATCAAGAATTATGCATGAGTGGATCATTCTATGCTTTGATGTGTGATATTCGCACTGAAAGATACCACAAAATTCCTGGAGAAGAAGAAGCAGTATTATGCACAGCAGAGGATATTCCTTCAACAAGCTTGAGCGTGATAGGAGTAAAACTTCAGGCTTGATCTTGTCCTTGTCTGGAAATATCTCCTTTCTATATATATTTCATTATTTTTCTTAAATTTATCTAAGATCTTATTAAATATCATTTGATCAAAAACCACAACTTAATATCAAGAAAGTTGGGGTTTGGTTTTGCAATCATTCGATAAAAATCAACGGATTTTTTTTTTTTTTTTTTTTTTTTTTTTTTTTGTGGTCAATTGATTAAGAGCCATTATTTTGAAATACAGACAAAAAAATGATGTTTTGATAGTTGTATTTTTCGATTTGCTTGATTTCTTTTATATGTACAAAAACATGGAAAAGAAAAAAAAGTGGGGCCTCGTGATATTTTTATTTAAAAAAAATGACAATTTTCAAATAAACAATGTCGATGATAATATTTCTTCCCAATCAGAAAATGAAAAATCCCTTTTCTCGTTCCTCTTGCTGTGTTTTTTCCCTGTGAGAAAGTAAAATATCCCTTTTTTGTTGTCCCTTCCGAAAGAGAATGAGGATGTTTCATTTTCTCTTAGGGGAAAAATGTGATAATGGACATTGCTTTTCTTCTAAATTTTGTCATTTTTTTAAATAAAAATATCACATGGCCCCACTTTTTTTTCTTTTCCATGTTTTTGTACATATATTCAACTACTGCATAACATATTTTGTTTTATTTTACTGTTGAGCTTATTTGAAATAACATTACTTTAAACGTTGCAGATTTTGAAAATTTTGAGTATTTAACAGGTTATACCTGCTAACAACAACATCTCGGTACAGTACTACATTATTTTGCTTGTCCTAATAGTACACTTTCATATTCTATAAGTAAAAGTTTGGGGTACTATTGCTTAAATAAGATATTAAGTGTGGAAAATGGACAAAAACGTCATTTTGACTGTTCTTTGTGACAACATAACAATATAAAGTAACAATGTCCCATGGAAACAATTAAATTTTAATAATTAGGTATGGTTATACTAACAGTTTATGCTGTAAGAATTTTGGTTTGTTGTTACTTGCGAGAGATATAGTACTCTAAATATACCAGCATTTCACTTTTCACGAAAAATGGCATTCACAACCTTGAACTTTGACTTTTTCTGTAGAAGAGAAGAAGTTTTTTCAGGGCTTCAAAATTGCAGATTATTCATCAAATATGATTTACTTCAACATATAAAAAAATCAAGCAAATCAAAAAATACAACTATTTCTGTCTGATTTTCAAAATAAAGGCTCTTAAAGACGATTTTCTGTGATCATTTGATGAAAATTGCGTATTCTTTAAAATTAAAAAACAGACATCCGATATTTGACAAAAAAGTAGCATTTCTGTGTATAACTACTGACAGAAGAATTTTTAGATTTTTTTTCTTTCAACCCCACTGGCGAATTTTTCTATTGTTTTCACAAGATTGACTGAAAAATTTTGCAATATGTTTCTTTGGCTGATTGACAGATTAAACCACACATTACTTTTTCCTTGCGAAAATGACGAAATCGCAATATTTTTTCCACAACTGAATGACCAAAGTTATTAGGAGCGACATGAATTAAATATTTACCCAAAAAAGCTGCATTAAACAATGGCAACATACCATACTTTAATGTAGACTTGGGGATGATGATATTTTGACAAAAATCATGATTATATTTTGCAATTGTTTGATGAAAATTGCAATTTTATTTTGCAATCGTTTAGAGAAAATCATGGTTTTATTTTATAATCATTTGACGAAAATCACTTTTTTCTTTAGGGATCTTTTGGCAAAAATAACAGTTTTCTTTCGCGATCATTTAAGTGAAAATCGCTTTTTTGTTTTGCAATCATTTAAGTGAAAATCGCTTTTTTGTTTTGCAATCATTTAAGTGAAAATCACATTTTTCTTCCATGGTCGTTCGGCAAAAATCAGTATCTGATTTCAAGATCAGTTGATGGTAATCACCATTTTATTTCGGGATAGTTTATTTGGAAATCATGGTTTTTTTTTCACAATCACTTGGTGAAAATAATGATTTTTTTCTGGGATCTTTTAGCAGAAATCTGATCTTGCAATTCTTTGAAAATCACAGCAAAATATCACAATCATTTGGCAAAAGTTGGGGTTTGGTTTTGCGATCATTTGACGAAAATCTCATTTTGATTTTGAAATTGTTTGACAAAAATCTTTTTTTTTTTTTTTCCCCTGTGATCAAATGATTAAAACCACTCTTTCTTTTGTGTTGTGTATTCTTTAAAATTAAGAAATAGACATCCGGCATTTGGCGAAAAAGAGGCATTTCTGTGTATAATAGCCAACAGAAGAATTACAAGATTTTTTTTTTCAATCCCACTATGGAATTTCTTTATTGTTTTTTACAGGATATACTGACAAATTTTGCAATATGTTTCTTTAAATAATTGATGGATTAAGCCACATGTTATGACAACGAAATCGTGATATTTTTTTCACAACCAAATGGCTAAATTTATTTTTCCTCCTCCTTCCCCCTATGAATGATTATCAAATTCAGTGATATTTTCCTGATGAATTGGTGAATTTCACATTTTTATCTTGGCATAGATAAACTAAATTTACATTATGTCAGACAGAAAAATTTTGCAATTCTTGCCCACGAATGATTGAAGAATTTCGTTATATTTTTCCCATGATCAAATAACGAAACTTGCAATTTTTTCCCCCATGAATGAGGAATAAATTTCTCAGATTTTTGCCACCACGATTCTTCTGCCATTTTTCCAAGTGAAAAAATTTGTGCTTTTTACCTGCAAATGGCTGACAAATTTAGAGATTTTTTTCCTGTGACAGATTGACAAATTTTCTTAAATTTTTCCACAACCGAGGGACAGTTGGGTGCAATCAATGGGTACGGTATAATTCAAGAAAAAAAAAGTGAGAAAAGGGACTAAATCTTAAAAATATAGATTAAAAGAGATAAATGCAAAAAATAGCAAGATTAGCAACCCACTCTGAAGCACGAAGATACTTTTAGTACAGTAATTTAAAAAATATATAAGTGAATTAAATGTCTTATCAAATAAGCATAATTTTTAAGAACAATTTTTTAAAATATAAAATTTATTACAAAATAGCTTTAAAGTAAAACATCATTCATGTAGTTTTAAAAATTAAACTTGACACACTAAATAGTGAAATTAAAATGATGTAATTCATTAAAATGTACATGCATTTTGGATTAATTTTTCATTTTTAAGCAATGAATAATAATAAACTAAATGAGAAACTTACTTAAAGGTTCTTTCACAGGTTCTTCATTCTTTCTCTAGAAAATAATTGTATAGTTATTAAAAATTACTGAAGTTTTTAAAATTTAATATTTTTGTTTAACTGCATACAAAGGAGCAGTAATGTAGTAATGTATTATTCTCATTTTTTAAATTATTTTATTTATTTTTAACACGCTTTTATTACTTTCACCTGTATGCGAGTTTGTGGGTTTGTAACTCTCCTTATTATCTGAAGATTTTCCCAAGCAATTTTGACTAAAAATTGCATTCTATGGTTTTCAGGCACGAGAAAATCATTGGACTAGGTTACATGTTCGAGAAAAAATTTTAATGGGTCATATTGGGTCATTAAGGGTCTGGGTCAAGCTATTTTTATTTAAAGAACGGCGTGATCGATTATAACGAAATTTTGTATGTAACAGTTTTTTGGCACGAGAAAACTATCGGGCTGGGTCACATGTTCGAAAAATTAAGATTAGTGGGTCATTTTTGGGTCATTATGGGTCAAGCCATTTTTATCTAAAAAACGGCTCTAACGATTTTGACCAAATTTTATATTTTATCGTTTTGGATTACAAGAAGACCATTGGGTTAGGTAACATGTTCAAGAAAATTCGGTTATTGGGTCATTGTGGGTCATGCTATTTTTATCTAAAGATTTTCTCACGCAGTTTTGACTAAAAATTGCATTCTATGGTTTTCGGGCACGAGAAAAATATTGGGCTAGGTTACATGTTCGAGAAAATATTTTAATGGGTCATTAAGGGTCTGGGTCAAGCTATATTTATTTAAAGAACGGCGTGATCGATTATAATGAAATTTTGTATGTAACAGTTTTTTGGCACGAGAAAACTATCGGGCTGGGTCACATGTTCGAAAAATTTCGATTAGTGGGTCATTTTTGGGTAATTTTTGGGTCATTATGGGTCAAGTCATTTTTATCTAAAAAATGGCTCTAACGATTTTGACCAAATTTTATATTTTATCGTTTTGGAGTACAAGAAGACTATTGGGTTAGGTAACATGTTCAAGAAAATTTGGTTAGTGGATCATTTTTGGGGTCATTGTGGGTCATGCTATTTTTATCTAAAGATTTTCTCACGCAGTTTTGACTAAAAATTGCATTCTATGATTTTCGGGCACGAGAAAAATATTGGGCTAGGTTACATGTTCGAGAAAAAAATTTAATGGGTCAGGGTCAAGCTATTTATATTTAAAGAACAGTGTGATCGATTATAACGAAATTTTGTATGAACAGTTTTTTGACACGAGGAAACTAATTCGCTAAATCACATGTTTGAGAGATTTCGACTATAATGATCATTTGTGGGTCATGATGGGCCATAATGGATCATGTCAAGCTACATCTAAAGAACAGGTGGATCGATTTTAACGAAATTTTGTATATAACATTTTTTTGGCACAAGAAAATTATTGGGCTAGGTCACACTTTCGAGAAATTTCGATTAATGGGTCATA
Organism: Maratus speculifer; assembly: GCA_964019185.1. Taxonomy (NCBI): domain Eukaryota; kingdom Metazoa; phylum Arthropoda; class Arachnida; order Araneae; family Salticidae; genus Maratus; species Maratus speculifer. The sequence continues at coordinate 254,379,614 of OZ025289.1, read as the reverse complement.
AAGGGTCTGGGGCAAGCTATTTATATTTAAAGAACGGCTGGATTGCTTTTAACGAAATTTTGTATGTAACAATTTTTAGACACAAGGAAACTAATGGGCTAAATCACATGTTTGAGAGATTTTGATTATAAGGGTCATTTGTGGGTCATTGATGGGTCATGCTAATTTTATGTAGAAAATGTCTCTCACCATTTTGACTATATTTTGTATTATGATATTCTCGGGCAAGAGAAAACCATTGGACCAGGACACATGCTCACGAAAATTCGATTAATGAGTCATTTTGGATCATAATGGGTTGGGGTTATTCTAATTATATATAACAACGATTCAATCAATTTTACCTAAATTTTGTAACGAAACGTCTTTTGTCACGAGAAGACTATTGGGCAGAATCGCAAGTTAAACAAAATTATAGTAGTGGGCCATATCGCTTTATTCATGAATGCTTTCAAGCTAATTTTATCTAAGAAACGGCTTAAACGGTTTTGATTCAACTTTATATTCTACTGTTTTTGATTACCTGGAGACCTTTGAGCTAAGTCACATGTTTAATCAAATTTGATTAGTGGGTCATTTTGTTTAATACGGGTCAGGGTCATGAGAAAATGGCAGCAACCAATAAGTTGGCAATTGTCATGATAGATATCATGACATGTTTTTAGTTCCTCATTTTTCCACATATTTTATCTAAATATGACGTTTAAAATCCATATTTTTACGTAATCTTTATTTTCAGTACAATATTTTTCTCTTTTCAATAATATTTTATTTATAGTTCTTTCTTTTGTACTTAACGAGCGCATAGCGTAGTCTTATTCATTGCATTTCAGAGTTCTATGATCGTTTAGATTTGTCCGACTCGGCGCTTCATTCCTGCCGTATTTCCGCACTTACTGCGCGGGAGACTTTCTCCAGCTCACGGCGGATGCCGTACGCTCGCATTTTTTTTTCCCGTTTCGTTATCGCTCTTTTGGCGAGAGCGCTCCTTGTTGGCCAGCTTCTTGGCGTGGTTTTGTTTTCTCCGCGTGCCGAGCGCGCACAAAAAATTTGAAAAAAGTCAGTTCGAGGATAAGCGTCATGTAGCTATGAGGGCTCCCTTAGAACTCCCGGGAGCTTGCGTTTTTTTTGTTATTTTATTTACCTCCCGGTAACGACAATAAGTCTTTAGCCACAATGGCCTCAACTATTTTTTTTTGTAAAAAAAAAAAAAAAGATCGATAAAATTTTATTTTAATTTTTTCTTCCTTCAAGATCGAGAGAATGAAGATTTATAAAATGTAAAACATCCAGTTTTATCAAGGTGGCACTGAAGACCTATTCAAGCTCTCCAATAAAAGATGTCATTTTCTTCTTTAAAAATATTTATTCAAGATATCTGTGCGATTACTTTTTCTTGTGTGCATGATGAAAATTTTGTATCTCAAGGTAAGAATTTACTGTTTCCTTCGTGTGCCCGTTAGAAACCTGGTATGTGATATTCCACTATTACGATCGAGAATTTGGCTAAAAACTTTTTCCAATAATTCACAATAATCAAATCATCAACCAGAATTTATTTTAAAACAAAATCGTTTGACAGCAATATTTCACAAAATATTGGCGACATTTGGCCGAAAAATTGACTATTAAGATTACGAAAGCCACAACACGTATTTGGTGCTAAATAAAAGAATGTCTCCAAATTTGGCTATACCTGGCAAAAAACGTTGTCTTTCATAATGTGAAGAATTTTTTTTATACATTCTTAATAGGATTCGAGATGCATGGTTAAATTAACCAGAGTCGACCAAAAAAAGTGATTTGGATCGATGTCCTTTCGTTGTAAATCTGAAAATAAATATAGTTTAAAAAAATATAGTTTAAAAAAACTAAAAAACACGCTTTTTAAGTATATCAAACTAAAAATTGAAAAATAATTCGTACTATAAGCTGAAAACAAAAATAGATGAAATAAATATAGTTTAAAAAAACTAAAAACCACGCTTTTAAAATAATCAAACTAAAAAGTGAAAAATAAATATAGTTTAAAAAAACCAAAAAACACGCTTTTTAAGTATATCAAACTAAAAAGTGAAAAGTAATTCATACTATAAGCTGAAAACGAAAATAGATGAAAAATACTATTTTACTATAAAATCATTGTTATTATAGATATCAATTAATAAGCAATAAATAAAATTATCGTGGATAAAAAGCGTGAGGTGCTCCATCTACCATGCTCCATCTATCAGTTCTCAAGAAGGACCCCACGCTTTTTTTCCACGATAATTTTATTTATTGCTTATTAATTGATATCTATAATAACAATGATTTTATAGTAAAATAGTATTTTTCATCTATTTTCGTTTTCAGCTTATAGTATGAATTATTTTTCATTTTTTAGTTTGATATACTTAAAAAGCGTGTTTTTTGGTTTTTTAAAACTATATTTATTATGGATGAATAACAGCATTTCTTTTTAAGTGTATCTAACAAAATTCATTTATACGAATCGTATGATCAACTTACTTTTAAATTTTGTGGCTCATCAAAAAGTTGGTAAATTAAAGAATATGATTGATGGATATCCACACCAACTAAAATGAAAACAATTAAAATTAATCTTTTTTAAACAAGGAATAACTTTATTTTTAAAACATATTCTAAAAATGTGACTCATTAAAAAATTGTTTAATTAAAAAATATGATTAATGGATATTCATACTAAATAAAATTAATCTATTTAAAACAAGAGATAACTTTATATATTTTTTAAATATATTCTAAGAATATATTTAAAAATACATACAAGATGTGCTATATAATACTCAAAAGTTATATCTCTACTTACAAAATATGTTTTGTTTAAATAAATAAAAATATGAGACACACCATATTTGAATTGCATTTCTAATCTCTACCAAACTGATACATAAAAACAAGGGCATAAAATCTCGGTCAAGTTCGTTAATGGGCAAAATTGGACCAAAGGGGTAGAAATAGGGAGAGGTTTTGTGAAAACCGAAAAAAACCTCATAACTTCTTAGTTAAAATAGATATCGAATCAGTCTAAAATTTATATTGCTTCTAAAAAATGGTCCAAAAGTTTATGCATGACAGATTTTTAATAAAGTTAAAAATTGGCTCAAGAGGAAAAAAAAAAAATAGGGTGTTTGGAAGAAGAAACTTCATAACTTTGTCAATTCTCAAGATATCAAATCCAACAATTTTTTTTTTTTTTTTAATATAAATGCTCTTAATATTATCTAACACTTTTGTATTTAAAAGTTTTTGATAGGAGCAACTCTTACTGCAAAATAATAATAATAACAAAAACAAAAAGGGGAGTGGAAGAAGAAAAAAAATCCATAACTTTGTCAATTCTTATGATATCAAATCTGATTAAATTTACTATACATCTTCTCAAAAATGTCTGCAACTCTTATACAGACAAGTTTTTAATAGGACCAATTCTTCCAGCAACAATTAATTAAAAAACAAATAGGAGTTGAAGAAAAATTCTCAAATCCAAACTGCTTATATTCTGACTAATTTTTAAATTCATTTTGCTCTCAAACGCATTCATTTGTCAGGTTCTCTTATTTAGGAACAATATAATGTGTCATAATGGCCAGTTTTCTAATAAAAGCAAAATATATTTCAAAAATTGGTTTCAAATTGGGCATTTTGAAAGAATTTCCCGAAGCGATCGTATCTGAAAAATTGAAGAAGTATTCAAATAACAAATTGCCTATTTTCGGACTCATTCTTAAATTCATTTTTGCTTTCAAACGCTTACAATTGACATGTTCTCTTATTTAGTAACTGTGTAATGTGCTGTATTGGTTAGTTTTTAGATAAAGGCAGAATATATATTTAAATAAAAAGCTGTCAAAATGGACATTTCAAACAAAATTTCCTGAAGCGACTGTGTTTAAGGAATTGAGAATGTATTTAAATAACAAATTACTTATTTTGAGATTCATTTTTTAATTCAATTTTGCTCTCAAATGCATTCAATTGGCAGTTTCTCTTATTTAAGAGCTATATAATGTGCCGTATTGGTTAATTTTTTTCCTAAAGCCAGAATATATTTTTTAAAATGCTGTAAAAGTGGGCATTTGAGCTGAATTTTGCTTAAGATGATTCTGATAAAACCAGCTCTTGCAGAAAAATGAAATTGAAAATTCTTCAAAAGTGGCCAAATAAAATTGTTAAACTAGGTTTATTTGAAATCATATTTTATTTATTTTTTTGTTGTTGAAATGAGCACTTAACTTCAAAATCTATCTCTGTCTATAGGCCAAGCCAACAGGATTTTTTTTTTTAAATGGATTGTCTTTACTGTTAAAGAAATATTAACCACAATGTAATTTATTTATTTTTTTCAACTAAGTTTTTATTTCAAGTTGGCAACATTGATTTTAATTAAAATACACAATGAAGTAATTTTAAGTGAAACTTTAAATTCTCAGAATGAGATTCTGAATAATATTTTCAATTACATTTTAAGAATTATTATTTTTCATCTGTGAAAGTACAGCCAACTGAAGGGTTCATTTTTTAAATTTTGCTTTCTTTAAGTGACATTTTATTTTCTATTTTTAAAAATAAAGCTAGTTTTTTTATTTAAACATTCTTTGTCATCATTAAGTTTCTTTTAAAATTTATTGCAAATACAGGTTTCCATTTTTTTTTATAATCTGAAAACTATAGGGTTGTATTTTTCAGTAAATGTTTGCCAGATAAAAAGATAATTCTGCTTAGTAAAAGAAAATATTAGAAGAACATGGTGAACATAATATAAATATATTAGAACTTATCCCCACACTAGTTATATAAGTATTGCTTTATACAACATTTTTAAGGTGGGTATTCTTTAAAGTATTGCATGATCCTGCATTTTAGTGCAAACACTTTACTTTTATATGAAATTAAGTTGTATTTCTTATTTGAACAGAAAAAAGAATCTGTTATACTGATCATACTTTGGGATCACACACTATAAGTGAAATAAATTGATGCAAATTTGAGAAAAAAGGAGAGGAAACAACAACAAAATATATATGTATTTTTAAAGAATAATCAAAAGAGCAGGAAAAATGACAAAATCTGAAAATTATTCACTGAATAAAAAAAAGTGAGAAAAATGAGTCACTCAGAGACCTAATAATACAAAATCATTTGAAGGTGTAATCTGCCAAAGGCCATAGGATCCCCAACTCTATGTTTTTTTTTTTTTTTTCATAGATTTTATTTAAAAAATGTAAAATCATGTAAAGATGAATATGCAATTGCCGAAGTCAGTGGGTGTCTCCCAACATTAAATTCCTCCTCGAGACAAATGTCTGAATTCATGATTTTTGGTATATTTCAAGCTATTAACCCATTAGGAGGCAACACCAGTTGGATAAGCTAATATGATATAAAATATTCCTGCATTTTCTCAGATGCCATTAGAATTTTAATTAGTATAATAAATAAGCTTCTTTTTGTTTAAGTTAAATGAAAGAATGTCAAAAGGCAAATGTTATAATAGAAAATAATCTGCATTTAAAAAAATAAACAAATAAAAGAAATAAATTAAAAAAAATTAAACAATAAGTTTGAAACAAAAATTCTTGAAGTAAAAAAGTATTTTGTATAAAAATATTTATGTTATTATATAAATATAAAATAAAGAAAATAAATATTACCAAAATTACAATATGAAAAATATTTTTTTTTATCGAAATCTAAATAATTTTTCTGTAGCAAAAAATGTTTGTTGACATGTAAAATAAAAGTTCATTGAATTTGGAATTGCAACAAAGTAAATTCAGGAAAATATGCAAGCATTTACAAAAAGTAATTCAGCATGAAAAGTTAACATAATTTTAAAATATTAACATTGTGATATTACCATATGTATCACTAATGACATGCACGTTTATTTCATTGCCCTTTTCTGATTTTGTTACATCTACTTTCTTTATTAAAGTCTGTACTTGGCAAAATACAGCATTTCTAAAAAGTAAATAAAATCATCAGAAAAAATTACTTATCACAAACTTTTAGATTATTAAATGGAATTGCAAGTTTTTGAATTTTTGATTTTTAGAATAAAATCTGAATGATATATTAATTAAAATGAAAATTTATAATTAAAATTCAGAATTTACAACTGACATTAAAATATATATGCTAAAAGAGATTCAGTGCACATAAAAGTTTATAAAGGTTTCAAAAAAGTCTTTTAATAAATATATTTACAAGTTTCATATAGACCAAGAGATGTTCGAGATATTGCCATGACTTTAGTACTGTACTTATCATACCTGATCACATCATATCATATCATGTACCTGTAACCGACTGAACCTATCATAGAAATTTTGAGCTGGAGCTACTGCCAAAAGTCAAGTTTATTCAATAGAGTCAAATTGTTGCTAAGAATATGGCAACTGTGCATAGAAATTAACTGTGAAAATCATTGCCATAAAATGTGAATGATTATCTGTAATATTCTTTTATGAGTGAACTAACTAATTATTGTTAAGTACAATAAGTAACTTTCTATAATAAGGTAAAAATTTTTAATTAGATCACTTGTTCTGTGCATCAAATTGTACCTGTTGATCTGTTTGGTTTTGAAATGTACCAGAGCAAATCAGAAATATATCCTAGTTGATGAAATTGTGATAAATATTGTTCCAGTTTTGGAAATCATGGAAAATATCATTCAAGTTTGTGGAATTATTAAAATATATTACAATTTCTGAAAAAAAAAAAAAAATCATTTCCAATATCTGGTTTTGGTTTATCCAAAAATATGGATTGAAAAAAAATGGAAAATAATTTTGAAATTGCATTCCAGTTCATAGATTTTTTCATCTCGAGTGCTTGTGTGTATATTATTATTCTGCTATTAAAACACTCTACAGAACACCAGCATAATACACTGGTGTCCAAAAGTTAAGCATAATTGGTAATTAAGTAAGTAATGAAAGAATTAGGAATCAAAATGTGGTGAAACTCCAGGTGTGTAAACAAAATTGTACGTGTCATTTATTTTCGCGAACAGGGGACCGTCAACAAATTGAAAAAGAATGAAGATCTTTTGGATAACCCTGTCAAAACTAATGTAGCAAAAGCGTTCAAACTGCACATTATGATTAATTGGCTTATTGTAATGTACTGTGTTTATTTTTACAAGGATAGCATGTATACTCGTAGAGAAATTAAGGTTTTTATAAAAACACTCCTATGTTTTTTGCTTATAATTTGCAGAGTTCTTAATATAAAATAATGTTCTTTTCTGAAAATATGACAAACATCATTGTACACAATACTCCTGTCATCAGAATCAAAAATTGTATTGATCATAAAAATTGTATGACAAATGAGCAGATTTACTAAATAATTTCTGACTGCGCATGCGTGAACGCTATTAAAATTTCATTTGCATATTATGTTAGTTAAATGTATAGAGCAACCTTTGTGAAAGTCTCAAAAACATAGCTTAAAAATTCTGAAAATTATTGTTGATAGAATGAGATCAAAATTCTTTATTCCCTAATGAAGCAAAAAGATGAGGGGCTGTATCCATATTCCATTGTTTAGTGCCTACACAATATTGCACGTACAACTATATTTAGGTAAAACCTCTGATTTTTTGCTTCTTTTTAGGAATAACGGATTTTGAGTTGATTCTATAGACGATCATTTTCAGAATTTTCAAGCTATGTTTTTGAAACTTTTACAGAAGTTGCTCTATACATTTAGCTAACACAATATGCAAATGAAATTTTGATATCGTTGGCGCATGCACAATGAAAAATTATTTACTAAACTTACTCATTTTTCATACAAATTTTATTATTTTTAAATTCTGATGACAGGGTATTGTGTACAATGATGTTTGTCATATTTTCAGAAAAGAACATTATTTTATATCAACAACTCTGCTAATTATAAGCAAAAAACTTAGGACTGTTTTTAAAAAACCTTAATTTCTCTACGAGTATACATGCTATCCTTATAAAAATAAACACAGTACATTACAATAAGCCATATAATAAGCATAATGTGCCGTTTAAACGCTTTTGCTACATTAGTTTTGACAGGGTTATCCAAAAGATCCTTGTTCTTTTTCAATTTGTTGATGGTCCCCTGTTCGATTTTGGAGAAAACTCTTCGCGAAAATATATGACGCGTACTATGGAGTTTCACCACATTTCGGTTTATATTTCTTTCATTACTTACATAGTTACCAATTAGGCTTAACTTTTGGACACCAGTGTATATTATTACGTAGATGAATGTTAAAAAAAAAGCAAGAAAAATAAATTTCTCATTTCCACTAGAGTACCATTTTAACAACCGGTCAGCCAAACTCAGTGAAAACTTAGGTAGAGGTTCTAGCAAATAAATAGGCTGAATCCCACCACTGACAATAAACCTTCAAAAATTACCTTAGTTTTATCAAATTGTACCACACTATTTTAATGTATGTAATGATTTCCACTTGATTTCTTGTAGGGCCGTACCAAGTACTTGGTATTTATTAGGTACTTGGCATATTTGGCCAATTTGCAGAGCACTTGGTATTCGGCTAAATTTTGGGCTGAGTACTGAGTAGTTGTAATAATCTCTTTTTCCCCCCATTATTATCATTATTGAAGACAAAGAAATTTACATTAACTAATTTGTAAAAGTTATTTGATTATAAATTTATAATACATGCAATTATTCCTAAAAATTACTACTTATTTTATAAAAATAAGTCTACAAAATATAAAGAAATCAAGAAAAACCAATGCAATTCAAAATTTTGTTTAAATATGCAAATGAAAATAGGTCATTTTTAAAACAAAGAAAAGGCTATGAGCTTGGATACAAATACAACATTTTGAAAATCAGAAAATATTACAAATGAACAAAAATGTTTTAATGACTAAATTTGTTATAAGATAAAGTGCCCTAAAGCTGACACCCAAAAAACAGTTCCTAAAGCTGACATCTTTAAACAATATAACATATACTTAAAACATTAACGATTTTTCAAATCCAAGCAGGGTTCGATTTAAGCGGTATCGCATCGCAATTTGCGATTCAAATTTAACTAAAATGCAATCCAAGAAATGCATTAAATCGCAATCATTGTGATGCATATTTCCGACACCCTTTGTTATGTCATGTACACTTAAAGTTAAAATTTAAAGATGTTTTTACACGACATACGTTGTGTTTTCATTCTCCCCAAGTGTTTATTTACAATGAAAGTACAGCGAGACACCATTGCTGGGTGCAGTTTTCCCAGTAGACACATGATTTGTTCCCGCCCTGACGCTGTGATTGATTACTGAATCACTGTTACTCGCTAATCATGGCGTTTGCTCATAGAAGTTTGACGTGCGTATTGTAGTGGCTCTAAAATGAACACTCACTGTTACGATCCTTTTACTTTATTTATGCATCGAAACAGACAGCGAGGATTCTGACCCCACTTCTTCGCTCCGACCGTACTTCGCTTACCGTACGCGTTTGTTTCTCTCTCGCTTTCATGGAGATTGCCATAGCCACGTGACCGTAGCAGCATTTAAAAAAAAAAAAAAATTTGTAAATTTTTAAGATTTAAAAGTTACGTTAGCTATTTTTTACTTGCTATACAAAAGTGTCTAACTGCTATTCAAAACTGACTTTGTATAGCAGTTATTGCTATGCAACTTTCTTTTTCTAAATCGACCCCTGAATCCAAGATGTCTTGGCCTTAAGAAGTGCTGCTATACAAGAATAAAGAAAAACTCATTCTAATTTGTTTTATAAAATTGTTAATGCTTTAATTATTTGTTTTATTTACAAATGTCAACTTTAAAAAATGTGCTTTTTTTTAAAAATCAGTTTTAGGGAACTATACCTTATTATAAATTTGCTGCAAAAACAGTCATTTGTTTTATATTTTCATAACATATGACTATTTTATTTTTGTAAATTTGGCCTGCACCAGGAAAAATGCATTTGCTGTAAACGCTGCTTGGAGATGTAGAAAATAATTTTCTTGCAAACTGGCATGTGTTGAGAAAAGTTTTACTAAACTTTGTCCTCCATGCTCATGTCTATCTCTTTTTCAGCTGTTCCTCCATATTTATTTCTGATCCAATGCTGGTGTCATAATTATTATCCTATTATTTTGCAATCTCATAAAAAAAAAACTTTTTTGTTGTACTACCCCCCCCCCTCTCTTGAAAAAATAATATAATGATAAAAAAAAATAAAAAAAAAAAGTAAAAAACAGAGCTGTAGAACTATAGCTTTATTTTTTAAATTGTTTTCAATTCCACATCTATATTTTCCAGTAAAAAATGACAGTTTAAATTGACTATCAATAACATTTGTGATAAAATAATGAAAATGTTTTTGGATATCGGTGTCAATAGTATCTTGCTAATTCTCATTTGCCTCGTTTTATTTTTTTCGTTGAATAAGGATTCACATATGAATCCTTATTCCATTTTTCTTTTTAATGCCCCTTTCATTGTACCACAACCAAAATGAGTGGATTTTTTTTCAAAAAATATAGCAATGTTTTAATTGATGGTATTACTTCTAATATGATCTAGTCATTTGAGATCAAGAATAATATGTTGTTCTAAATTTCCATATCAATTTCATTGCACTTCTCAGTAATTGTTTCTGAACTATAATTGAATTTGTTACCTCACTTTCAGCAGCATAAAGGCTAAGAAACCTATTAAACTTATGCAATCTTTTCAACATATTATAAATTCCATCTTATGGTTAGTTACAGTTAATTACTCAAATGATTATTATTATTTTTTTTTTATTACTACTTTTTTTTTATTCAGACTTGCAAAAAACTTTTTTTTTTAATTTGAACATGCAGCTATGGAGAGGTTAAAATGACCCTCAATGTTTTTAGTTATAGCTAACATGTCAAAAATAGCATGTTGGGATGATAAACCCAATATTATTATAAGATGCATAGTGTGAATAGTGTTATGTACGTAAGTATATTTAATTGTAATTATTATGTATAATCGTAATCGTTATCTTAAACTTTAACTGTAACCGTTCCTACCTGATATTAACTGTATTCTATGAATTCTTGTACTGTCATCTACGCGCCTAAGTGCCATGTGTCACATCAACTATCTTAAATAAACTTCTAAGTATTCTCTAGTTATAATATGGTGTCAGAATAAATCGGCACGCTCAAACAACTATTTTTCAAACGCATCATCGCTCATCATCTAACGAATTTTCAGCTATGGCACATAATTTCTTGCGAATTGAACCGTTTACTCCCGGCGACAACCCAGCAGAGGCATGGTCGGATTGGAGACGCAGCTACGAACTCTTCGAAACGGCGGTGAAGTACAACAAGGAAGATGAAGAAACAAGGATAGCATTATTACTCAGTGTGATCGGCAAAACATCTTATAAAGATTTCATGACTTTCGAATTTCCGCCAGCTACAACAACGCCAAGAACAGTGAAACATGTATTAGATAAATTCGACGATCACTATAAGCCTTACCGCAACGTGACTCTAGCGACATTTGTTTTCAACAAGCTTGTGCAAAAGGAGGGTCAAAATTTTGATTCGTTTATTACTGAAATTAAACTACAAGCAGATCAGTGCGAGTTCGGCGCTGCATATGACCGTAATATTAAGGATCGGATAATCCAGGGTCTTTGCGACGACGTACTTCGGGAACGCTTACTCCGTGAACCAGAGTTGACACTAAAGAAAACATTAGAACTTTGCAAATTCGCAGAACTTTCTAGATTGCATTCCCTTGCAATGTCACAGACAGCAACTGTTCCTGTTCAGGTGGATGCCATGAATAAAAATAAAGGAAATAAATCCAATAATAATCATTCCAAGCAGAATCATGGCCAGAAAAACTATAAAAATCAGTCTAATAAAAGACCTTGTTCACGCTGTGGATCACAGCATCAGCCTAGACACTGTCCAGCTTATGGTAAGTCCTGTAATAACTGCCATATGCTCAATCATTTTTCAAGTGTGTGTCGACAACCTAGACAGAAGCATGCACCACAACAACAACAAACATCTAAGCATGCATCACAATATCATCAAATATCATCAATTGATGCTAATAATTCCGAAATAGCTTATATAGGTGCACTGACAACAGCTAGCAGCAATGATTGGTTGCAAAGTGTTTTTTGAATGATTATCCTGTTACCTTCAAACTGGATACTGGTGCTCAGGTAAATGTTTTGCCTCTTACTATATTTGAAAATATTCTTAACCGTCCAATACTTGAATCAACATCCATAACTGTTTGTGCTTACACTGGTGATGTTCTACCAGTTGTTGGTGAATGTTTTCTTAATTGTGTAGTAAATAACCAATCACAGCTTTTGAAATTTATTATTGTGAATTTAGATGTTCAGCCAGTTTTAAGTGCTACATCTTGCATCAATTTAAACCTTGTTAAGAGAGTTATGCAACCTGAAGAGCATTCTGTCAATAGTGTGAATGATAATTCATCAAAATTATTGCAAATTCTAAACGAATATAGTGATGTGTTAGAGGGCCTTCCAGACAAACATAAAATTGTTTTGAATGAAGGAGCTACACCACTAGTAGCTTCCTGTCAAAAAGTTCCTTTGGCTCTGCAGAGCAAAGTAAAAAATGAACTCTTGCAAATGGAAAAAGATGGTATTATTGAACGAGTTACTAAGCCTACTGACTGGGTAAACCCAATTGTCATTGTGCCTAAGAATAATGGTTCTCTTCGAATTTGCCTTGATCCACGACATCTAAACAAATACATCAAAAGGCAGCACTATCAAATTCCTTCACAAGAGCAGCTATTAGCCAATTTGAGTGGCTCAAAATTATTTTCACTCATTGATGCGAAAAATGCATTCTATCACATACAACTAGATGATGAAAGTGCAGATTTGTGCACATTTATGACTCCCTTCGGAAGATATCGCTTCCTTGTGATGCCATTCGGTTTAAGCTGCGCACCAGAAGTGTTTCAAATGTCAATGGATAAACTATTTGAAAATTATAGTGATATTCATCCATATTTTGATGACTTCATTGTACATAGTGAAACTATTGATGAACATTGCCATAAATTAAAAATAGTACTTGATGTTGCAAGACAGAATGGGTTAAAATTTAACAGAGATAAAATCCAACTTGCTGTTCCTCAACTAAAATACTTAGGCCATATTGTGTCATCTTCTGGGCTTTCACCAGATCCCAAAAAAGTTCAAGCAATTGTTGATTTTCCCACACCTGCCAGTAAACAAGATCTCATGCGATTTCTGGGCATGGCAACATACCTAATGAAATTTGTACATCAGTTTTCCCAAGAAACTGCCTGTCTAAGAGGTCTGTTAAAGAATGACACTTGTTGGTTTTGGGACTCTCATCATGAATCAGCTTTCTTAAAAGTTAAACTACTACTACAGTCAGCCCCAGTCCTGCAATTTTTTGATAAAGACAAACCAATTGTGCTCTCTGTCGATGCTAGCTCCTTTGGGCTCGGTGGTGTGCTGCTGCAAGAAAGCAAGCCTGTGGCCTATACATCTGCAACATTAACCGATGCACAATCCAGGTACTCTCAGATTGAAAAAGAACTCCTGGCTGTGGTCCATGCTTGTGAGCATTTCCATTACTATGTGTATGGGCAACATATTACCATAGAAACCGATCATAAACCTTTGTTAGGGTTAGTGCAAAAACCCTTTGATGGAATGTCACCTAGACTTCAAAGATTATTGCTTCATTTACAACGATACAGCTTCACTCTCACACATGTTCCAGGTAAGCAGTTATGTGTAGCTGATGCATTATCAAGAGCTCCTCTACCAGTCAATCCTGTTGTCACTACTGATATTGATAATGCCCACCTAATGATCTCAACAATTGTTCATGCTTCACAATCTAAGCTTGATGAAATCAGAAAAGCAACACAAGAAGATTCAGAATTGCAAGCCGTCAAAAATTACATTCTGAGTGGTTGGCCTCAGAGAAAACATGATATTCATGTTCTAGCCAAGTCATATTGGAACTGTCAGTCAGAATTGCACATTGAAGATGGTTTCATTTGTCGTGGACAGAGGTTAGTCATTCCCAAGTCCTGTCGTAAAGATGTTTTACAGTGCCTGCATGTAGGTCATCGAGGCATAGTCACATGCAAAAATCTTGCCAGACAGTCTCTTTACTGGCCAGGATTATCTACTGAAATTGAACAACTAATATCAAACTGTGCAATCTGTTTACAGAATCAAAGGCAGAACATCAAAGAGCCTCTTCTTGATAGGAAACTACCAGATCAACCGTGGCAGAAAGTTGCTATCGATTTTTTTCAATTGAACTCTGTAACATACCTGCTAATTATTGATTATTTTTCCAAGTATGTCGAATTACAACATATGCATCATACAACAGCAGCTGCAGTCATTAATGCATTAAAAACTTGTTTTGCCCGTTTTGGAATCCCTGAAGAAATTGTCGCTGACAACGGTCCACCTCTTGATTCGAGAGAATTTTCTAATTTCTGCAAAAGTTGGGACATTTTCTTCAATCCGTCAAGTCCTGGGTTTCCCCGTTCGAATGGTCAAGTCGAAAGATGCATTCAGACCATCAAATCAAGCCTGACCAAAGCAGCACAAGATCACAAAGATTTACACCTTGTTCTGATGGAATATAGGAATGCTCCAATGGATGGTTTGCCTTCCCCAGCTGAAATCTTGATGGGTCGACGTATTCGAACTTTGATTCCCATCCTTCCAAAAAGTCTTGCTCCTCACTATGACTGTAGATCAGTTAAAGAAAACTTAGAACACAGGCAACAACGTCAACATAAATATGATGTACATTCTCATCCACTTAAGCCATTGCATCAAGGGCAAGAAATTTTATTTTGGAATCAAAAGAAATGGCAGCGAGGAAAGATAGTGGTGGTGGGACCTCAGCCAAGGTCTTATATTGTTGTATCTGAAAATGGTAGGCAATACCGGAGAAATCGGTTTCATTTAAAACCATTTACAGCTTCGCAAACAGCTGCACCCAGAACATCAGCTGAAGACTTATTTCAAAGTTCAGTTGGTCCAGTGTCACCTAATCAACCTGATGTATTGCAAACTTTTCCTGCTACTAATAAATCTGTGTCATCTCATTCTAGTGACACTTATGTTACACGCCTTGGTCGTGTGATTAAACCACCCAAACGTTTTACTGACTGATGCAGACTTATAATTTTTTATCATTATTTGAACTTATTTAACTATTATTTTAATCAAGTTTAATCCCTGTTTATATTGTCTTTTTCTATTTCATTTTTTTTTTTTAAAGGGAGATGTTATGTACGTAAGTATATTTAATTGTAATTATTATGTATAATCGTAATCGTTATCTTAAACTTTAACTGTAACCGTTCCTACCTGATATTAACTGTATTCTATGAATTCTTGTACTGTCATCTACGCGCCTAAGCGCCATGTGCCACATCAACTATCTTAAATAAACTTCTAAGTATTCTCTAGTTATAATAAATAGTACAAGCTATACTTTTAACACCAGCTTTTTGCACCATTCAATGACATTTCCCAATATTCAAAATTACAGCAACCAATAAATAACCATCTTTGATAAATGGGTGTCAGAATGAGTTAGATAAATTGAATAATCAGTTTTAATTTTATTTTGATTAATTTTATATTTGTGTATCAATATTTTTTTTCTTATTTATTAAATAATCTACGGCCTTAAATTTTATGAATTTTCAAAATTTGTCTTTAAAATTTGCATAACTAAATTTTAAATTTAATTAATGCACAACTACATTTTAGATTTAATTAATTTGAAAATTTTTAAATGTTAATTAAAAAATACATGATTATATGCTCAAGAAGTATGTTTATGCATGTATATCTGTGTGTATTACATACAGACATGATACTCTTAAGCTCATTTCATGTGTGCATCAGTAGCTCTCTGTTATACACAATTACTCGGCCAAAGTGCTAATTGGTGCAACCATAATTTCTTGTATTCAAAACTTTTAGAGGAATCTGTACATCTCTTCATTGTGTTTACAATATACAACATCAATGGTTGTACATACTTAAAAAATCTGTGAAATAAAATTTATTGAATAAAAGATAAAATTTATTTAGTTATAGGGGTGGAGAACCAGCTAAAATCCACAAAATAAATAAATAAAATAAAATAAGGAAAAATAAAAAATTGAAAATTGCAGAGCAGGGCAGGGGTGATTTTCGTCCGAAAATTCCGAAAATGTAAGGCATTTTCTTCGGAAAATTTGAAATTGGGTTATCAGTTCCGCATAGTTGCCAACTTGTATCGAGAATGAGGTTAACTGTGAACCACATTCACTTTAAACAACTTAACACGTTAGCAGAGTCATTTAAATCAGCGCTTGTGGAAAAAAATGCAAATTTATGCTTATGAGAAGCCACTTATTGAAACAGCAGTATGAAAGATGTAACAGTGCAAAAGTGTATTTAAACTAAGTTAAACAATGAAGAAACAGTTCTTAAAAGATAACAATCCACAGTTTATTTATTCGTTGGAGACAAACATAAAATAGATGGTAACTTTTAAACAGCCAGGAAATTAATCTTTCACAGATTCAGAGCATAACTTTTAAAAAGTGTCCAGCACTATGGAAATTACTTTATAAAATATGTCTTGAAAAACAAACTATTATAATTTAATTTAAGACAGAAATCCATATTTACCAACGCCGTATTTCATGAGATGAGATGACTGAGAAAGGGTCTTATTTTGAAAACAAGGAAAGCTGAAGAGCTTCCCATTTTCTCGAGAGGTTAAAAACCTTTTTAAAAACAAGCCAAGTTGAAAGAGATTTCACCGGTATTTATACTCTGAAGGAACAGGCACGTGCCGAAACAACGCCCTCTCACTAGAACAATCTAGGATCAGTCCACTACACGGATAGGGATGACGGGAGTGACGCGATCGACGTAACGAGATCGCGACGCCATCTATGGACGTATCGGCATACTACGCCATAAGGAAAAGTTTACTTACGATGATAGGTCGTTTATCGGAAGTCTATTAAAAACCGGCAGTTGATAATTAGATTTAAACAGATGAAAACTTTAAATGGATTAGAGGAATGGGACCTGGCTAATAAAAGGTAAGTTTTATTTTAAAATATTAATAAAAACTGAATGATTAATCAAAATAAAAAAAATAAAATAAAAGATGTTATTGATATACTGCAAAGACTTTAATGAGGCAATGAGACCAAAAGGGTTAAAGCTTGTTTAACACTAGACTACAAAGCCCCCCCTCTCATTGTGTCATGTCAAAGACCACAAAATAAACGTCAAAGAACATTTAGGTCTGACATATAAGGGTCTGAGAGCCCACAGAAGTCTAACATATCTAAACACACAAAAAAAAATTTAAATCTGATACTTTAACAAAAAAAAAAAAAAAAATTCAGAAAAAAAAAAAAATTCAAATTGGATTGCTATAAAAACATGGTTTTCAAACCTCAAAACAAATTGCCTAACGCAACTAAGTTAATAGTTAACCCTTCAACAATCAAAAAAAACATTTTAAACTCGCATCTCGTCATCCCATCAATGACAAACAAGTCTAATTTCGCAAAAACTCGCAGAGAATGCAAAATCTCCACTAACTTTAACATTTAACAATTACTATTAAATTTAAACCTCAAAAATTCAAAAACTTTGAATAAATCTGAACCTCAAAAGTTCAAAAAAAAAAAAAAAATTGAATAAATCCATACATCAAAAAGTTTAAAAAAAAAAAAAAAAAATTTTTTTTGAATAAATTTAAGTGCCAAAAAGTTAGTCAAAAGTTAAATGCCCGATAAGGTAAGAAAATTTAAAACTTTACCTATCAGACAAAAAAATGGGACATAATTAAACCCCCCTTAAAAAAATTTCTCACTAAATAGAAAAACCATAGTAACTGGACTTGACAGAAGTTCGTTACGTTTTAAACATATTTAAATACAATGAATATAACAATAAATATGTACCATTACAGAAAAATTAGAACCTTCTATTTGAAGGACTAATTCAGCTTACACATTCACCAGCTTAACCTCTAACTCCATTCATTTCAATATTACAATAATTAACAAAAAAAATTGAAACTTTAATTACAATATTTTTCACAATAAAAAAAAAAAAACTTCTTTCTTCGTTAAATCAGTCCAAAGACAAGATTCAGCATCTGATCAAGAACGGGACACTACAAGCTGCTCAGACTTACAACTCTTGCATCAATACATTCAAATTTCTTCCATTCTTCCCAGTGCTAGGATTCTTTTCTCATTTACACACATTTAAGAATATCAGATGCCTGTTAAAGAAACAGATATTAATATCACAGAAAAACAAAAAGAACTTAATAAAAGATCGTGACTTTAAAGGATGGATAACGAATCTTCAAAAACTAAATAGATCATAAACTGGTTAAACCAGAAATTCTGTTCTGACAAACATAACTTTATAATTTCACTCACGCTAATTCCATCACAAAAATTTGCTCAAGGCCCTGAGACTTCACTCTCATTCATAACGAGAGGTCAAGTGGCATGATGCTGGTAAGAATAACATGCTAGAATTTATTTCAAAAACATCTTATTAACATGTTAAATCTTTAAAACAGTAGAATAATTGGTACGTTAACTTATGTATAAACACTGTACAAACAATTAAGAATCAATATTGAAAACACTTTTAACAAATTTCAATAGATCAAACTTGGTCAACGGTTTAGTAAAAACATCTGCAAGATTACATCTGCTACGCACAAAACTTAATTGAAAAGCTTCCTGATATATTAAATCCCTGATAAAAAAAAGTTTAACATCTATATGCTTACTACGATAGTTCTCGATTGGAGATTTGACAAAGTCGATAGCTGCCTACTTATCCACTTTAAATATCGAACTACTACCAACATCACGAGTGATCTGCTTACTCCGGCATTCCTGCATGATCCGGTCAAACCAAATCAGGTTTTTGGCAGCCTCAGTCAAAGCGACGAACTCCGATTCCATCGTTGACAGGCTAACGCACTTTTCCTTGAAAGTACGCCAGTCAACAGGGGGAGTCGTCTAACATGACTATCTGGCCGCCAACCAATGTTCGGTCATCGCGGTTCGCAGCAAAATCTGCATCAGAGTAAGCGACCAAAGTCCCCTGATTACATCGTAACCGGAGATGGTAATGCCGAGTTAACTTAACATAACCAAGCAACCTCAGTAAACCTTTCCAATGAGCAGGGGCAGGATTAACCTGAAATTGGCTGAAAATATTAACAGCGTAGCAGATGTCTGGATGAGACCTATTAGCAAGAAAGGATAAACAGCCGAGAACATTACGATATGGAAATTTAGACATACTCCTAATATCTTCATCTAAAGTCGGGCAATCCACCTTAGAAAACACTACACCCTTACTAATTGGGAGAGTTGACAGAGGAATATAAAACTTTTTAAAGCGTTCACAAATCTCATCTATATAACTAGATTGATGGATTTCCAGTGAATCCTCCCCCTCAACAAACTCAACCCCGAAGAGTTTCTTAGTTTTTCCAAGGATTTTTAAATCACAATGATTTCTTAACAAATTTAAAACCCTATCAATATTAATTTTACGTTTACCAAAAATAATAATGTCATCAACATACAAAAGCAAAACAACTTCAGAATTAAAAACATAAACGCAATTACAAGCTTCTAATTTTACAAAACCAATTTCTAACAAAATTTTATTTATTTCGAAAAACCAGACCCTCCCACTTTGATGTAATCCATATAACGCGCAATCTAGTTTGCAGAAAAGATGATTTTTACCAGGGACTTCGAACCCGGGAGGTTGGGACATGTAAACGTCTTCTCTCAATGGAGCGTACAGGTAGGCGCTTGTGACATCGCATTGAATATGGTGCCACTTGCAATACGAAACCAAGAGAGAGAAAAATAGTCGGATCACCCCAAAGTTAACCATAGGGCTAAAGGTTTCGTCATACGACTCACCTTTCACCTGTTTAAAGCCCTGGGCAACAAGCCGAGCTTTGTAGCGGGCGATCCTCCCAAATTCATCTCTCTTGATCGTATAAACCCACCGACACCCCACTGGAGTTACGCTAGCAGGCAATTTCGCTAAATGCCAAACCCCCCGTTCGGACATCACCTGTATTTCTTTATTCATCACATCAAACCACATCACGTGTTGTCGTGATTTACAAGCCTGTCTATATGTTTTAGGAATCTCCTCACTGTCTAGTCATGCACAAGGTTGCAAATGACTTGACTCTGGATCATCGGAATCATTTTCTGAAACTGTATCCACTGGAACTATACCTGAATAATGATTTGACGATTTAAAATCAAAAAGATCAGGATTAAAATGTATATTTTTCCTGTCACAATATCTTTCGATATCATGTAATGATCTCAAACGCGTACATTGATCCTTTTCATAATAATAGATATCTACTTTATTTCCTGTTTTTCGTGGAACAGCACGACGCTCCCACCTAACATCTCGTAATGAAAGAATAGATTGAGAACTGTCATTGCTATCGGACTCGGAATCAACCTCTTAATCCTCACTGACCTGGGAATCTTGTGGAATATTGGAGGGACTTGGATTCATTCCTGAGTCTACCTCAGCAATTTCATCATCACGATTAGCACCAGGATCTGTGGGAAAAAGAATGTAATTTTCCGGGCCCATCACGACTCCTCTGCACCCAAAATCATTACTAGAGTTCTCATCAAATGAAACATTTATAGATTCCACAATTTTATCAGATTCCGGCAACCAAATGCGATATCCTTTAATCTTAAAAGCATAGCCCACGAGGACCCCTTTCTTAGCTTTAGCCTCCAGTTTGGATCTATGCTGTTTAGGTACTCCAACGTAAACTACTGCTCCAAAGGGTTTTAAGTGACGAACTGACAGTTTTTTACCACCGTAAAGTTCAAAAGGCGTTTTATCCAGAATTCGAGGACAGACACGATTCCATGTATACACATAGTATTTCATGGCTTCTGGCCAAAATTTAGGGTCTAATTTACTCTCATATAAAATAGTTCTCGCACTGTTTACCACAGTCTGCATAAAACGTTCAACGACACCATTCTGTTCAGGTGTAAATGGGTTGGACAATTCATGTTTAATCCCCCTTTTCTCAAAATATTCTTTAAAGTCATCATTGACGAACTCTCCCCCATTATCCGTATGAATACTTTTTACTCTTTTTCCCAAAAAATTTTCAGCTCTTGCTATGTGAGCTTTAACAATTTCAAAAGCATTCGATTTAAACTTAATTGGATATAGTGAAACACGGCGAGAGAAGTCGTCAATGATTGACAAAAAGTAACGTTCACCTTGCCTACCCTCGGTCCTACACAGGACCCCACAGGTCGGCATACAGTAATTCTAAAGGTTGAGAGGATCTTATGCCATCAAGAGGACGAAAAGATACACGTTTAAACTTATTTAATTTGCAGACTTCACATTTAAAATTTAAGTCATTTAAATCAGGCAATCCCCGAACCCCCCTTTTACGACATGTATGCAATAAAATAGCTGGGCTCACATGGCCAAAACGGCGATGCCACAGCTTCATATTCTCAACATTACTTATAGAAAAAGTTACATGCTTTTTATTAATATTGGGAGTTCGAGGAAAAACCTGATAAACGCCATTTTCAAGAAAGGCACTAAACAGGTACTCGCCCTCTCAGGATATTTCCACTGCACCTTGACCACCACAAAAAAATACAACCATTTTTGTCCAATTGTGGGCCAGAAATTAAATTACGCCTTAAGCGGCTAGAATACATTACATTAGTAAGAGTAACAATTCTATTACCAAAACGAAGTTTTACTTCACCCTTCCCTTCAATTGGGAATGAAATTCCCCTGACAGCAACAGTCATCTTTTCCTCATTTAAAGGTTTAAATACAGTAAACAAATTTTTATCACGACAAAAATGGTGGGACGCACCTGAATCAAAGATCCAGGTGGCCCCTTTACCAAAATTACTTAAATTTGCCTGAGAAACAAAATACAAAGATGACTTACGTGTGCTGCCACTGGGACTTCGCTTAGAGACAGGTCTTTTTCGACGATGGTTGTTCCGGTCAGCATTCTTCCTTCGGTCACGGGATAATCTGTCTGCACTCCTTCGGTCACAGGGGTCAGCAGCAAGTGACGAGTCATCATCATCAGGGTAATCTCCATGCCTTCCTCTACCTTCGGACGAAGAACTGAAAGAACCTCGGTCACTAGATGAGGGGCGACGATTTGAAGAAAACTCATTTGGAGAATAACGATTTCTGCACTTTCCAGTCCTCTGGTACTGTTGTTTCAATGGTAAATTACAGTGTGATCTGACATGGCCTAATCTATTGCAATTCCAACATTTAACTTGTTTACGAAATGGAAATTTCTTTACTTTAGTCATCTGGATTTCAGGAACAATTTTTCCACTATCCATATCCCTGACTTTTAATCTTGTTTCTTCTGCGACTAACTCCGTTACAATTTCATCAAAAACAAATTTACTTTCTTCCCATCTCAAGATATTTTGAACAATACTATCAAAATTCCTGGGCAAGTAACGAAGGAGCTGAAAGCTTGTATATTTTTCATTAAATGTTGGATCAATGGACTTAATTTCATTTGAAACACGAAGTAGGCGTGATGCATATAGATTTATTCCTTCATTTTCAGCAATCTTACATTCCATCAAATCGCTAAAAATTTTCATGTGGTATGATCTGGAGTCGGGACAAAAATTATTTTTCAATTTCTTCCATGCATCTACGGGATCATTACAGCCTTCTATTATTCTTCGGTAATCAGGTTCAATATTTAAATAGAGAATTGAAAGAACTTGGTTCGCTTTTTGATTAAACGCTTCTATATCAGCTTCAGTTACAGTTGTACCTTTTATTGGTCTGACCTTTGATTTCTCGATAATTTCCCATAGATTTTTCTCTAATAAAACATACTTGATATCAGTACACCAATTTGCATAGTTCCATGAATTTAATTTTTCGATATTAATTATAGCAGCCATCATTTTTAATTTTTTTTTCTTTTTTTTCTCTATTATCTGATAATCAAAAAAATTTCAACTCATAAACATCTATCTTCAAAATCAATCACCATCAGGATTTCATTTTCAAAAACTTTCTATCTGCCCCCCCCCCCCCCCCACTTTTGCACTCAAACGATCTATAAACTTTATTATACTGCATATTTAAATTCTTTTGGGCTTGCTCCATAGCTTATTAGCCCATAACCTATCGAGAATGAGGTTAACTGTGAACCACATTCACTTTAAACAACTTAACCCGTTAGCAGAGTCATTTAAATCAGCGTTTGTGGAAAAAAATGCAAATTTATGCTTATGAGAAGCCACTTATTGAAACAGCAGTATGAAAGATGTAACAGTGCAAAAGTGTATTTAAACTAAGTTAAACAATGAAGAAACAGTTCTTAAAAGATAACAATCCACAGTTTATTTATTCGTTGGAGACAAACATAAAATAGATGGTAACTTTTAAACAGCCAGGAAATTAATCTTTCACAGATTCAGAGCATAACTTTTAAAAAGTGTCCAGCACTATGGAAATTACTTTATAAAATATGTCTTGAAAAACAAACTATTATAATTTAATTTAAGACAGAAATCCATATTTACCAACGCCGTATTTCATGAGATGAGATGACTGAGAAAGGGTCTTATTTTAAAAACAAGGAAAGCTGAAGAGCTTCCCATTTTCTCGAGAGGTTAAAAACCTTTTTAAAAACAAGCCAAGTTGAAAGAGATTTCACCGGTATTTATACTCTGAAGGAACAGGCACGTGCCGAAACAACGCCCTCTCACTAGAACAATCTAGGATCAGTCCACTACATGGATAGGGATGACGGGAGTGACGGGATCGACGTAACGAGATCGCGATGCCATCTATGGACGTATCGGCATACTACGCCATAAGGAAAAGTTTACTTACGATGATAGGTCGTTTATCGGAAGTCTATTAAAAACCGGCAGTTGATAATTAGATTTAAACAGATGAAAACTTTAAATGGATTAGAGGAATGGGACCTGGCTAATAAAAAGTAAGTTTTATTTTAAAATATTAATAAAAACTGAATGATTAATAAAAATAAAAAAAATAAAATAAAAGATGTTATTGATATACTGCAAAGACTTTAATGAGGCAATGAGACCAAAAGGGTTAAAGCTTGTTTAACACTAGACTACAACTTGTACGGTTTTGTGCGCGGAAAAAACAATTGCGTAGAAATGCAAAATTCGTGAAATTATCGCCGAAATAGCATACATTTCGTCAATATTTCGTGGAAAAACGATGATTTCGTCAATGTTTTTGTAAACGAACTTTGTCAAAAGATAGATGAAAAATGCGAATTTCCTGTGCGGATCGCGGAAAAAACGGCAATTTCTCCAAATATCGCAGATAAAACGTCGATTTCTTATGAAGACTGCGGGAAAACGCCGATTTCGTCTAAAGATTCTGGATATAGCGCAGATTTCGTTAAAAGATCGCGGGGAAAAAACGCCGTTTTCGATAAAAGATCACTTAAAAATATTTTGTCAAAAGAATATTTGAAAAAATAAGCAGATTTCATCAAAAGATCACGGAAAAAATGCCGATTTCGTCAAAAGATCGCGGGAATAAAATGCCGTTTTCGAGAAAAAATCGTGTAAAAATGAAAATTTTGTCCAAAGATCGTCAAAAAAAAACGGCGATATTACTTTAAAGAAACAAGGGAAAACGCCGATTTCGTCAAAAGATCGCAATAAATCGCCGATTTTGCTAAAATATTGCTGATTTCGTCTGAAGATAGTGGGAAAACGTCGATTTTGTCCAAAGATCACTGAAGGGCAGGGGGGGGGGGGGGCACAAAATATATTTACAAACTAAATGTGAAGTTTGCCAGTTAAAATTTTGCATGCAAATATTCGCACATCTTCAGTTAAAATTGTAATCTGAGTGCCGGAGAAATTCAGAAATTTTATTTTATATGCACTCACCAAAAAATGTTTTATTAAAAAAAAAAAAAACTTAATTTCATTTTTACTATGACATTATTTTCACTAAATGAAGTCATCTGAAAGTAAAATCTCAATTTCAGTGTCCATAATGAAAAGAAATATTGAAATGTAATATCGTTATGAGTAAAAATGCGATGTTTTAAATAGTGACGTCATTTTCTCTTCAAATGTTTTTTAAAAGTTAATGTTATTAGTAATATGAAAAAGGCATGCATAATAATATTGTAATTCCCATTTATCAGGTTGCTGAATGACATCACTTTCCTCACTTGAAAATTTTCTTATTTTGCTTTAGACATTAATTTTTATCATAAATTATTTTCTGTTATTTTATTTACATTATTAATATTATTTTTCAGTAAATATATTTTTTTTTACCTCAATTAGTGCATTATTATATGCAATCATTTTATTGTGGTTAAATTTTACGAAAACAATTAACTTTTTTCTTTTAAATGCGAGGACATGTTCACTGATGAAATAAAGCTTCTGACTGGTGGAAAGCGATAATGGAAAATAAATTTTTATTATCTAGAGAAAAGCTAAACTGAGTTGCCACCATTTGAAGAAATATCATAAAAAGCATTTAAAATTAAAAATAAAATATAAAAATGGAAATAAATTAAAAAATAGCAAAAATGGGCACAACTACAAATAAACAGCTTTCATTTAAAAAAAATAATTATCAAAATCGGTTGAGTAGAAAATTCAGGGCTGATGACTAAAAAAACAGCCAGGTCTTTTAAATATATAGATCAGCGTTCGAAATCCTTGGTGGTCCGCTGATCCGAGACCACCGATAATTCAATCGGACCACTAATTTGAAAAATTTAGTGGTCCGCAGGACCGGTGCCTTTTTTCAGGCCCTGAGAAAACCGCAACCAATTGCACATAAGATTTTTTTTATTTCAGCGATGTCACGGATGCGCTATAGCGCGTAAATTAAGCAAAAAATCGGCGATGGGATGCAAAAAAATAGCTTTTACGCGTCCCATGGGACGCGTAATTTCGTTAAGGGATCGCGAAAAAAACGGCAAATTTCGTTACAAAAATCGCAAAATAACGACTAATTTCCAGCAAATTTTGTCAAACAATTCTCGAAAAAATGGCTAATTTCATTTCAAAACCTGAAAAAAAGGCAGATTTCTTCAAACGATCGCGAAAAAACGGCAAATTTCAAACAAAATAGCGATAAACGGCAAATTTAGAAAAAAAATCGCGAAAAAACGGCAAATTTTGTCCGAAAATCGCGATAAAACGGCAAAATTTGTCAAAAAAAATCGTGAAAAACGACAACAGGGATGCAAGTTAGTCACTTTTCTCACTTTTGGTCACTTTTTTGAAATTTTGTCACTTTTAGTCACTATTTTTTTAAAAAGTCACTTTTAGTCACTTTTTTGACTAAAGATAGGCTGTGAAAGCAGTATTGTATTTAGAAGCGTTTCTCTGTGAAGGATTTCTTTGGCTTATAGGTAAACATTGTAGAATTCCGGAGTGGAAAATTGTACTTTTTGACGAATGCTATTATTCTCCCTCCCCTTTCTCCCTTCCCAAATTCAACACTCTCTGAGAGTGAAGGATCTGTGGAAACTGGTTTGCTCACTTTTCATTAAAAAATGTTACTAAAATTCACATTTTTATCTTTCAGTCTTGTCGTTATCCCAATATCAATTATTGTTGATATTTTCATTGTTAATGAACTGCATTAAAATTTTCTCACTTGTTATGACATACAAAAACAGGATAACGGCTAATATGAGAAAAGGAAGTCTTCAATAATATCTTCAATTTGTAATAAAAAAACAAAAAATGTAATTTTAATCTGTTATTGTAAAGTTAAAATAAAATTTTGTAAAGGGTTGTAAAATTTGTCCCCATCCAGGATCAGATCTCAGTGCTTGTAAAAAAAAAAATCATTTTTACTTCTATCATTAAGACGCTTAGAAAAAGCACAAATAAAATGTGCCAAATTGCTTACAGTTGCATATAAAATTATATTAAGAATCCATTAAATTCCAAAATGTTTTCATCCAGTGCACTCAACTATCATCAATGGAAAATTAAAAATATTGTCGTGTCTTTTTGCACTTACTGGAGAATTGTCAAGGACACAACATTCTAGGTGGTATGGAATGTAAGGTGATAGAAAGAAATATTCAAATGTTCATCAAAAACATGCTTCCATCTATTAAAGTGATAATTCCTTTCAAACACCAATGGATGTCATATGACAATACATTATTAAATTTTAAAAATTATCTCTAGATTATCTCATAATGGCTTTGGAAAATAATTTTGGATTTATTAAATTATTCTGTTATATGTTGAGTTTGAACTAATCTTGAGATTGATTTAATCTGAGATCTGCTTTCTGTATCTTAATCAACTTTAACCCTTAAGTCTTCCATGTACTGCATAAGGAAGATTAATTCAAACTCAGCCTATGAAAGTAGAATTTATTGAAGCCAAAATTATTTTTTCATATAAGGTACTAAAAAATTACTAAAAAACCATTATAAAGGAATCTCTTGGGAAAATTTCTTTAAAAGATTTAGTTTGTAATAATGTATTGTCATGGTATTATGGAATTTGGAAGGGATTGCTAGAAAATACATGAAAGTATGCATTTTATGAACATTTGAATACAATTTTCTGTCACCTGATATTTCATACCGCCCTTAATATAGAATGGTCTGTCCCGACTATTCTTGAGTAGGAGACATGATGACATTTACCCTTTTTTCAATTTTTTAATGAAATTTTTGTTTTTTCATGACTTTTTGAACCGCTAGATTCTAGATTCAACTCTATGAAAGTGCCCTGAAAAATATAAAAAGTGCCCTTTTCAGAACAGTAGTGCCCTGCCCTTTTTTAAAGCTGGGGGAAACTCTGATTTCATTTAAATGATTAATTTGCAAATTTATTGAAAAAAATCTTTGTCTTGTACCATTTACGTCACTTTCTTTGCTTTAGTATTTTTTTTACATGTTTTAGTCACTTTTATGATACGCTTTAGTCACTTTTTTTGACATACTTTAGTCACTTTTAGTCACTTATTTTGGAATTTTAGTCACTTTTCTCACTTTTTTGGAAGCATTATTACAGTTGCATGCCTGCGACAAATTTCCTCAAAAGATTGCAAAAAAACGACAAATTTTGTTAAAAAATCGCTAAATAACGACTAATTTCCGGCAAATATCGGCAAAAAATTCGCGAAAAAAAAGGCTATTTTCAGCCTGAAACCCAAAAAAAAAACGGCAGATTTCTTTAAAAGAACACGAAAAAAACGGCAAATTTAGTCCAAAAATCGCGATAAAACGGCAAATTTTGTCAAAAAATATCGCGAAAAACGGTACATTTTGTCAATAAACCCCGAAAAAACAAAAGATTTCGTCAAAATAACATGAAAAACAGAAATTTTGACAAAAAAGGACAAAAATAAATAAATAAGTGAATGCTGGGAGAGAATTTTTCTGTTTTAAAAACTAATTTTCCTGCTTCAAAATTGTTGTTGCTGCTCCAAAAACTGATTTTCCTGTTTCCCAATCG
The DNA here is from genome assembly GCA_964019185.1 of Maratus speculifer. NCBI lineage: Eukaryota > Metazoa > Arthropoda > Arachnida > Araneae > Salticidae > Maratus > Maratus speculifer. The sequence goes on along the minus strand of OZ025289.1, from coordinate 254,350,950 downwards.
GTTTTTTATTGCTCCAAATCTTTCTGAGTGAATGCGACTCCTGAAAGCACCATTTCATTAAGCAAAGTATCCATTTACTCAACAAAAATATCCCTTTTTTCAGCAAAAATGTTTTTTTCAATAAACCTGTCTTGCCCCATTTTAAAAGGAAGTTGTTATTTTCTGCATTTAAATAAGCATTATTTTCTAATTCAATTTGTATCTTGCACTTTTATTCTTTAAGAAGTACACAAATTTTCTCTTAAATTGATATTGGTTTTAATTATTTATTATTACTAAAAAAATTATTGCATTTTATTTTTCTTGTGAAAATGAACAAGTTCAATTTTTGAGTCGAAAAATATGACTTAATATTACTAGTGGGGACCCGCTTTTGTCGAAAAGGGACCCAGAATTTTAGAAGTCCCGGGGAGCCAGAATTTTTCAAATCCAGCTGCATCACTGACACTAGCTACAATTCCACCCCTCTGGCTACAATCTGAAGAAAAATCGAAAAAAAATTGCATTAAAACTTACAGTCAGTTGAAATAAGTAATAACAAATAAAATATCTAATTAATAATTTGATAGTTTTTCTTTACGTACTGTTTATTTAATTTTAAGCAAATTATAATTTTACATTTTATTATGCTAAAAATTTTGGATAAATGCAAAGTAGGATTGGGTTATATTCCAGGGAGGGGGAGAGGCCATTATAAGTGTTAAAACTATTTTATAGAATTTTATGTAGCGGACCAGTGATGATGTCTGCGGACCAGTAAATTCTCATGCTTACTGGTCCTTGGGACCAGTGACTTTTTTTTAGGAATTCTAACGCTGTAGAATGTATGAATGTCTTAACGGCCAGATTATTAAAAAAGAGGGCGACAATTTTTGACACGACACTTTTCAGCTTGTCTGAAAGAAATAACATCTGAGGCTAAAAAAAAAATAAATAAACAGCCTTACCACTTTATTTTGGCATACATTGAATTGTTGTTTTGAATGCAGCTTTTACTTAGTTGCTTTTAAAATAATCCTGGAAATACCTTGTAGAGGTGGGTGCATTTCATGTCCCAATGTGTTTTTTTATGATTTTTTTACAAAAATTCATGTTTTTCCGCGATCTTTTGACAGACATTTGAATTTTTTTCTCAAATCTGGGACGAAATTTACATTTATTACCCAGCTGCCAAGGAGGGTAATATGTTTGATGCATATCTGTATATCTGTGTATGTGGATTTTTTTATATCCTCAAAACATCCCAACACAGAGTACGGAAATTGTAACAGAGCCTCAACTCGGCTTGAAGAGCGCCCTCAATGGATGACTTAAAAACTAAACCATCGCGTGATTTCTGTTTAACTGTAACCCTATTCTGCTTGGCGCTTCTTGCTGGCTTAATGCTGATTTGATTACCTTTGCGGTTTGCACATGTGCTTATGCTATTTGATCTTAGATTTCCGCGCTTATATTCATTTGATTCGTAATTATTACTTTTATTATTCTTGAATTTTCAAGTTTAAATTATTAAATCGTTATGTTACGAAGAGACACTTGCATTGTTTGCAAGTCGAATACGTCAAAATTATTTTACATTCCGAAGGATCGGTAAGTTGTGATTTATTTTCATATGTTATTTTTGCGATTATTTTTCAAATTGCATAATGTATAAAATATTTTATATATATTCCATGTTGGTTTTAACAAAATTATCATTAAAATAACTATCATGCCATAATTCTCATGCAAATTATTTTTTACGTATAAATTTGATATATATTTTCTGTTGCTATGTAAATATGTTACTAAGTTTTTTCCCACAGAGGAAGGAAGGTAAAAGAAAATTCCTTCCTCTGTGTTTTATCTGATACAAGGTTTTCCTTGTTGTATATATTTTTTAGTTAAATAAATAAAAATATAAATATTAAACTGTTTTTGCTACTGCAGTATCTTTTTGTCATAGTTATTTTAAACTGTAGATTATCTGAAAATTTCCCACTCTTGCCATGAGTCGATGCATGATTTTTTCTTTCCTGTTTTGTGAAAAGTAAAAGTTATTTTTCTTAGGAATTAATTACATTTATTTAAAAAATACATATTTCATATAATTATTTAAATTTTGAAAAATCAACATTTTTTGGCTTGCTTACATGTTTTTAATTTTGAATTTCACAAGTTCTATGAAATGTAGAAAATTTTATGACCACTTCTCAAAGAGGAGTTCATAAGGTTTAATTTCATATGCATGTTGACTATGTATAAATAAAATTTTGAAAATTTTTTTAGATAGTCATTTTAAAAAAAGCTGAAAAAATTGTATGTTTGTTGTAATATTATAAGTTTAAAATTCTAAAATTTTTAGAGTGGATCTCAATGGGATCAGGAGTTATTAAATAAAAGCAAAAATTACCATTAAAAAAGCAGTATAATTCTATCTATTTTGTCATTTATTTATGATTTGTATGGTAATTTTCAGCTTTTATTTAATGAATCCTGATCCCATTTAGATCCCACTCTAAAAATTGCAGAATTTATGCTTATAATGTTACAACAAACATACAATTTTTTCAAGATTTTTAAAAATGACTGTCTAAAAAATTTTCAAATTTAAAATTTAAAAAAAAATTAAATTTTATTTCTTTTAACTATACATATTCAACTTGCATATCAAGTTAAACCTTATGAACTCCTCTTTGAAATGAGTGGTCAAAAAATTTTCTATGTTTGATAGAACTTGAGAAATTCAAAATTGAAAATATTTATGCACGTCAAGTCAAAAAATGATGATTTTTCAAAATTTAAATAATTAACTGTATGAAAATTTAAAGCAATAAATAGAAATATGCTCTAATTTATATCATCATAGAGAATGATCCCTGGCAGTTTCATTGAAATCAGAAATGGTCAGGTTGAATATTGATTTTTTTTTTTTTTTTTTGGTTGATTTGACATGGAATGACCCCAAAGCAGCCAATTTGATATAGGCTTACCTTAAACAAAATAAATATTGTTACCCATCCATGAGCATTATAGTTTAATGTACAAACTATAAAAAAAAAAGGTATCTATTCCTGCTGGAAAATAATATATATTTACACATTGTAAACTGCTTCCTGCATTTGATTTTTTTTAAAAATAAATAAATATATATATATATATATATATTATATAACTTATATAGTACACGCTTTTAAATTGTATTAGTAATATACTTCTACAATTTTCTATACTGGTTATTCATAGGGTTTAAAAAAATCTTTTTTGAAAAAGCCCAACCCACTGCGCCCACTAGTCTAAAGTCTGGGTTTTTCCAGGTTTTTCTGAAAAAATCCTGGCTTTTTCAGGTTTTATAGATTTTTTTTTTTTTTTTCTCAATTTTAAATTTTCATATACATAATAGCTAAATTCTTCACGTATCAGTGAAACCTGGGTATAATTTTGCATTAAGAATGAATCAACAAAATGTATATATTAAAAAATTAAGTTAATTTAAAAGGTAGATTTGTGTCTGATATGACTAGTTTCTTGCATTAAGGATATATTTAGCCAGCTATAAATGGATTTTTAGAGTTAACGAAAAAGGTTCAGAATGTTTGAAAAAAATATACTTACTATTATATACAATTTGAAGTATTTACAAAAATATATATAAATAAATGATGATGAAATTACATTTTGCTTTTACAAAAATTTACTATCAGTAATAATTTTGCAAATGAAATTATCATTAAAATATTACATTAATATTAATGCTAAATCAGAATGAGTTAGTACTTTTTATTATAACTAATTAATAGAAAGAACCAAATAATTTTACATAGTTTCTTCATTAAATTAGGATTCCCACAATATGTATTATTTTGTTAGGAGTTTCAATTGTATAACATAACATAGAATAAATTATATATCAGTTTTTTATTGGGGGGAAAAAGTTTGTGCTTGTGATACATAAAAATGAAGTTATAATTATTTCTTTTAAAAATTTTCATTGAGAGAATTAAAATATTTTTATCTCCTTGTGGTGGGGAAAACTTTACGAGTGGTGTATTGTCATTAAAAGATAAATCTTAATATCAGCATTAAGATCTTGATAATAATATTAAGAAATCAACCTTGCATAATTTAAAGTTGAAATTTGACAAAACCCAGCTGGTTTTAAGAGTTTGGCAAAATCAATAACAACCCTGCTTTAAGTTAAATATGCTAAATTTATATCTTTCATAAGTAGAACCCCCCCCCCCTTTCTTTCCAGCTAATTTATTTTTTTATCATTTTATAAATGCTTATAAATTCCTCTTAAATCTGGTTCTTTTGACATATATTTAAATTGGCATTTACCTCATGGGTGAAAGTTTTCCGTCCATAGACGGAGTTCTGTCTTTTAAAAATTCCCGAGGACAGAAACGAGACGGTAAAATCTCCGAGGACGGAAGCGCATTGCTGAAAACACACGCTTTTTGTCAAATGATCGCGGAAAAAACTATTTCTGTCTAAGGATTGCGAAAAAAATGTGATTTTCGTGAAACGATCATGGAAAAGGTGCTATTTCTGTCAAAATTTTGCAAAATAAGACCTATTTTCTGTCAAAAACTTGCAGAAAAAATGCTATTCCTGTCAAATTATTGCAAAAAACACGCTAATTCCATCAAAGGATCGCGAAATCACGTCATCTCGGTCAAAGAATGTGAAATAGACACGATGTTTGTCAAAGAATAGCGAAAAGGCGCTATTTCTGTCAAAAGATCATGAAAAAGATGTCATCTCGGTGAAAGATAGTGAAATAGACGGGGTTTCTGTCAAAGGATCACAAAAAACTTCCACAATTTTCATCAAATGATTGCAGAGAAATGCAAATTTTATAAAAGGATCATTGAAAAGGCGTGAATTTTGCCAAAGGATACCGAAAAAGTTGCTAATTTTGTCAAAAGATTGTGAAACAGATGCGATTTCTGTCAAATAAGTGCAAAAAAAAAACCCCATGATTTTCATCAAATGATTCTAAGGAGCTATTTCTGCTAAAGGATTGCAAAAAACGTGCGATTTCTATCAAAAGATTGCGAAAAAAACGCAATTTCTGTCAAAAGATTGCAAAAGGGGGCGATTTTTATCAAAGGATTGCAAAAAAACACAATTTTTGTCAAAGAACTGTGGAAAAGATGCAAATTTTGTCAAAAGATTGTATAAAAGACGTGGGTTTCATTGAAAAATTGCAAATTTCAACTAAAAACCATAGAAAAATTGCAAATTTCATCATAAGATCGCAGAAAATTCGCAAATGTTGCTAAAGATCCGGAAAAAGACGAATTTCATCATAGTCGTGGAAAAAACACAAATTACGTGCGTGCGTATGTGCTCACTCAATTGAAGGGGGGATTCAAAATTTCAGTCTTGGCAAAATTTCAAACATGCACCCATGATTTACCTTTGCATTGATACCCTAGATTAAATAATACCATTTTAAAATCATGAAAAAATTTGAAAAAACCCACGATGGGGTTTATCATGGGTTTTTTCAAGTGAGCCCGCCCGAGAAAACCCGGGTAGGTTTTTTCGGTCTGGACCCACTTGGGCGAATCCTGGTTATACAACTATATTTATTTATACCTCAGTTTTCCAGGCTAATTCCTGTTCAATGACATTTCATAAAATTTTTGGATTTTTTTTCTTTTTCCTTAATAAAGCCATAACCACAGACTTGAAAAACCTTGAAATGTCGAGAAATTTTGGGATTAAGAAATTAAGATTTCGGGAAAAATCAGGGAAAATTTATTGTCATTTTTCTGTCATGAAGCCGTTCCTTCAGTTGAAACTCAGCTTATAGTCCTGCCTCCTTCCAGTATTTGCCTTTTTACATGAGTTCCATTTCTCAAATTGACTGTAATAATGGATTCTGCGAGAAACCCCACTTCTCAAGTACTGTGCAATATGACCTAATTTAGGTTATAAAAAAACCATCTTTATATTACGATGCCATTTTCTTCACTTCATGACATTCCCGATGCTTTAACTCAGCTTATAGTCCTGCCTTCTTCCAGTATCTGCCTTTTTACATGAGATTGATTTCTCAAGAACTGACTTTAATAATGGGTTGTACGAGAAATTCCACTTCTCAAGGCCTGTGCAATATGACCTAATTCAAGTTATAAAAAATCGTCTTTATATTAATTTCATTTTCTTCACGTGATGACATTAACATGTTCCCAAGTTTTAACTCAGCTTATAGTCCTACCTCCTTCCAGTTTCTGCGTTTTTACACGAGATTCATTTCTCAAGAATTGACTGTGATAATGAATTCTGCGAGAAATCCACTACTCAAGTACTGTGCAATATGACCTAGTTTAGGTTATAGAAAAACCATCTTTATATTATGATGTCATTTTCTTCACTTGATGACATATCCAAAGTTTTAACTCAGCTTATAGTCCTGCCTTCTTCCATTATCTGCCTTTTTACATGAGATTCATTTCTCAAGAACTGACTTTAAAAATCGGTTGTACGAGAAATTCCATTTCTCAAGAACTATGCAATGTGACCTAATTTAGGTTATAAAAAAATCATCTTTATATTACGATGCCATTTTCTTCTCTCGATGACATTTCCAAAGTTGAAACTCAGCTTATAGTCCTGCCTCCTTCCAGTATTTGCCTTTTTACATGAGTTCCATTTCTCAAATTGACTGTAATAATGGATTCTGTGAGAAATTCTACTTCTCAAGTACTGTGCAATATGACCTAATTTAGGTTATAAAAAAACCATCTTTATATTACGATGCCATTTTCTTCACTTCATGACATTCCCGATGCTTTAACTCAGCTTATAGTCCTGCCTTCTTCCATTATCTGCCTTTTTACATGATATTCATTTCTCAAGAACTGACTTTAATAATCGGTCGTACGAGAAATTCCATTTCTCAAGAACTATGCAATGTGACACAATTTAGGTTATAAAAAAATCATCTTTATATTACGATGCCATTTTCTTCTCTCGATGACATTTCCAAAGTTGAAACTCAGCTTATAGTCCTGCCTCCTTCCAGTATTTGCCTTTTTACATGAGATTCATTTCTCAAGAACTGACTTTAATAATGGGTTGTACGAAAAATTCCACTTCTCAAGAGCTGTGCAATATGACCTAATTCAAGTTATAAAAAAATAGTCTTTATATTAATTTTGTTTTCTTCACTTGATGACATTTTCAACTCAGCTTATAGTCCCGCCTCCTTCCAGTATTTGCCTTTTTACATGAGTTTTTCTCAAATTGACTGTAATAATGGATCCTGCGAGAAATTCTGCTACTCAAGTACTGTGCAATATGACCTAATTTAGGTTATAAAAAAATCATTTTTATATTACGATGCCATTTTCTTCTCTCGATGACATTTCCAAAGTTTAAACTCAGCTTATAGTCCTGCATCCTTCCAGTATCTGCCTTTTTACATAAGATTTATTTCTCAAGAATTGACTGTATTAATGGATTCTGCGAGAAATTCCACTACTCGAGTACTGTGCTATATGACCTAATTTAGGTTATAAAAAACCATCTTTATATTACGATGCCATTTTCTTCACTTCATGACATTGCCAATGCTCTAACTCAGCTTATATTCCTGCATCCTTCCAGTATCTGCCTTTTTATACGAGATTCATTTCTCAAGAATTGATTGTAATAATGGATTCTGCGACAAACTCCACTACTCAAGTACTGTACAATATGGCCTAATTTAGGTTATAAAAAACCATTTTTATATTACGATACCATTTTCTTCACTTCATGACATTCCCAAAGCTGTAATTTAGCTTATAGTCCTGCCTTCTTTAAGTATCAGCCTTTTTACATGAGATTCATTTCTCAAGAACTGACTTTAATAATGGGTTGTACGAGAAATTCCACTTGTCAAGAGCTGTGCAATATGACCTAATTCAAGTTATAAAAAAAATCGTCTTTATATTAATTTCATTTTCTTCACTTGATGACATTACCAACATTTTCAACTCAGCTTATAGTCCTGCCTCCTTCCAGTATTTGCCTTTTTACATGAGTTTTTCTCAAATTAACTGTAATAATGGATCCTGCGAGAAACTCTAGTACTCAAGTACTGTGCAATATGACCTAATTTAGGTTATAGAAAAACCATCTTTATATTATGCAATTTTTTTTTTTACTTGATGACATTTCCAAAGTTTTAACTCAGCTTATAGTCCTGCCTCTTTCCAGTATCTGCCTTTTTACATGAGTTTCATATCTCCAATTGAATGTAATAATGGGTTGTGCAAGAAATTCCACTTCTCAAGTACTGTGCAATATGACCTAATTTAGGTTATAGAAAAACCATCTTTATATTATGATGCCATTTTCTTCACTTGATGTTGTCGTCGATACGTTCACTTGATAAAATCGTCTTTATATTAATTTCATTTTCTTCACGTGATGACATTAACATGTTCCCAAGTTTTAACTCAGCTTATAGTCCTGCCTCCTTACAGTTTCTGCATTTTTACATGAGACTCATTTCTCAAGAATTGACTGTGATAATGGATTCTGCGAGAAATTCCACTACTCAAGTACTGTGCAATATGACCTAATTTAGGTTATAGAAAAACCATCTTTATATTATGATGCCATTTTCTTCACTTGATGTTGATCCATGTTTTTTTTTTTTTTTTTTTTTTTTTTTTCCTTCTAACAGATTTTTGCTTTTTGCACTTTTTAATTTTTCAAGCACCATAATTTTTGCTTAACATTTTAAGTATTGAAATAGATTTAGTACTTTTTTCAGTAATCCTTTCTAGCACAGTGGTCCTACTTCAGGAACATCTAATTTTAATTGCAAAAAACACCAAGAATATTTTATTCACCTTTTGCTTTTACTGTAAAAGCTTAAAATAAGGAATTTTTATTTTCGGTAAAACTAGTTTGTAACTTACAGTGTGAGTCAGTTATCATTATACGAACAGAACTTATTTGTACCATAAAGGGTTAATGCTATAATTTCATTGAACAAGGGGGGGGGGGGTGAAATGCTTGAAGTTTACATTATTTTACTGCTGTTTTTACGTTAAGATCTTAAAGTTCTAATATCTTTTTTTCTTTTTAGCCTCCGATGCTATTTCTTTCAGACAAGCTAAACACTGAATAAACACTGAAAATAATAAATATAGATATAAATTATAATATATTTTTTGTTTATTGTTTTGCAGGCTTGTACAGAGGAAAGGTAGAGATGGTATAAATTATCAGGCCCATGACCCACCAGAAGTGTTCAACTGAAATACTGTTTATAACAACTGTTATTTTTTCATATATGCTCTTCAAATGACAAAACGGCGACCTTTTTAGTTGGATTTTAACCAAAGGAATAGAAGAAAAAAATGTGAGGACAGATTGAAGCTGTAGGGTCAAGAAGTGCTGCAATACTGCTTGGCAAGGAACTGTGTCAATTTGAAGACAATGATGCTATTTTCTTTACTTGATGACAGTTCTAAAGTTTTAACTCGGCTTCCTTTCTTCTGCTTCCATCCAGTATCTATCTTTTTAGATTAGATTCATTTCTCAAGAATTGAATATAATAATGGGTTGTACGAGAAATTCCACTTCTCTAGAACTATGCTATATAACCTAATTCAAGTTATAAAAAAATCGTCTTTATATTACATTTCATTTTATTCACTTGATGACATTACCAACATCTTCACTGTGTCAATTGTCACAAATATTCTGTTTTCAAAGTCCTTCCGTGACAATCTGATGCCCAGTTTATTTTTTTAGATCACAATGCCAAACATCTGACAGTCAGAGATGCAAAGGACTTAAATTTTAGCATATTATCTGAAGTTTGAAAATTTGATTGACATTCAAATTGTTGTTCACTCTCTTCCCACTTTCAGTGCTTTGTGATACCCAAACATTTGAGATTTGGGCAATGAACCCTTCCCGTAGGTTTTGTGTAACATGGCAAGTCTCTCATTACTTAATTTGTTTAGTTTGCACAATTTTATGGCATATCGTTTGACAGTTTGCTTCATTCTGAAACCTAACACCATATTCAGACATGTGTCTGTTTTATGAGTGATCCATGCACTGCAAAGGCTCAAACCTGACTGACTTCTGATAAAATTTGTAGTTGAGATCCTACCACATGTATTACTTACAACTGCCGTACATTCAGCCTTCCACTAAACGTGAAAAATTAAGTCTTATTATTTAATAAACAAACCATGTGTATCACTGTTCTTTCATTTCTATTTCACTTGTGCGAAATTTAATGTTATGTTAAAAATTTATTAATTGAAATTATTTACCCTAAAAATATTCAAGATCAGCTAATGTTTTTTAAAAGTTGGCTAACTGTTTTTACTGATTGTTTGCATTTTGTTTTTGCATGTTTCATATGTTGTGATTGGAAGGGACCTTTTAATGTTACTAGCGGCACCCGTCGAAATTCGACGGAAAAGAATATTTATTAGATATGATATACATCAGTCTTACACACACAAAAAGATACTGAGCGAAATAAACAATTGCCATCTCTTAAAATAGGGATAACATAACATTCCATGATAAAGATACACAAAGTTCAGAAAATAACAAAAAAAATAAGGAAAATTATTCATAAAGTATTATGTTGTGCTTAACTACAGCTACAAATCTTTTTAAAATGTGGTTTCTAGAGCCCTAAACATTATTTAAAAGCCAAATTATTCAGGAAGTTAACATAATATAATACCTCAGAAAACGAATTCAAAAATATCTGCATAACTTATTTTTTCTTTGTTTAAACACCGCTTGATAACTGTACAATAATTATAATATCAACAAAACATTTTAATTATAATAGAAACAGGGAATATTAAACTGCATAACCAACCCACAACACATTTACAGCATTTGCAATAAATTCAATTTATTTATTCGTTTGTAGCCTCCATCAACTTGTCAAAATTAATTTTGTCATGACAACGAAGAGAAAAACGATATCTTTGTTATTAATATATAGAAAACGTTTTATTTATTTTTATTTTAAATAATAACTTAATGCAACGAAATGATTTTAATTAATTTTTGATATTATGTAAAATAGAAATATCGTAATACCGGCATATCACAGGTTTTATTCTTTTTTTTCTAATATGACATCATTTACACCTTCAGAAATACGCATCTTTTCTGAAATAAAAGAGTGATTTTCGCAGTTATTTAAAAATTCTTTAGTTTCATAAAATATTTATTATAATTAAATGAAAATGGCGCAATTTATACAAATATTTTCATTTGCGCATACCAAGGACCTTTAAATAAATAGAAGTTCTGTTTATTTAAATGCAGGAATAAAAGTCACTGAACATGACATCATCACTGACACAGCTATAACAATATATATTATATTCATGGAACAAATTTATCTGGTCTCTGAATGATGACATTATCTCCATCGAAAAAATTTCGCTCTTTAGATATCATATTTTATTAAATTTTATTTTCTACTGTTTTATTTACGTAAAACTTAATAATATTACTCAGCAAATAATCTGTGTATTGTACCGCGATTAGTGAACAATTATGCACAATCATTTTATTAGGATTGAATTTTACGAAAACCATTATTTTTTTTTCTTTGAAATGCGATGACACATTCACGAATGAGATCGAGATCCTGATTGGTGGAAAGCAATAAAGCAAAATAAATTTTTATTATAGAGAGAAAAGTTTAACCTGTTGCCACTGTTTTGAAGAAATGTCACGAAAAAGCTTTTAAAATTAAAAAATAAAAATTGAAATAATTAAAAAATTAGCCAGAATGGGCACATCTACACATGAACAGCTTTCATTTAAAAAAATAATTATTAAAATCGGGCCAGTAGAAAGCTCAGGGCTGATGACTAAAAAAACAGCCAGGTGTTTTAAATATATAGATTACAGCCTGCAGTTTTTCTACTTGGTCCTGTTTTGTACTAAATATATTTCCTAATATTTAAGAATATGGGAAAAAATAACAATAAATAGCATTAATATAGTTTGCTTTACTCATTTACAAAGAAAAAGAAACATTCACAGCTTTTTTTTTTTTTTTTTTTAGTTTCTATATTCCTTTATGAGAAATTCTGCATAATGTAAATTATTGAAATTTTAAATCCCTGTGTAAATATTTTTTTGTTTGTTCAAGATAAATAAAGAATTTTACCTTTCGATTTTTGTCTGACCTTGTGTTATTTGGAATTTGCATTCTGTGATATATTTGTTATTGAGGGAAAAATAAATGAAATTCTGCAATAAATTATTCAATGGAGCACTGGCTTTTCTTTTTGTGTGTGTGTATGCATGAAATTTAAAATTGGTTATATAGAAATCTCCATTTTGCAAATATTAAATAAAAGTATTTAATTATATCAGATCTATTATATGTGATCTTATATCAGATCTGTGCGTTTACTTTTGTTTTCAAACACATCACAGCCTTTCTTCAAAAGTGCCTAAGTTAAAAATTTGTTATAGCTGACATTCCGCTTTATTTTAATGCCTCTAACAGTCATCTAAAATGCCAAATAATGACAGTTTGTTTTCTCTTAGAATTTTAGAAGTAATGGCACTTTTGAAGCATGGGTGTAGTATGTTTTTGTCGTTATATTTTTTAAAGTGAATTTCTGAAAAACATATAGTGCTCCCACTGTGTTTGGTAAGTCATGAAATCCAATTGATTCTCACTTCATATAAATATAGAAATAAAATTGATTAAATTTAAAGGTATACTATATCTTTTATTTTTCATTAATTCCTACTAAATAATACAGAGTTAAATAATACAGATCATGGAATTTCAATATAGTCATGGAATTTACGAATATTTTCTAAAAAAATCTTGAAAAGAAAAAAAAATGAAAAATAACATGAAAGTCATAACATAACTGGAAAAAATCACAAAATTCATCATTTATTATTATTATTAAGAACAATTGTAGAAAAAAGCATTATTTCGACAAAGGATCATGAAAATAAGTATAGCAAATTTCATTGTATTCCTGTTTGATTAAAGAAATTTTTTTAATTTGGTCAGGGGAAATCATGGAAATTGTCCGTCATGTTTTGCTGGGTACCTTGTAATAAACTGTCTTTTTTACAGGAATATATACAATTGCAAAAATGTTTCAAATGTTATTGAATTAAGAATTTTTTTTTGTTTTCTAGCTCTAAGTCTCAAATCATTCTTTTTTTCTACAATAATAGAAAAATGAGTTATTTTCTGTGACAAAATGTCTCTTGAAACAAAAATTTGTTGAACCAAATATAAACTTTTACAAAAATAAACATGTTGACTTTTTAATGGCTTCTAAGATTATTAACAATATTTATTTTTTTCTTCTTCTTTTTGCAATTGAAAGTATATCTCTAAAATTGACTGTTTTGGGTAATCTGCAATAGCAATAATCTGTAACAGCAATAATAAACAGTCTGTATATAAATTACAGAAGTTAAGTATATTCCTTATATTTAAAGAAATTATGTGTTCTTCATATATATAATCACATTAATGGGTTATACAAAAGAAATTAAGATAAATCGTTAATTAAAATAGGTCTAATAATAAAATATATACATAGCATTGTTTGACTTTTTTTTTTATTTAGAAAATAAAAAAAATATTGAAGCAACTTTTAAAATATTCTCTTAAAGCCATGGAATAGCTTTGAAAACATTACAATTTATTTTAATGTTCGATTTTTTTTTTTTTTTTTTATATATAAATAAATTTATTTTATTTGGTATATTTTAGACCCTTAAATCAATTTGTTGTGCAGAAAAAAAAAATTCCCACAAATAGTGCAGAATTATATGAAATTGACTTTTATTTGATAAATATAAAAATATTAAAACAATGCAAAACATTTTAAAAAAGTGATTAAAAAAACATGAAATCATCGTTTGCAACGTTAAAAAATTATTACTTTATTTTACTACAACATTGATTTTAAAATAAAATTGAATTTCGACTGTTTCAGAACAAGTTTAAAATAATTCTTTCATAAATTTCAAAACAAGAAGCAACAAGCCGTCGCTGCATTTTTTTTTCTTTTTTCCTTTATCATTTGTCGCCAAGGGAGCGATGTTTCGCCTAATTAGCAACCTCTCTTATGTTTTTGATCGTAGTTTTAATCTCATCCGCTCGTGTCGCTACTGTCTATGCGTAATCCCATGTTAAACAAATTGCCATTACAGTGTATGAAAGTTGATTCTCTGTTACAATATTCCGTACTCTGTGCATCCCAACAGCTGGGTGGATTATAATGAATGAGGTCGCTATCAATTTGCTTTAACCATTTGATGGTTATAGGCTATGTTTTATTTCCATAAATTAAAAATAGTGGCCATAAAATTCAAAATGGCCGTAGAGATTAAAAAAATATACATATGCATTATATTCAGTGGCATATCATTGGATAGTTCTTTTAAAATGAAGACTATGTTTTCTAGATTATTTTACAGTCAGAAGCTCTATTTAAATATTACACAATCTAAAAATTGTGTAGGTAGGATCTCTAGCTCAACTGTAACTTTAGCCTCCTTAGACATCTATAGACCTTATCAAAATAGTGTTCATAGATAGGAACTAACAATTAAACATAATTTAAAAGACATCAATACAAGAATATAAAAAAAAATAGGTAAATAATATTAAATTAACTAAACACAAATAAAAATTCATTAATAGAGAATTAAATCAAAAATCTTGACTGCGTAAAAAGTGAACTAAGAAGAGGGAAACACGATGATGTAGGAAAATGCCAGAAGTAGAGTGTGTAATGGAAATTCTTTTTACTTAAGTCATAAGTCAGAAGCAAATATGTAAATAGCAAGAGCCGTTGTACATACCTAAACACGAATTTAATACCTCTGATTGCAATTACTTAAGTAAAACTTTTTCCATTACATACTGTAGTATTTTCCTATGTCACATTATTTCCCTCTTTTTAGTTTGCTTTTTAGGTAATTAGGTTTTTTATTTTTTTAATTTACTTTTTTTGTTATTTTAATAAAAAAGATCTTATATTACATTTTATACACTTGAACAGCAGAATAAAGTAGAGATTATAACCTGAATTTTTCAAACAATATTGTCTTATTATCAGCATTTCCTACATAAATATGGCCACCAGCCATATGGGCATTTTCTCCTTCCATTACATCAGAAATATTCTCTAACTCTACAGTTATTGTTACACTTGCAGTGTTTCTAGTTACAGGGCAATTCTGGGAAAAATAAATTAAGCTATCACTCATATGAAGAAAAAAGTAAAAAAATAAAAATAAATTTTATAGAACATTGTAATTAAATCATAAAATATATAAATATTATACACTTTAAGGATGTCAGCTAATTTTCTAAACAAATTTAGTATTGTATCAATGATTTTAATCAGTTGATTTAGATAAATGATTAGATCATGATTTAAAATCAACAGATTTTTTAAAAAAAAATCATTGATTAAAATTTTTAAAAAATTATAATGTTTAAAATGACATAAAAGTATTAAAATCTAAGATTAATTTGGAATTTTTCAATTGGTATTTTACCTTATGAATAAATGAAAAAGAAATAGCTTTAAAAAATTGTTACTAAACTTAATTTCTGAGAATTGTAAAACATTAGTACAGTAAGTTTGTAAAGGCATAAAAAGTATTACATTCAAATATTTTAATTTAATTGTCTGAGCGAAGCGAAGTCTTTATACTCAGAGATACGTAACGATATTAAAAGTCAAAAAAATTCTTTCGTCAAGCAAATCTCAAAAAGTACTAGTCGGATTTTGATTCTGTTTGTACCAGTAGATACCTATGAAGGTAATCTGGTGAATGCACCATCTACGAAAAATTAGTTCCAAATAGTTTAAAAGTTATATTTAAAAAACTGATAAAAAAGCACAATTTATTTGCATACGTCACAGAAACTTGGTATGCGTCATTTTTCACCCGCTGGATGTTTTCGTTAAATTCCCAAATTTAAGCACATGGAGCAAGGAAAACGCGCAAACAATTTTTAATTACAATAAATTATAATTAAATTTAAGAAACAAACTGGAAAATAATTTTCTTGTTGTTGTTAATTTAAAAGAAAAAAGGCATTAATTCTTAGTAACTTAGTACTTGAGATTTTGGATATCCTTTATAATAGCATTTTATAACCGGCATTAGCATCTTTTATATTTCGCACATGCAAACTGGAAACAATTCTGCCGTGTTTAAATAAAATACGTGTTTAAATAAAATATTGGTGCTACTTAGTTATTTCTTTGATCTATTTCGCCAAATTATACATATTGACCTATTTTTTATTTTAAATAACGAAAGAAGAAATAAATTAGTGAAATATTGATAAAAATACAAATAAAAAGTGGGATAAAAAATCACTTGATGATGTTTTAAGCACATGTATCGTATTTAATGGATTGAATGCGACATTTTTCATTATTGGCGTTTTATATTAGCGTTTGGCGATACTTTTTTGGTCGACGGGAAAATCAAGTAATACCAAAGAAAAAAAAGAAAAGAAACAATAGTTCAAGCGATGAATAAACAGCTATAAATAATATACATAATAATAAATATAATAAAATATATAAATATCACAATAAATCGTAAATCGTAAAATACTTATAGCAATATTCAAAAACAAAGTTTTCACCAATTTGGCTGGGAAAAAAATCGCGCTAACGTGTAGCTTATATTTTTACACATAAATATGACATCTGTGCCATATTTTGAGTAAAAATAAACATAAAAGATCATCAGGTTTAAAATCTCAATTTCTGAAGCCCAAAAGTGGGCCATGATTTATAAAAACGCCAAGGTGAAGGTATTGGAAAAGTACCATGAAATTAAGGCAGAGATATCATATACGCATCGCGTTTGGCGCAAATTTGGCAAAAATAATTTTTAAATTGATTTCTATTATTTTAAAAAGGAAGTAAAAATTAAAAACACACGATTAAATCTAGATTAAATGAATATAGAAAAAAATAAACAATTTATTAATAAACAAACAACAGACGGGTTATCATGCAATATAAATAACGATATTTTGGCGCCAATTATATAAAAAAGTGTACCATATCCTGTTATAAATTTTTTGGCGAGCTCCTCTTCTTCTTCTTTTTTTCTTTTTCTTTTTGGCATTAAAGGAATTGATGTGGTTGCGATCTTCAGCCTGTGAAGTTGCTATTTTTTTACACTTTCCAACAAAGCTAAAGAGTGTTTATGCATTCGGTTTGTCTATTGATCTGTCCACGCTCTAACATCCGTAAATATACACCGATTTATATGCAATTGGTAAACCTTATTTAGGGTCCCCTAGACATGTTTGATATTGTATATGAAGTATGTGGGATTAATATCTTACCTACAGGGGCACCCAAAAGAACTTCATTACATTATGGTCTATTGGAGGAAATTCTTTGCGGAGAATTTTAATGAAATTACGCTATTGAAAAAGTGTGAAACTTATATAAACCAATGAATTTCATTACGATCACTTTATAACAGGACATTCATAGCATTTTTAATCCAATTACAGGGACACACAAAAGAAATCGGTTACAATACTGTCTTTGAGCAAGAATTTCTGGCAATGCGTTTTCAATTTCTGTAAGCGCCTTTGAATTTAACTGTTATTTTAGGTGTGTCCCTAATTAATATAAATATTTAGTACCGATGTCATCGTCTGATCCGTCCGTCTGTCTGTCCGCATATAACAGCAGAAAAACTATCCTGCCGGATCGTTTGAAATATTAAATATCTGTTTGTTGCCGAATTTTATTGAGTCATTGCAAATTTTAATAAAATCGGATAAATAGTTCGAATACAGGGAGAGTCAAAAGTATTCCGTTACATTACGGCCGATGGGATGAAAGAGTTCCAAGTACATGATGTTAAACCGGTAGAAACATAATGAAATTGATATGCATTTATGAAGAGCACTAGAATATAAATTTTGTAGAATATGACGCGCAAAAAATATTTATTTTCATTTACACATCACCACAAAAGAATTCCATTACAAATTAGCATGGGTGGGGAGACATTAACTTTTCCGATTTGTTAATCTAGGGATTTTATCATAAAGTCATTTTCTCAATTTCACTAGCAGGTCTTTTAAATAATAACTTTTTCGGGTAAAACTGCATAATCGAGTTCACATTGGCGTATTTGATTCATTATGTTATACTGAAAAAATATGTTCAGATTTGTAAATCACTTGCGATGACACTTGACTGTTCAAAGCATATGCAGACGAGATATTCAGATCTCGTAGTACCTTATACTATAGACATTGTCAACAGTGGCATAGTCGTAAAAAAAAAACAGAATATGCGCTGTAATCAGAGAATATACGCTCAAGTTAAAGAATATACTCTAGAATGTATACACTACAGCTTTTTGAGAAAGAGGGTGGTATACAGGGGTTCTTAAAAACTCCAGAAAGTATACGGCGTATACCTTTGTAAACTCTCTACCACATTCATAATTGCCAATTCGTTTTATTTATGCATGCTAAAGCGAAATACAGCTCAGTTTCATGAGAATGAGTTCGAAAATAAAATAAAACAGCCCCCGTATGTAGTGGCCAGCATGCACGACCCATTTTAATCAGATTGAGCATATCTAGAACACACTCGAAAGGACACGTCGTACTCCTTTGCTGGCGTTTTCGAGATTTTTATATATCATTTTTTAAAGAGAGAAGACAATAAAATTTTATCGAAAACCTCATCGCATGCATAGAAAACAGATTTAGACATTATATTATTATATATATTAACTATTTTGTTCTAACAATTTAAGGGCACCACACACCATATAAAAAATTCCCTCGTTCTACTCAACCATCATTGATTTGCGCCACTTTTAGGTACTAAAATTGGTGTGTATATTCTTGACGTCATTTCAGAGTTCAAATTCCGATACAAGATATTTTAATGCTTTATTATCTGTATTACCTTTTAATGTAGTGCGCACTTTGAATTTTATACCCATACATGGCTGATTGGTTGGACTGGTTTGATTTCCCATTTTTCCAACCGTGTATAGGAATTTTTGTGTAATATTTAGCAATTGTACCATTCACTTTGCGATTTTTTGTCATTTCAATTTGTGACAGTGTATAATCAATTAAAAATAACATCTTTTTTTTTAACTTTTAGCATATTATTATTAAAGCTTTGTTCTAAGCAATATCGCTCAGACTAATCCCTCTCAGGGAAGTCCTAGTATAATTTGAAATGGTATGACATAATTTCCTTTAAGTAATAAATCTATTCATTCTTTTATATAAAATAAGCATGGTAAGTTCAATAAATTTCTGAAAATTAAGAGAGCAAACCAGCAGAATCTTTTTTCTAATTCTACTTTTGTGATACTAAATTTGTACCAAATATTGGAGCTAAAGAAAAATGAAGAATGACATCTATTCAACAACTATTGTAAAATAATGTTTTAAGGGGAAAAAAAACAAAAAAACAATTGGTTTAAAAATGTTAAGCATGGAAATAGATCTTGGTTAGCACATATATACATCTTGTAAGTTAGGATTTAGGAAATTAACATTAATTTTTCTGAGTACAAAGCAAAACGAGCTGTGAATAATATTTATTAATTTTGTTATTTGTGCAAATAACTAATGAAATTACCTATTTGCAGTTTTTATCAATTATATCATTAATTGTTTCTTCTAGGCCATTTTTCAAGGACCTTTTTAAAATTGATAAAATACACCCTATCTTTTTCCATACCACAGTTTTTTTAAATACATGTGTTCAAGGCCTTACAAAAATAACAGAACTTTATTTCTTGGGGGGGGGGGGGCAGGATGTTATTAAACGTTGTTATTTAACATTATTTTCTAATTTGTAATTCATAAAATCTTTAAAAGTTAATGATTTTTTATTTATTAGAATAAAAAATTATATACCCCCCTCCCCCCCTGATTGTTACTAAACATATCATACTAATATATTTTCTTATGAAATAATGCCCCTTTTTAGAGCAAACATCCTGCCTTTTTTCCTTCAAAATAATATTAAATCATAAATTATCACTTTAGTAATTAAAGCATAAAAATGTATATTACATACTCAATTAAAGATTTGTTTAATAATTATTAATTTTAAGTAGCATTAACAATTTAATAATAAATACAGTTACTGATCATTTTGATAAATGTAAATATCATTAGTATTTGTTTTACATAATTATTACAAAATATTAATATGTATAACTTTATTGTATTCTACTAACTAATGAAACAACTAATTTGTAATTTTTATAATTTCTATAATTACTAACTTATAATTAAATTTTATTAATTAAAGTGTAAAAATGTAGATTATGTTAGTAATTAGAGGTTTAATTGTTCTGGAAACATAAAATTTTTGGTGTCTATTCAATATTTTGATGCTGGAAAATTTTTTAAAAATCCAATTAAATTTTTTTAAAAAATTCGATTCAAATAAAAAAAATCTAATTTAAAATTTTAAAAAAAATCCATTTTTTTTTTTTTTTTTTTTTTTTTTTTTTTTTAAGAAAGTCATGTTTTTTTTACACCCTAAAATTTAGTGAAATTTACAAAGTTACTTTTGTTCAATTTTACATATTTTATTCATCTTAAATAAATTATTCAATACTTTATCTGGACACACATACTCTCTCCCTGTCTTTTCAATTTTGCTGTGAGTCAGGTTGGACTTGGGTATTGCTATTAGATTTAGGAATATTGCACACAGTATTTAAAAATATATACATACAGTTGAGTCTCTCTATAACGAAACTCCATACATCGAATTTCTCTATATAACGAATTTTTAGCAGGAATGGTCCCCTTTTTTCATTATTACATTAAAAACAATCTCTATACAGTGAAATATCTATCTCCATATAACGAATTTTTCCATAAAATGTTCTTTATTTATTCAGTTTTAAAAAAGCTTCAAAATAACATGGAATCAAATTTCCATCACTTATTTTTGATTTATCGTTTAAGGCTGAGTTTTTTTATATTGCTTCTCTCCCTTGAATCTCCTTGATCTTTAAGTCCAATGAATTCATTCCACCAGCCCCCTTACCACACATCTTTTAACATCCTTTGAGAAACAGTGTCAATTTAATTGTTACACATATAAAACCTGGATCAGTGTGGTAATTGAAGTCAGTGTTGATTTCAGAGGGTGGCTTGGGGAAACATTCACTCCCAGAGCAATGAGATCGTCCCCGAAAATTTGAGAAAATTGTGTTTAAATGGCAAAAAAATTAACGTACTTTTTTCTTGTGTGATTTTTATTAAGCTTTTAAATAAATGTCTATTCTTTTTTTTTTAACTGTTCAAATAATTAAAATATAAGATATTACGTTAATATTTATAGTTAAACACTTCAAATTTTTAATTAAACATATAAAAAATAATATTTGTTCAAAATTTGCACAATAAACAGAACTTTTAACGGCTTTCTCTATTCAACGAATTTTTTACTGGAACAATGGATTTCGTTATATAGAGACTCGACTGTATGTTCAGAATCTTGTTTCAAATGAAATATGAATGAGTATATATGTATTTATTTTCTACATATGATAAAATTAGCATTAGAAATATGATTGTAACCTATTTTGTCATGAAATTTTGAGATTCATGCCAACTTTGGTCTGAAACTATCTGGTATTATTTAAAATTATTCAAATTAACTTCCTTATATTAAAGTGAAGAAAATTGATCAAACAACTTATTTTATACTAACTCTTTCACCGTCTGAGTGTTTCCCTGTATTTTTACAAGAATGCTTGCAAACCCCAGGATATATATGTAATCACAGTTTGATGCTGTAATATCTTTAATGTCACTTCTTTCTATATATGGTTCAAAATAGAATCATGTTTAAAATATTTTTGTCTACAGCCATTTTAACAAGATTTCTAGATCTGTAAAAATCTGGGCCGGCCACAGTACAATAGAAAACTATGAACTTAAAAAATACTGTAATTTTTTTTTTTTTTAAATACAAAAATTACAATTATACAGTAGACTCCCTCAAATCCATACAGCTTGGGACCAGAAGTTGTGCCGGTTTTTAGAATTTTGCAAATTTCTGTTCATTTGCTTTGTTTAAATTTTTTAAACTGTAATTTGAATGTCAGTAATAATGCAATCGAAACAATAATGAATGCTTACAAGTTACTAAAATATTAAAATAAGTAATAAACTAAAACAATAAAAATTTAGATAATTTTTTAAATGGTTAAAATTATAAAAGCAAAGGTCAAACAATAATGTATGACTAAATATTTATTATAAAGATGAAATGTATTTTTCCTAAATTATTCAATGAAACTTGCCTTATAAAGGTACATTACTAATTCACACCAAAAACATAAAATAAGGAAATTTTATTTTAGGTTTAGTCAGACCTAATAATCAAAAATGCTTAATTAATACACAAATATATTTTGTAAGAAAATTGCGATTACCAATGACATCAGCAATATCTTAATTTTTTTATAAATAAATTTTTCATGAAAAAACATGAATTCAGTAATATTAACAAAAATTACAAATTAAAATATAAGAAATTGGTATAAAACTAAAAAAGTAAAATTTTGTCCCTATATCTGAATTGAATGTTTCATTGTTTATGCCCATAAATTATGTGCAGATTTTAGAGAGTTTTGGATTTTAGGGTTGCAGATTTGAGAGAATCGACTGTAAATAGCAGTGTTGAAGTCAGACGCTTTTCTACGGCTCTGGGAGGGGGAAGGGTATTGCACTTTTAAAACTTAAAATTTCACATTTTCTGGTTGCTGGAGACATTTCATTACTCCGGAAGCAAGAGAGGGAGGGGATGCCCTCCCACTGGGCCACCCCCTCAAATCAACACAGATAAATAGCTTCTTTCAATCAATCTTTTTACCAATTACTTTATTTTATAAATTAGTGACAAAGAAAACTCAAAAAGCTAAATTAAGACATTTCAAGCTGAAAAAGTAGATTAATAATATAACTACATTTTTTTTAAATTTAAATTAATCAGATAATTATTATATCATTAATTTTTTTATATAACAATTTTTATGGCCCAAAGATAATTTTATAATAAGAAATTAGAATACAAATAGTTAGCATTTATTTAAAAAAATTTAATTTTTTGAAAAGAACCTTGTACTAAATATATCCATTTAATTTATCACAGGGTGATAAATTGACCAGTCAAAACTAATTTCAATCAAGACAGTGGTCAAAACTGGTTTTAATCATCTAAAAGTGGTTAAAATTGGTTTTAATCACTCAAAAGTTGTCAAAACTCTACTAAATAATTTTAGCTTACATAAGTTGCTCGAACATAAGATTTATCTGAGTATTTATTTCATGTTAGATATGTAATAATATATATATATATATATTATCTTATGTAATATTTTATACCAAAAAAATACATTACAGCAGGCCTGTCCAACCTTTTAGTAAACTGGGGCACACCCCAGCTTCTGGCACTCAATGAAGGGTACCTTTATTCATAAGACTGAAAACATGAGGGAATACTAACACAGAGTAGCCTTAGTACACAAGCGCATCTTAACATAATACAAATAAATCTTAGAGTGGAAGACAAAATGCCCTAGAATTCTGGAGTTGCATATATTAAATTAAAAAATTTTCTATGATAGCTCTATGTCAAAAATGTTTTTAGAGTAAGATGACAGAAAATTTAAATATGCCTGTAATAATATCAATAACAGATAAACATGGAAATCAGAGATACTGACAGTTTATTTTAGGATGAAAAAAATATATATTTTGACTTATTTTCAAGGCGTAAATTCAGTTAAAAAAGGCATGATAATGACCAATTTATATGGGTGATTCCTGAGAGAGGGAGATAGTCTGAAAGTTCATAGATGGAAATTATTCTGCACTGCTCTACTCATTGCTCTGTACTACTCATTCATTTTTCAAAGCAAATTGAAAGCAAACTCTTAAAATTTCAAAAGTTTAAAATGAAAAATTAAGCTCCTTTTTTCCTTGTGTAAAGCAGCAAGCAGCCAAAGGCCAGCAATAAGAAAAAAATATGATCTTTCATGTGCATGAAGCTTCAAAGAGATGGGAAATATGGGAAAACTTTTAAGTTATTAATTATTAAAAAGAGCTATTTCTAATTATTACCACATTCAACATCATAATTTCACTAAAAAAAATAACTATAAATTGTGAAAATATGCATGATTAAATTAAAAAGTATGTTTCTGGTTTTTAATGTGTTTTTACAGGTTTTGAAAATATCTCTGATGTAGATATTAATGATTTTTCAGAAAGTATTCTTTATAATTTAATTTTATTTAAAAAAAGTCTAGTAACAGGAAATCTACAAAAGGGCACCAAGAAAATCTTCAAAGGGCGTCTGACGCCCGCAGATGCCATGCTGGACAGCCCTGCATTATAATACAGTCGTCCCCGTTTAAACAAATATTGATGGTTCCAGAAATAATATTTGAATAAGTGGGGTACTTGATTAAATGGGTAAACATAAAAATGCAATATTTAATGTGTAATAAAAAGGTAAAACAACCATCTGCTGCATAATTAATTAACAGCTTAATAAAATCGTTAATATAATAACATAAATTAGTAAAATAAATACAAATACTAATACAAAGTAAGTACTTTATAATTTAAAATCAGTACAGTTATATGATTTACATCATACTTCATGTAGTTCATTGGAATTTGGTTAAATCTTTGCTATTAGTTATTTATGTTAATTAAACAGGCTTAAAAATGTCGTTTAAAATGGTTTGTTTATGTGGAATTTATGCGTTTACTGGAATTACACACAAAAAAACATGGAAACATTTTTTGTGTGGTAGCACGTGTTTTCTGCATAATCATAGCGCCATTTATTAATGAAACTTTTGCACTTTTCGTTAAACCCATTCCTGCGCATATTGACCAATGTTATCAAAATTGAAATTATGTTCTCTCTTTGGATCGAAATTTCCATTTTATCTCTGTTCTTTTTGGATTTTTTTTTGCATTGCATTTCATGTTAGAAACATCTGCGATATTTTAAATTCTTTTCAGTGTTGTTTCAGGAAGTGGCCTTGAAACAATACCCCCCCCCCCCTTAAAAAGAAAAAAAAAATGAGATTTTGTGTTTTCAATGGTCACAAAGTGTAATTCCCCCCCCCCCCCCCCCCCCCCGAAGCCAAAAATGTCCCTCCTAGAGAAAAGTGTATGAATTTAATGCTAAACCTTTTGCTACCTGGAGTTCTGTTTTTTTATTAAATACTTCCAAAATTGTAATTTATCAGAAAGATTTAAAGCTTTCCATTTAGAATTCATAGCATTGCCTTTTTCCAAACAAAAATGTGACTAAACTTACAAAATGCAAAAATAATCCACATTGGCCAACTTATTTCACCCATTCGCAGAAAAAAGCAGGGGATATCATTTGACCTGTCCATTACACATCATTGCAGGAAGAGCTGATAATTTGTTTTCAGAGTAAATGAACCCAAAATGAAAAAGTGAGGAAAAATTCAAGCTTTAACATATTTTCCGCACCTGTTTTCAAACATTGATCACCCAGATGTTATTAGAATAAGCGGGGACAGTTCGTAAAAAGTATTCGGTTTAAGCGAGGAAAAATAACATAGAACCGATGAAGATAAATTCGGTTCCGGAGAGTTATATTCGAATAAGTGGGGTATTCGATTATCCATTACCCGATTAAGTGGGGAGGACTGTAGATGATAGGCAGCAGCAATGAAAAATTAAAATATACTGATTTTGTATTTGAAAATTAGGGGAGAGGGAGGCCCCTTTGAAAAAAAATTTCAGAAAATCAATATATTTCTTACTTGAATTATTTTTGTTGAGTTTTAAATGTTATATAATAAAAACAACGCATAACCATAAATTAAACATTTTCCAAAGTAATTAAATAAGTTGTAAGGATTTAAAAAGTTGAAAGATCTTTGTTCAAACCTGCCCCATGTAGCGGTACCTTTGAACAAATGAATAAAATATGAAAATATTGAGAGTTTTTGTAAAAAGTTATATATGTTACAGAAATACAAAGTAATATTAATAAAATTAAATAACTACATTTTGTTGAAATTACTAATTTTTTTGTTATTTAATCAAACTTAAATCCATCAAAGTTAATGTCAAAACTCATTGTTGATAAAACACAAAGTGTCCCTCCAGTTGTGTTTGGTTGTGAAAACTTTTTTACAATATCCTTGAAATACACCAATATGATATCTGATGCTTTTGGAAAATTAAAATTTTTCATTCGCTATTTTTTTTAAGAGACCTGATATAAAATTCTGTTTTATTCGTTACGGAAACCAGAAATAATGTTTGGAAGCCTATATGAATCATTATTTTGTATCCAGTATTTGCAATAATTCAATAAATGAATTTAGATTTGAAACTTCCCATCACTGATACATACAGAGGTTGGAACCTATGTGTGCATTAAGGGGGATTGTTAGCAGTATAAGACCATGTTCCTTGACATTCTTAATTAACATCTTTTCACATTAAAAAAAAATTCAGAAATAATAATATTTAGATACATTAACAACTCTTTACTTCATAATTTTAAGTATTCTCATTAAATTATTTCAATTATTATCTATAACCAGTTTTCTTGGTGTTTTTTCACTGTTCAATGGTGCCCCATCACATGGAGTTCAATATTACAACAATTTACTCAATTTGGCTGAAGAGTTTGAATAAAACAAAGCTTATAAACTAAAGCTAACATCTTTGTTTAAGCATTGAAAAATAAATTAAAATTTTAGGGATGGAAGTTTGTAAACAAAAATCTTACAACTTTATTTTCTTAAGTTTCAATTCAAGAGGGAGAAAAATACATATCTTGTTTAGACAGTACTGTTCATATAAAATGATACAGCTTTGTATAATTATTCCCTTGAAGTAGAAGCAATTTATTGCCATATACATTTTTTAAAAATAATTTATTTGAAGGAAAATATTTAGACTGTTCAAAGGTGCACCCAGTTCAAACGTGCCCCTCTCTCCCCTAAATGATGCACCAGATGCATGTTTGTGCTAGCTCTTCATCATTAGAAAACTTCAATTCTAAATAAAAATTTCAAAAAGTTTTATTGTTTACATATAAATTTGTTAAACAAATTTACATATTTTTTCTTCACTGGATAGTTACCCTTCTCTTTTCATAAAAGTAAATCTTTAAAAATAAACTAATTTGCTTTCCAGAATTTTAAATCTATTTCTTTAAGATATTTTGGCCAGTCTTTTAAAACAGTTAAAATATACTATATAAAAGAATTGTGGAATTAGAAATATCCTAGAAATATGTTTTGCAGTTCATATACAATATATTAAAGATATATTGAAAAAGACAGAGGGTAACTAGAAGGAAATGTGTAATGATGAAGATGAAATATCCATTGGGCTGAATCCATGTGAATTCAGGCAGAGGGGTTACCTTCATAGTCTCAGAAGTTCTTTGATTGAACATATGTTAAAATTCAGGAAAAAATAAAATTCCCGTAATTTTTGGTTTTTCCCAAAAAAATTTCTGGACCGAGATACAGGGTGCCAAAGATGGCATCCCGAGCACCTTTTCCCGTTTGCGATTTTCGAAAAAAAGTTTAAAGTGCTCTATCTCTGAAACGATGCAAAATATTTCGTTGCAGTTTATTTTATTTTAAAGATAATATTTTTCTGCTTAAAAAGATATACTCTATTTTGAAATATCTATTTAATTATTTTTACAGCAGCCTTCTAAAAAAAATTTTTTTTAATCAAAAATAATTTTTTTCCTCAAAAATGCCAATCTCAAAAATTTTGATTTTTTTACTGTTAGTCAATACCATTGAGGACTACCTTCACTGTAAAGGAGAACTTCCACTTTTGAGTTCAACAAGTTTTAGAATCATTTCAAGAATTTAGAGAATTTTACAGGAACTGCATATCAAAAGTTCCAATAAAAGTCTCTCAATTTTTGTTTATTTGTATCATATGTAGCCTACTGCATATCCTAAACAAGTTAGAAATCACATGTCGAACATGGTAAATGCGGTGCATTCATACTATGACTAGTTTTAAAAATATTTAGATCTTGGTGCAATAAGTATTACACTCTTGTGAAAACTGGCATGAATACAAAATTTATTATGTTTCTATATATTAAATTCAATAATATGAATCCATCTTAAAAAGAATGTAATCACCAGGGCAACCTAGAATCATTACCTATCATGGGATATGTTTGAATTAATTATGCGTGATAGGATTTAACAGGATGAATAAAATGTTTATGAGTGTCTTTTTTTTCAAAGATTTAATTTAACTTTCATAACATCTGACAACCTTTTTCACTTTTTTTTTTTGAAGGTAACTTTTTTTTTGTTTGAAATGATAAATTCAATTTTGTAAAAATGTATTCATATTTTCTGATGCAGCCTTTTGATTTTTTTTAATTAAAAGAAATCAAAAATGCCAATCCTAAATTTATTTATTTATTTTTTGCTGTTGATTAATACCATTGAGTACTTACTGCCTTCCTTATTTCGTAAAACTTCCACTTTTGATGTTGACAAGTTATCGAAACACATGTAAAATTTTGCCATATATTTTACCAGTTCCTGTATGACAATCACATACTGGTCTCAGGAAATCAAAATCTTAGTCTTGTTTGACATAGGATTTTATTTCTTAATAAGTATAAGAAACTGACGGCTTTAAAAATAGCTTACAAAAGAAAAAAAAATGTAAAGGTTACAAAATATATGTATAAGTTTCAAAGCATATTACTTCCAGTGTACTCTGCTTAGAATTGAAATTAGAAATTCATAGACTTTATGATTTGTTGAACAGTATCTGTATCTTCCTTTGATATTTAGTGATGCCTTCCTGTTTAACTAATAGGGTCTGGGGCTTCCATAATCCTTAAAACATTGTGAATAGAAAGTGAACACTGGTGGTGATGTTGCTGTCTTGCAGGTAGAAATCTATACCCAACAGCCGATCCAAGTAGGAGCATAAAGTTAACAACAATTTCATAAACAACTGATATCATTTACCTTTGCAATCCACCATTCACAGTAATATACACAGGCAACAAAAATTCCTTTTTATAAATTGTGAATCTGAATATTTTGCAATTGTTTCAGAGATCTTGGTTGGACAAATGAAATTTCTTCTTGCTTGCTGTTCAAAGTTTGTGCAATATAGGTACTATGATAGCAATAGATGAATATACCCATCACTATGATATTAATGGATGATTGTTCATTCTATTAAATTCTATCATACATAATTAAATATCCTATGATGGTAATGATTCTAGGTTGCCCTGGTGATTACGTTCTTTTTAAGATGAATTCATATTACTTTTGTATTATTGAATTTAATATATAGAAACATAGTAAATTTTGTATTCATGCCAGTTTTCACAAGAATGTAATACTTATTGCACCAAGATCTAAATATTTATAAAACTTGTCATAGTATGAATGCACCTCATGTACCATGTTTGACGTGTGATTTCTAACTTGTTTAGGATATGTAATAGGCTACATATGATACAAATAAACAAAAATTGAGAGACTTTTAATGGAACTTTTGACATGCAGTTCCTGTAAAATTCTCTAAATTCTTGAAATGATTCTAAAACTTGTTAAACTAAAAAGTGGAAGTTCTCCTTTACAGTGAAGGTAATACTCAATAGTATTGACTAATAGTAAAAAAATCAAAATTTTTGAGATTGGCATTTTTAAGAAAAAAATTATTTTTGATAAAAAAAAATTTTTTTTAGAAGGCTGCTGTAAAAATAATTAAATACATATTTCAAAATAGAGTATATCTTTTTAAGCAGAAAAATATTATCTTTAAAATAAAATAAACTGCAATGAGATACCTTGCATCGTTTCAGAGATAGAACACTTTAAACTTTTTTTCGAAAATCGCAAACGAGAAAAGGTGCTCGGGATGCCATCTTTGGCACCCTGTATCTCGGTCCAAAAATTTTTTTGGGGAAAACCAAAAATTACGGGAATTTTATTTTTTCCTGAATTTTAACATATGTTCAATCAAAGAACTTCTGAGACTATGAAGGTAAGATTTCTTCTTTGGCTGCCTGAATTGACATGGACTATGCCATTGATATCTGATAAATTGACATATATATAATAAAGAAAACATTAAAACAAGGTGTAGAATATCAACTTTTGTAATATTTTAAAATATTTCTTTCACTTAAGGGGGTTCAGGGGTTGAAAACTTTTCAAAAAATCGATTTTTTTTTAATGAACTAGTTTGATTATTCAATTAATTCTTAACTCAATGCAAAAAACTGCATAAAAATATTTGCATTTTTAATGGAGTTATTAGCATTTATGTATCAACACTTTCATAGCCACACTCATATAATTTCAACTTTAAGTCGCGTTTTCTCAAAACATGATTTTTGATGACTAACACCAAGATTTAAAAAAAAACTATTCGATGGAATGACTTAAATTTTTTTTGGCATGCATATAACATTATTATCTATAGAATGAATTAGTACAGTTCAGATAGTTTAATATTTTGAGTATTTTTAATGAGGAAAAAGTTGTATTTTTTAGGAATTTTTTTAATTTTCCAATTTGAGAGTTTTTTAATAATGTTGTTTTTGAGTGATAGTTATATCCTTAATTCATTCTACAGAGTAAATTTTCCAGATCATTTTAAAACAAAAATTAGGTTCTTATGTCAATTCAATGTTAAGATATTTTGGTGTTGGTGATATAACACATAATTTTTTTTTTTTTTTTTTTTTTTTTTTTAATTGTGTTACATAAATTTTGCTAAATTTCTTATTATATTACATTGAAGTACTTCATTTTATAATTTTATAAGACTACAAACATACCTTTAAAATATTAGAAAGTTTAAATTAATTACATTGAATACTTCTCTTTTTATATGGACTCGAGACTTCGTACTTTTACATAAAAGTACAGATGCAAACAAATTATTAAATAAATATTTCAATATTTATGATAATTGCCTATTTTTTTTTTTTAATGTGTGCTTAAATTAAATAGTTATGAAAATTGAATTATAACATCAAGTAAAATACTTGCAAACACTCTCAAATGTTGTATTAAATATTGTTAAATGCTGTTTTGACAAACCCTTTCAGATGTAGCACTAAATTTATCAATTAAGAAAATAAATTTTAACTAGCTGTCCTTTGGCGACCAGTTTGGTCTCCTTTAAATGTATGCTTAGCAGTGCATCATATTACATTTATTTATAATTTACTTGCTCAGTTCTTTGCCAAATCAGAAGATTCTGCAAGAGAAATCAAGAATTCTTCGTTTTTATACTAGTTGCATGCAGGAGATAAATTGCCAAACACTGTCCCGGTTGCATTTTTTCGTATATTTTTTTGTATTTCATTAATTTCATATAAAATACAATCCTTTCACGCATTTTATTTATAATACAGAACTTAAATTTTAAACTGAACATTTAAAATTCATGATCTTTATTTATTTTGTTAACTAAAAAGAACAGAAAAAACTAAAATAATAATATTTTGAAACTTCATAATTGCAGTGAGAGCGAAACTTAAATAAACCTGATTTACCTTGGCTTAAATCCTGTGAAATTTTTTTTATACAATAACCAGTGAGATGCTTTTCATTCGGATTTTTCCATTAAAGAATTAACAAATAACTGTGATTTTTGTGCCAGGTATGATAGCCTAATGGTATGATATGTGGCATGATAGTGGTATGATAGCCTAATATATACATAAATTTATTTTCCTAATCAAAGCGAGTTTTGACCACTAATGGTCAAAATCTATTTTGATCAGGATGATTAAAACAAATACAACCCTGCTACATCATTTACAAAATAATCTAGCTAAATGGGATATTTTTTACAAGACAGTGATTTGATGTTTTTTGCTTTTAAAATAAGAATTAAAAATTAGAACCTGCTCAACTTGTAAAGAATATTTAGGAATTTGTCTAGCACTGTTAATAACACCATTTCCAAAAGGAGGATGTCGCTTGAGAATCTAAAATAATAATAAAAAAAAAACAAATGGGTTAATAACGATTGATTATTGATACAAAGAACCATATTGACACAAAGAATAACATTTAAAATATGAAAATTAAGAATTAAAAGTAGCCCTAAATTTTAAATATATTATTAATCATTTTGTGTTGGCAATTACAGCCAGACTTTGCTATTCCAACACCTGGTTTTCACTTCACTCCACTTATCACGTCACTTTTTCAAAGTCCAGATTTTCTGTATATGATTTTAATGTAAATAAACTCTGGATTTTGGTAAAATAGTTTTGGTAATGATGCTCGAAAAAATTGTAAATTAAATTCATCGGTTGCAAAAAAAAAAAAATGTTTTTTATGTTCATCACATGAAAAAAAAGGTGAATATCGCTGATCGGGCACGAACAAAAAAATCGTAAATTTCATTGATAGAAGAATCACAGAAATAGCAAAGAAAAATCACGAATTTATCAATGACGCGAGGAAAAAAAATGAAAATTTTGTTAATTGGCTGTGAAACACTCGTAAATTTTATCAGTTTATCCAGAGAAAAAAAATTGTGAGTTTCATCTAACCACGTATTTATTAAAATGCAGATTTCACCAGTTAGTACAAATTTGTGAATTTCTTTGATCTGGCGCGGAAAAATGCACATTTCATCAATAATGGGTGAAAAAAGTGCACATTTCGTCCAGGGTTCGATTTAAGCGGTATCGCATCACAATTTGCGATTCAAATTTAACTAAAATGAGATCCAAGAAATGCATTAAATCGCAGTCATTGCGATGCATATTTCCCACACCCTTTGTTATGTCATGTACACTTAAAGTTAAAATTTAAAGATGTTTTTACACGACATACGCTGTGTTTTCACTCTCCCCAAGTGTTTATTTACAATGGAAGTACAGCGAGACGCCATTGCTGGGCACAGTTTTTCCAGTAAACCAGGGTTGGGAAAAAAACAAAAAAACTGTTTTTTTGGGTTTAAATTGGGTTTTTTTTAAACATCCTTTCTTATTGCAGATACATGAACATTTATTGATAAAAATAGACAATATTGGTTTATAAGCAGCGTAACTTAATTTAAAAATAATTTAAATTAAGTAATTACAGTGCATTTATATAGAAAATTGAAAAAATTCATATTTTAATTTAAACAATTTTTGCAAACAGTCTTACTGAACAGAATTAATTGTTCTACACAGTGAACCATTGATGTCCTGAAAATCTTTATAAACAATCTTTTGATTATTAATAATAAACATTTGGATGTAGTTTGATAAATATTCTTTTAGACAATTATTCAAATAATAAATTTCAAATACTTCTTAGGATTTTTTTTTCTTTTAGTGACAATTTGAAATTAACTTTTTTTGTCATTAGATTCAACAGATAGCAGGGGGGGGAAATTCATTATTAAAATGCTATGACT
Source organism: Maratus speculifer (assembly GCA_964019185.1). Classification (NCBI taxonomy): domain Eukaryota; kingdom Metazoa; phylum Arthropoda; class Arachnida; order Araneae; family Salticidae; genus Maratus; species Maratus speculifer. The sequence continues at coordinate 254,317,439 of OZ025289.1, read as the reverse complement.
AGCAACCAGTCTTTGAATACTCTCTTATTTGGCTTCATACTTGGCTTTTAATTCTTCAAGATAATTTCCTCAATCGAGAAATTTTTTTTTTACAGATTGGGCAAAATATTAAAAGATCATTGTGTTATGTCATTAATCGCATTAAATAATCTGCATTATTAAAAAATAAGTAAATATTTTATACTAAATATTGAATCTATTTTATCTTTGATCAATTCACATGTCTGAAGTTTTTTCTTTAGAGCAATAGATATGTTCACCAATGTGTACTGATTTTAATCCTATGCATAAAAAAATGACCTAAACCCATTACATCTAATGCTTATTGCTGAAATAAAGTGTTAAAAGTAGAAATTATTTATATCCAGTAACCTGAAATATCTTAATTACGAAGAAAAAAAAAGAAAATATTATTAGATGTTTTGTAATAAACGAATTTTTTGAGAAAAAACCATTTAGTTAAGGGTGTATTCGAAAAAATGCTTTTCCACCTTCAACAGCTCAAAATTTTCTGATACAATTTCAGATTCATTTTTAAAAGTAGAAATATGAAACTTGCTGAGGGGATTTCTGAAGAGATGTATAAGGTGCCGTGCGATGTCATTTTGCACTCAATTCATTAAAATTTAAATTAAGAACAATCACTTTCTCACTATGCCCCTTTTTTTCGTTCCCAAATCTCCCACTTCGGAAAAATTGGCTCAAAAAGTCAACTTTGATTGCATTTTTTGCAATATTTTCTGCATTTATCAAAAAATTGATACTCACGGCACTTTATATGTACTTTCTGGATAAGACAATTTGCCAGTTTGATGCATTTGAGAGCAAAAATAAACTAAAAAATAAATCAGAAAATAAGCAATTTGAATAGAAACACACCCTTAATCCTATGCATAAAAAAAAGACCTAAACCCACTATATCTAATGCTTATTATTGAAATAAAATGTTAATAGTAGAAATTATTTATATTCAATAATCTGAAACACGTAAATTATAAAGAAAAAAGAGAAAATGTCATTAGATTTCTAAAAAAAACAATTGGTTTTTTTTTGAGAAAAAAACCAATTGGTTTAAACTGTGGTTCAAACCATGGTTAAAACTAATTGGTTTAAACCGTGCCAACCCTGCAGTAAACACATGATTTGTTCCTGCCCTGACGCTGTGATTGATTACTGAATCACTGTTACTCGCTAATCACGGCATTTGCTCATAGAAGTTTGACATGCGTGTTGTAGTGGTTCTAAAATGAACACTCACTGTTACGATCCTTTTATTTTATTTATGTATCGAAACAGACAGCGCAGATTCTGACCCCACTTCTTCGCTCTGACCGTACTTCGCTTACCGTACGCGTTTGTTTCTCTCTCGCTTTCAGGGAGATTGCCATAACCACGTGACCGTAGCAGCATTCCAGCGCGACTGTAAAGAGAAAAAAGTTAGTGAGGAAAATTCGGTTTTCTCTTTTCTCAGTGCTGTTGTGTTTTATATCATTTTGGTTTTGTACGTTACAGTACTTTGTTAATTGTTTTGTGAATTGTTAATTATTTAATAGTATGACTACAGTTAAACTGGAAACAGCTACAAATTGGAAAAAAACTGTTGATCCCGTTGAAGAATGGTTAGATTTTGAAACAATTGGGAAAAGCAATGTCATATCAATACGATGTATATTATGTTCAAAATTCGCGGACAAATTGAAAATGAATCGTGAAATGAAATGTGTCTACTGCTATTCAAAACTGACTTTGTATAACAGTTATTGCTATGCAACTTTCTTTTTCTAAATCGACCCCTGATTTTGTCCTATGGACAATGAAAAATCACAAATTTCATTGGTCGGAGATGAGAACATTGTGAATTTTGTTAATCACACGCGTAAAAATTGCTAATTACGTCGATTACTCTTATTAACCCATTTTAGGCCAAGCACAGAAATTTTATAAAATGTAGCATTATTTTTATTGAAATATGCTTAAATTACATACATTAAGACACAAAAAAAGATTCGTGCATGAAAAATAATATTTTATATAAGAAATAATATTTTATATAATAATATAAAATATTATTTCTTATAATGAATAATATGAATATGAACAATATTTTTATGACTTTTGTTTTATTCTTATTTCATATACAGAATTTGCAACTTTAATCTATTTTAAAAACATATAATTCATTTCAATTGGAATAATAATATATTTTTAAAAAGTCGAATTTGTCAAAGGCGTTTCAAATTAAAACTCTGGCGTATTTTGAAAATTTTTTAAGAGAAAGTGTTTACTCCAATTGAATTACTAATATTTTATGGATGTCTTCAAAAGCCTTAAAAAATAGAAGAAAAATAAAATTCTTGAAAAAAATGTGTCAGAGTGTTAAAAAAAATATTTATCGAAATGTTTCGTATACGAACCTTTGGCCGAAAATGGGTTAAATTGCGAATTTCCTCGATCAGGACAGAGAAAATCTCTAATTACTTCAATCAAGCAACTAATAAAATCGCGAATTTCCTCGATCGACTGTGTAAAATAGCAATATCTGTTGATCAAGCGAAAAGAAATCTCAAATTTCGTCGAATGGCTTTGTAAAAATCATGAATTTCATCATTGGCTTCATAAAAATTTAAAATTTCGTCATCCAGGTGCAGAAAAATCGGGTATTTCGCCGATATGGAACGGAAAAATTGTGAATTTCATGGATAGTCTGTGTAAAAATCACGAATATCGTTGATTGGCTTTGTAGAAAAGCGAATTATGTTGATCAGGCACGAAAAATCGTAAATTTTCTCGATCAGCTTCGTAAAAATTTCGAATTTTGTTGATCAAGAGTGGAAAGATCCTGAATTTTTTCGATAGGTTTCATAAAAAATGCGAATTTTGTCAATCAGGCTTGGAAAAATCATGAACCTCCTCAATCAGACGCGGAAAAATCGCGAATTTGGCCAATCATGTGAAGAAAAATCACCTATTTCATCGATTGTGTGAAGGAAAATCGCGAATTTTGTCGATCATACGAAGAAACATTGCTAATTTCATCGATCAATTTCTTAAAAATCGTGAATTTCGTCAATCGGCTTCGTAAAAATCGAGAATTTTGTCAACTAGTTTCGGAATAATCATGAATTTTATTGATCAAGTAGAGAAAATAGCGAATTTCGTTGATAGGCTTCAGAAAAATCACGAATTTTGTCGATCAGGCACAGAAAAATAGCGAATTTCGCAGATCATGTGCAAAAAAATCATGAATTTCGTTGATCATGTGAGGAAAAATTGCAAATTTTGTGAATCATGTGAAAAAAAATCACTAATTTTGTCGATTAGCTGTGTAAAAATAGCGAATTTTGTTAATCAGGTGTAGAAAAATCATGAATTTTTATGATCGGTTTCATAAGAATTCCAGTCATGTTTGGTTGTGGAAACATTTTTACAATATCGTTGAAATTCCCCAATGTAATAACTGATACTTCTGGAAAATTAAAATTACTCTTTTTATGAAGAAACCAGACAAAATTTGTTTTATAAGTTATGAAAACCAGAAATAATGTTTGGGAAAGAGAAAATGAAAGAGGCTTTGTTAGACAAAACTGTTAAATCACGAATCATTATTGTGCAGGGATTTGGAATTATCCAATAGATGAATGCTATCACCAATTTAAATGTGAAACTTCCTATCACTGATACATCCAGATATTGTAATCTATGTGTGCAGTAAGAAAGAATTTTTAACAGTATAAGTCCATTTTTTTTTTTTTTGCATTCTTAATTAATCTCATTTCACATTAAAAAAAATCCAAAAAATAATAATAATTAGATGCATCTACAACTCTTTACTTAATAGTTTTACATGTTCAATGGTACTCCAACTTTTCTGTTCAATGGTGTCCCATCATATAAAGTTCAACATTACAACAGTTTAATGAATTAGGCTGAAAAAATTTGAATAAAACAAAGCTTATAAACTAAAGCTAACATCTTTATTTAAGTATTGAAAAATAAATAAAAATTTTAGGGATACAAAATTGTCAACAAAAATCTTACAACTTTATTTTCTTAAGTTTAGTTTCAAGAGGGAGAAATATACATACCTTGATTAAACAGTATTATTCATGCAAAATGTTGCAGCTTTGTAAAAATAGATCTACATTTACATGATAAAAGAATTTTCAAATTAAAACAAATACTTACAATCTCAATTTCTCTGGGGTTAGTTTTCAAAATTTCATCAATAGTTGTAATTCCAGAATTAACCAAAAGGTTTGCATATACAACACCTATTAAAAAATTAATTTATTTTCAGCTTCATTTCTTGGAAGATATTAATTCATTCTAAACAATATATTTCGTTTAATCCTGAACATAATAAAAGAGACTATATCTAGTGTAATACTTACCCATCATGGATATGCATAATATAAAATATGTAAATAAAACATGTGTAAACTATTTATAAAAATTTTCTCAATTCCAAAATAAAATTTAAACATATATTTAAATATATTTAATACATAGTAATGCTCTATTAATGAATTGCTGCTGAACCAATTTCGGCAAATTATATAAAATGCCATACTGCTCAAGTAGTATCAAATTGCATAAGAGAAACATTCTTATAACTCCAAAAATATTCATATCAACTAACAGTTTAGTGCATCGAACTAAGCATCTTATATCCAATTAAAATATATCTTGAATTGAAATACAGGATCATGAAAAATCGAAGAGTGTGCAAAACAGGATTACAAATATCTCAGCAACTAATTATCCGATCAAATTCATTCTTTATGCAAAATTCGTGTTGTTTTATTGTATTTTATATCCACTCCTTGAAATAAAAAATTTCAAAATGTATATATACTTTTCATCAGAATGAATATTTCAAGAGTCAAAAAAATAAAAAATAAATAGTTCTGGATAATCCAGATTAATTAGAGATGCACTGGATATCCGGCTAATATCCGTTATCTGGCTGATTTTTCAATATCCGAAATATCATCGGATATCCGACTTCTCTATCGGATATCCGGAGAATGCAGCAAAGCAAATATAGATGAATAACAGTAATCGCTTGATCCCAAACAATGCCGAAAAACTTTTGTTTATAACGCAAAAGATGAAATGATAAGTTTCCTATCTATGAGTAAAAGGTAATTCTAAAAAGCTTAAAAAATTGCCAGCTTTCCTTACTATTTATATTTAAATTCTGTAATAAATTCAAGAATTTATGTTTATATCTTTTAGAAGATTGTATCTTTACTTTCAGACTGTAAAACAAAATTTGAAGTCAAAATAGCAAATAAAGCCTTTTTGTAAAAATGCATAAAGATATAAAACCAACATTTAGAAATGCTCAAATAATGAATGAAAAAGTAGCAAACAGTTGTTTTGAATCTATTATCGAGATTCTTCATCAGTACAAGACTCAGCATGTAGAAAAAGATAAGCTGAGCAAAGCGACAGAGAAGCGCAGGCTTATATACCAATTACAGGAGCAAATGATAGTAGATTCAAAACTGCTGTTTGCTACCTTTACATGCATTATTTATGCATTTCTAAATGTTGGTTTTCTGTCTTTAGTCTCTATAAAATTTGAAATTGTTTAATAAACTATAGTTTTATTAATTTTCTTCCTTTCGCTTAGTTTAAATAACGGGTTAAATGGGTTTTAAGTTAAACAACCAAACAAACATTTTTTACTTTCTTCTATCCTTGATAGAAGAAAGTAATGTAATCAGTTTCTTTTAACGAATTTACATGTTTTAGGGATCCAATATCCCCCAAAATATGTTTATTCAAAACCTGCCTGTCCCAGTGTCGCCATCATATCATCAAAAAGTGTATGAAGTTATACATAGAATGAACCAAATATTTTGTGCATGTTTTTGGCTGCAGCCAGCAGGTCCATCTTCAATATGGTAACATTTTGCTGTAAGGTGGTGCTGTAATCACAATTTTTGTGCCATTTTCATTATTCTACATCAAACACTGTATGAAGTTATAAATAGAATTGAACCAAATTTTTTTGGATACATTTCTGGGAATGACTGTCAGGTGTTCCTTCAGTTTGAAAATATTTTGCCACAAAATGGTACTATAATAATGATTTTTAACTCTCAGGCTATCAAAGTCTGAGACCTTATGTGCCTGCCCATTCTGAATGTATGTAAGTATGTATGTGTGTACAAGCGTAACGCCATAACTCATGATAAAAATATGCAATTCACTTGAAATTATGGGTATATGTATATTCTGATAAGGCACTTCCCTGATTAGTTTTGAAAGTTCAATCGATAAGTATAAGCGGGGGAACAGGGGCTTATACTCCTCCCCTTAATTTATATCAATGGGTTTTTCATCCAGAATTAGCAGTTTTTGCTCAAAATTTAGACATAGGATTATTCTGATGAGATGCTAGTGTGATCAGTATTAGGTGCTCATTGGATAAGAATAAAGAGGTGAAATGGGAGACTAATTCCCCACCCTTAACTTCGATAAATGGGTTTTTCAAGCAGATTTATCAGATTTCATTCAAATTTTAGACATAGGATCATTGTGATGAGCAAACCACCATAATTAGTTTTGGAAGTTCATTGGATAAGTATAAAGAGGGGCAAGGGGACTAATCCCCCAACCTTAATTTCGGGAAATGGGTTTTTCATGCAGATTTATCAGATTCATTCAAATTTTAGACATAGGATCATTCTGATTAGGGCACCGCCATGATTAGTATTGGGAGTTTAATGGATATGTATAAAGAGGAGGAACGGGGGCTAATTCCCCACCTTTAATTTAGATAAATGAATTTTTCATGCGAAATTATCAGATTTCATTCGTTTTAAACATAGGATCATTCTGATGAGGACACCTCCATGATTAGTTTTGCAAGTTCATTGGATAAGTCTAAGAGGGGGGAAATGGAAAATAACTCCCCCATCTTGAATTTAGTTTAATGGGTTTTTCACATAGAATTTACAGATTTGATTCAAAATTTGGACATAGCTTCATTCTGATAAGGCACTTCCCTGATTTGTTTTGGGAGTTCATTTGATAAGTATAAATGGGGGATCGGTGGGACTACCCCTCTTAATTTAGGTAAATGATTTTTCTTGCAGAATTAACAGATTTGTTTTAATATTTGAATACAGGTTCATAGTGATAAGATGCTTCCCTAATTAGCTGTGGGGTTCTTTTGCTAAGCATAAAAGAGATACGAGCGATTACCTCAAACCCCCTTAAATTTGATAAATAAGTTTTTATGCAGAAATATTCTATTTGCTTTAAATTTTGGATGTACATTTTTTTGATAAGGCGAATCTCTGAGTAGTTTTGAAAGTTTAATGTTTCAAGATAAAGAAAGGGGATAACTACGCTTAAATTATATAAATGGGTTTCTATGAAGAATTATTCATTTTGCTAGGAATTTTGGATATAGGATTTTTTATGTGATAAAGCATATCCTTGATTAGTTTAGGAGATTCAATGATTAAGTCAGGGGTGATTCTGGATGAAAATTTTTTTTCGGAAATTCGCATCGCATTTTCGGAAATCGGCGCGGGGGGGGGTCGTGAGTTCCCCTCCCCCAATCCAGCGATCTTCGGACAAAATCGGCGTTTTCCCGCTATCTTCAGACGAAATCATCAATATTTTAGCAAAATCGGCGATTTATTGCGATCTTTTGTCAAAATCGACGATTTATTGCAATCTTTTGCCAAAATCGGTCGTTTTTTCGCGATCTTTTGCCACAATCGACGTTTTCCCATGTTTTATTAAGTGAAATTAGCGTTTTTTTGACGATCTTTAGACAAAATTTGCTTTTTTACGCGATTTTTTCTCGAAAACGGCGTTTTATTCCCGCGATCTTTTGAAGAAATCGGCGTTTTTTCCGTGATCTTTTGATGAAATTCGGCGTATTTTTTCAAATATTCTTTTGACAAAATATTTTTAAGCTATCTTTTATCGAAAACGGCGTTTTTTCCCGCGATCTTTTGACGAAATCCTCGTTATATCCGCAATCTTTAAATGAAATCGGCGTTTTCCCGCCGTCTTCAGAAGAAATTAGCGTTTTATCTGCGATATTTGGTGAAATTGCCGTTTTTTCAGCGATCCGCACAGGAAATTCGCGTTTTTCATCGATCTTTTGACAAATTTCGTTTACAAAAACATTGAGGAAATCGCCGTCTTTCCACGAAATATTGACGAAATGTTTGCTATTTCGGCGATCCTATCACGAAATTTGCATTTCTACGCAATTGTTTTTCCCGCGCGCAAAACCATACAAGTTGGCAACTATGCGGAACTGATAACCCAATTTCAAATTTTCGGAAGAGGATGCCTTAAATTTTCGGAATTTTCGGACGAGAATCACCCCTGGATTAAGTATAAAAAGGAGGAATGGGGGAGGAGCTATTTCCCCCCTTAATTTGTGTTTCGAATGTTTTTGAATTGGCAGTTCATGCAGCAATGGGAATTTTGTATCTTGCTAAAACTGGCTATTCGCAAACAGCTGATGTATAGTGGAATAACAAAAAAATATTAATTTTAATAAATATCATGATCGAGATTAACTCATTGTTAATCTAATTAATTGACTGCAGCAAAAATTCTAGATGAAAATCAAAGTTGGTATGATATTGAACTAACAATATTGATGTAGTATTAATATTTGTAAATATTTTTTGAAACAAATGAAATCTATGAAATAGAAGAGAGTCTTGGAATTTGTGCATCCAATTAGTTATTTTCGTGACTTCATTATTATAAATATTTAAAAATAAAAATAATTTTTTCTTCTGCTAAATTTCAAGGTGATTTACCTTAAAATAAAATTAAATATAGCTTAAGGTAAGACGGTATTGAATAAGAAAAACATGAAAAAAAAAATCAATTAATTTATGTTTGGAGATAACTCTTCAACCATTGGTATATTAGTAAGACTTTTATGTTTACATTATAAAAGGATGCTATGCATTTCTTTGTAAAAATGCTTTGCAATTATAGACATATTAATAAACGTGTAAAATTTGTTCTAAAAATTATCAGCATTTCATTGTACATATTATTAGCAATTTTCAGCGGTTCATTGACAAATAAGCAGAGTATTTAAATGTTAGAATTGCATTTTTTATTCAGTATTATTATTATACATATACAGGGTTTGAATTTAGGGACGGGATGGCAGGATTCATGCACTAAAGAATCTTGTGTCATTCCTGTTTACCAAAAAAATCACTTTTCGAAATTTTTTTCTTTGTGAAGTGATCAAGGTCTCAGGACCGACAGACTATTTTCTTGATATTTTCCTCTATCGATTGACAAATCTCGCAGTTTGCTCTTACGACAATTATACAAAATTCATGATTGTTTTTCTGCGTTTGATTGAAAAGTTTTCTAATTTTTCACACAAAATTTTCCTGCTTGTTGGTCTGTAAGACCAACAAACAGGAAAATTTTTGCATTTTTTTTTTTTTTTTTTTTTTTTTTTCTGGAGACCAACAGGCAAATTTCACAATTTATTTCTCTCAACTAATTGACAAATTTAGCTATTTTATTCTGCAACTGATTGGCAAATTTCCCTTTTTGTTTTTGTGACATTCTGATGAAATTAACAATTATTTTCCTGTGTCCAGGTGAAAAATTTGTGTTTTGTCCTTTGTTATTGTCTGACGAATTTCATGATATTTGCTTGTGACAGATTAACAAATTTTACGATATTTTACTGTAATTGATTGACGAATTTTGCTATATTTTCTCACTGCCCAAGTTATCTCAAAGTTCAAATTTTTTCAGACCAGTTCGGCAATTTTTAAAAATTTATTTTTGCCATGATGGACGAAATCAGCGATATTTTTTCTATGACTGATTTATATATTTTGCGAATTTTTTTCCTGTGCCAAAAGAAGAAATAACTAAAAGGGCAGTAATGGTCATTAGAGTCTGAGGTCCATCGCATGAGTCTGGAATTAGCACTAAACAAAATGAGATTAAATCCTGTGTTGCACATAAAAAAAAAAAAAAAAAAATTACAGTCAGTGGTTTAACATTAGATATTTTCATTTTTCAAAGTCATCGCACATTTTGTCATCAATGACCTCAATAATCATACCTCTTTTTTTATTTAAAAGACTATCTTTCATACAATGTTGCTGTTTGGATTCATTTTTTTTTTCCATATCTGATAATTTGCACCTGCCCATTTTGTAACTTTTCTACTCTCTTCTTTATTAACCTTGACATTTTAATTTCCTATTCAAATAAAAATAATTCTAAATTTAAAGAATTTTGTAAAATAAATAAATAAAAAGTGGACATCCATTGCTCAAAGCAAGATGTTTAAATGTTTCCCATTGAGTTATTGAAAATCAGTAAAAACATCATTTTTATGATGATCAAAACACGATTTATGTAATAAGAGTAATATATTATGTATATCATGGATTAAACGGTAATATTTTTGGACAAATCATAAACAAAATAAAATGCGGACACCACAAGGTCCATTCTCAACCGATGACAACAGCCGTTTTCCAAATGATTTAAAAAAGAAATTGATGAACTTCAAGGAAACACATTTAGAAAAAATAAATAGTTGATGTGCATAGTTCACAGAAAATAGAACATGACTTTTTTAGATAAACTATTTTTTATGTAATAGAAGAAACCTACTATGTCCTTTTTAGAATTTCATATGGTTTAAAATTGCAATAAATAGTAGAACATAATTCATTTAGCTAAAATGCCAGGGATTACAGTATGACGATAATTCCACTAAGTGATATACAATCACCGAAGGATATTGACAATACAATCACCTACATGCATTATTCATGAAAGTAAATTAAAAATGAATGCACATCAGATTTTACAAAATTAAGAAAAAAAAAAAAAAAGATGAAAAAAGCATAACCAAGTATTTCAATAATTTAATGTGCTAGAAAAGTTGCTCTGTTCTGTTGTCTATAAAAGATTGTAAACCACACAAAATCAAATAAAATCTAACTTAAAAAATTCATTTAGCAACTCAGTTATTAATTGCCCATAACATTGAGTGAAAATCGAAAAATAGATATGATATATATGAGGCTTGATTCTTTCCCTTTGTTTTAATTAAAATAAACATTTTGGATAACTATCTTGAGTTGTTGATTTAATTTATTTCAGTGGAATATTGTTCTATTGGTATAATTTGTAAATATTTAAGTGGCATGTAAAAAATAATAGGGTTTTAAAAATATCCCCCCCCTCTCACATAGTTTAACTCCCCTGCATTTACAAATTTTATGAGGGAAACTCTATTCTCCTGGGAAAACCTGAATTTCAAGCCCTGATAGTCAAAGATATATAGTTTCTGTAAAATATAAATTGCAATATGTTTAAAATGTTGTAATGGTGTGTGAAACATGTTTACAATTTATTATATGAGACGGCATTGTATAAAGAAACAAACATTCACCATAACTAAAAACATACTTAGTACCGGATATCCGATCAGATATCCAAATCCGGCAGGTAAATTGGATACTGGATATCTGTATCCGATATCCGGCAAAATCAGTATCTGGTGCATCCCTAAGTTTAATGATATTCAATAGGCTCCTTTCTATTCTTACATACTAAATACACACCAAATTTGAAGTCTATTTCAATTTGTTCAGGAGATAGAGCATTTACAGACACACAGACAGAGACAGGTAGCAATTTTTTTTTTTTTTTCTAAAAATATGTTTTTCAGAAACTCCAGTGAAGTTTCATTTGGATATAAGTTTGTTTAGAACAGAGTGCACCTTCTGGTTGTGGAAAGTAAAAGTAACATATTTTGAAGAGCATGCACAGCACACTTGCTATACAGTGCTGCAGGTAGCAGTGACCCATATTGGATGTTCTTATAGACCATATTGCATCTTTAATTGAGTAGAGATTACCATTATTTCTGAATAGTAATTTCAGAATGTTTCAGAAAATTTCTTAAATTCATATTTAAGTCAACCTGTGGCTCGCAGACCACAAAGCTACCACTATTTTCATGCAGGATAATTTTCCTTATAATAATAACAGAAACTTTGTTATTAAGTAAAACAAATGTCACTTTTCAAATATTCTGAAGGTAAACAATTTTCAGGCAAAAAGGTTGTACCTCGCTACTGTGGAATCCTACTGCATCAAACAACTTATCTTTGGATAGGTTGAAAATTGGAGTTTTGTTCAAATATAGGTTTGCTTAGAAAAAAGTGTGTATCCTGAGTGTGGAAAACGGAACTAAAAGATTTTGCAAAGCAAGCTCAGCATGCCTACTATATGTGGATGCAGGTAGTAGGGACATATATTGGAAGTTCTTATGAAGCATTGTGCTACCTGGCAATGGAAAATAGAATTAAAGTATTTTGCAGTGTGTACATAGTTAGGTTACAATTTGATTTTTTTGCCACAGGATAAACATTATACATATTTTAATAATTTTATACAATAGCTCTTAAATTTAAATTTTATAAAGTAAGCTTTTAGCTAATGATCAAGCATTAATTTTATCCACATACAGCTGGATAATCAGTTTGAAAATGAAAAAATTTCACTCAGAATTTCAGTGTGAAAAAAATAAATAAATAAATAAATAAATAAATAAAATGTATAACAGTGATGTTTACAGTTAATTATCAACATATTAGAACAAAAATTACACAGTCGTCAAACACTTACCCCACATCCATTGCAGTTATTTCAAGCCTTTTCACTGCTAAATAACAAATTTTTTTTAAACTGATTTTATACACAGTCAGTGGATGCATATACAGTAAGACTCCTTGAAATCCACACAGCTTGCGACTAGAGATAGTGTGGATTTTAGAATTTTTGTGGATTTCTGGTCATTGCTTTGTTCACATTTTTAAACCACAACTTGAATGTAATTTACAATACAATCGAAATTATAATGAAACATACAATATAATAAAATATTAAAATAAATAATAAACTAAAATAATAAAAATAAAATTTAGATAATTTTTAGATGATTAAAATATTAAAAGCAAAAGTCAAATTAATTATCAATAATGTATGATTAAGTATTCATTATAAAAATAAAATGTATTTTTCCTAAATATTTCAATGAAATTTGCCTCATAAAGGTACATTACAAATTCACATCAAAATCATAAAATAAGGAAGCTTTATTTCAGGTTCAACCACACTTGATAACCAAAGAATCTGGATTAATACATAAATATATTTGGTAAGAAGATTGTAATTACTAATGATATCAGCAATATCTTGAATTTTTTCAGAAAAATTAATTTATTCTTCCTCCAATAAAAAAACATGAATACGGTTATATTAACAAAAATTACAAATTAAAATATATAATGGAATTGATATAAAATTTAAAAAGTCAAATTTTCTTTATCTGAACTTAATGTTTCATTGGTTACATCCATAAATTATGTGCAGATTTTAGAGAGTTGAAGATTTTAGTGTTGCAGATTTGAGGGAGTCTACTGTATTAGACAGAATTAAATTAAGGATATAAAATTATACAAATTTCATATTCACATGATTTTTGTAATTCTTGCTTACCAGGAAGTGAGTGAAAAATCTACTAGAAAATTCTATTTTTACATACACTAGTTGTGAACCTTTTATTTTTAATTTTTCTGTCAGAAATCTTGAGAAATATTTGATGAATTTTTCTTGAACTTTGGGGACATAAAAAATGTAATTATAAATGATTTGTAGTTATAGCAAATGACTATGTAGACAGATTCTGTAAAACATATTTATTTGTGTAAGAATAATATATTTCACAGAGAAATAAAGGTTTCTTTAAAAAAAATTCTAAAATTTTCTTTTGTTACATGAAGGTTTTTCAGCCAAATTTATCATTACTTTCAGGAAACTTGACACATTACAGTAGAAAAAATACTTAATTAGAAAACAGATACAATAGACTTCCTCAAATCTGCCACCCTAAAATTCAGAACTCTCTAAAATTTGCACATAATTTACGAATGTAAACAATGAAACATTCAGTTTAGATATAGGGACAAAATTTGAATTTTTTAGTTTTATATCATTTCCATACATATTTTAATTTGTAATTTTCATTAATATTACTGAATTCATGTTTTTTCATGAAGAAAGAAAATACTCAAGATATTGCTGATATCAAGGTAATCACAATCTCCTTACCAAATACACTATATTGCCATTAATTATGGGACACTTGCGATTTTAGACATTTTACTAAATATCTAAAAACATACATTAGGAATCATCTCGAAAATCTTAGTGTATAAATATAATAGTATACATCATACATCTCCGTGAAGATTTTTTACAGAAACTCCTTAGGGGACCGTCAACAAATTAAAAAAGAATGAATATCTTTTGTATAACCCTGTCAAAACTAATATAGCAAAAGCGCTCAAACTCTAGATTATGATTGAATGCCTTATTGGAATACACTGTGTTCATTTTTATGCAAATAGCATGCATACTCGCAGAGTAATTAAGGTTTTTATAAAAATGGCCCCAAATTTTTCTAAGTTTTTCTTTTATAATTTTCAGAGTTCTTAATATAAAATAATATTTTTTTCAGAAAATATGACAAACAACATTGCACACAGTACCCTGTAATTAGAATTAAAAAATAATAAAAATTGTATGAAAAATGAGTAGGTTTACTAAATAATTTTTTACTGCGCATGCGTCAAAGATATCAAAATTTCATTTGCATATTATGTTAGCTAAATGTATAGAGCAACTTTTGTAAAAGTCTCAAAATCATAACTTGAAAATTCTGAAAATAATCGTCAATTGAATAAGTTGAAAATCCGTTATTCTCAAAATGAAGCAAAAACAAGAGGGGTTGTATCCATATATTCATTGATTAATGTCAATATAGAATACACAATACGGGATGTTACAACTACTTTTGGATAAAATCCCTCATTTTTTTGCTTCATTTTGGAAACAACGGATTTTGTCCTTTTTCTATAGACGATTACTTTCAGAATTTTCAAGCTATAATTTTGAGACTTTTACAAAAGTTGCTCTATACATTTAGCTAACATAATATGCAAATGAAATTTTGATATCTTCGACGCATGCGCAGTAAAAAATTATTTAGTAAACCTACTCATTTTTCAGACAATTTTTATTATTTTTAAATTCTGATTACAGGGTACTGTGTGCAATGTTGTTTGTCATATTTTCTGAAAAAAATATTATTTTATATTAAGAACTCTGAAAATTACAAGGGAAAAACTTAGAAAGATTTGGGGCCATTTTTATAAAAACCTTAATTACTCTGCGAGTATGCATGCTATTTGCATAAAAATGAACACAGTGTATTACAATAAGGCATTCAATCATAATCTAGAGTTTGAGTGCTTTTGCTACATTAGTTTTGACAGGGTTATTCAAAAGATATTCATTCTTTTTTAATTTGTTGACGGTCCCCTATGGAGTTTCGGTAAAAAATCTTCACGGAGATGTATGACGTATACTGTTATATTTATAAACTAAGAGTTTCTAGATGATTCCTAATGTATTTTTCTACATAGTTAGTAAAATGTCTAAAATCGTGAGTGTCCCATAATCAATGGCAATATAGTGTATATATATGTCTTAATTAAGCTTTTTTGGTTGTTATAAAACTTATTTTATGACTTTGATCTGAATTAGTAATGTTTTACCTTTATAAGGTAAGTTTCATTGAATAATTTAGGAAAAATACTGTTAATCTTTATTATGAATATTTAATCATACATTACTGATTATTAACTTAATTTTTAAAATATTAAAAGCAAAGATCATCTAAATTTTTATTATTTATGTGTATTATTTATTTTAATATTTTATTATATTGTAGGCGACAAAATATCTGTTTTATGTAGGGTTTTTTTAATACTAAATTAGTGATAGAGGAAATAACGTCAATTTTCTTTCATTGGATTACTGACTGGAGACAGACTCCTCAATACATATGAAAACTTCTGCCAATCCAATTGGAATAGATGCAGAAGTCTCAACATTTAAGAAATATTGTAATCGTTTTGATTTTATTCGACATTTCAATGTTATTAAACTACATTAAGATATTTAGTTCTTTTATTTAAAAAAAAGTAACTGTATTAAATTTTTAAAAAGTCATGGCTGTAAACTACAAAAAAAAAAAAAAACATTCTATAATCGAGAAAATAAGAGAAATAAAATTATTATTATTATTATTTTATTTTATTTTTTGCCTTTCATTTTTATTTATTTTTCATTCCTATATATTAAATATATATATCTTTAAGTAATCTTAAAACATCAAAATTTATTTTGCATTAGTGAATCTTTTCATATGCAATATTTTATTTAAACATTTTAATGAATTTCTGCTGCTTTTGTATACAGCTAATATTCATATTATAATACAATTCTCTCAAATCAAAACAGGTCGGAACCAAGGGTTATATGAATTATACAGGGTGTTTCAAAATTATGTGTCAAATGTAAAGGCAGGTAGATTGAACTTAAATAAGCAGGTTTTGCAGGTGCAGAAATGCAGCATTTAGGCAAGTGAGGGCACTTTTAAATGTGACAGATGAATGCTCTTGGCTGGTTTGAATCGTCATTTCTCACACTGATTTTGAACAAGATGCATTGTTACACCAATGCAAAGCTTACCAACATGCATTTCATGTATGGAGTTGGACAAGGAAATGGATTGGTAACTCAAAGGATTTACATGGAACTATTGCCAGATAGGATTTGGCCAGATTATTGAACATTTGATTGTCTTCATGGGGAGTTTTGCACCATTGGATCATTTTATGCTTCCCAGCTTGATATAGGCACAGTAAGATATTGCAGGATTCTAGCAGTGGAAGAAGCAGCATTATGCACAGTAGAGGAAAATTCTTCATCAAGCCGAGAACTCTTGAACTTGAATTAGATATGAGACATTCCCTTGCTTAGCCTCATACATGAAATGCGTAATGGCAAGCTTCGCTTTGGTATAACAATG
This sequence comes from Maratus speculifer, assembly GCA_964019185.1. Classification (NCBI taxonomy): domain Eukaryota; kingdom Metazoa; phylum Arthropoda; class Arachnida; order Araneae; family Salticidae; genus Maratus; species Maratus speculifer. The sequence goes on along the minus strand of OZ025289.1, from coordinate 254,300,440 downwards.
CATCTTGCTTGGAATCCTTCAGGAAATTATATTTTAAGCCAGTGAAGTGCTTTTGTTCGCAGAACTTAACAGCACCCTCTAGTGCCTTAATGCTGCATTTCTGCACCCACATTCCTACACGAAATCTGTTTATTAGGTCCCTTCCACCTGCCTCTACATTTCTGACACATAATTTTGAAAACCGTGCAGAGTATTGTAGACTATATATCACTTCTTTGTTTGCATTCTAATATGTGGAGTTTATCTACAAATACATTAAACACATTGTAAATAAATAACTCAAAAATGAAAGAAAATGTTTTTTAGATTTAAAAAAAACATTCAATATAAGAAATACAGTTAAATAATATAAAAATACAAGATTAATAGAAAACATTTCTACTAAATGTATACTTATAGTGGTTTGCTTTAAAACTTTTAATTTATACTCTGCAATTGAATCCTAAAGCCTTCTAAGAGCAGACATGTATAAAACCAAAAACTTTCTGTTCATGTAAATATTGGATCAATTCTCTTCAAATTAATTTAATGTTTAATAAAATTACATGCTATATTATTTGACATGGATGAAATTTAAGTTTTTTATGCAATTCATGGATGTAATTCATGTTTTTTGAGCTAACTGTTGACGAAATTTGCATTTTTTATGCGATTCATTGACAAAATTTGTGTTTTTTATGCAATTTATGGATGAAATTTGCATTCTTAAGCAGTCTTTGGATGAAATTTGAGCTTTTCTGCAGTACTTTGTCAAAATAAGAGTTCTCTTAAAAAATCGAGCCAAAAATATATTAATCAGTGATTTTATTTTCCGCCTTTTCCTCATAAAAAATTTCTTCCATTGATAATTATGAGTTTTGAATAAAAATATTCATTTGTATGTAACTTATTAATTAGTATAAGTAAAAAATATTTCTGATTCATTTTAAATATGACGTCATTATTTATCTTACTCCATTAGCTACTGATATTCATACCCCTTGTATTTTTAATGACTGCTATAAAGTACCTGTTTTATTTCAACTATGACGTCACATTTTCATAAGTGAACCATTTTATTAAAAATATAATTCTTTTTCATTCTTTTTACTTTTAATTTATGTCACCATATTTTACACAAAAATTCCCATTAACCAAACAAATATCCTTGTTAAATATATTATAAAAAATACACCTTTAATTTTTATTTCAAACATGACGTCATATTTATTTTCTTATAATTTTTCGTGTGGTAGTTTTTTATTAAAAATTCATTGCCGCTGAAAAATTATTCCAATTTTTTATTTTCTTGGCAACAGGAAAGGAAAATGGTTAAATTTTATCTGAAAAATGCCTATTGATTTTGTATGAAAAATAATTAAATTTTGAATTATTAAGGAAAATATTTGAATAAAATAAATAAAAATTAGCCTATGTTCACTCCACTCCTATAATCTATCTATATGCAAAGATTCAAAGACATTAATCCATCTGTTTTGAAGCCAAATTCATTCCAATTTTTCGGACACATTTTCACATTTATAATACATATAAGGATTCTGTTAAAATAACATTTTATCTATTTTTTTATACTTTAAATTTTTTATTATTGGATTTTTATTTGTTTATTTCACAACAAATTTTTCACTTGCCTTATTTTGGGGATATGACATTTGGCTAGGGTTGCCGGAAAACTCTACCTTTGAAAGTACACCAACTTTTTTCCTACCAAAAATGTGAATACAATGTCATAATTTTTCAAAACCAAATTTGTAAGTTTTTGAAAGTATTTATAAACTTTTTTTCAATATTTTTATATTCATTATTAAAATATATTTTTAAATGTTTTTCTTTAAAAAACTAAATTAATAATCCAATAAGTGGCTTTGAAAATAACATTTTCATGAAGTTATGCTGCTGCAAAATCAAAAAAATATGACTTTAGCAGAAATTTTTTTTCAATTCTCGAACTTTTTAATATAGAACTTTAAAATGTACAAAGTTTCAATGCTAATTGTGAGCAACACCAAAGTGTTTTCCTTGCTAGTGAGTTATTGAAATGTTCAAGTTGGCGAAGGCCATACTGTTGCTGGAAACCTAATTGAATCACGTATAACACACATTTTTGAATCCATGTTTGACAAAAAGGTGTAAAAGGACAGACACAGTCACAGCCTTTGTCAAATGAGGTAATCTCTTGATAAATCCAGGACATAACAGAGAATGTGAAAGCTATTTTAATTTCTGATATAAAATCCATGAAATTTTCGCTTCAAACGGATGAATCAACTAATGTTTGTTGGTTGGATTTAGCAATATTAATGGCATTTGTTCTCTATCCATATCTGGATACTTTTCAAGAGAATTTACGTTGCGAGCTATTACCAAATGCAACAAGGACTGAAATATCTAAATTATTAGATGATTTTTTTAAAAATGAAGAATAGCATCTTACAGGAATTGGTGTGTACATAAATTGAGGAAAAGCTATGTATGGTTAATTAAATTAAAGAAAAAAAAGAAACCAAGGGGTGGAGCAGTTATCACTGCATACTTCATCAAAAAAGCTCTTCCAAAGAAGATAATTGCATTTTTTTGTGAAAGAAATACTGGATGAAACTGTTAAAATAATAAATTTAATAAAATCATGACCTAAGAATACCAGGTTGTTCAAACTCTTATGTAATGAAATGAAGAGTCGGCATCTTTACTTGTTGACACAGAAATACTGTGGTTCTCCTATGGTAAAAGTTTAATGAGACTCATGAGTGACAGTGATTTTGCTACAGGGAAGAAGTTGTGTGATGTTGCTGGTTAAAGAAATTGGTGTATTTGTCAGATATTTTTACAAAAGTTAATGATTTAAGCCTCTCATTTTAAAGAAAAGCAGTAACTGTTTTTGATGATATTGATAAAGTGAAGGAATTTAAAAAGAAACTAAAGTCAATCAAAAACAGAAGCCTCATAGATAGAAGACATCAGATACAGTAATAAGATCAAAGTTTGAAACTGAAAAACCAATTTCAGATTTTTGGTGAACACTAAAAGACGAATTTAAAACAATATAAGATAAAGCAAAACTTTTTCAACTTAGTCATTAAAACAAAATACAGATCAGATCTCCATGCAGATGGATATAATCTCATTGAGCAAATCAAAACAGCCTCATGCTTTTCATTAAATTTCTCTTTTATGAAACTAAATAAAAATTTGTCACAAATGCCAAATAAACTAACAAATTGTGAATTTATGACATTTGTGTTGAATTTATTTATTTATTATTTTATATGTGTGTGTCTTGTAATAGAATGGGAAATTAGGACAGAAAAAAAATATTTAAATAAATAAATAAATAAATTGAAATGTAATGTCCTACAAGCTTACATGATGGAACTACCTTGCACATCAATGCTATTTTGTTATTCTATTTATTTAGTACATTATATAGTTGTAAGATAAAATATAGTGCTTCATATTGAATTTTCAATTTCAAAAATGGTCCATGACTGAAACAGTTTGAGGACTTCTGCACTAAACTGATGCAGGGTTCATACAGAGTTGGGAAGAAAAAATCCAAGGAGTACATAAAAAATCCAAGGAGTCCAAATAAATTTTAAGGACTTGCCACTTTTGTTGTTATTTATGTGGCATGCACTTGCACAGCCCCAATTCCACAGGGATTCCACGAGTTACTTCCCACAAGATCGGGGGCAGTATCCGCGGTCTTCAGACAAAATCGGTGATTTATCTGCGATATTTTAGCAAAATCGGTGATTTTTTGCAATCTTTTGTCGCAATCGGTGGTTTTTCTGCGATCTTATGACGAAACCGGTGTTTATCCGTGTTTTTTTTTTTTTTATGAAGACGATTTTTAGACAAAAATTTGCAATTTTACACGATCTTTTCTCCAAAACAGTGTTTTATCCCCGCGATCTTTTGACGAAATCGGCATTTTTTCCGTGATATTTTGATGAAATCGGCCGTTTTTTCAATGACCTTTTGACAAAATATTTTTAAGCGATCTTTTATCGAAAACGGCGTTTTTTCTGCGATCTTTTGACGAAACCGGCATTATATCCGCAATCTTTAGACGAAATCGATGTTTTCCCACGGTCTTCAGATGAAATCAGCATTTTATCTGCGATATTTTGTGAAATTTTTTAGGAATAACAAATCCTGTTTATTTCTCAATGCCTCTAATTATTCATTAACACCCAATAGAAGATTTAAGCTTTCTTAAACTTTATTTATTAAAAAGAATAATATAAATATTAAAGATAACTTTATTAATATAATTTATGTTTAATATAAACTTACCTTGTTTTTTTCCCTTTTGTCCTTAATTTATTTCAAGAAGATTCGATAATTTATTTCCATTTAAACATCGTTTCTATTTGTTTACATCCATTCACATAGTCAAACACCAAAGTCCATTTAACGTGCATTGAAGACATGGTTCATTCTCCTTTCGCCAGATGGCGGTAGCTGATTCCTTGAATACATTAGCAGACGTAATCAGCTTTGACAAATCGTGATTGACCGAACGTTCTGGAGTGAGAGGGTGTGTCAGCACGTGTGCCTTTTGTGGGCGTATTTAAGGATTTCAGTTTTCTCCTCATGGTTCTTCACCTGTCATATCTGTTATGTTCTGTTAAAAGTTTTTAGTCACGTCAGTGCTTATAATGGAAGTGTCGCTGGAGTACGATATTATTAAAGTGAAGCTGCTAGTTTTTATTGTGTTCGTAGACTTTTAATGTTTCAATGATCGTCAGGAGGATTGACATTTTTGCTTTGTAAATCTTCGACAGTTTTTAAAGGAATGATTGTGAAGTTTAGTTTACGACAAGTTAATTCTGTTTAAAGAAGCTTTCAAATATCGGCAGCGTTGTTGAGTGTCATTTAAAAGTTTTCTTTATGAGAGCTTAGAGTAGTAATTTTTAGTAACGTGGTTTGTTTCTTTAATGATGCCTAGATTCGTTTAAAAGTCTTGCCAAGTAAGTCCTGGGAATATATATGTTTAGCCTCATTAGATATTTATTTATTTTTGATATGATATAGTTTATTATGGAATTAAGTAATATACAGATTGTTGTTATGTTTATTGTTTGTCTTTAATTTTTAATAAATGATTTTAGTTATAAATGGTTATCTTTATTTTTGTCTTTACCAAAAATATTTATTTATTACTAATTACACTGAATTAATCTTTACAATAACTATTTAATTTCTTTAAAGTTATTGTTTAACATCGAGTCAGGTTATGTTGTGAATCAGCAATAAACGCTTTTCGCTGTTTAGCTTGCTCTGCTATTTAGTTTTAATGTTGGCCATTACTTTTGTAATGGCTAACAAAATTACCGTTTTTTGCGCGATCAGCACAGGAAATTCGCGTTTTTCTGCAATTTTTTGACAAAGTTTGTTGACAAAAACAATGATGAAATCGCCATTTTTCCATGAAATATTGACGAAATTTGCATTTCTCCGCGATTGTTTTTTCGATGCGCAAAACCGTACAAGTTGGCAACTATGCGGAACTGATAACCCAATTTCCAATTTTCGGAAGAGAATGCCTTAAATTTTCGAAAATTTCGGACGAGAATCACCTCTGAATCCACCGTTATCAGCAAAATTGAGGATGATGAATCGTATTATTTAGAAGAAATCAAAGTTGTATATGTAGCTGTGAAGGAATTAAACAGTGTAATCACTTTTTGAAATTAGAAGCTCAGAGGTGTGCCTGGATTATTCTTACTTTGTTTGTCTAAGTAGTTCTAAGTACTACTTGGGAACGTTTTCATTTCTAAGTAGTTTCTAAAGAGTCTGTACGAACCCTGTGATGATAACTCAGAATATCCATAATTAGCTGATTTACCTCGCATTGCCTAGGTCAGTGATGATAACCTTAAACAGTATACCTAAAATCCAAAATCTGTTAGTTTCATTTTCTATCACTAGGAGTACACTCTGTTCTAAGCAAACTTCTATCTGAATGAAATTGTGTTAATCAACCTATCTGGAGATTAAATAACACAGTAGTTCGATTTAATAGAACTCAGACACATCTTTAATATTAAATCTTATAGTTCACTCTTTAATAACTTTGGCTCCAATCATCGAATTAGACAAAATTGAAAAAACAAAATTTCCTACTCTGTGCTTCAAATTTTGCCAATTTTCATCAAGATCTAAAGATTTTTTATGAGGATCCAAAACCCCAGTTTTATCACTTTTCTTTTGCGAAATAAGATGAAAGAAGAACATTTCAATAATGACCCAAAATAGGAAACATTCAGCGATGAGTAATGGCTTGTCTGAAAGCTTTTAATTTAATTTAGGAATGTGTCTTTTAAAGAAAGTGTAAAAAAATATCCAATATTAAGGAAATGGCAAACATTTAAAATTTACATAGAGATATACCTTCTATAATACATATAACATTATAGAAATCCATCCTTTTTCATTTTCTAATTCAATCATTCCTTTCATGTTGCTACACTCTAAACATACAGTACAATAATTTCAGAAAAATGGATAATACACATACTTTGTTGTTATAAATCTTTAAAAATTCAGATTTTTCTGATGTATTTTTGAAATTGATATAATTGTAAACAAAATGCATATTTGTTTTGTTCTCATCACCTCTTGGCGTTGGCACGCATCGTACTTTATTCATTGCTCCGCAGTGGTCACCAAGTGCTCGCGTTTACGCATGGTTTTCGATGCAGGAATCGTCAGTTACATCGAATTCGTCCCATGTGAAGGTGATCGCTTCGCTCTGCTCCGATAACTAAGGCCTGGAGGAAATGTACTGTGCAGGATTGATTCCTCCCAAGATTTCAAGCACCGTAAATAAAGGATTTTTTTGTAGAGAAAATGAATAGAATCTATTTTGCTGTGAGTGCCGATGTTGTTTTGTTGTTCTCTCATATTGTGTCTTCCCAAGGAGTACAGTAAGAGATTTCCTTTTTTCTCTTTCAAGACATATTTAAGACTGACCTTTTTTTGGAAAAACCAGTGAGAAGATGAGCCTGATGGTTTATTTCAATAGGATAATTTGAGAAACTTTTTTTTTTATTGTAGTGATTATACAGTATAAATATTTATTTAAGCCCATCTTTGTACCACGTGGCCGAAACATGATGCAAACCAGCAATAGTAATCTTCTTAATTTCCTTCGGTGACAGAAGTTTCATTTGTAAGTTACAGGAAATAAATTTTCAGTAAATGCAAGATTATTTAGTTGTATTTATTGTATTTTCCTGTGTATTGTCAGGGATATTGTATATTTATATTTCATGTGCCCAAGAAAAAATGCATTTTAATTTTAAAAGATGAAACACTTTACTATAATTGTGCCAATATAACACCAAATGAAATTTAATTTTGCAAGTTGTAAAATCAAGACTACAAAACTTGAGGCTTTTTACAAAAATCAGGTTAAGTATTATGCCTGGTTAATATTCCATAATTTAAAATGTGTGAAGTATTCACTAAAAACATGAATGATGCTATTTTTTTTTAAGAATAATGTATACCATAAAAGAAGTAAATCACATATGTTAAAGCACATCAAACTAACTCTCCTTCAGATTCATATAACTATAAGGATGGAATTTTTTTAATTGAAATTCCCTTTTTCTTATGTGATAAAAATAAAAAAATTAGGTACATAAGTGTGTTTCTGATGAGCTGACTGTTACAAGTTAAATTCATTAAAAAAAAAAAAAAAAAAAGAATAGGACAACTAGCACACATGTTGATTACTGAATATTAACTCATTAGCAATAAAAAAAAAATAAAAATAGCTCAATATTTTTTTCTGGTAGTTCCACAGTGGAATTAGATGATCACAAAAAGATAAATGCATAAATAAAGCACAAGTTAATAGATAGTATGTAATTGAACTATTATGCACTTAAACAGTCCTTATGTTTGTTGCCGACTGCAGTTTTTGGCAGGTGTTTGAGAATTGACTTAGGATGCTTCATAGGACTTTAAAGGCTGTTCTTAAAACCAAAGGAGCAAATTTATAACAAAAGTTTTAAATAATTTTGATTCTAAAATTACTGGAACTGGCAGATATTGTTATTCAGAAATTATGTAAATGAAAGACGGTTTAAACTTTTTTGATGAATGCAAAAGATTTTTCAGAAAATGCCATCAAAGATGGTGTTGTGAATAGAATTTCTAGATGAAAGGAGAAAAAACAGCCAAAGAAAGAAGAAAAATTGGTTGTCACTAGTTGACAAAATTTACTTCATCAAAAAATGGAAAAATCATTTCAATTCCAAATCGCTTTAATAGCCAGCCCTGCCAATAGTGTGCCTTTACATTTAAAAATAAGTTAGTAAATGTGTCATAAATTTCAGGCTTGTTGAGCAGTTGAGAACTGCCTTAAGCTAGAGAAACATAGGTACATAGTAGAAAAATTCAAGGGATCCCTCCAGGGTTGGGTTTTGGTCAGAAGCTGGTTTTTAACATGACAAGTATCAAAAATGGGTTTAAACCTTCAAAAACATGTAATGCACTTTAAAACATTTTAAGAACAAGAGGGAAACATTGAATAAGTCTTAATGATTTAAGTAATTTTTTATTTAACATTAATTACTGTAATTTAATCCTTCTATAGTAAAAAAAAAAAAACTAGCCTTAAAAGGAATAACTCCTGGAATGATACTGATGTGTAAGATTTCCGGAAATAATGGTTCCGGGTGGACCACTCCTTCCATGAGTCGAATAGACCAATCAGGAATGGGCTCCGTCTATGCATCGCAAAGCGATTCCAACCGGGATTGCAAAGCAATAAGGATAGGGCATGTTTACAAACAAATGCTTCCTTCAACCAATCTGTTAGTTACATTTTTGCTTTCACGATCATTACAGGAATCTTCATGGCGACGTGGACTAATCATACAACAGAGTTTTTAATCGCAGGCAAATCAGACCTATGCTAGACCAATCAGATCGCTTTGAATTCTTGGGTATCATAGGAGTCTTAAAGACGAGCAGGAAATTATTGTGGATTCACAGTAATTTTGTCCACAGTGACGTCGGCTGCAATTTCCTTATACTGCAGCAGAGTGTTACATCCTTGCCCGCTTAATCGAATATTACAGAAATACTACATTATGCTTGCCCGCTTAATCGAATATTACTGAAATACTACATTTATATGCTTGCCCGCCTAATCGAATATTACTGAAATACTACATTTATATGCTTGCCCGCTTAATCAAATATTATTGGAATACTACATTTATATGCTTACCTGCTTAATCGAATATTATTGGAATACTACATTTATATGCTTGCCCGCTTAATTGAATATTATTGAAATACTACATTTATATGCTTGCCCGCTTAATCGAATATTATTGGAATACTACATTTAAATGCTTTTCCGTTCAATTGAATATTATTGAAATACTATTTTTATATGCTTCCCGCTTAATCAAATATTATTGAAATACCACATTTATATGCTCCCGCTTAATCGAATATTATTGAAATACCACATTTATGTGCTTGCCCGCTTAATCAAATATTATTGAAATTAATCGAATGTTACTGAAATACTACATTTATATGCTTGCCCGCTTAATCAAATATTACTGAAATACTACATTTATATGCTTGCTCGCTTAATCGAATGTCACTGAAATACTATATTTATATACTTGCCTACTTAATCGAATGTCACTGAAATACTACATTTATATGCTTGCCCACTTAATCGAATGTCACTGAAATACTACATTTATATGATTGCCCGCTTAATCGAATGTCACTGAAATACTACATTTATATGCTTGCCCGCTTAATCGAATATTACTGAAATACTACATTTATATGCTTGCCCACTTAATCGAATATTACTGAAATACTACATTTATATGCTTGCCCGATTAATCGAATATTATTGAAATACTACATTTATATGCTTGCTCGCTTAATCGAATGTCACTGAAATACTATATTTATATACTTGCCCACTTAATCGAATGTCACTGAAATACTACATTTATATGCTTGCCCGCTTAATCGAATATTATTGAAATACTACATTTATATGCTTGCCCGCTTAATCGAATATTATTGAAATACTACATTTATATGCTTGCCCGCTTAATCGAATATTATTGGAATACTGCATTTAATGCTTTTCCGTTCAATTGAATATTATTGAAATACCATTTTTATATGCTTCTCGCTTAATTGAATATTATTGAAATACCACATTTATATGCACCTGTTTAATCGAATATTACTGAAACGTTACATTTATATGCTTACCTGTTTAATCGAATATTATTGAAATACTATATTTATATGTACTTGTTTAATCTCCTATAGTAAAAAAAAACTACTCTTAAACAAATCTCAAGAAATGACTCCTGGAATGACGCTGATGTGTAAGGTTTCTGGAAATAACGCGTCCGGGTGGACCACACCTTCCATGAGTCGAATAGACCAATCAGGAAAGATTCCAGAATTCAGTGTACAGAAAATAAGGTATCACAAAGCGATTCAAACCAAGATTGCAAAGCAATACCGAACGGAATCGTGAAGAGATTCCATGGGGTATATGCGAGCGTAGCAAGCAGGGGTAGCCTACAACTTGGAATCATGAAGTGATTACGCAGGGGGTTGGCAAGCGTAGCGAGCAGGAGGCGGAGCCCCCCTAGTAATTTAAAAAAAATTTAAATTAAAATAATTTATATTGCAGTGAAACTTTTTTTTTTTAGAATGTTCAAACAGAAGAAAATGATTTTGTACAGCTAATAATCTGGATCAATTTTACCCTGCAGCATCCTATAGCACATAACCAATTTAGCACATTTATTTACATCCAACAATTTCTGAGTTTAGAATGTATGAAGCCAAAGTTAGAAAATACTATCTCAATTGATGCTGAGGCAGGGCTTGATAGCAGAGGCATATAATATACAATACAGTAATGGTGAATTTTTAATATTACATCTAATATTGTATAGGTGTGATGGATATTTAATATGAAATTTTACAGTGTAGTATTTGAGGTTTCTGAAGAGGTTTTTGACAAGAGGTTTTTGTCAAGATGGTTTAAACCAGATAAAACCGCACACTGTCAAAAACTTGCCAACCCTGGATCACTGTGTATAAAGCATAGGCTAAGAACTAGTCTGTAGGCCATCTCTGGATACATAGGTCAAGGTGCCAATCTGTTGATATGGGGTCACCAAAACTCTTGACATACACTGATGAATCAATGCTTCTGTAGGTTTTTGATTGGGGCAAGGATTGGTTAGGCCAGTGGATTGAGTTCATCTATTAATTAGCTGTGTTTGATTGCTTAGTTGAAGTTGGTTGATAAAGTCCCTGAAAGGATCTGAAAGAGTTGTTATATATCAAAAAACTGCAGGAACCTCGTAAAAAAAATAAAGCTCAATCTAAAAAGGTTACAGAAAAAAATTGGCAAATAATTTCAGTCTAAAAAAGTGCGTAGAAAAGCAATGAAACCAGATTTGTTGTAAAACTCAGAAAGGCATTTTAGTTTGAAGGTTCTGATTGAAAAGTAACAGAACTTGAGGGGTCAGTTTAAGAGCCAAGTATGAGCCAAATTCCATTTCAGGGGAGTCATTGATAAACCTGAAAGATCCAAGTCCAAAGTAAGCACAAAATCTTAAACATGTACAATTCAACAATATACTATCTGCATGGTTTAAATCAACTGACACAATGTTCCTTTTTTACAGTAATTATATAAAATAAAAATTATTACGTTAAATGAGTCATGTAGAAATGTTAATCCAGAACAATTCCACAACAACCTGACTACATTAATGTTATAAGAGATACTTTACTATATTAGGCTAAAATATTGAAAACTGATTATTTCTATCAATATAGAAATAATTGTCTCAAAATGTGAAAAGTTCTATAAAATCAAATGAAAATTAAAAAGAAAGAAAAAAAAAACGAGTTTAGAGGTACAAAGATACATACATAGAAGTATGTTCTTACCAAATTTTGTAACTCACTGTGCAGCAGTTTATTCAGAAGTGTCAACAGACTTTCATACACATACATATACACACTTCTTTCCTTATTATTATAGATATTTGATTGTCTTTATTGTATGTGTTATCTTTTATATTAGACTACTAAATTATACAGAAAAAAAAGTATCATTTGCACATGCACAGTTAAAAATAATTTCATACAAATTGCACAGATTTTATCAAGCATTTACTATATCTGCATTCTAATTGCAACTATATTTCTAGTGCACTTTGTTATGTTTCTTGAAATAGGTGATAAATTTATTTGAAAACTGAGCATAAGAAAAAATCTTTAGTATTTTAAAGAAATCTTTATAATGCTATGAATATACCAGTTATTCTTACAGAAATATTGTTCAGCATCAACATAATCATTGTGCTACAGCTATAAAACTTTTTCTATACATAATGATTTGTTTTATTCAATCTGTTGTTATTATCCTATTTGCTCAGATGATTTCACTAAAAAGCATAAAGTCAAGCACTTTCTTTACATCCCCAAAATTTGAGAACAATCTGTCAAATATTTCTAGCAAAATATTTAAATTTGAAAATGTCAGGAAACTCCAAGATAGTGAACATGAAACAAGTTAAAAAAAAAAAAAAAAAAAAAAAAAATGTAAAAATATGCTTTTAAGGTATAGCTTTAAAAATGAATCTGAATAGTGAAAAATAAAAATATAACAAACTTCATAATTTGTACATTAATTATTAATTATTTTATTTTGAAAATTATTATTTTCATATTCTTGAATTTTGAACTAAAGATAAATGTTAGACTTTAATTAATATTGTCGTATTCAAAAATTAAATTCTTCAACTCTGAAGTAGCACAATTTTAAAGTAAATAAATGTAGATTTGGAAATAATATAATATAACCATTTAAAAGTTAATCACTGAAGCTCTGAAATCATATTAATAAATTTCATTAATATAAAAATCAAAAGCAGTACTTAAAAATAATTTACATAGAAAGGTAGTAGTATTGCAGTTACATTTTAGAAGTTATTTTTTTATAACTTTTCCAAAGTAACTAAGTTTCAAAAGATCCTCTTAGTTTAATTCACAATTAATATAAATACACACAATAAATATCCAATTTAATTATTCATTTTATTATTTATTTTATCATTTATTTGTTGTTTATTTAGAATTTTATTTTATCCTAGATTTTAAGTGATTTATTTTATTTTGCTATTCTATAGAAAATATGGTAAAATGAGTAACAAAATATATATTTCTAAAAAATAAATATACAGAAATTACCAATTTTTTCCAACTGTCTTGAAACAAATTTTGAATTTTCCCATAATCTAGCTCTGAAACATTTTGAAAGGACTGTAGCACTGTATAACGCAGCAAAACCCTTGTTTTCGATTGAAAGATATTCGATTAAACCTAAAACAGAAGATCCATAAAAAAGAAAATCAAAAATCAAATCAAATTTGATCTCTTGACTGCTAGGCTTAATTTTGCTGGTGAATGGCCTTCAAGTACTGTCCTGTGATAGAATCAAGGTCATTACTACTCACCTTTGACCAGTGCCTTGTTATATCAGTTGCACATCACAGACTTATCCAGTACAAATATCTAATCATTACTGTTTAGTGAACAACATACAGGATGTACATAATGCTTGTTAAATTAGTGAAATGAGAAAATGTACGTAAAATACATCCTGGCAATCAAGAAGTTAATAAATTTATTAAAAATTTGCCGTTAATGAAATTAAAATTTTTTTTGGTGTTTTCTAAGTCAATAATTTAAAGAGTTTATCTATTTGATAGACTTGCAGTTTATGTGCTATAAGATGAGAAGATGGTTTATTTTCTGTCATTTTGTTTGCATCTAAAAGAAAACAAAAAGAGAGAGAGAAAGAATGGAGGAATAAGTAATCTATTGAATTTAATCATTAAAAACACAGAAGATTAAATTAGCATAATTTTCAATTTTTATGTTGTCTTTGCTATTGACCTATGCAATATTTTCCTAAATGTAAAGAAGTGTAATTTTTACAATATCTTTAAATTTTTTTATCCATGCAGGGATTGAATTTTAGGACAGAAGGCGGAATTTGTACCCAAAATTTTGAAATCCCGCCAAAATGAACATTGTGAGCAGGAAGTTCCCATCCAAAAAATTCCATAGTTTTCCAAAAAATTTTGTTTTTTGGAGGGGGAGTCGACTTATATGCGGGTTTTTAATTTTTCCTTATTTTTAACAACATAAGTTGGGGATCGACTTATATGCGAGTATATACGGTACTTTTAAAAGTTAACAATTTTCAATAAAGTTTATTGCAAAAAATATTGTATGATATGAATATATATTAGTTGCCATTTGGCAACACTACAAATTAAGTTATGCTTTAGGCCATATTGCTACCACACTATTTAAAATAATGTTTCTTTCTTCTTCTTAACATAACAATTTTATTCTAGTGCTTTGAGATTTGTTATTTTAAGATATACTTTATTTATCGATAAATAATAAATTTCAAAGATATTATCAAAATCTGGAGGCAGTTTAATCCATTTTAAACAGCTTGCTTTAAAAATGTCATTAAAAAAAAAAAATCCTCTTAATTTTAACAAAAGTGCAAAATACAGATTTTTTTTTTTTTTTTTTTTTTTTTTTTTTTTTTTTTTTTTTTTTTTTTTTAAAGGAACATTTTAAAAAATTTGAGTTTTTAAAAAATTTTAAATTATTGTATCATAATTCACTAAATCATATTGTTATATTAGATAAAATATTTCTTTGTTTCTTCTCCTCATTAAAATCTGCTTCTTATTATATCTGAACTTGCTATAAATTAGTTTGACGGAAGTATAATAAGTAATATTAAGACATTTTAAAAATGAATACATACATTTTGAAATTCTTCCAGCATTTCGAAAAATTCTGGCTACATCTTGATTAAGAGATGGATCAGAAATATTTAAACATCCAAATGTGGCTTGAATAAGGCTTATAAAAAACAAAAATAAAAATTTAGTTTAAATAGCTTTACAAAATATCAGATATTTACTTCTATTTTGCATTATTGAAAAAACAATATAAAGATAAGAGAATTCTGCTTGAATTTATATGAAACATTAAAAGAAAAGTCAGAAAATAAATTAGCCTTGGTAGTAATTTTTATCACTACAGTAACCATGCATATGTCTAGGAGATGTATTTCATTTAATTTTTTAAGTCAATTAATTTATTCTTTCACCTTAATTTTATTCACTTATTTTATAAGACCTTCCTAATTTCTAATAAACTATTATAACTAAAAAGTAAAATGATTTACTAAAAAAGGTGCAGTAAATTTTTTATTAATATTTTCCTGTTACAAAATGAACTGGTCTTTAAAATTTAAAAGCTAAAGATGTTAAAATCATGTGTAAACAGAAATGATTCCTCAGATCTTTTAATCACTACTGCGATGGTTTTCAAAGGATATGGTTTAGTTGACAAGTCGCATCCACTTTGCTATTTATAAACCTGCTGGAAAAGGGAAAAGGAACAGTCTATTATTTGATGGAGATGTCCATGAAATTGATTTGTTTCTATGCTGAAGAGTTAAATATGCAAAAAGTAGAGATATCTTTAAAATGTTAAACCAAATATGAGGTATGTCGTAGGTTAAAGTGTCATTACATACTCTATTACTTTTACTTAAAATTTCTGATGATTCTCCAATTCTCAAAGTGTAATTTTTTATGTAGGTATAATAATTCTTATGTTCTGGAAATATATTTTTTAATTTTGTCGCTGATTTAATCTTGAAAGTGCCATAGATGGTCGTTTAAATTTGAAATCTCGCATGTGCTCCCAAATCTTTTTTTAAATTTTTGACGTCATACCTATGTAACTGAACTCATTTTGTTCCATTTTAATTGGAATAGAATGGACACCTGCAATTTTGTTGTTAGATATGGGTTTGATTTTCCTTTGGATTAAATCTTTTAATTTTGTTGGAGATTTAGCTATTAAATTAATATCAAATTTTCTTAAGGCATATCTTATTCTTTCATATAATCTTGGTAGATAATCAAAGGTACAGATTTCAAGTTCTTTCATGTTTATTATTTCTTTTTGATTTTGCCACTTTAGTTCACAAATTTATTTATGTGCTGAGATGAAAATCTGTTACTTATCACAATGCGTTTAATTATATCAATTTCATTTTGCACATACTTTTTACTGCAAATATACTGCATACTAAAAGCCCATTTTATATAAAATCTGTACACAGTAAGTTTACATTTGAAAAGGGAGTTAGAGTCATAAAAGATAAACATCATTTGATCATCAATGCTTTCTGTATACTCTTCACTCTATATTCCCTTCATCCATGTTTCTTATCAGTTCTGTATCCATATATGGTAAAATACCTTCATTTTCAATCTCTAGAGTGAATTTAATGCTTGTGTTTGTTTCATTAAATTTCACTACAAATTCCCTTAAAGTTTATATGTCATGACCTCAAGCAATTAACACATCATCTAATCATCTATATATCGGATCCATACTATTGGCTTTAATTGAAATTTTTCCATAACTTGATTTTCTATAGATCTAAACTTTAGTTTTGTCATTAAACTTGAAATTCCTATTTTTCAAGTAAACTATTATACTTTATACCATTGCCCAGGTCATTGCCATGCCTATTGCCATGGGCATTTCTTTTATAAATCTTTTCTATTTTCATCCAATTTCTCAGAGAAGCAATTTAAAATTGCACAACAAAACAAAAAAGAAAACAGAATATATTAAAAAAAATGTCCATAAAAATGTTTCTGGAAATAATAAAAATTATTATTTTTTCTCTAATGAAATGTATCATCATAAGCAAAAAAGAAATTTTTTATGCTAATTTTTTGTATTTCCATCTGGCTTACATAGATGACAATTCAAAACTACAAAAGGTGAGAAAATATGAAAATTAATAAATAAATAAAGAAATAAAATAAAAATAAAGAAATAGTAAATATTCATATTTTTTAAATAAACGGTGCCCTACAGAGCCAAAAAAAAAAGAGCATTTTTATATATTATATATATACAGTAAACTCTCGCTATAATGATATTCAATACAACAATAACTCCCTCTGCTACAATAATATTTCGTGCTCTCGGTGAATTTGCATATAAACTAATGTTAATCTCCCCTCAATATTGTGGTATTATCTAAAACAATAAACCTCTGTAAAATGATTTTTCGTTTTAAATTTCAAAGTCATTTTTTTCCCTTTTTAATGATATTTTAGTTTCTGTACTGGAAAATAAATCTTATAATCTTTTGCCATTTTTTCCTGTCTATTCTGACAACAGAAGAAAACTCATTGTTGATATTCAACTTATCCCTTTAATGCAAGAATGACTTTTGTTCAGATTTCGAAATTGGTGAAGACCATTTCTAAATAGATGAGGGACATGTGATAGTAAGTTGAAATGTACATGTAGTCTCACTTTCAGCACTGGGGACTTTCACCAATAAGGATGGAGAACGAGTGACTTCCATCAAGTGAAGATGGACATCTACTCATGGAACAGGTGCAAAATCATTTGGTTTGGTCATCTTCACTTTGCCAGAAAAAGAGGAGGAGGGGAGATATTGATGAGTGGTGCACTGAAAAGTAAGTTTGAATCTTTTAGAAGGCATGTGGAATTGGATAATTTTATAGTCTAGCAATTTTGAGTTCTTAATGCAGCAATTAATTTTTGATTTTCTCCCTTTCATGAGCATATTTTTTCAGAAGATGACAAGGCAAAAGGAAATATACTTTCAAAATAATTTGAATGTTGTTAATGATATTGATGAAGGAATGAAGAATATTGATGCATATAAGAAATGGATTATCGCAGTCTATGGTTGCAACGTTCCTAAAGAAGAGGAAGTATATTGAAGATGCTGTCAATTCAATTGCAATTAACTCACAGAGAAAATAGACTAACAGTTGTGACAAATAAAAACATCGATGCTACTGTTTTAAAATGGTTACAAGAAATGAGGTAAACAAATGTCCCAATAAATGGACCCTTGTTATGTGCACAAGCATAGAAATTTCCAGTAATGCTAGGGAATGAAACTTTTAAAATTAGCAATGGTTGGCTAATGCATTTTCCGGATCGTCGTGGAATAACTTTCCAGGAAGTTTATGGAGAGAAAAATATTCCTATTAACCCTTTAAGTGGCCTAACTGGGTTTTCCCGTCACATAACTTTTAGAAACAATGGCTGATTTAACACAAAATCAATATTAAAATTAATTTTTTGAAGTGAATAAGATAAATATGTAAGTTCGTCAAATAAAAATTTTCATACCGATACCTTTTATAAATTGTTAAACATGAATGGAATTATTTGCTAGCCTGTTAAAGGGTTAATAATGCAAATTAATCGCGGAAGAACAAGATGAAAAAAATCTTTAAATAGTACGCTCCAGAAGATGTCTATAATGCAGATGAAGCTGTGCTGTTTTTCCAACTTCTACCTGATTGAACATTGGCATTCAAACATGAAAAGTATTTTGGAGGGAAGAAATTGAAACAGAGACTGATTCTTCTTCTGTGGACAAATAGACAAGAACATGTAAAATTGAACCTCTCGTTATCGGTCACTCATTGAAGCCAAGGTGTTTAAGAATGTGAAAATTCTTTCCATGGAATATAAAGCCAATAAAAAGGCTTGAATAAATTCTAAATTATGTTTTGAATAGTAACAAAAGTTAGATAAAGAAATGAAAAAGAGAAAAACGAAACCATTTTTTAGTAGATAATTGTGAGCTCATACCTGATTTTCAAAACTATAAAATCTTGAAATTGTTTTTTCCCCTCTGTCAACTGTACTGCAATTTTGCAGCCTCTATGTATGGGTTAAGTGTATGTAAGTATTATGTATGGATTCAGTGTTTTAAAGGATATTGCAGAAAACGGTCAGTAGAAAGAGATGATTTGATAGTAGTATTTGAAAGTAGATTTGATGTTTGTAAACGCTGAAAATAAAATAGGAGACTCTTTCAAAGCTGTAAATGTAAAAGAAGTGTGTGGCAATGTTGCTGGAAGTTGGTGGAAACTAACAGAAAAAAAAAAAAAACATTTGCAGTTGTTGGAAAAAAGGTTGATTTTTTGTGCCATGGAAGATAAGAAATTTGATTGTGATGAAATTTCCATACACAGTGATCTTTCTGATGATCAAGAATGTATTTTGAACCTTCAAAAATATTTATCTCAACTTGATGAAAGAAGTGAAAGCGATAAAAAGTCTGGAATTAGTGTGGTAAACTATTTAACAGAATATGACAACTTTATTGTTTTCGCAGGAGTTATTGATGAAGATATTCTCTCTGAAACTACTGATGAAATAGAAATTAATGATAAAGAATATGAAAATGATGATGATACAGGTCCATAATATTCCTTATTGTCATCTTAGGAAGATCTTCAATCTGTGAAATTTCTACAGGCAATTTTTTCAAATTTTTCATTTTCAAATGAAAACTATTTTTGCACACTAGGCTCAATGCATACCTTGTTGGTTAATTTGACAGTTAAAAATGAATAAGCAACTAAAATGATGGATTATTTTCAATAAAAATGGTTTTCATATATGTGAAAATTTCTGTGAAAATTCAGAAGATAATCTTCTGAATTTATTTATTTATTTTATAATATTTATCCATTACTATTAACACTCTGCTACATAATTTCTTCTAAATATAAGTTTTTAAGTACTATAGGCTTTAAAATAAAACAAAAACCTTATTAAATGTTCAAAATATGCAGGTCCTCGATATAGCAATATACCCCTCTACAACAATTATTTATTTGGTCCCTAAAATATTGCTGTAACGACGTTTTACTGTATATTCAAAAGTAACTGAAAAAGAGTGCTCATTCATTATACTCAGATGTTTTAGGCAAATCAGAAAAATACAAACAGATAGTGATACAAATCTCACAGTAACATGGGGAGGGAGGAGTTCGAAAGATAATGTATGATATCGAAAGGGGGTTCAAAATTAACAAAAAATTGATAATGTTATATATGCATAGCCCCTTACTTCACTGCACTAAATGTGTTAAATATGTGAACTTCAGGAAAGCTTACTCAAAAATATAAAATATTTTTAAATGTTACTGAATGATGTCCAGAAAATTTGAATTAAGATTGAAATTTTTTAATAGTGTTACATCTGATGAAAATCTTCTAAATCATTTTCTGGCAAGTTTTTACAGAAAAAATATTCAAGCTTTGCAATTGAAATTTTTTCTTCTAAACAATATTTATGTAACAACCATATTCTCTTTAGCTGTTCCCAAAAACTATTAGGAATTAAAAAGGCCAATAGAGACACTGCTCACAGGCTTCAGTATAGGAAATTTTCCTTTTAATTAATGTTAAAGTGCCATTGAAATAATTCTTTATTGTAAAAGCATTTGAAAATTTTAGATGTTCAAAATTCGAACAATTTTTACTTAGCCATATAATGCAGAAAACATATGTCATATGAAATTATACAAAAAGAAAAAAAAAACATTCTGAGCAAATTAAAAATAGAAGTAATGCAATGCACTTCCACAGCACTCTCATGAAGCATGAAGTTGCATCTTTTCTCCACCAGATGGCATGTTTGAGCATTTAAATCCCCAATATGTAACAACAATATCAATAATACTAACAATAATGAGTATAAAAAAATTATTTAGAATGACACACAAATGAATAACTTTAATAATAAACTGATACATTTTAATAAATTATCTGAATTAATTCTACATAGATATGCATTTAAAAAACATAAAATACCAGCTAATCTTCATCTGTTTTGTTTTTATTTTACCCTGAAGAGGAAATCTGAAAACAATATTTGTTTGAAATGGGTTATAAATGGAATAAATTACAGTTAGATATAATAAATACAAATTGGCTAAATAAACAGCCAATTGAATTAAACCTACTTATGAATTAAATTCTTGACAATAAAATCATATAATTTACTGTTATATGCATTTACTTCATAAGACAGAAATCTAGAACACAAAATAATTAATTTAAATGATAGTTACTCAATATTATTTTATAATAATAATAACAATAAAAACTGAAGTGCTTGGAATTCTGATTTGAAAACAAAATTATAGATTCAACGGTAACAATATGCAAATTAGTAAATCTGCAGATCAGGGGAATCAATGTCAGCTCTACAAGTAATTGTTTGCTGATCTCACTTTGAATATTATTTAATATTCTATAAGCTGCATTTCATTTCATTTTTTTAAATTATACGTATATTTATAAGAATATACATGAATTATGTTACATAAGATTTCTCAAAGCTTCTAGAAATTTTTATAAATGTAACACTAAACACCATTTTAAGCAATGATATTCTAATAAACTGCTTATTTTTGTATTTTTGTATTTTTTTTTTTCAGAATGAAATTTCTTTAGAGTAACAGAGTCTTTCTGAACCCTGATTGTCAATGTATAGAACCTGATTGTCACTTTAATTTTATGTTTTCAACTTTCATTTTCAATTTGTGCTATTTCAAGACTCATGTATATTGTATATGTATGAATGCATTTGCTTCTGTAACTTCATTAGATTAATCGTCTCCTTGAAATTTTATTTATCCTTAAAATAAATTATTAAAACTTTGTATAAATCACTAAAAAACCAAACAATTCAATAACTGTAAACTCCTCTTACAAGACTTACATTCAGTTTACATGACCAATATTTTTACAATTGTCAAGAGGAATAAAGCAATTGTGTGTCACTCTATAACAGTTAAAAGAGTTTTATCCAAATAAATTATCATCTGTTTCAACAGAAAACGCATACTAAAATAAGACCAGCATAAAAATATCAACTACTGAAAAATTTACACTACAGTTTCTGTTAAAATCTAACTGAATCAGCATTTTGATTAAATTAGTGTATTAATTCTTGAGATAGAGCACTCACAAAATTTGTGTCATATACAGAGAAATAAATATGCAGATAAACATTTTCTAAAAATAATCCAATCACATTCATGACCGTCTATAATGTAATCTGTCAAAAACCAAAAGTGCAAAATTTTCACAGATGCAATATT
Source organism: Maratus speculifer (assembly GCA_964019185.1). NCBI lineage: Eukaryota > Metazoa > Arthropoda > Arachnida > Araneae > Salticidae > Maratus > Maratus speculifer. The sequence goes on along the minus strand of OZ025289.1, from coordinate 254,278,322 downwards.
TATTTTCTTGTAAAAAAATAAAGAAGGAATTTGTTTTTTTTTTTTAAGTTATTGCAAACTATATACAGTAGAACCCCGATAATCCGGATCGGTTTTTTCATTTTTTTTTTCAACTTTGAGAAGGGATTGGCGAAAAAGTTTTTGTTTTATTATTCAGAATACGACGATGCAACAAGTTAATGCTAAAGAAATTAGCCAATCACCTTTCAAACTTTAAAAAAAAGCGAAAAACCCGATCCGGTTTATCGGGGTTCTACTGTATATTCATTACTGCAGTGTTTTTACACATTTCTTCAAATAAAAACCAAAGACTTTTAAGAACTTTCAAAGACCAAAACAAAGCAAAAGAACTTATAAATTACAGAGTTAAAATTATCTTTTTAAATACAGGTTTCATCTTTGTAAATACAAATTTTAAACATTTGAATGGCTGGAGATGTGTGTGTGTGTGTGTGGGGGGGGATTTTGGCATGTCACAGTGCAGAATTTTAGAAATTATAGTTATTTCAAAATAACAAATACAGTATTGTAAACAGTGTCAGAAGGAAAGGGAAATAAGGGGAGGGAGATGCAAAATTTTGGAAAGGGAAATTCAAATAATTATTTAACTATATTGACAATGTAAAGTGTAAAGGAAGTTTAGGATTTTTTCTTTTTTTTGGGGGGGGGGGGGGAAAGGGGAGGGAATTATATTAGATGATTATTTATCATTATTATACAGTTAAAATAGGGGGAAAATAATTAAATATTAAAAAGCTTCAACAATTTTTAACTTTGCGTTCTTTGCATAGGATAGGGGAATTTTTTTGGGAAAGGGCTGGGTAGAGAGATAAGAGAAGCACTTTTGATGAGCGATTATTTGTTGTTAAAATAAAACTATTATGTTATCATTACTAAAGATTTACAACTAAGGTGGAACAAAATAAATTAGTTTTAGAGAGTAAATTTTGAGTAGTAGAAAGGAGGGTGGGGAAGAGTGGCAATTTCAGATGGGCAGATATTTTAAATTATTATTTACAATAAAGTAACAAACAAAGAAACGAAAGTTTTAAAAAATTAAAGAATTTCGAAGGTTTTTAATTTTGAGAGCTAAGCCAAGAAAAAGGGAAATTTATCAGGTGATTAATTATTTATTGTTAATAACAATATACAAAATAATACATTGAAAAATTACACAGTTTTAAAGAAATTTTGGTTAGTATGAAGAAAGAGGGCTAAAGTGGAAGCAGCAATTTTGAATCAGAGAAGGATTTTATGGTTAATTATTTATTGTTACAATAAAGCAACAAACAGACTTTTTCATTTTAAACTTTGTAAACTGGCAAAAAGATTTTATTTTTTTTTTTGGGGGGGGGGGGAGGGGGAGGATTTTGGTAGATGCTTCATTGTTTATCATAGAAGCAAAATGTGGCTTATAGCAATCATCTGTTACAAGTGGCTCAACAACCAATTTAAAAGAAAATAAATTAATTAAATAATTAGTTTATTAATTTAGTTTTTCAGTTGTATTTGGTGATGTAGTTTGTCTGTGGATTTCAGTGTCTTGCAGTCATAAAACAGAATCCCAGCCTCAGCAATATCTTAATCTCGACAGGAATTTGAACAAAAAAATTCTGCAATAGAGTGGAGCTCTGTTTTCTTCATCAACTTACCTTCTACAAACATGTTGTGCATCTTTGTGTTTTCAGATGGCAGATTAAACATTTTCTGTGAATACAAGTGCAGTGATTTGAGATAACTAGCATGTCCCGTTACTGATATTATGGGAAGAATCTCCAGCATAGCACACAAGTGCAATTCCCAAGAGTTAATCCAGTCAGCCTTATTAAGGATCTCACAACAACAAATATTCGCTGATATTCTAAACAGAGTTTACTTGTTCTCAAAGAACATTGCCAGAGATTTTCCTTCGCACCCAAAGTGATGTCTGTCTAAGATACAGCATCACACAATTCAACTTCTTTCATTTGTTTGTATTAGATTTATCATAATATTGTCGAACAAATCACAAGCTTTCTTTGCCAGGTCATGGGGTTATCCATGTTCACTTTGAGAAAAAATCTCTGAAACCAGTAGGAAACTAAAAACTTCATCTATGAGCATATGTCCCTATATCACATTAGAAACAGCTTTCCCAATCATGATATTATCACAGTTTTTGATCTATAGTATTAAATACTTCAAATAATCCTGAATCATTCAAGAGAATTCTGATTGCACCTAAATATTCATTAGAGTGTGAAATGTTACCAGCATTAAAATAAGTCTGTTTGATTTTGTGATTTGTGTCATTAAAGATTTGAGAAGCTTTCCAAAATAAAGACTGATCAAAAGTAATTATACATGAGATATTATGATTGTATGCTACTTTGTTAATATACGTTAGTGTCGAAAAAATACAAATCATGTTGCCGGCTGCCATATCAATGATTAGAAGAAATGAGGTAGGTAATTTCTCCGGATGTGGTAATTTTTAGATGAAATTCCAATGAAATTTATATTATTGATTGTTTATTGTTAATTGAAAAAATAAAGAGTTTTGAATAGGTTAAACTTTGAGTACTGGGGAGGGGGTAAAATTTTAAGAGAGAGGGAAAATTTAGATTTAAAAAGATATATATATATGGGTCATTCCAGGCGAAATGAGCAAATTAGCTGTGGCTGCCATGTCACAGATTTGAATGAAAATTGGCATATGAGTACAACATGTTTATTTATGACGAAATTCAAAATAAGAGATTACAGGCCAGATTGTTTAAGCATGTAAACTCACTTTAAAAGTTGATACAAAATCGAGTTTTTGCTTACATGCTTTAAATTTCAATCTGTATTACTCGCGTTAGTTAGGAATGAAAAAAACTATATCATAAATTATTTTCAGATAAAAATGGATACTAAGTAAGAGATTGGCATAATTTAGGATTTGAATTTTTATTCCTTACTGAGAAAAAAATATAGAAAAGGAAAATTTTAAAGAAGAAAATTCAATGTTTCTTTTGCTCATAAAAATTTTAGGACAGGCGTTATGACTTCAAAACTATTTGACATTTTAGATAAAAGTATATATTTTGAACACATAAAGTTTCATATATGCCTTTTTTATTCCTTAATGTGAAAAAAAAATAAATTATGAAAAAAAGGACGGGAAAAGACATTATTTCTATTGCTCTTTTAATCATGAAAGAAATCTCTTATATAATTTCAAATTACTTGATATCAAAGATAAAAGTGTCTATTTTTAATATTCAAATGCTACTTCTCGCCTTTTCTTCTTTTCTTTTCTTTTTTCTTTCACACTTATAATAAAAGCAATGAGTATTGAAGAATTAATTATCTAGTATTGTTAAAATCCAATAGATGGCAGCACTATTTTTAAATTGAAATTGTACAATATTTTTTAAAAAGCGTGCTAATTGAAAGAAAAATTTGCATGAAAATACATTTTTGAAATCATTTTTTTTTTTTCAATGTTAGGAATCAAAAGGCACTATTAAAATTTTTCGAGCATATTATGGACTTATTAATCTTTATGTCTGTGCAATATTGTTAAGGACGGACCTGTCCTTTATTCATTATTCGAGCATAAATAAGAGGAAAAAATACGATTTTGTAATTTTTTTTAAAGTTTCTAATTTTTTTGAAGATGAAGGAATTAAATGATAATTATCAAACTTGGGGAATTCAATCTTCATATATAATACTGTATCATGCATCAATTTCTCACTTGTTTAATCATTTTTTAAAAATTTTAAAATGTTTCGAATTTTCTCAAAATTCACAAATTTTCAATTTTAACAACCCATTTAAAATTAATTACGTTGTTACCAGATTGCTATTGCTAAATAAATAAAAATATAATTATTCAGAGGTTATAAAATTGCAAGCTAAATTCATTTATGTTAAATATTTTTCAAGATATGGAGCTTTAAACTTGCAACATTGGACGATTGCACGCATGCCGTTCTACATCACAAGTTTTTTAAAAGTCCAAAACTGCTAAAATAATTTAATTTTTGTCAAGATATTTTGCAGAGCTCTATTTGAATATGAATAAAACCCGTGTATGAAATTTTATTAAAATCGGTTACCATGGGGCCACGACTTTTTTTAAATTTTTGCTCATTTGACGTGGAATGACCCATACATATATCAGAAATTCACTGAAACACAGAAGAGATTCATCCCTAATTAAGAAATAATCAGAGGGTAAAATTATGAACTTTTTGCATATTTTGCATAAAAATAAAAGCTTTCAAGGACTGCATAAACCTCTGCAAAAGCATCAGGAAAAGTTTCTAATAAGTTGATTTAATATCGAATGAAATTTCATAGTTATCAACATAATTGTTATTTGATAGAACTTTGGTCTTTTTTGGAGGGGGTGCCGGAGGAAGTAAATTTTTGGGAGAGGGAAAATTTAGATTTAAAAAATTAGAAATTCACTGAAACATAGAAGAGATTCATCCCTAAATAAGAAATAATAGTAGGGTAAAATGCATAAGCATCAAAAAAAGTTTCTAATATAAGGTGATTTCATACAGAAACAAAATTTCATAGTTATCAATATGATTGTTGTTTGATACAACTTTGGTCTTTTTTTGGTAATTTTCAATAGTGATCTCATTTATCATGCTTTAAGATGATTAAATCCATGTTTCAACATAATAAAAAAATATTTGATTATGACAATTCATTCATATTTTCACATATGGTCATCCTGTAAGAATCATTTGGATGCAAAGTTTTCAATGATGCATTCTTCTATTTTGTATAATGCTTTGGCCTAAAGATTGAGTTGGAGCTTTTTTGTTATTGCTGTTGTTAAAACATTAATTTTATATTTGGTTTTTAAATTAATCTTGGGTGATTTGTGGCATTCTCCATGAGTAACAATAGATTTCTAAGATGAATTTGAAATTTTTTGACAAAAGGGTTAAACCACTCTTTACTTATTTCTGATTTCATCCAAGCAATTTTTTGTTCTTTATATAAGTCAGGAGATTTAATTAGGACATTTAAGATTACAGAATATAAGAGACATTTATTTTAGATTGAAATCTTTAAAGAATTTTCCACATTTAATTATTATTTTGAGGTTGCCTACAATCTATACTTCAAGTATTTTTATATAAGAAATATTACTTATGTTTTCAAATAAAATTTCAGATTACAGAATACAATGCTTAATACACAGGGCATAGGAACTAAAAAAAAATCACTTATGTTTCCAAATAAAATTTTGAAATTTATTAAAAACATTTAACAATTAGAACATTCTGTCTCTGATTATTTCAGTGTTTAAACATATGTTAATTTTGTGTTTATGTATGTTATTTTATTTATTTCTTGATAAAGTTTTAATTTTGTTGGGCAATAATAACCAGAAGCAAATTCTGAACTATTTATATTGTTTTAAGATGCAAATTGGTTAATCTTCCTTGATGAGGCTAATGTGATAGAGATAGATTTAAAAAAAAAGTTATGCAAGAAAATTATTTTAAATTTCATAAATAATTAGTAAATAAAAGTACAGTTTTCAAACAAATTACATATTTGAACTATGCAAAAATCTGATAGCTCAGATCATCACCACTGATGATATTATGTCAGCATTACTCACAGAAAAGTTTTTAATTTGTTATACATAATACCTATTAAAATTTAAAATCTTAATACTGAATCCACAAATTTGATTTTACCTTATACAGGATAATTTATTTCTGTTTAAATCATTTAAATTCTTTTTCTCATTGACTCTCAACTGGATATCATCAAATTCTTTACAAGAAGAGAAAAGATTTATCTAAAATAAATTTATAATAATAAAGCAATTTCATTTTATAACAAACTTTTACAGACATAGAAAATATTCAGTAACAACTATTGGATAATAGAGTTCAAAAGTTTTTCTTCTATAAGCCCTTTTTGTGTGTGTGTGTGTGTGGGGGGGGGGGGGGTGTTAAAAATAAATTGTTTTACAATTTAAGGAAGAGCATCGAACAAATTTTCAATTTCAACATAAAATGTTTTCATTTTCTATTAATTGACTTCTAAAGCACAAAAATTCTTTGACTTGATATTTTAAAACATCTTCATAAATTGGGGCTGAAACTTATTAATTTTATGATAAATATATCATACACAAAATAATGAATTGATTAAAAACTTTTCAAATTTTAAAGATTTTACTTAAAAAAAAAAAAAAAAAAATGGGATGGAAAACAATACAAATAAGGCTCTTTTTTATACAACAGAAACTGAATGCTGTGTTGCACTGACTAATATATTTCACAACAAACTGCATACATAAACAAAATGTACATGCAAAAATTTTAAACATAACTTGACTTTAAAATAAAGTTACCATTTCAGCTAAATTTTCATTCCCATTTATAGAATAGAATAGTTTCATTGTCTCATAAGCTAGGTAATATTTTGCCATCAATAAGCCAGATTCTAAAATGATACATGTACTGGGTTAAAACATGTATGTTTTAACTAAAAGTTAGAAAATTACGAGCTTAGAGGGAAAAAATAAAAATCTACAATACTTGTTGGCTCTAAATGAAAACCATCATCATCCATTAAAATCAGCTGATACTTCCTTAAGCCATTTAATTCTTTAATGCAAATGTCTGAAAAAAAAAAAAAAAAAAAAAAAAAAGATAAAATTACAAAAAACAACGTTTTATCCTTAATCTAATCCCATTTTATATAACAAACAAAAATTTTTTATTCAAAACAAATTTTTAATCCTTTAAGCATCCTGCAAATTTTTTCATTCATGTTTAAGGATTCATAAAATAACAAATGTGAAAAGTATTGACATGAAAATTTGTATTTGATAATTTTACATACCTATTTATCTTATACAATAAAAAAAAAAAAATTAACATTAATGTCAATCTCGTATTAAATCAGCCTTTGAATTAAAATACTATGTGATGGAAAAACACGGTTAGGCCACTTAAAGGATTAATATAGAAATTTTTTTAAAATATTTATTGCTAACATAGTCTCATTGTTACTATAGAATTATTGTTTTATTTTTACATAATGAAATATCTTATGGTTAATAGAAGATTTCTAAGTTTAAATAAGGGCTCCCACTCAACTTTTATAGTAAAAAATAGAAAAAAGCAGAACCACATATTTTGTAAAAAAGGGATCTATTTAAACAAATTGTAAAATAAATATAGAAACACCCTAACCTTTATTTCCTTTGTCATTTATTTATAAATGTTCAAAGCATAATTAGTACAGGGAAAATGTACATGCTACCTTATAAAAGGTCAGGTAGAAGATTCCCACTTTCCTTAAAAATTGTAAAAAACTCAATCTTTACCTGATTATTCAAAAGTTCTCCACAGATATAACCATGTATTTCAACTATGTTAAGTGGTATATTATTTATTATTTATACACCCTTTTTTCATTTTTATCACAACAAACATATTTCATATTTAATAAGCCTATATAATTTAACAAACAAGAGAGTGTAGATAAATAAAATAATTTTCATATTTAGACAGTAATTTTAAGTGTATTTACAAAAGTTATTTTTAAAGAGTTGTTTAGAAGAATACTTCAATATTTTGTAACCAATTTTAATATTTATTTTTATAATGCATATTTAATGTCTTGATCAATTCTTGGTGTTTTCCATAAGTAATTCATTCTCTCAAAATCATTATGTTGTGTTCTTAATTGTTTTTTTTTCTCAATTGACAGTCAGTACTTTTTCATAATTTTGGTATTCTCAAGCATTATATGATGTCGTTATCCAATTTTAAGTTTTTTACCTTTGTTGGGTTCGATGTTTAGTATTTTTTTTTCTTTTTTTCACAATTACTTTAATGTTCTGAATAGGGATGCACCGAATATTCGGTATCTATTCGGTATTCGGCCATGTTACCGAATATTCAGTTAGGCTGAATATCAAACTATTCAGTTGAGCCAAATATTTGGCTTGGCCGAATATCAAACTATTCGGCCTGTCGAATATTCGGTTTGGCCAAATACCAAAGTATTCGGCCGAATCCAATACTTAATATAGCCTTTTAAAACACATTTTTGAAAACTTTTCACAATTTCTACTTTTAACTATCAATTTATAAATATACTTAATATAATTAGAAAGAAAATCATATTTAAATAAAATAGAATGTTTTTACATTATTTATTTGCTGCTTGTAAAGTATAACTTAAGAAAATTGACCATGAGAAGGCTTAAAATGGTGATTTATTAGGATTCTACTTAGGAATAAATGATGCAAATGCAAGTTCCTAAATTTTATTTAGTAAATAACCTGTTTTTTGCTTTTCCCAAATGAAAGTCCTTAACCCATTAACGCCCAAATTATTTTCTTTGCTAAAATTTAAATTTTGTATTTCCCACCATTTTTAAAAGCAAATTAACTTTTATCTAAATTTATCGAGAATTCTGTCTCATGAAATAAGGTTAATTTATCTTCCTCTTTACTGGTGGGGAAACCACTCTTTTGCTGTTTTTGTAACCGTCCTCAAAAAAGGACGCTGGGCGTTAATGGGTTAAAAATTTTTGAGATTAGTAATAGCTATCAGGACAGACAATTTTTGTTCATGAAACCATAATCAACTTATTGAGTCATAAGTACATAGTATTTTATCTCATTCTAGGTCAAACTTGTGTTTTCATTTCTTACATTAACAATAAATAAGATATCATAACTATATTTTTAACTCACATGCTTCGATTTCTGTAAAATATGATATGATGGGAAGGATTGAAAATGCCACCATTCATAAGAAAAGAACAATGAGCTAGACATTCCTTTATTCATAATTAAGTTGAAAGTATACATATTTTATATTGAAAAAAAATCTGCCTTGAGTTATTTAAAAAGAACAATTATGAGACTGTACAGTTTTTCTTCAACCATTTTTTCATTATTCCTCTTTGATTTTAAAATGTTTATTTCAATTTGTAGAAGAAATCTTGAAATTTAAAATTTTATTAATTAAAAAAGTCTCAATTGTGCTTCTTAAATAAATGAAGGCAGAATTTTTTCAATACTAAATGTTCTTATAAAAAAGCTCTTGTTTATCAAAATATAAGTTTCTCTTATTACATATTATGTAAAATTGTTTTAAAAAGTAACATTTTCATAACTTTAAACTTTGAAATATAAAAAGTATTTGGAAAGCCGAATATTCGGTATTCGGCCCAACAATTACTATTCGGCTTGCCGAATATTCGGCATTCGGTATTCCGCCAAAATCACTATTCGGTGCATCCCTAGTTCTTAATAGATTTTTTTTAAACTCCTTTCTAATAGTCTTTATTTATGTTTTCAATCAACATTTAGTGTTTACTATTAGTAAGTGCTCTTAATTAACATTTTATATTTTGATTGTTAGTTCATGTTATTGGAGTTCTCAAAAATGAATTGTAAGCAGATAAAAGTTATTGATAGGTTTTTAATTTTTTTTCTCTCTTTCTCTTTTCATTGTTTTATGGTTGTTTAATTTTTTACTTTTTTTCCCATTATTTAGGAGAGTATATATCATAGTGTGATATATGTGTTTATGTGTTTTCATCCTCCCACCTATTTTCTCTAGTTCCAATGCTTTAAAACCTAGTATAATCACATAACCTTTATTTTCAATGTGTTATGTGTTATCTCTGTGTGAGGAAGATTTAACACCATTACCCTAACTTCCACTTCTTAAGCATAATTTGGTGTCACTGTGCACTAATATGAAACTAAAGAGAACAGAGCAGCTAGTCTGTTGAATGAGAGAGGGGAGGAAATACATATTTATCTCAAAGAGAAAGAAAAAACAGACTGTTTTTTTTTTTCATTTTATTTTTGACTATTTGTGAGGAGGGTACTGTAATCTTATTAGTCCCCTCTCTTTCTTTCGGTATGCTGTGATGTCAATACAGTAGACTCCCTCAAATCCGCACTCCCAAAATCCACAACTCTCTAAAATCTGCACATAATTTATGGGCGTAAACAATGAAACATTCAGTTTAGATGTAGGTGCAAAATTTGACTTTTTTAGTTTTATATCAATTCCATATATTTTTCAATTTGTAACTTTTGTTAAGATTATTGAATTTGTTTTTTCATGAAGAAAGAATAATTTATTTCTGAAAAAAATCAAGGTATTACTGATATTATTGGTAATCACAATTTTACCAAATATTTTTATGTATTAATCAAGCTTTTTTAGTTATTAAGTCTGGCTAAACCTGAAATAAAGCTTCGTTATTTTATGATCCTGATGTGAATTAGTAATGTACCTTTATGAGGTAAATTTCATTAAACAATTTAGGAAAAAGGCATTTTATCTTTATAATGAATATTTAACTGTACATTATTGATGATTAACTTGACCTTTACTGTTAGTATTTTAATCATTTTAAAAATTATCTAAATTTTTATTTATTTTAGTTTATTACTTATTTTAATATATTAGTATATTGTAAGCACTCATTATACTTTTGATTTTATTATTAATTACATTCAAATTACTTTTAAAAATATATAAACAAAGCAATAAGTAATCCAACCAGAAATCCACAAAATTCTGAAATCTGCACAACCTCTGGTCCCAAGCAGTGCAGATTTGAGGGAGTCTACTGTATAGAGTAACATGGGTTTAATTAGAATGACTATTTTGCTGTATGTCAGAAGAAAAAAAATAGATTTAATTTAAAAAGTAAGGATAATAGAAAACTCGACAAAATGAGCATTTTTTAAATTTCATTTTAGACTATTTTGGGAGAGGTCTGCAACCCCATTAACCTCTTACATTTGTTTGGGCATAATGTTTGATTACTGAGCACTAATATGGAACTAAAAAGAAGAGAGCGACTAGCCTGTTGAATGATAAGAGAAAAAAATACAAATTTGTCTCAAGCAAAAAGAAAAACAAACACTTTTTTAAATTTCATTATTGATTATTTTAGAAGGCAGACATAATTTCATTAGATTCCTTCCATCTTTTTTTCTGTATAAAGTGGTGTTACTGTGTATTAAGAAGGAACTAAAAAGAAGAGAATGGCTAGTCTGTTCAATGATAGAGAAAAAAAATTGTCTTAAATTAAAAGAAAAAAAATGAGCATTTTTTTGTAACCTTACAAACCCCTTTCATTTCCTTGTATATAATGTATATAATATTCCTTGTATATAATATTATTGAGCACTAATATGGAACTAAAAAGAAGAGAGCAGCTAGTCTGTTAAATAATAGGGAGAAAAATACAAATTTGTCTCAAATAGAAAGAAAAAAATGCAATTTTTTTTCATTTCACTTTCTACTATTTAAGATAAGGGGGATTTGTAATTCCATCAGCCTCCTTCCCATTTTCAGGTATACTCTAAAGTCAATGTGGACTAATATGGGGTTAACAAGAATGGATATTTTGCTGTATGGCAGTAGAATAAAGTTAGATTTTAAATCTAAAAAAGTAAGGAAAAACCCTTTTTACATTTTCTACTGTTTCGGGTGGATCTGTAACCCCATTAACCCTTTCTTTTGTTGCTTGTCAAAGTGGACTAATTTGGGACTAATACAACTATGGCTAGTCTGCTGCATGATAGTAAAAACAAGTTCGAAATTGCACGTAAAACATAGCAAATGAGGTGCGTTCGTACAATAATTAAGTTTTTAAAATATTCAGATCTTGCTGTTATAGTAGATAGTACTTCGGATACACTATAGTACCCCAAATCTTTTGTGTGTCCCTGTAAATATATCTGCTTTGTTTTATAAAGGAAATATCTTGTAGTTTTCCTCAGCAACGTATATCAATCTCATAAAATGTTAAATAGTTAATTACAATTAAAACGCTCACCAAACAGTATTCTCCCTATACCTTTATGTAATGGAATACTTTTGTGCGGCCTTGTAAATCTTCAATAAATGTTCTTTGCAACACAGATTATGCAAATTGTATATTATAGTATATATTTCATAGATGCATATCAATTTTATTATGTTTGAGTGAGTATAACACCATTAAAATGCATTTGAAACTTTTTCCCCATTGACTGTAATGTGACGGAATATTTTGATTGTTCCTGTAACTGATCTATGCTGCCGATTTTCATGAAATTTGAAATGACTCGACAAAATTATGCAATAATTATATATTTTTAATGTCAAATGATTCCGTTGGGTAGTTTTTGCATTGTTATAGACAGACGGACTGAACGACAACTATAGGTGCTACGTATTTACATAATTATGAACGCACCTAAAAAAAGAAAATTTGAAAAAGAAAGAAAAAAATTCAGTACTTTTTTCCATATCATTTTTGATTTGAGGCCCATGATTTAAGATAAAGAGAAGTTTGCCATGGTTAATATTGTTTTATAACAGCAAAAACATATTTTATTCTATAGTACAGTGGTATATTTTATTTACCTAGTTATTCATAACATATTTTTAATGTTTTACTGTATTAAAGATAGCAAACAGTGGATTCTAATTCCATAGAAAAAGGGAAATTCAAAAAAGAAATATATTTATGAAAACAAATACTTATCTTTTATGAAACAAATATTGTTACCTTATAAAATATCTACAATAAAAATCACAACAGATTATTTCACTAGCTAATTATATTATGTATTTATCTCTTGTAAAATTTAAAAATTCTATAAATAAAATATTTCAGATAACTTTTTTTCATAAAAATGTTCAAAAGATTAGTTTTAGTAAATATTGTCAATATTTTTTCAATTATAGTTGAACCTGAATTTTTGTTCATAAATTTAACAATGAGGGGGGGGGGAGGGGAAAAACAATAAAAATCAGATTTAAATGAAATCTGATAATAAAAATATATACTAGTACTAAAAAATGCTCCGACGAGCACCAAAAAAGGTTAATATGTTTTTAAGTATGAAAAAGTGTTTGACAAGTGCTTCTAATTGAGCATGAGAAAGGACAAGGGGTCCCTTCTTGGCTGCAACTCACTGTCAATGCCAAATTTGAAAAAAAAATCATATTTGCGCTTTTTCCATATAAAAAAAAATTTCGTAAAATTTTCCATCTTTCCTTTTTAGTAAAACTTTCAATCGTGCTTTAAATTTTAACTGCACTACTGACTCTGCATGGGAACTGCACAACAAATCAGTTTTCTGTGCAGTTTTACACTGCAGACGTTCATAGTGGGACTACATGAAAATGATAAGCTGCAGGAACTAAATTTTCTAGCCCTATTTTGCTTTATATTCATGTTTAATTCTGCTGTATCTTTTTTAACTATGCTTTTACACTACACAATTTTATCGTAACTGTGTCTGATTTCCTTTATATATAAAGAGCACAAATATGATTTTTTCAAATTTGGCACTGATAGTGAGCTACAGCCAAGAAGGGGCCATTTCTCCTTTCTCATGCTCAATTAGAAGCACTTGTCAAACACTTTTTCATACATAAAAACATATTAACCTTTTTTGGTGCTTGCAGAGTATTTTTTAATACTAGTCATTTAAATTTTTTTATAATTATATATTGAATATAAGTAAACTTCAGGTTCTTTTAAATATTTGCAGAAACTTTGTTTTCAAATTTCAATTACATATATATTTTAATTATTTTCTATTATTTTAAAAAGAAAATAATAAATAAAAAAGGGTACTACTTCATTATCCTGTCAGCCAAAAAATTATCGCCAAACTGTAAAATTGAATGCCGATAACGGATTATTGTAAATGTCACATTGAGTTGACATTAAACAGGTTTGCCCATGTTTGTTACATCATAAAGTGATTTTGAATTCAACTTTTTATTTGTATTTTTATTAATGTTTTACTAATTTATTTGTTCTTTTGTTATTTAAAATAATTATTATGCCAATATGCATAACAGGATGATTAGATCGACGATTTGTACAATTTGACAAAATTGGTCGACGGGATAATCAAGTACTAAAAAATTTAATTAATAACTATAGAATGGAACAGTTTATAAAATAAAAAATAAATAAAATGAAGGTAAATAAAAAATTATTTTTAAACAAACAACAATAGTCCGGTTATCATATGAGGCAAAATAACACAATTTTCGTGCCAGTTTGGTATTCTGATGCATATTCGACATTCAATCCTTATTTAAAGTCAATTGAATGCTATTTAAGGTGTGAAGAATTTGTATTACTGCATATCTATTTCTTATGTAAATCAGGTTGTTGTATGATCATAATTAAAAAAGCTGACATTTAGTTCCTGAAAAGAAACTTTGGATTTACGACATTTTTTTCTCCCATTTTGTTTATTACTGAAATTCAAAATATTAGCATAATCAAAAAAATCATTACATTGGAATATAAAATGCATGTTATTGGGAAAATTAACCACAGAGTCGAGCAAAAAAATAACAGTGTGTTCACTGTTGGCTTAAGTTTAAAATATATAAAGTTTCAATTAAGTTTATTAATATAAAAGTATTTTATATATTTTCTCAGTTTCTCTGCTCAACCAATAACACTTAATATTTTTCAAAGAAACTAAAGTTTCAATGACTTGTTTAAAGTTGTTAAAATGTTTTGAAGTTTATTTAAATATGTATTTAAAGTTTCAATACATTGTTTTTGAATGTTAATTACTTACTAAAAAGAAGCTGGGCTTTATTTGTTGTAGTATAAAGTGTGTACTTTAAATAGGCCTGTCATGCAACATCACAGCTTGCTCTGTTGATATTGTGAAAACGGTTGGTTGGATTCATGGTTGGATAAGTGAATGATATGAAAAACTTTTCATGCCAGTTAACCTGCAGTTAATTGGTTTTGCAGCTTCTCCCTTACCAATTAAATTTGCATATTAATATTTAATTGTGTACTTTAACCTCTTTTCTTTTTGTATTTAAGCCAGGAGATTGTTTTCTAGGTAGGCAGCATGGGAAAAGAGTGCAATGAGAATGCACTTGCCAGTCTTTAGTATAGCTCTAATTTGGCTGATGTTTAATAAGATCGTTATGCTGTCAGGAACAGTCATGTTTTTAGTCACCTTTTTTAACCATGATTCCAGCCATCCCATGCAGTGTTTGAAGTTAGAGGATTGTTTTAATTGTTTTAAATTAATAATTTTTTTCAAGTTCTATAATTTTGTTATCTTCAATTATGGCTTGACACATCCAGCGTACACCCGAAATTTGGACTTAGGCATGGTTGAAACCTAGAGCAGACTCAACATTCACAACTGAGAGACAACAACAAAGAACTGAAATTGAAAGTTTTGCAATGAAAACAAACAACCATATGTTTCACATGATTTATTTAATTTGAATGAATTATGTTACATACATAACAATTTTTATATTTATTTAAACTTAGTGGCAATGAATAAAAAAACTACAACAGCAACAACAATAAACAATGTTCAACTGTAGCTTTAAGACACAAATTCGATTTCTCAGTGACCGTCAAACATATAAAGATTAAAAAAAAAAAAAAATCCAAGTTTTATTATGAAGATAAAAATAAGACAAAAACAAAGTTAATCCATCCACAGGATCGTTAGCTAAAATTTGTTGAATTTTAAGTCCTCATTTTTTAATTAAAAGTAAAATTGAGTTCTATCTTTTAAAAGAAATATCACTGTCATACGTCAACTGATTTGCCAGAAATTTCAAAAAGATGTTTGCATTTTCTATTTCTTAAACATATTATACCAAACACTAACACGTTCACTATAATATATACATACAGTGAAACTTCTTGTAAAGGCCAACAATATTTAAGGGCCAATATTTTTAGGAATGAAAATTTCCCTCATAGACAATGTTAACATTACTGCTACGTATTAGGGTCTGCACCTACCATTTATAAAGGCCATTATTATTACAGTCAAAACTCGTTAACATGAACACCCTTAATCTGAATTACTTTTAACATGAACTGTTTTCACAGTCCCCTACGAAAACTAATACAAAGATTTGATATTGATAACATGAATTACTGTTAACATGAACAAAATTTTGATTATCCTTGAAGTTCATGTTAACAAGGTTCAACTGTATTATTATTATTATTATTTTTTTTTTTTTTTTTTTTTTTTTTTTTTTTTTCATATGTGTGTATTTACGGTATTAAATACAGGTGTATTAAATTTCTGAACCAAAAGCTAACAGTTCAGCAAACAACTGCAGTTGCAAGAGAGAAAGCAGTTGGAGATGGGGAGGATTAACACAATGAAAGACCACAAGCTTTTCCTCAAGTGAGACAAAGAAGTGTTCCTCACACTTTGTTTGACCTTTGAACTTGTAAGAGTTGGGTTGGAAGAGAAACTCGATCCTTTGTTGTGGGCACACAAAAGATAACAGGTTCAGATCCATATTATCGTTTGATGTAAAAAAAAACTGATTCTCATTTACAAAATTTGTAAATGCATATTGAAGCACAAATTTCTGCACTAGAAATTTTATGCTCAGGCTTATGTAAAATTTAAAGTTATGGTACCTAAACCAAGCTAAAGAATACAATTAAATTTTAATGGAAAACTCAAAGTTCATAATTGCCATGATCAAACAACATCTGCAAGAAAATTGGCTTCACAGTTTAATTGCAGCAAGAATCAAATAAACAATATTGTTAAAAACAGAGAACTTACTATTGGGTGAGTGCAAAAGTTCGTGCGGAGGTCTAATAAATGTTGTTTGAAGCAGTCTAAAGTGTTGTCATTAATACTGCCATCTACATAAGATGGATTGTTGAAAAGGGGACGTGTGCTGCTTTCATTTCATGCAAAATAATTTGTGTAGATTTAAATTGTTTCAAGAAAATTTACTTTCAAAATGAATGTCGATAAGGTGCATTTACGGCACGTTATGCTTTACGAGTTTCGGAAGGGAATACACGTTGCAGAAGCTGTAAAACACAATTAAGAGGTTTATGTAGATCAAGCACCAGCTAAATGAACTGTGGAAAAATGGTTTGCGAAATTTTGCTGAGGAGAGTTTAACCTTGAAGACGAACCACAATCCGGTCGACCTTCACACATTGATGTCGATATTGTGCGTACTTTAGTTCAAAATACTCCACAAATTTCAACAAAGGAAGTTGTGACAGTACTTAACGTTCATCGATCAACCGCTTTTTGGCGTTCAATAAATATGAGATTCGATTTGAAGCTCGATATATGGGTGCCCCATTTGCTGACCGAGAGGAACAAAATCGAGCGTATTTCTGCTGCTGTTTCTTTACTCGGGCAGCTCAAATATGAGCCGTTTTTGGATCGATTAGTGATGGACGATGAGAAACGTTGATGATGTTCTTTACAACAATGTTCAGCAATGTGAGCATGATGATGCGATGGCAAAGGCCAGTTTGCACCCAATAAAGGTGATACTGTGTGCTTGGTGGGAATGCAAGAGCATAATTTATTTTGAGTTTTTTTTCTGCTGGCCAAACGATTGATTCAGTCAAGTACTGTCGCCAATTAACCAATCTGATTCGAGAAACTAAACATAAACGTCCGATTTTTTCAAATCGCAAGGGTGTAGTTTTTCCTCAAGATGATGCCAAACCACACGTTTCGATACAGACGATGCACAAACTGATCAGCCTAAAATCGGATATCCTAACTCATCCAACGTTTTCCTTTGATATTGCATTAGCTGATTATCACTTGTTCTGGTAATAGCAAAATCATTTAAATGGAAAAAAACTTGACTCTTTGAATGTCTTAAAAAATGTCGTGCATTCGTTCTTCGAATCTAAACTGCACAAATTTTATGATCGGGGCATCCGTATGCTGCCAGAGTGTTGGAAACAGATTATAGAAAAAGATGAAGTATATATCATTGACTGAATAAAGAACTTTGTTTGCCTAATCACTGTGTGACTTTTACTCTCAAACTCCGCACGAATTTTTGCACTCACCCAATAAAAGAATATGAAAAATTTAAAAATTACTAGATAAAAAGATTTTTATTAAATTCTTATTTCAAGAGTTCATTCTGATTTAGTTAATGATAATGAGTCTGCAGCCCTGAATATATCCTGTTTGGAAATGCTAACAGAAGTAAATAAACTAATATCTCATTCTAAGGCATTAATAAATGATGCTAATTCAAATAATTTGTTCCATAAAGTAAAAAACATTAAAAAACAAAATTGTCTGGAAAAAAAAAATCTATATATGAAAAGTAAACAAATTTCAATAAAGAATTTTTTTAATTTTTCACCTATATAGGGTTTTTTTTCTTTTTTTTTTTTTCATTTTATGTGTATATCACCCCTTTTAAGGGCCAATTTTAAATGGAACGGCAGGTGGTCCTTACAGAGAGGTTTCACTGTATACCTATATATATTTATATGCTTATATTAATTAAGGCAATTCATGAAAAAAAAATGAAAAATAATATTTTTTATAAGCTTAGTTTTCTATTATGCAGCAATTTCAGCACTTTAAATGCAACTTTTTCTAGCCATTTTATGACAAAATAATTTTATTTTAAATGATTATGTATTTTAATAAGTATGTATTTACCTTGAAGCTTTCTTTCTATTTTATCTTTAGACAAGTCAGCATTCATACCTTAAAAAGAAAATGAAAGAATTTTGATAACATTCATAAAAAAGATTTATTTGTAGATTATACATAATAAAATCGCCTAAAAAGATGTCATTAGGTGTCAGCCAGTAGCCTGTTTAATATCCAGGGTTTTTAAACATGATTATTATGTTTAAAACTAACCTCCAAAGGGTTTTAAATGGACTGACATGTTTTAAAATTAAATAACAAGTGCATTGTGACAACTACTGCAGTTATTCTTACAGGACAATAATGTGTGAAATCAGGAATTTCTTAGTCGTGTTGCTTTATTTTAGTAAGAAATGTCACTGATAGATTATGCTGGATTATCTCAAAGCTTAATAATGATAAAAAATGAGATAGGGACATTACTACCATTAAGCAGTTGGAGCAAATTGCTCTAGGTGCATGAATCCTAAGGCTCCAAAATTAGAGGACAGAATGCAGTCTGGCACAATTAGCACAAGTCTTACATGCCTGCCACTTGTTTTTTGTTCTAAACTGCATTTTTACTTTCTTCTATCTTCAATAGAAGAAAGTATTGTAATCTAAATTTTTTCAACATCCGGTTTTTGACGGATTTACAGATTTTAGGAGTCAGAGATTCTGAAAAACATGTTTTTACAAAATGTCTGTGTGTATGTTGCCATTCTACCATCAAAAAGTGTATGAAGTTATGCATAGAATTGAACCAAATTTTTTGTGAATGTTTTTGGCTGTGGCAAGCAGGTCCTCCTTCAGTTTTGAAATATTCTGAAGGGGGCGTTGCAATCGTGATTTTTGTGCTATTTTCAATATTGTACCGGCCAAAAGTATATGAAGTTATGCATCGAATTGAAGCAAAATTTTTAGTGTAAGTGTATGACTATGGCTAGTTGGTCCTACCAGAATTTGAAAAAAATCTGCCGGTAGGGGATGCTTCAATCGCAATTTTTGTACCATTTTCAATATTGTACCGACCAAAAATATATGAAGTTATGCATCGAATTGAATAAAATTTTTTGTGTAAGTGTATGACTATAGCTAGTTTGTCCTCCCTGAATTTTAAAAAAATCCGCCGGTAGGGGGCGCTGCAATCGCAATTTTTGTGCCATTTTCAATATTGTACCGACCAAAAGTGTATGAAGTTATGCATCGAATTGAACGAAATTTTTTTGCGTAAGTGTATGGCTATGGCTAGTTGGATTGCCCTGAATCTGAAAAAAAATCAGCCAGAAGGGGGCGCTGCAATCGCGAATTTCATGCCATCTATACATATAATAAAACAGTAGGACCCGGTGTGTCTGTACATTGAAGATAATTGACAAAAATGGAGTCAGGGCGATAAAAGAAAACCAATGAAACACAAAAAAAATTTTTTTGAATTTTTTGTCTGTCTGTCTGTCTGTCTGTCTGTCTGTCTGTCTGTTTGTTCGAGGTTATCTTCGTAACTACTGAATGGATTTTTATGCGGTTTTCACTAATGAAGAATGCACACTCCCGGGCAGTGTATAGGCTTTGTTTCATCAAAATCGGACAACAGACAAAAAAGTAACAAAAAGAAACAAAAGAAACTATTAGGTGCGCTGCTCACGTTTTTTAGTACATAAGGTTTTTTAGTACATATAAAATCCAATAGATGTCACTGTGCGATTTTAAAACGCGCTATCGTTATGTTTTCGCCAGTCTACTTAAGTATGAGAAAGTTTCAAGCTGGCTGTCGTTCCATGTGGTTTAGTCGGTAGAACGTCAGTGCGCCATACTGATGGCCCGGGTTCGATTCCCAGCATGGAATTTTTTTTCACTATGTTGGCATTAACGCCTATAAGCAATTAAAAGAATTTGAAATATTGTATTCAAGGCGAATTTTCTCTCTGGGAAAATTTCCTTGCATTAATATGTCAGTGTAATTTTTTTTTCGATTTAATTTTTTTTTTCGAAACTTTGTTTTTCTTAAAAAATTACAGTAAATATTTGATATTTCCCAACGTTTAAGCAATTAAAAGAATTTGAAATATTGTATTCAAGGCGAATTTTCTCTCTGGGAAAATTTCCTTGCATTAATATGTCAGTGTAATTTTTTTTTCGATTTAATTTTTTTTTTCGAAACTTTGTTTTTCTTAAAAAATTACAGTAAATATTTGATATTTCCCAACGTTTTTTGAATGATCGACTTGCTTTTTTTTTTTTTTAATGTATGTCTGAACCTTATCTAACTACTTCTTCAAGATTTCTTTAGATAAACCGACCAGCGTAGCGGGCGAAGGCCGCTAGTTTTCAATATTGCACCACTTAAAAGTGTATGAAGTTAGTTCTAGAACTGAACTAAATTTTTTGTATATGATTATTTTTTTGGTAAGGCAAGTAAGTCCTAACTGAATTTAAAAAAAAATCTGACTATCATTCTATTGTCCATCAGCTCGTGCAGAGATGGAAATTCGTTTTTACTCCAATTAATTGATTTAAGAGGACACGCTAGTCACAAGCCAAGACAATTCAAGATGGCGACTCGATTTTTCAGCGGATTCGAAGGATGGGCTAAAATTACTTTGATTGACATGCAATCATCCAATTAGAAAATAGAATGCTCTTAACCAATTATCTGCGACGATTTTTCTCTTCAAAGGTGCGCAATTCTAGCCGATTTCATGTTTAAAGGATTTTTTTCAACTGATTTCCCATTACTTTGGGTAAATGCAATGATGTCGAGCTTCAAAAGAATTTCAATCTCTTTATGATTAGCGTTCCAAAATTAAAATGGTTTGATTTTCAGAAAATAAACGAATAATTAATTTAGATAGATTACTATAAAATAAAAACTATTTTATTTACTTAACGCAATCACAAAAAATAAATAAATAAATAAATAAATAATATTGAATGAAGGGGAGGGATATCAGGTACAAGTAGTTTAAATAACTATTTTTTTTTTTTTGGGGGGGGGGTAAGGGGGAGGAATTCTTTTTAGAATACAAAATTTATCAAGATAAATAGCACTGAAGGTTAAAGTCATAAATACTTCATAAAATTATGAGAAAAATATTTAGACAAATTTAAATATTTAAACATTGTTTATTTTTTGCGGAGAAGTAAGCAAGCAAAGGCGAAAAGGAAATAGAAATTTTGAAGAAAGGAGAAATAGGTATTAATCCCAGCCTAGTCGTTTATAGACATAATACATAATTTATTATTGTTTATAGTGACAAATGTGACAGAAAAAGTGTAGCAAATTTTAAAAAGTTTGTGTGATGTTAAGTCAATAAAGCAAAATATTTTGTCATTATTTCAGGTGGAAGAAAATTTAGATTCTTGATTTTTACAAGCATTATATAAATACCGCAAGGAGCTCTAACAATCTTTAATTTCGAGCACTGACGTAGCAGTAAAGTCTATAGGAGGGAGGAGGGGGGTTCTGAAAACTGTTTTTTAAATGATACAGTCAGTTAAGAATGGTTTTTGTTTTGATCCGATATATTGTACTGGTCCTTTTTTTTATGGATTTACTCAACTCAGTCGAAAACTCGGGTAATTTTGGTATTTATGTTTAGTGGTTCAATTCTGAGCTAATAGTAAGGAAATAATTGAGAAAAGTTGTGAAAATTTACTTGTACATTAATGGAAAATCACAATATTTTATTTAAATATCTCTCTAAAGATATTTTACTGTAAGAAATGCACAAACACAATACGCAAAAAATGTAAACATGTATTTTGTGTAGAATTTAATGCATATCTATCGCTTTATTTTTAACACTTTCATACATAGTTAAAAAGATTTTGTTAATATTATAGTTAGCAGAGATTTATAATTAGCACTTAAAAAAAATTAAGTATATTTAAAGACTTAATTATTTGTGCAGAAGGAGGATTTCAGGTTTTAATTATTTTTTTTATTAAAATACGGAGAGAAAAAAGAAAGAATTTAATTTTGTAAGTTGAGAAGGGGGGGGAGTAGAGGGAAAAAACGGATTTTTTTTTGGGGGGGGAGAGATAGTAGGACCAGGACTATAGAATAACAAGGGCTAGTTCACGAGAGAGTAGAAAGTGCCGACGGAAGTCAGGGGTGATGACGTAGCTGGGAACAAACTTGATGAGGATTAAATAGAGAGCTATAGGGTTTTTTAAAAGGAATTTTCGAATTTTATTTCTATGTATTTTGTTTTCAAGATAAAAATTATTGAACATTTATCCGCTTTTTGTTGTTTTTAAGTCGTTTTAAATATTTTCATAAAAGTAGCTTTACAAATTTTCCAGCAAATAAAAGAAATAATTATTTTTAGTCTTTTTCAATGATTAAGTTATTTTTGTTTGTGACATGGCTTGATTTATGTTTAACACGTCTTGCATAACATATTAACATTAATGAGAAAAATAACAATCATTATAAATATTTTTTTTTCACAGTAAAATACATGAGTTATAAAAAAAGGGAGAATAAAGAAATATTTTATACTCTTGACTAAAATTATAAGAACAATATAAAAAATTGTGGAATATTCCCCCTTCAAAGCGCAATCCTAGGTGTATCACTTGCTGAGTTACAAATAAAAACATTAATGTTAATCAAAAACATTATTATAATGACTAATTATTAATATTTTTTAAATCTCAAAAATAGAGTATTATTTAAAAACAAAGGAAAAATAAGGAAATATTTTACATGTTTCATTGAAGCCATACAATACCATAAATAATGAAAAATAATTACATTTTCAGCTGTGAAATGAAATTAAGAGGACTTGGTACCATACATATATTATAACTGTAAACTATATAATATTTTTTTTGTTTATGTTTGAATAAAGCACAGTCATAGTAGATATGAAAAGTGTTAAATTCGCAATATAGCAATAACTTTTTTAAAAACTTCATTTTTTTTAAAAAGTTTAATAATTTTAAAATTCTTTCTTCTTTTTCATTTTTTATAAATGGAAATGGATATTTTTATCCTTTATTTAGACTATATTATTCTATAAATCTAAGTATCGGATTTCTGTTGAATCCATTAGATTAGCAGGGGAAAAAAA
The DNA here is from genome assembly GCA_964019185.1 of Maratus speculifer. Lineage (NCBI taxonomy): Eukaryota > Metazoa > Arthropoda > Arachnida > Araneae > Salticidae > Maratus > Maratus speculifer. The sequence continues at coordinate 254,254,783 of OZ025289.1, read as the reverse complement.
TAGTGAATGTATATGGAAAAAATTGGGAAAATAACAAGATTATGAGTTTTAAATTACTAAACATAATAAAAATTTGATATTTAGTTACGATGCTTAGGGTTTAAACATACTTTTTAATAAATTTCAGACAATCTGCTTAATTATTGTAAAAGTCTCAGCATTTCGAATGAAATGAAAATATGAAAAAATTCGAATTGAGAAAATGAGTTTAAACATTTCACTTACACATAAACAAAAAATTTCACCATTATGACTTAATCTCTTTTATTAGTTATCGAACCATTCTGAAATTCTGATTGTTAATACTGAGAAATATTGTAAAAGAGAAACTTGAAATTCGACATTTTTTTTCAATTTTTATCAAAATAACAGGTACGACCCCCCCCCCCCCTTAAAATAAGAAAAAAATACTCTTTCAGCAAAAATCAATTTTCATGAAGTTATTTAATCACAATATATTACCTCATTTTTTTTCTTTATTGCGTTGAAGCATATACCATTGAAAAAATGTTACGAAACTCAAAACTCAAAAAAAAAAAAAAAAAAAAAAAAAAAAAAAAAAAATTACAAGATTACATAAAAAAATGAAATGAAATAAAATAAAACATCGTGAATACTTTATGCTTCTGGACGTCATTTTCAGTTACATTTTTATAATTTCGATGATGTCCATTTACTTTTTTTTTTTTTTTTTTGTTCAGCTTTCCTGGACTAAATGAGCAATGCAGTTCTGTTCAAATGTCTTATTCTAACACTTTATATACGTATTGCAACACGTTGCAACTGCGCAAGACGACATTTTAATACAAGTTACATAAGATTATAATATCTCATCGAAGACTTCCAAAAGAAACATTTTTTTTTTTAGTTTGTTTTTACATTGTTTACAAGCTAGAACACTATGGTCATCTGCACCCACACACTGAAAGTATGTTCCCAGTGACGTCACAAGACTCCTAGTAGGGGGAACAAGGCGGCATCCTTCCCGTCAAAGGGATGAACCAGCCCTTATCTTCTATAGCCCTGTAGTAGGACAGTTTTAGAGATGACAGCTTATTTACCTAATAGATTATTTATTAATAGGATGAAAAATGTAACTTAAAAGTGTTTTAAAGATTTTTAATTTTGTGTACCTCAAAAGAACGAGGGGGGAGTATACAACGATATTTATGGGTTGTTTACGATTAATTATTTATATTTAGAATAAAATATGTATAAACCTATGGAAAAAAAAACAAAAAAAACTTTCAAAGATTTTAAATTTAGTGAGATATGGGTAGGAGAGAAAATAGTGCAATGCCCCCCCCCCCCCTCAAAAAATGGTGGAATTTGTGATTGTTTAAAATTTGTGAGCTGAGGAAAAAAGAAATAAGCACATTATTTATTTATTTTCGTGCGTGTGTGTAGGGGGAGATGTTTATTAGATGACTTATTATTTATTTGCCTTTCAAAATATTTATAAATCAGTTTAAAAAAAATAATAAAAGTGGGAATTATTTAAAGAACTAAATTTTCTGCACTTAAAGGAACAGAATGATAAATCCTAATTTCAGACGTGGGGAGGGGGGGGGGCGAGGAAATTTTGTGATTGATTGTTTATTGATATACTAAAGTGACTTATATGCTACAAATATGGGGGTATTGTGGATTAGACTACAAAACGAAGTGATATTTTTGTAAGGTGCAATTTAGAAGATTGTGACAGATTCAAAAGGCGAAGCGAAATTTTGATATAAAGGGAGGCGAAGACCAAGGGCTGATCTTGAGAGTCCTCAAGGAGGGGGGGGAGGATTTTAGAAATTTGGATTCTCCAGTGTAATGCACGGGTCGGAGCTCATTTTTTTATGTGGGTCGTGTTTTTTTTTTTTTTTTGTACTTTTTTGCTGTGGGTCGGATTTGGGTCCAGTTGGCTTCCATTTTTTGCTCCTGTCTGGGTTAATTCCTACTTGGGTCGAGATTGGGTCGGGTTGACTTCGACTCTTTGCTGCTGTTCAAGTTAATTTCTGATTTCTTTTTTCTTTTTTTTTGTCAGATTTGGATCTCGTTGACTGCTACATTTTGTTTTTAATCTGGTTGACTTTTACTTTTTAGCAGTGCTTAGCGCATTTGGGACACTTTAGGATTTGGTTTTTAGCACTTTCCAACAAAGTTGAAAAGTGCTTATGCATTCGGTTTGTCTGTCCGTCTGTCCGCGCTCTAACTCCCGTAAATATACTCGGATTTCTATGAAATTTTTATATGTTATTGCCGTTTACCCTAGCACGAACCTATTGAAAATGAAGTTTCTACCATGATTAGTTTATCTACAGGGCGAATCAAAAGTTTTCCATTACATTACAGCCTATGGGAAAAATCGTTAATATACTCGGATTGCCATGAAATTTTAGGATGTTATTGACGTTTACCCTAGCACGAACGCTATTGAAAATGAAGTTTCTATCATGATTAGTTTATCTACAGGGAGAATCAAAAGTTTTCCATTACATTACGGCCCATGGGGAAAAATCGTTTATATACTCGGATTGCCATGAAATTTTAGGACGTTATTTACGTTTACCCTAGCGCAAGTCCTATCGAAAATGAAGTTTCTACCATGATTAGTTTATCTACAGGGCGAATCAAAGTTTCCCATTACATTACGGCCTATGAGGAAAAATCGTTAATATACTCGGATTGCCATGAAATTTTAGGACGTTATTGACGTTTACCCTAGCACGTACCCTATTGAAAATGAAGTTTCTACCATGATTAGTTTATCTACAGGGCGAATCAAAAGTTTCCCATTACATTACGGCCTATATGGAAAAATCGTTTCAAAGGAATTTTAAAGATGTTATACCCTGTCAAACATATTAAAATATGCATTCTATAAAATATAAGGTAAAAATGTAGCTATTATTCATTTACATGGCCACACAAAAGAATTCCATTAGATAATGGTAAAAGGGGGAATTGTGTGTGGCATATTTTAAATATATTAAGCTGTTTCATGTATAATAAAACTGATATATGTCACTGAAGCTTAATATAAATTATACGCTACTGTCTTGCATAATATGAAGTACATAGCATTTACAGGGCCATACAAAAGATTTCAAATAGTATATTCTTTCCGAAGTACCGTATATGTGTCCGATGATGGCTGATAGAGGGATGAAATGCATTTTAATTATGATATGCGCGTTTATATTTCGCTAAAAATATGCACATTATATGGTGTGTATAAATGTTATAGTTGATACACAGGGCTACCCAAAAGAGCTCACCAATGTTACTGAATATGAGGATAAATTATTTAAACGTGGTTCTTAAATAAGCTATGCATTTTTACGCTGAGCTTCATTCAATTTACTGAGAAATGTTTGCAGAATATAGATAAAAGGATATACAGGGCCACGCAAAGAATTCGGTACATGGACGCCTATGAATGATAATTTATGAGAATGTGATTTTAGTTGTTTTAAAAGTGCTTTAGTTTACAATAAATTTTAGCCTAATGCTGACGTGTAATAAAGGTACAATGTAAACTACAGGGCTGAACAAAAGTATTCAAGTATGTTTCCATCTGATAGTATGAAATGCTGAAAAAAAAATTTCAAGCTACTGGGTATTTTCTTGCTAAACTAAATTATCCCATTATATCAAGTGACATATGAAATACAGAGCTGTTCAAAAGTACTGGAATGCATATTTGGGTATATTTGGCTATACACCATTATGGGAAAGTTTGAATGAATAAATTCTAGGCATTTACTAATAGGATGAGAGGGAAAAATCTCATTTTTAGTTAGTGGGGAGGAGTTTTTGTGATAGATTTTTTATTGTTACAACAAAGTGGCTATATTGTGTAAACATGGATACAGTGAGATAGACAGCAAAACAGCGAAGTGCTACTTCTGGAAGGGATAATATTGAAGGCTGTGATGAGAGCAAAAGGCGAGAACGAAATTTTGATACGAGGGGGGTGGGCAAGGGTGATATAAATTGTTTTTCTAAATCAGAATTTCTGAGAACTCAGATTTTCACCTTCAATTAATAAATAACAAAAAACTTAAATATTTTTTAAGGACTTCTTGCAAATTCTGCATAACATTAACAAAGTTTTTTTAAGGAGTAAAAATTACTTTTAAAAAATTAAACACTTTTTAAAAAATTGAAGAAACATAAGAAATGTGTAGGATCACTCAAAATTATTCCGCTACATTATGGTCTATGTAGATAAATCATTTACGGTGTTTCAAGGAGCGCCATACTAATTTAAAAGTAATGAAATTCATATACATTACTGAGGTAGTCTGGAAGGCAATTATAAAAAAATATGTCATGTATAGCACTTACAGTATACACACAGAGGATCTCCATAACAATCTATTATATTATGGTCTAAAAATCTTTCGCGATGTGTTGTTGTAACAATGTTACTCTTTTACAAACAATGAAATTTATACGAACTTCTAAAATGGACTTAAGAATGCTTGCGATATAATATTTGGCGAAAAACATTTGCCATTCAATTACAGAGTTACACAAAAGAATTCGGTTGTAAAAAGCTCTTCGGAGAAAAACTGTTCCTAGCGTATTTAAATTACGTTCACTACTTTGAACATGAAATGCAATAAAATGCTGTTTCGAGTATACTCTCTGTTAAAAAGAATTTCCATAAAAACATTCCATTTATATATATAATCAAATTAAACCTGTTGAAATTGGTCATCTGTTTCCCGCCGTCCTTGCTTTTTTTATCACTTAAAGTCTCTTCTTTTTCACTCAAATCCTCACTTCATGCGATTCAATAGCAAGATTTCAATATGATGAATACCAGAAGCGATGGGGCGATCGCCCCCTCCTCCTTTGAGCCCAATGAAGGGTCTGTAAAATGATATTAGATGTCCACAGGATAAATGAATCATGTTTAAGATTGAGAACGGTGCGACCTGATCGGACTCGACGAAGCTGTCACAGCCCGGGTTGGGCCGGCCCAGTTTTAACTCATGAGACTAGGGCTTGGTTAGGTCTAGAGATCTGCATCGGCCTATATCAGACTGGCAAAAAAATAAACAGGCCGTATGGGCCAGTCCGATAAAAAAAGTTTAACTGGCCTCCCGGCGTGTTGTAAAGATTTCGGCAAAAACGCTAAAATGAGATCTATTTTCAATGAATATGGGTTTAACGACCATAAGTATAAATGTGCGTCACAAGTAGATACTAGTTTAACATCAATACATAAATGTAAAGTGTACAGACGTAGAAATCAGCATCGGACAGTTGCTTTGTGTCTATATGGGTTTAATAATTTTTTGGCAAACTGGAGCCGGGCCAAGATCAGGTTTGCACTGTTTTTCTACACATAGTCGGGGTCAGAACTAGACTTAATTATTCGTAAGACGTGTAGGGCAGACAACATTATTTGTAAAAGGGATAAAAACTATTAACGTACTGTTAACGTACTTTTTGGAAATATACTCATTGGTGTTTCTTAAATTCATTTCTGAACAACACGAAAGTTTGACATATTTTCTGACTAATTTTTAACTATAAAGGCACAAAATTGACAAGCCTGACTATTGAAGGGATTTGGAATCGAACAGCATATTTAATTTTTGATAAATAAGATATTTGTATATACTTGTCGAGGTATAAGTGATTCTTGTCACGTGGTTTCAGATTTTTCTCCTTTTGCATGTTGTCGCTTCCGGAAATTCAATTCAAAACGCTAATTTTCACAATATTTTCATAAATATCATGAAAATTAGCGTTTTTTATAGTGTGTTGCGCATTGCATTTGCTTGGACCAAAAAATGGACAACGCCATTCCATTACATTGTTTCTGAATAAAAACACCTGTTAAACTCATGTGTTTCCAAAAAGAAATGAAATCAGAAATGCATAAAAAATAGCTCCTCTAAATTTGAGAAAATCTTTCATAAAATGATAAAGAAGTATTTTCATAAATGTACTTTTTATTACACAGCTTCAAAAGTTATGATAATTTTAACTTCCTTTTTTTTTCTTTTATTCTAAACCATATTAATTTTTCAGCGCATCTTTATTTGAATGTTGAAAGTCTAAGAACCTAAGTAATCATTAATGTTCTTATTGTGTATTGTCAGTAAAAATTTTCTACAAAATCATCTAATAAATATGAATGCAGTAATCTTAATTGTATGATAAAAATCTGATTTTGTTTCGAAATAAAGATGCAGGCCGATTTCGGCCTGGACTGTTTTCACTGATTTCTGTACGGGCCAGGCTCGGGCCGAATATTTTGTTTTTATACCGGGCCGGGCCAAAATAACATTCATTCGGTCCAGCCCGTCCAGACCTCTAGTCAAGTCTCTTTCGGAAACCGTTCCGAGTTCGGATCTTATTTTTTTTCAGCAAAACTTGACCACACTATATTTTTTCTTCCACTTCGGGCCTGGCGTAGACTTCGTTCTTTTAGAGGTCTGCCCGAACCTAAATTTCCATGCCCAGGCTCAAAAAGCAATTCAATTTTAACCCAACCCAAGCTCGCTAAAAAATAAATAAATAAATAAATAAATAAATAAAAGAAAAAAATCTGATTCAGTACCGAATAGCCTGATACAAAACAGATCAACAAATCCAAAATGAAACAAAATCAATCTAATATTTGAAGGAAATTGGGAAAGGTATCCCATATAATTATATCAATAATTTTTATTTTTGTTTAAGTAGAAAAATGAATATATATATAATGTACTCGTCAATATTGAAACATATAGTTTTTCATATAAAAAATTGTCTGATCTATTGAAAAATCCAGTCATCAACCAGTTTATACTAGATCTGAATTTGTCAAAATCCAAAAGAAAAAATGTCCCGAATCCGAAACGTTTAAAGTCAACCTGACCCATAATATATCAATCCAAACCCAAAAATTACAAATTATGTCAAATCGAGCCCTTACCCGAAGACCTGAAACTGAAATGAAAGAAAATGAGTTCATGTATTTTAACAGAATTAAAAAATATGTTTTACATCTTCAACTTGAATGGTATAATTTATAGAGAAAAAAAATCTAGTATTTGCTCTTTAGTGCAAAACCTTCCTAAGTCAGCCTGCTCAAACTTGGTCCATAGCATAAAAGTATAAATCTATCCGACCTACTACAAAAAACAAACTAAAAAAAAAATCCCTAACCAAACTTTCTAATTAACTCGAATCCTCACCTTCTTCTTTGCGCAGCATATCCTGATGTAACTTTTCGCCATAAAACCCCATTCAACCAACAAATCAATCAACCTGAGTGCTACTCTCAAAAGTGAAATTTTATCCAGAACAGAACCGAATTTGAAAAAATGTAAGTCAAACTGACCCAAATCCGACCCACAGCAAAAATGTCAAGCGAATTCGAACACGACTCACTGCAAAATTTAGAAATAATCTCCACCAGCAATGAAAAACATCACCTCCTGCCCGAACCTCCAAATCTTGAAATCGCTCCCCCTTGAGGATTCTCGTGTTCCCCCCTTGAATCAGAAAAGAGCGTTTATGATGGCAAAATAGTTCTGTGGTGGCGAAGTTTGAAAAATAGGGCACATTTTATGAGTTAGGCCGAGATCGCAGCAAAAAAAATGAAATACATAAAAGGCACGTTTTTTATGTGTTAGGCCAGATCGTATGGCAATATCGTAGAGAGACCCAGGTTCATGTTTTACTTTTTTTCTGGAACGAACTGTATAAGGCATTACTTTGATGAAGAAAACTCAGTTCACAAATATCATAACTAAATTGTCTTTATTTTTGAAGAACACTTGAAATTTTGAGCACACCAAACATCGGTAAAATAGCTTATTCACTCAAAGGTGCACTAGTGCAGCACGCATTGAACATAATAAAGAAAATATTTGTCAATTTGACAACAGCGATCAAGCGTGTTTCCTTCACCAGTCAAAACATAAAACTGACAAAAATTTCACATTTTCACAAACGCATGCGCGTAGCCAGGGGGGGGTGCCCTGGGTGCCCGGGCCCCCCACCCCTCCGCTCGCGCAGATCCAAGATTGATTATTTTAAAAAATCAAAATTTATAAAAGAAAAAAGAAGAAAAATTTAAGCAAAGTTAGTTCAATTAGTTAATCAAAACTAACAGTCTATGTTTTGAAATGTGATAAAAGAAGAGACCTCGATTCTTTCTTTTTTTCTTTTTAAGAAAATTATTTTATTCATCTTTTTTAAAACTACAATATTTACTAGAATCTGTATTAATCACAGTAAATCAAAAAAGTTGGTTTTATAATCCCAATTTGGCGTCGTTTCTTTATGGAATTTTTTTAACACCTTTCTATTGCATACATATTTCCATAAAAAATTAGAGTAAATTCTCGACAAGGATAGAAACTACTATTTATATCTTTGCTTTTGTTATCTAAAGTCTAGATAGGAGCAAAAAAAAAAAAAAAATTGAAAGGAAATACAGATGTGAAACGATAATTCCACCATGTGATTAGCCTGGAGAACGGAGGGGGTGGAAGGTTGTACAAATTAGAGATTACACAGGCTCAGCCCCAGCACGAAAGTCCGAGCCCAAACCCTACAAAAGGAAAACTACTATTTTCCTTTTAAAATTATTTATTCTTTTTCAGTGTTATCTTGATCAAAACGAAAGAAAAATAAAAACAGTTTTTTTTTTATTTCAATAGTTGATTGTTGCTTCAAAAGAAAATTTGTGATGTATGGAGATTTATGTCTACTGCATTTCCGTTGACGATTAATTGATAAGGCGCCTATCAAAATATTCATAAATAATAAATTAGCTTCTGGTTGGATTTTCGTTTGAGGCAGAGGATATTATTTAATTCGATCGTTTATTTATTTATTTTGTTGGAGAATGATTCCTTCGTTTTTGATGCAGACTAGATGCTTGAGGTTTGCAAATTATTTGATTGTGCACGAATCATAATCGTTCTTCATATGATAACAGCATTGTGATTTTTTTTTTTCTGTTTGTCATCATAAATTTCGCTTATGCTGAGGATTTCCCTTCGTAAGTAAACATATTTTACATGTTATTTCGATTGAAAACATTCGATTAATGTTTCTTCTTTCCCCATAAAAACAACGGAACTTTAAGATAACTGTATCAATGTTTTAATTTGCGTTGATTTTAAGGTTCTCGTCAGTCATGGGAAATTGTTAAGAGAAATGAATTGATTATAGATAAATGTACAGGGATGTAGTGGAGGGTATACGCCGTATACCTTCTGGATTTTTTTAAGGAACACTGTATAACCCTCAGTTTCTCATGAAACCCATAGGATGTACTCTCTAGAGTATACTCTGTGCCTTGAGCATATACCCTCTGCGTCGATCGTGTAACCTGTGGTTTTTTTACGACTACACCCCTGAAGATGCGCTCTTTTTATAGGAAATTGAAAACGTTTTTTGATTCTTCAGCATACAAATAGTAATTTCTATAAACACTATCCATTTATTCATTACACTTCTTTAATAAGTCCATCAAATTTTCTTCTTAAAGGACAAGAAATATGGGAACCATTTTAGGTATGAAAGATATTTTTATTTGATACCAAATTGCTCTTTTCATAAGCTTGAATTAAAATTTTCATTTAATAGTAAATTTTATAAGAATTTTTTTAAAATGGGATATCACATTTGAAACAATTTTTAAATATCATTAAATCTTTTATTTATTTATTTATTGATTTTTGTATACTTTTTGTATCGGGCTCGGGCTCCAACGTACTAAAAATCTTTCGGGCGCGGTTTCAAAAATCGAGCCCGAACTCATCTCTAGTACAAATCTGTGCTTCCTCTGAAAATAAGAAATGATGCTACGCAAAATTCAAATTAATATGGAGGTTGGTTTGTTGGTTTGCTAAATTTCGTTTTTTGGGATCATATTTTGACATTCGTACGGGCTCTTTTTTTTTTTAACGAGGAAAATTTATTTATTCATGAATAGAAAATATAAGAGCTATTTTTCACTTTAAATTGCATACTACAAGTTATTTTAATGCTATTTTGATCAAAATGACGTGGGGAACTAAAGTCGTGCTTATTTATTTTAGTATTTCATTGCTGTTTGAAATGAAAACTTGTGATAATTACAGATTTATGTGTACGGATATCTTTATTTTATATTTATCATGTTTTATCTATGTTTATATATCTTTTTCTTATCCATTAGCAGCGTCGTGCGAAAGGGGGAGCGTAGGGGGCAGCTGCCCTGGCGTGGAATTTTAGGGGGCGCCAAATTTATACTACCAACGTCATTTTTGGCCTGTTACAAGAAAAAGTTGGGTGCAGGGGGCGCCAAATTGTAACTCTGCCCCGGACGCAGTTTTCTCTTCGCACGCCCCTGTCCATTAGATTAAATTTTAAGCAACTTCTCATCCTTCTTCACGCAATGAAAAATTGCGTTTGGGTCCTTTTTAAAAGAAGTTCCACACAATTATACCTTCCGCAAAAAACCTGTCTAAAACGGAAATTTGATAAGTTTTATGGGGTTCCGCTTTATTACATAAGATGTTGTTTGTACCTAACATGTTCAGGTTAAAAAATTTGGGCACCCCCTCGTTCAAAAGGCTGGCTACGCCTATGCAAACGCCAAAAAAGTCTTTTGGCATAGAATAGATTCCCAATCTGAGCAAAAAAATGTACAGGTAAAAAGGACCGTTACATGATAAGCAAAGGAGAAATTAAAAAAAAAGAGCGTTGCCAAGAATATAGTCTTTATCGCTCGTGGCGAGAACGTGCAGCAGCCGGCAACCTTAAACAGAATTACTCAATCGATAACAAATTAAGTTCTTTATACAAGACAAAATGAAATGATTGGGAAATAAAAATAGCAGTAATTTAAAACAGTCGTTTGATATTTAATCAACTGAAGAACAAGAAAGAAAAATCTAGAAATGGAATGATATTTTAAAACTAATTTATCATTTGTTTTTTTATTTATTTATTATTATTATTTTATATGCACTTGGAGACGAACACACAATAACAATAACTATTAAAAATGCTTTTCTTTTAAAATTAAATTTTAATAGGGGGGGGGGGGGTGAACTCACATTTGAAAAATTAATAGGAATATATATAATAGAATGTGTGTTACATCACAGCGTTCCTCTAAGAATTGCACTTAAAATAACTTCATTTTTCAAATATTCGACAAAAAAAATTATTTGACCCCTGAGCATATAGTATTGCGCTGCTTCCGATCCGAAACCGAAAATACCATTGGAAATCAAATCAAAACCCGACCAAAATTTTTTTTGCCAATTTAGAATCGAAATGAAAGAAAAACAATCCATGTTTTAATGGACTTATTAAATGTCGACATTTATATTTCTAATATCAATTTTATCTTTTATATGGAAAATAAATATCTAATATATACTCATAACGGAATCAACCAAAGAGAGATGGCTAAATTGTTGAAAAGTGTTCGTTAAATAGAGGTATCTTCTATTCGAGACATTCCGTATGGATATTTTAATGTACATGTTAACACTTGCGAATAGCAGTGTTAACTTGTAAATTGAATTGTAAAATCTTAATTATTCATAATTAACTATTTGGAAATGTTTGTTATGGCATTTATATAGTTTCATTTTATAGTGTCTTCGATATTTTCTTTTATAATACTCCTTTAAACTATTTTCTTCCATAATGGAGAAAATATTTAGACTTTCATTTGAAATATGGGGTCGAATCGAATCCTGCTTGCGAGATTGAAAATCCACTATGAATCAGATCAGAACCCAAAATAGTGTAAATTAATTTCACCCCAAAACAACTACAGCAACAAAAAAGAATGCAGAGAAAAGCAGATAAAAAGTAGAATTCCACTCGGTCCGCAAGAAAAACGTAAAAATCCACTCGACCAGTAGCAAAAAAGTAAGAAGTCATCTTGACCGAAACCAAACCAGCGTCAATAAAATAGTACTCAACTCAACCCCCCCCTCCCCCCCCCCCACACACCACATAGAAAATAGAAATCAACCAGACCCAATACCAACCAGCAGCAATAAAGAAAGAGAACCAGACCCCAACCCAACCCGCAGCGGCAAAATAGAATTGAACCTTACCCAAACACGACTCGCAAAAAAAAAAGGATTTAACCAGAACAACGGCAAAAAATGAAAGTAAACTGGACCGAAACCCGACCGCAACGAAAAAAATTAGCCCCGATCCTACTCACGATGAAAAAAATTGTCCCGACACGAGCTGCAGGTGCGATTGGAATCTCCAAATTTCTGAAAAGTCCCCCCCCCCTTTTTTTTGAGGAGTCTCCAGATCTGCCCTTGTACCAGGACAAACAAAAACTGCAAAATCGTCTAAAAGTTTTACAATGTTATATTGAATTGTCACCCATTAAATATATACGAACTTGTAAAATTTGTAAATATCTCGACAAATCTTGTCTACGATACTTTGTACTATGATGTTTTGGAACATGCAAAAGCCTTCTGCTCGATAGAAGCTGTATTAGTTGAACGTCGACAAAAAACTCCAAAGAAGAAACAATTCTGAAAAGTATTAGAGAGTGAAATTTGCTGAATAGCAGACTTTAAAAAAAATGCTATATTTTGCCTTACAGTTTCATTATTTTTACTTTTATACTATAACTAGCGGCCCGCCCTCGCTTTTCTTCGGGTAGAGCAAGTCGCCCAGTCCCCCGCCACTACTGACACCGCAAATTGTTTCTACCACTTCATCTCATTAAATTCAACTACTAAAAACATTACCCTCATTTTAGGTAGTCGGATAAAAAATAGCTTACCGTATTTTCCGGGAATAACGCCGCACCGAGTATAACGCCGCACTTGGTTAAAAATAAAAAAACTAGTTTAACGCCGCACCGGGTATAACGCCGCGCCGGGTATAAGGCCGCACCGGGTGTAACGCCGCGCCGGGTATATTCCCACATTCATTATGAGAGCAATGAAGTAAAATTATTAACTGATATAAAGTAAAACATTTTGATCTTAAATAAATAACTTATCTTTTTTTGTTGTATAATTATTTCAATGAAACCGGAACCTCATTCATTCGCTGCGCCACGATTCCCGTTAACTTTTGCTAAATTGATAACATTCAGCTTAAATTTTCCAGGGTAACTGCGGCGCTTACAACTCACATCTGAAGACATATTTAAGATATAACTTACCGTAAAATACCGTTAATCCGCCCCCCCTCCCAAAACGTGACGAAAAATCGTAAAATAATTAGAGTGGGGCGCTTACACGGGATTCTTCTGCGGTCGTTTCACAAAATTTGCAGGCATGAATGATGATAAATTGAATGAATCGTGAATCTTTGGATGAATCATGAATTTTGATACTTGAAGCAATACTTGAAAAAATTCGCGTTTTTTTAAATGTAAATTCTGTCGAAAAAACGCAGAAAAAAAGAAGAAATTTGTCAAAAAAACCCCCAAAAAGCAAGAAATCAATTAAAAAATATCGAAAAAACGCACATTTCTAAAGATTCATGGTTTATTCATTTCATCATGATTCATTCCTTTCTCAACCGTTCTTTTGACATAATTTGTACTTTTTTAAAGATTTTTTGACGTAATTCGCGTTTTTATTGCAATCTTTCGTCGAAATGTGGGTTTTTTGGCAATACTTCGGCGAAATTAATGATTTTTTCGCGATCCTTTAAAGAAATTTGCGGTTATTTTTTATGATTGTTGGGCGAAATTGGCGTTTTCTCAGTGATTTTTTTGGAAGAGAGGCGCTTTCTCGGGATTTTTTTGAAATTTTCAAATTTTTTATAAAGTGGGGAGTTGGCGGATTAACGGGATTTTACGGTATATCAGTAAATTAAAATCAATTTTAAGCATCAGATTCTTCAACCTTAAAAATATAATTCCACGTGCATGTGTATAATTACAGCGAAAGCAACGAAAGTTTAAATTTGCCGATCGGTTTTCCAAAATTTTAAATTAATTAGTCCTATTTACAAGCCGCACCTAGATATTGGCCGCACTTTTGTTTACAAAACAAAAAAATCTAGTTTAACGCCGCGGCGTTATTCCCGGAAAATACGGTATATGTTAATCTAAGGTGTCAGATACCTCCATACAAAATTTCATAAAAATCGATCCATCCGTTCTTGAGTTATAAATGGTGTAACTAACACTATTTTGCTTTATGTATATAGATTATAGCAGCCCGCCCCGACTTCTCACGGATATTTAAGAAAAATTTCAAGTTATAAATTTTTACACACACACTCATAACCTAATAATTAAAATGCCGTCTCTGACATTGACTCCCCTCCTGTGCCCCAGTGACGCCTACATCACACAATATGATGCAGTGTAGTCGAGCGGGGAAAACGGCAACCATTAAATCAGTCTTGATTTTGAAGTAATTTATTTTGATAAGAATCAATACCAAAGTAACAATAAAGAGCTTTTAGAGAAACGGCATTTTAATTATTTTTTTAAATAAAAAACACTTATTGTAACATAACTATAACAGTTAGACATATGCTGTTGCGACATTTTTTGTAGATAATTACATGTTAACAAAGTCGTAGTACATTATTTTGTTCTATAATCAATAGTATTCGCAACGCACGCGATGTAAAAATTTTTTAAGTTCATTTTTCTACACCTTGGGTTACAATATTGGCATTTTAATAAGGATCCCTAATTTTTTTGAAAATATAATATAGCCTATGTTCACAGGAAATAGTCTAGCTTTCATACGGTGAAAGAATTTTTCAAATCCGTCAAGTAGTTTCGGAACCTATTCAATTCAATTCAAACAAACAAACAAATCTTTAAACTTTATAATTTTATATTAAATTAAATAAGCAATATTTATCCCTAGGCTTATTGAATAAGTCCACATTTGAAATTGAAAACGTTACAATTTTAAATATTTGACTGCTCCTCCTAAAAAAAAAAATCCTCCCTCCCCATATTTGATGCTCACTACTCTTTAAAATATTTACTATCTGTTATAACTTTTTTGAAAACTCCAAAACAATCGTTTCGTGATTTGTTTTTAACTTTAATTAATTTGCGTTTCAGCATTTCTTTTCCTTTTTTTAGTAATTGCTAAATAGTTTTAAAAATTAAAAAACACGGTTTTATATCAGGTCGGGCTAAAAAGTTTAAAATGTTTATTTTTTTGGGGGGGAGGAGGAGGTTGCATAGTTACGATTTTCATATATGTTTCAGTGATTGTCATGTGTCTAGTGGGTAAGGTAACCTTTAGTTTCTCAAATTGCTTTTGATTCGTTTATCCGGCGTTTTATTTTTATCCTTTTAAGCGGCGACTATAGCCTATGTTCACCGGAAATAGTGTAGCTTTCCAACGGCGAAAGAATTTTTCAAATCCGTCAAGTAGTTTCGGAGCCTATTCAATGCAAACAATCAAATCTTTCTTCTTTATAATATTAGTATAGATAAATATTTGCAATTCGTTATCTTTGCAAATATAACTTTATGTTGTATTAAAATAAACTGTATTACGCAGGATAAATTCCCCATTTTTAACGACTGTTAAAAGTGTATCGTTTTCCTCAAAAGTAATAAATATTAAAAAAGTTTGAAACAAGTTGATCAACAATTTTAAAAGTACCAATCTTTAAAACTTTCTAACTTTAATTTCTGCTTATTTTTGGTAAAACTGTTTTTCGAACTGAAAATGTTTTCTTTTTCTCTGTTTTACTTAATAATACTGGACTGAAATTGGGCTGCCTAGTATCGTATAGTACCAAAAACAAACACAGGGAAGAGAAAACTGCGCCCGGGGCAAAGTTTCAATTTGGCGCCCCCTTTCCCAACTTTTTCTTGTAACAGCCCAAGAATGATGTTGATAATATAAATGTGGCGCCCCCCCCCCCTTCGGACGGCGCTGTGTTGAATAAGCCTCCTCAAAATGTACTCCTTGCAGCGCCGTGCGAAAAAGAGGGGGACGAAAGGGGTTTTTGCCTCGGGTGCGAAATTTAGGGGGCGCCAAATTTTTACTACTTACGTAATTTTTAGTCTGTCACAAGAAAAAGTTCAGGGAATGGGGCGCCAAACTGAACTTTACTCCGGGCGCAGTTTTCTCTTTGCACACCCCTGCCCCCCCCCCTGTTTCATGTATTTTGCAAGCTGTATAAGGAAATTTATAAATTCCAAATATAGCTCCTTGTCCTTCTAATGCTACCTATGTATTTCACAAAAGTTCCAATTACATTTTTAAATTATCAGAATTTCCTTTTTGCTAAAAAGGAGCTTACTGTAATTTGTATCAAATCTATCTTGTTTTGTATGGACTTGGAAAAAAAATATATATATATATACAAAAAAATGTATAATTTTCTTCTTTGGAAGTTAGTTATAACTTAAAAATAGCGTTAGTTTTATAAAAACAAAAAATTAGAAGTCGTTGATTTTTTTCAAGACTATTTTAATTAAAATTTATCAATAATTGTAGAAAAAAAAATCCAAACTTTGAAATAAGGGCAGGTTATTTTAACACGTTACTATACACCAGTAACAGAAAGGAAATACAAGGAAAGGAAAAAAGTTACTTTCATTTGCTAAAGTGGATTGGTGTTAACCAATTAAATTTTCAAAAGGACAGGAGAGGCGGAGACTGGCTGAGGCGGATCGCATATAATTAAAACGCTTTTTTTGTTCCTTTTCGGATCAAAATATTTCCAAATTTTGCTCAGCCTAATTGCAGTAGAAATATGGAAAGCATATCATTGGAAAGCTTAAACACTAATATTCCGTGAAGCGTTTTTAATTTTTTCTGAATTTCGCTGAAGTAGATTTTATAAGAGTAAAAAGGGCACAACACCTCGAATTTCACTGAATCCAAAATTTAGAGGGTCCTCAGAATTAAACTACAACGAAAATCAGAAAAGTACAAACTAGCCCGGTAATAGAATGTCCTCAGTTATCCTGTAAAAAAAAAATCATTTAAAAATATTAAAAATTAAGCGAGATATTCGAAAAGAACGGCCCCATAGACTTTACATTAGCGCTCGGCTTTTACCGCGTGACTAGTGTGTGCTCTTAAGCAGAAATTTAAGATGAAAATCAAAGTTGGTATGGTATTGAATTAAAATTATTAAAGCATTAAAATGAGTAACTATTTTTTTTTTTTTAAATATTATAATGTACGTATGAGATAGAAGAAAGTTTTGGGATTGGCACATCCAATTAGTTTGTTGAGTCGTCATTTGAATGTAATAGTCTAAGAAATCATTAATGTTACTATTCTGTATTCTAATAGCTAGAGAACAAATTGTAATCTGAAATGTATGGTAAAATTTTCCATAAATATGTATGCAGTATGCTTTAACAGAATCTTAATTGTATGTTATAAAAATAAGATTTTTTTTTTTTTTTGCAGAAATTGAGTCGGGCCAGGTTGGATTTCATTGATATGATTTTTACAGGGGATGGGTTCAGAGTTCTTGCTGCCACTTGACATTCTACCAAATTGTGGCAAAATCTTCCATTTGGCAAGTAAAAGAACAATCAGACTTGCCAAATTGCGAGGGCTCAACTTCTGCTCTTTTTTTGTGTCTATACAGTGGAGATTCTTATTGGATGTCACTTTACATGTTCAATCACATTGTGTTATTAACATTGTTCTATTTATAGAGATACTGACTCAAGACCAATTCTATTTAGTTACAGTGAAGCACAGAAAGGGTTATGTGATATATATTTATCTATTGTCAGCTAGTCACAATCTATGTACTGCTGTCATACTAGTAAAAACACAAACAAAATTATTCACATCCAGTGCCAAACAGAGATAAGTTTTGCTGTAATGCGGTGCTGAGATTAACCATTTATCATACTATTTATTAGTTGTATGATAAATAATTATTGGTCGGTCAATATTTTTCTATCAATTCGAAATCTCAGCAATTTTTAGAGAATGTTTTCACAACAATAAATCAACAGCAGCAGTTTTTAATTTTTATTTAGACTGCTAAAAGAAACTATTACACATTTGCCTGAAACTTTTACACATTTAAGATCAGAAGGCATTTAGAATGTACTCATTTGTAATTGTTTCTGTAGCAGATAGCAAAAAAAAAAAAAAAAAATGCATCATAGCAGCGCTACCTGTCAATGAATTTACATCAAAATATAAAAAACGTCAATCCATCTTAAGGACTAACTGAATCTAAAGTTTGATGAAGTTCTGTGCATTAATTCTGGATATAGTAACTATTGTGGAAATTGCAACAAATGTAGATTAACAGTGCCATTTGTTGAGCGATTTATCCAAAATATAAAAAACGTCAATTCATGTTAAGGACTAACCAAATCTGAAGTTTGATAATAATCTGTGCATTGGTTTTGGAGATTGAGCAATTGCAGAAATTGTGAAAAATGCAGTATAGAAGAGCCACATGTCCAGCGATTTACACCAAAAAGTAATCAACACCAATTTATAGCGGTGGTCAAAAGTTTCTGTCCAGCATAAAATTTTTAGTTATATTGAAAGGATACCCATATAAAGAGGAATCTCAAAGTGATACTCATACATTTTATTGACATAATAGTTGAGAATTTATTTATGGAATAACAAATGGATATCAATAAATACAACTGACAAAATTAATTGTAAAGAAAAATGCATGCTTTCAAAAGTTATCGGCCATCTTGAAAAGTTTGGAAAAAAATTGTGTTATAATAGAAAATCACTGTGATCAACTAGATGGTCAATTAGTATGTTGTTGTCATACCTTTAGCAAAATATACCAAGGCACAGCGACTTGGCATTGATTCAATGAAAAGTATTGGAAATCCTCTGTGGTACGTTTCCCCCTCATCTTGAAATTTTTGGGAAAATTCCTGCCATGCTGAATTGGAGTTTTAATAATTTCAAGCATATTTCTAAAGTTCATTCCAAAGATTTTCTATCGTATTCAGATTGGGTGCTTGAGCTGACCATTTCAAAAGCGACATTTTTGTGTGAAAGCCACTGCTTGACCAGCTTTCATGTATACTTTGGTTTCTTATTATACTGAAACTAATAGTTGTGACCAAAATTTTACCCCCAATAAGGCAGCAAATTATCTTGCAAAATATCTTTAAACATTGCATCATTCATCTTGCCACAAATTTTAACAAACGGACTGGCATCTTTTCCATAAAATGTCTTTTCTTGTTAAGTCATTGCGCATACTGCCTGTCATCACTCTTAAAAAGATTGAACTTCGATTCATGAGAAAATTCTACTTTATTCCAGTTTTGCGAGACCACTATACAGTGGCCCACAAAAGTGTTCGTACACTTTAAAAATTTGTACTAAAAAGAAATTTCCCTGAAATTAAATTCGCATATGAAGTCGAGAAATTTTTTATATTATCTCCAAGTTATTCTAAATAACACACAACCTTTTTTGTTTAACATTAAGGGATTTTCTTTTAATCTAAAAATGAAAACGGAAGATGCCACAGAAAGAAGACGCCACAAAAGTCTTCGTACACTGAAACTTTTTCGGATAATTTCATTATTAAAAATATTATTTGTCGCTTTATTTTTATTTTTGCATTGTATTGACATTTAAAAAATCGCCTGGCTTTATATTTTGCAGAATTGGTCCGTAATATTCTATTTATTAATTAAAAATGGTTTGTAATCGTAATGTCACGACTCATAGCGTTTGAAATTAGTTATTTTTCTTCATAATAGTAGTAAATCAATTCGAAATATTGTAAAATTAGTTAATTTATTTCATTCTATGGTGAAGTATGCGATAAAAGGCTTTGTAGAAAAAAAAATGGATTGAAAACTAAGCATGAAAAGGTCATCAATCTAAGTTAACGCAATGAGATCAAATACTTACAATTAGAAAAGTCTTAAAAAATCCGCGTTTAAGTGCTATAAAAGTTGTTATAGAATTTAATGAAGCAGTTTCTATTTCATTTTCACCTGAAACTGTTCGACGAGTGGTAAGCCCAGCTGCATTATATAGGTATTCTGCCCGTAGAAAATTTTTTGTTAGGGCGAAATACAGAAAGCTTAGGCTTTCTTTGGCAAAATCAATGATAAATAAACTCGAATCGTATTAAAATAATGTTTCATTTACAGATGAAATCTAGTATGCCATTCTTGGTCCAATGAGTGCATAATAATATGGAGAAAAAAAAATTAAGAATTTAATTCAAAGAACTTAGTTGGAACAGTTAAGCATGGCAGTGGAGTTGTCCTTGTGTGACGGTGCATTTCAGCATCAGGATTAGGTAATTTGGTATACATTGATAGCATAATAAATCAAGACCTTTGCTCCAATATTTTAAAAGGCAATTTAAAATTATCAGGCCAATATATGGATAACAGATACAACTTTGTTTTTTATCAGGATAATGATACAAGGCACATGGCTCTCAACGTTCGCCTCTGGCGTCTTATAATTGTTCACAAGTTCTGAAAACCTCACCTCAATTGCTGAATTTAAAACCAATAAAACATATTTGGGGATAACTGGAAGTTAGAACACGAAAACACAGCATTGAAACAAAAAGCAAAGTAAAAACAGCAATGTTCGATGAAAGCTTCAACTTTCATGCAGAAATAACAAAAAACACTAATTAAATCTATTCCCAGGTGTTTGAAAAACTTTTGTGGGTGCTAAATAACATCCGATTAAGTACAACTTTAGCGAAATATTACAATATTTACAAATGTACAGCGATTTTTTAAAAGTGTACGAAGACTTTTGTGAGGTAATTTTTTTTTGTTATTTTTTGATTAGTGATTTTTTCAAAATAAAGTTTTGCTATGTTTTTAAAATATTTTATGTAGTTTTGTTAATAATGAGTCGTAGATCTTACTCTTAAATACCCATTTTAAAATATTAATTTTAATTAATAGATAGAGCCCTATTTCACAGAAATTCCTAAGTGTACGAACACTTTTGTGAGCCACTGTATGTGTTCTTTAATCACTTAACCGGCGACGAGTATGGGGAAACAGTGCTTTTACCCCCGACTTATCTCGGGGCAGACGGTTAAGTGGTTAATAAAAACCCATCAGACATTCTGATATTTTTTTTTTTTTTAAACAGATTCTTCCATAAAGTCTTCATCACATATGTACTCTGACATGGTAGAGCAAATTATTTCAAGTCTATTTTCACTCCATCTATTGAGGATGATTGCAACAGCATTTTTATGCGAGTCATCGACTGCTTTTCTCGTGACGATTCTGTGCTCACGAATAGTAGTCTTTCAGATCTCTCAGACCATGGCAAGTCCTGGAGGCCATGGCCATCTGTATCTTAAAAAGAATATATCATTTACAGTAGGTTTAACGATTGATAATTTTGCTGCAATCTCCTCAGAGAATTGGTCCTTTAGTGATAAACAACTCACTTTTTACAAACAGTAATTGTTGAACTTTTATTTTTTTTAAATTTAGATTGCATTATTCTTGTTGATTAACAAACATGGCACAAAAAGCATTTTCCCAATAGCAAAAATAAAAAAATTACGAATGGCCAGAAACTTTTGTGCACACAAAATTTCGTATACTTCCCCTTTGCACCAAGTGTCTTCAATACTGTATCAAAATTATCACGTGGTTAAAGGTCCTTTGTATATTCCTAACTTTTGGGGTAATTATGCTTCTTCGCTGAATTGTTCTGCAAAACAATAAAAAAAAAAAAAAACTAACTGGCTGGAAACTTTGACTGCCACTGTATATCAAAGATTAAATGAATATAAATTTTTATCAAACTCTATACATTAGTTATTGAGATAAAGTGCAATCAAAATGTGTGTCATATACAGCCATATTGTAAAAAACATTTTTCATGATCTCCAATTCCTAAAACATGTAAGTCTATTGAAAACCTGAATTAAAAAATTTCATGAATCTAATACTTTCTTCTTGAAAAGATAGAAGGAAAAATGTCTCTCTTTTAACATTTTTGCTCACAGGAAATAAAATTGGACAGCCTTTTTTTTTTTTTTTTTTTTTTTTTTTAGCCTGATTGTTGCACTATCCTGTGTAACAGTACATAAAAATTTTAGCTTTTTTTTTTTTTTTTTTCAATGAAAAGAATACGTTTAAGCTAAAGAAACATGTTATGATAATTTGGATGTTTAAATGTGTAATGCTGTATTATTTTTATTTATAAATTGACATCATTAAACAATTTTAAAATGGTATGAAAAATAAATAATGAGAAGGTCAAATATATTTCTAATTCTTGATTCAACAGAAAGTTTTCTGTAGAATACACCTTCTTATTTAAAAGAAATTACATTCCAATAATTAATTAGTCAAATGTGGCAATCCAAAAACTTTTACCTATCTCATACATTTTAGTAATTCCTGAAAAATGAGACTTTGCAGTACCACTGATTAGATGATGGTTTACATCAAAATCTAGTCAGCAACAATTTATGTCAACTTCTGACTAAATCTGAAATTTGATGAGAATTTGTGCATTAGTTTCTGAGGTACAGCTATTGCAAAATATAAAAAATTCTGCATAAAAGCGTCACCTTGATGGGTGATGTACATCAAAAACTAATCAGGATCAATTTTAATCAGGTAATAACTGAATCTTAAGTTTGATGAAAATCAATACATTTGTTCTGGAGATACAACTATTACGATATAATGAAAAATATTGCATAGCAGTGCCAGCTGTTGGGTGATTTACACAAAAAACTAGGCAACACTAATCTATATCAGGAAGTAATGAAATCGGAAGTTTGGTGAAATTTCATGTATTAGTTTTTGAGATAAACCTATTGCGATACTCATGAATAATACAGTATGGCAGTGCCACCTGTTAAGCAATTTACATCAAAGGATAATCAACACCAAATTACATTAAGGACTAACAGAATCTGAAGTTTTATGAAAATCTGTGCATTAGTTCTTAAGATAGAGTTATTAATGAAATTGTGAATAATGCAGCATAACAGTGTCACTTGTTGAGCGATATACACTAAAAACTAATCAGCTCTAGTTTATATCAAGGTCTAAGTGAATCTAAAGTTTTGTGTATTATCTGTGCATTAGTTATTAAGATACAGCACCCACAGAATTTTTGTCACATACAGACATTTTCTAAAAACCACCAAATTGTGATTAGAACCTTCTAAAATGTATAAATCTATCGAAAACTGGAAGTTGAAATTATTTCACGAATTCAATATTTTCTTTTTGTAAAGATAGAAAAAAGTAAAGATATGTGAAAAGATATTTTACTCCAACCATTTTCTTTAATATGATTCAGAGTTGTCAACTTTAAATTCATTTTTCTTAGTTTTAATCGTCTGTCTCCCCACAATTCAATGATTTTTTCCATTCAACAAGCTTTATTTTTTGGAGGGGTGGGGGGGAATAAAGCATGACAAGACCCGTTATTAAAGACTGGTCAAGTAGTAGCTTAGTATAGTAACTTTTCTGTTCTGCAATTTATTTTTTTAAAGAATTTTATTGAGTTTCTTCAAATTTGCCTGTATTCTGTGGTGATTTTTTACATTTAGATTCATGAAAAAATTTCAGTTACAATGCTTTTTTATACCCATTATAATGCTTTTTTTATGCCCACTTTAATAAATTTTGTCCTCTTGGATTTTTAAGATTTTAGCAATTTTCAGATTTTTTTTTATTTTGCGGCGATTTTTTTCAGACATAGAAAAGAGGACTTGGGGGACCAAAATACAAAAAAGGGGTCTAAAGGGGACTTTTGTGGGAAAAAGGGGACCATTTGAGAGCCCTGTATTTTGCTAACATTTATTTTCATTTGGCGACTGTTTTTTATTTCTTATTGCTAAATCACTAATGTTGCTCAAAAGCTAGTAAGAAGTTGGCAGGGCTTCTTTTCACTGATTTTTGAATGGCCAAAGCACTAACTGCAAAAATATAAATATACAGAGCTGAATTTTAAAGAGTCTGAGCATAGAAATTTTGACCCAAGCAGATCTCTAACCAGAGGTAATATGAAATTTTAATTAGTTTTTTTTTAAATCAGTGATACCAAAAATAACAAAATTTCATTTTCTTTCTCCTACTGATTTTCAGATTTTATAGGTTTGCAGAACCCAAAATTGTAAAATAAATATGTGAAATGTAATTTTTTCACTTTTTCTTTGAAAAATGCAGAGCCAGAATTATTTCTGAAATAGTAAAATTGCCATTGTTATTTTTCTTCGTTTCTATCGAAATTTCTTGAGTCTGAAGGTCATGAAATAACAACAAAATTGTGACAATTCAGTCTTTACTTTTCTAATCTGCAGATCCAAAATAGTAAAATTTTTGTTTTGTTTCCTTCTTTAGATTTTGATAATTGGATTTTTCAGATTTCTGGGATTGAAAACTGTAAAATTAATAAAGCGGAAAATATAAATTTTCCCTTTATCTTTTGTAGCAATAAGAACAGAATTAATGCCAAAATAATGAAATTTTCATTTTATTTTCTAGCATTTTCCCATGATTTTAATCAACAGGCATATACACTGGCCTCCAAAAGTTAAGGTACAACCAGCTTTAATTTAAACATATAAATGAAATTACTACAAAAAAGCATTCATGGTAGAAAATTCAACTCTAGGAAAAATCAGTACATTGCAGTATTATGCACTAAAATGTGACAGAAACATTAAAATCTGGTTCTAATACGGAATATGTCCATCCCGGACTTGAATGCATTGGCAGCATCGACTTTCCATGCTCTCAATTAAATTGTGGGACACCAAAATAGGTAGCGCTGACCAGACATGGAGTAAGCCTTGTTCCAGCTCATTTAATGACCTTGGAGGAGGACTTAAAGCCATATCCTGTCCACCAAAATAGTCAAAAAGATGTTCTATTGGATTCAAGCATGGAGAGTGAACTGGCCATTCCATTCTGATCCCCAAGATAACTTTCAACAACCACAGCTTGGTGTGGTCTTGCATTATCATCCATTAGAATGAAACCATTTTCAATAGCACCAGCATATGGGCACCATATGAATCAAGGATCTAATCCTCATATCTCGCACCAGTCAGAGCTCTTCCATGGAACACATGCAAATCAGTGTGGTCTCTGAGTGAGATCCCTGCCCAAACCATGATTCCATTATTTCTGTACCTGTGTGCTTCAACAGTGTTTGATTGATGGTATCGAGTGCATTGGTCTCTTTAGATCAGAAGACGTCCTGAATCACTCTCCAGTGTGAGTCTGGACTCGTCTGTGAAAAGTATAGAAGCCCACTGTTGTATGGTCCAGAAAACATGTTCTCTTGCTTGACATAAGTGGGCCCTTCTCTGTCATCCGATGAGGAACACACACACAACTGGTCGCCTTGCATAAAGACCTGCATTGTGAAAACATCTTCACACCATAGTAGCGGGGATTCTTCTCCCTGATGCTGTAAAATGGTCTGCAATGAGTTGCGGCACAGTAGTGAGTCTTCTCCTTTGGGCTGAAAGAGCTAGAAACCGGCCTTCTGCAGGTGTTGTAACATGTGGGCGGCCTGGAACATGTCTTCTCGACACAGAATCTTCAGATTCATACTGATCCCAGAGTCGTTGGACTACACTGAGCCATTTCCACCTTTTGAGACACATTGAGCTGTCTAGCAGTATCAGCTTGTGACAAACGCATTTCCATCCATCCTACTGCCCGCCCGCCACCGTAATGAATTGGGCAAATGACTTTTTCTAGAATTTTCTAGGCTCTACTGGTTGTTGTGAACAAAACTGACAATAATAATTCAAATACAACAAAACTTACACGTGAAATTACGAAAACTTGATAAATGCATATTTTCTCTCATTCACAAATACATATTCTTTTCTATAAAAGTGGTAGCTGTAATTCTTGTGCAAGTTTTTTTAAAGCTTATTATTGTCATTCATATAAACTATGAAGTTTAATCTGAGTGTCATTTTTTTTTTTTTTCTGGTGAGCTTCGAAAAACATGTTGTATCTTAACTTTTTGAGGCCAGTGTATTAGCCAGGTCAGAATTGGAGTCAGAGTCAGAATCATTAAAGTTTACAGAGTGAGAGTGAGTCAGTCATTTCCCCCATCAACTCTGCAGCCCTAGTTAAAACACATTTATAATCTAAATAAATTTTTAACAAAAGTAATAGCCCAAATTTTTATTTGTATATTTTAATTATATTAAAACTATGATAAAATTTAATTTGGAAACTAATTTTGAAGTATTTAAAGATAGAAAACCAATGATTATAAATACATAAATAATATATGAAAAGGTAGCAAACAGCTGTTTCAAATCTACTATCGAGATTCTTCATCAGTGCAAAACTCAGAAGCTGTGAGCTAAAAAAGCAAAACATGGCTCAGTTTTGCTTTTTCTAACTAGCTGAGTTTTGCACTGAGGAAGAATCTTGATAGTACATTCAAAACAGCTGTTTGCTACCTTTTCATACATTATTTGTGCATTTATAATTGCTGATTTTCTATCTTTAAACATTTTTGTACAAAGGCTTTATTTGCTATTTTAATAATTTTGAAGTAGTATCACATTATAGTAAACCCAATTTTAATTACTGTATTTTCAGGCGTATGCGCTGCACCTCCGAAAATACATTAAAATTAAATTATTCATCAGAAGTGCTGCACCACTGTAAACGCCGCACTTACAAAAATACATCAAAATGTTAAAAATTGCGTTATATTCCGTGTTTTTTTGCGTTTTAAGGCAATTTTTTAACATTTGTGAAATGAATCCAATTTCAAACTGTAAGTACAATATAGTATATTATGGATATTTTTTACGTTAAAATGCAATTTGAATTCATGCAGCTATTTTTTTTATACAATTTTTATTTCCCACCGTTTCACGGAGATTTTTCGAAATTCGAAACAGAAATCCTGCCTATAGAATTAATCTAGAACAGTAATTATGTCCTCTACAATTTTTGATTTTTTTTTTATTTATTTATTTTAGTTTTTTGATTAATCACATTTTAATCCCCCCCCCCCACCTCCCCAAAAAAAAAAAAAAAAATCTTGCATCTAAAAAAATTTATTCCACAATTAGCAGTGATTTTTTTTTTATTTATGAAATGCATTAATATTTTAAAATAATATATTATTACTATAACTGTGGGCTCAAAAAATTGCGTTATCGAAATCCCAGAAATCATTTCTGGGAATGCATATTATTTCACTCAGGTTCTCGGCCGTGAACCAAAAAGTCACCGTGATTGCCAGCGATGTCGCAGACACGTTATAATGCGTAAATTATGCAAAAAATCAGAGACGGTACCCAAAAGAATAGTTCTTAAGTATCCCGTGAGATGCGTAATCTGTCAAAATATTATGGGAAAAACCCGAATTCCATCAAAGGATCGTGAGAAGAAATGCAAATTTCATCAGAAAATTGCATAAAAATGGCAAATTCGCTAAGAAATCTTGAAAAAATGAAACATTTTGTCAAGAAATTGCAATAAAACTTAAATTTCGTCAAAAGATCGCAAAAAGCCTGAATTTTGCTAAAAGATTGCAGGAAGCAACACAAATTTCATTAAAAGATCACAAAAACGGCAAATTTTGTCAAAATATCTTGAAAAATAACAGGTTTTGTTGAAAAATCACGATAAAACGGCAAATTTTGTATAAATATTCACACAATTTTTTTCCCAGAATCTACATTTTTCATCTGGAAACCTTATTTATTTATTTATTTATTTTTATTTTTTTATTTTTTTTTTTTTTTAATTACTGCTATAATTACATTAATATCTTATCCCAATATAACACATTTTGTCCTCTTTTCAATAAAGTTTAATCACATTCATCAGCAATTTTCAATGCAATTTTATACGTGTTTCATAGTAATTTTTGATATTTGTAAAAGGAATCCAATTTAAATTTTTTAATCTAACATTTTGTTTGACGATTTTTGAATTGACATTTTTTTTTTTTTTTTTTTTTTTTTTTTTTTTTTTTTTGCGATTCAGTTTTTAAAATTTTTGTTGAGATTTCCAGATATTTAAATTCAAGATATTTATTGAAAAAAAGAACATACTTTTTAATTCCAAATCATTTGAGTAGTCTTGTAAATTGTATTCCTTTAAAAGTAAAAGGAGATCCCAATAAGTCTAAAAGTTTTGTGATGTTAAAAAAAAAAAAAAAAAAAAAAAAAAAAAAAAATGTAAGCAGAACACATAAATAATGAACTGAAAGTTAATCTAATGCAAAACTCTTCTTTTCCTTACTTTAAAGAATGAAAAAAATACATATTTTTTTTTTTTTTTTTTTTGTTATTAATTGTCCGATTTTGTTCAAATTTTCAGCAACTTGCAATAATAATAAATTAGGCTGTATACCAAATTTTTATTAAAATATAATAAATTTTAAGAAACTTCTAGACATCCATAAAAAAGTTCACTCTTAGATTCATTGGATAAAAAAGTCTTATTATCATGAAATGACTGTTTATTTAGCCTTAGCTTGACCTTGTAGATGCCGTGAAAATCAGATAAGCGTTCTATTGATAAATTCTTTGCTATGCAAAAAAGAAACAGTTTAAAGCAAAATAATTCATGATGATTTAAAACAAACAACTTTTATTTATTTATTTTTTTACTCAATAATACTTTATTTTTCATTCAAATTTTCCTTTAATGTTCGTTTGCGTTATAATGAAAGGATAAATTTAAAGAAAGAAATCCTGAGGAATTTAGATAAACACATGTCATTCTCGGGTTATTTTCCAATTGCATATGAAATCAGTATCAGTTATTTATATGAAAACATCTGCACGCTAATGTTAATATAATGGAAGACATTTAAAAAAAATATCTAGCTGGCACTTCAATACTATACTTCAATTTTGTTTTATTTATTTTTGCATTAGCTAAAGGAGATCGGTTTTTACAAAGGCCACTTTTTATTTTTTCAATTTTTTTGACAGTTTTTTTTTTTTTTTTTTTTTTTTTTTTTTTTTTGTCCGGAATATTTTCTTTTCCAAAGGAATAAATAAATAATAATAATAATAAAATCTTGTAAACAAAATTGAAAAATTCTATGTAGAAATTAATGATTTTTTTTTTCCCTCTATCTTTTATTTTTTCACAGTCCTTTGAGGAAATTCTCATTTTTTTCTGCAATCCTTTGACAAAATTTGCAATTGTTATGATCTATTGATAAAATATTTAGTTTTTCCCTTGATCTTAAGATGAAACATTTTCTTTTCATAGGATCCTTTAAGAAATTTCATGTTTTTTTCAAGCTATACATTTATGAAATATGCGTTTTTTCAACAGTTCTTTGACGAAATTTGCACTTTCTCATGATCTTTTCACGATATTCGTGTTTTTGCGCGATCCTTTGATAAAATCTATGCCCCCCCCCCCCAATTACTTGATAAAATTCTTGCTTTTTCTCCGATCTTTGATGAAGCTTGCTATTTTTTCTGCAAATGATTTAGGAAAATTACTTATGATTATTTGTCCAAATTTGCAATTATTTTTAATATTCCAAATTTTTGTACTGATGACAACTTTGCAGAATTTTTGGAAAAAATACGAACAAGGGATAAGCAAACACCGTACCTGCCACCCCGGCAGAAGCGCCGCACTAGGCATATTTCTAACTTTTAAACTTGTATGTGCTGCGGCTTATATGCCCGAAAATACGGTACACATCTACCAAGATAAAAGTAAATTCAAAAGCTAGCAGATTAAAATTCAGTTTTTGAAATGTTTTCATCAAAATTAAAAAATATTAATTAAAATATTCATTTATTTATTTTGTTATAAATAAAGAAATTATAGATAAATCAATTTCTGTACAAAAACTGTTTCACCAACTGAATAGTTAAAAAAGCTAGTTAACAAATTTTTTTAGTTCTATTTAATCTTATTAATAGTTTTGTACTTTAAAGTTGAAATAAGTAACACTTGAAATTTACCATAATGTTTAGGATTTTTGAAGACACGTTGATACAAAAAAGTTGATTTTAACCATTCCATGGCAATAGATATATCAGTAATAGAATGAAGTGCTATTTCTGCATTCAGGTGCTCAGCCATATGTTTATGTAAACTAGAAAAAAGATAAATAAGGTAAATTACTTTATACAAAGTTGGGACACAAAACCAAATATTATTCACACGATTTCTTCTTTCTTTTAGAAAGAAAGAATTTTCTATTCATAAAACATATACTGTTTGCATCAATATCAAAGATGAGAAATATAGACACAGAGATTAGCATTTCTCCTCACTTAGCCTCCCCCCAAATATATATATGCAGAGCTAAGTCCAAAATCTTGAATCCCCTAAGCCTTGCTAATTCTCAATTTTAGATCATTTGCTGTTTAGGTGTCAAAAACTTTATAACTTTGTAAAATATTTAAGTCAGAACAGCATTTTATACTAAAACAGATGTTTTAAAAGAGGAATATATTTTTTAACTCTTTCGTAAGCCCTTTATTTCTCTTTTGAATTCCTCCCTTTTTTTGTGTTTTATTATCAATTAAACAATAGGATTTTAGGAAATACGTTTTATTTTGCCAAATTTTATCTTTACATTTAAATTTTAGAGGTGGGAAGCATATTTCTCATGGAACGATTTGTGGTCATAGAGAAATTTCAATTTAAAGGCAATTATTTGTCATAGAAAAATGAGAAGCATATTGCAATGTATAAAGATACATCACATTCTACACATATGTGCCAGATAATCTTGCCATGAGTCTTTGTGCTAAATTTCCTACATCACCTACAGTTGGAAACCAACTTAGGAGTATGATTTTCCATACTGGTCAGCAATGCTTGATCAACACAAGAGTTCCTTAGTAGTCCGAAAATTTCCTCCAGAGCTTGTACTAAGATTATCTCAATTTTCTAGTAATTGTAATCCTGAACCTGTGTCATCATCAGTTTCTAGTTTAGAATCATCTGGGTCACTAGGAAGGCTAAAGAGGATATCCAAAGCAACTGATTTACACAAACACTTCTTGTTCGTATGAAAGCAAAGAGCAATTTATGAGCCAATTATAATTTGCCATTCCCTCAAAAAGAAGTTTCTTAAGGGTTTTATTATTATTAATTTTTTTTTTTTTTGGGGGGGGGGGGCACTACGGTGGTTCAGATAATTTCAATCTTGCCACCAGTTCCAAAAAAAAAAGTAAGCCTATTATTTATTTTACAGCTTTTAACAGAAATATATGAAATAAGATGTAATAAATAAATAAATATAATCACAATTTAAGAAAAAATTCTCTTTATTATAAAAATATATTTTTGAACTAAATATTCTAATTTTCCAAATGTACAACTTGCATGTGCATATGATTCAATAGACATTTTACAGTTAGGTCTATTATTTATTATTCAAATTAGATAGTTACTGCCAAAAAATGTTCAAAAATATGTGTAAAGAAAGTGTTATAACAACAAAAACAGTATTTTATTCACATTTGCAGTAGATTCATTGAGCAGTACAAATGTCACATCAGTACAGATGTTAGAACAGAACAAATGTTAAACAACAGCTTTCAAACTTTTAAAACAAATGAGCAAATTCTGTATCATTTGCTTCAACCTAGATGTCAGTACAAAATGGAAGTGGGAATTAGTTTTCCCAGTGACATGACGGTGAGGCCAATATATTACAGTGAGTTTTGTGTTTCCCATAGATGTATTTTAAGACCATATAGAAGAGAAGTATTCTTCCCAAGGCTCACAAAGGGATTAAAAAAGATTTAATAAAATATCAAACTTACAAAACTTTTTTTTTATTTAACTTTTTACATGTTTTTTAGCTTTTTAAAAGAATTTTTGAAGATTTCTCCACAGTTCTAAAAGGAATTTGATTTTCATATTTTACTTCAGCATAATAAACTTTGACAAATTTTCGATAAAGTTTATTCGTATTTCATGCATAGATTTTTTAATATCCACTAACTTACACCCTTCCAGTACTAAAAACTTAATGCAGCTTGCTGATGTGTTTTGGATGCAGTTGCATCTACACCAGCCCTTTTTAACTAAATGCCATGTCCTTATGAATGAAGTTATAACAAATCTGCATGCAAATGAGTCATGCATAGTACATATACCTTCACTACCACATTTGTTTTACAAAAATACATAAAAAACTGTTTGCATTCAACGCTTCAAATCACTTTCATCACTGAATACATCTAGCATGTAATAATAAATAATATAATCTTCATGTCAATTAATTATTCTAAATTGTAAACTAAATAAGGAGGATTGTACTTTGTGCTAATATATGAATAAATAATGATACAATGTTAAGAAGCACAAATTATATAAAATAATAGATGTTTAAAAAGGCATACAGCAAATTTCGGGACTTCTAAAGTCCCATCATCAGTGCTAAAAAATAAGTGTAAAATGCAAAGGATAAGTCACATCATTAAATGAAAAACATGCATAACAGCTCGCCGCCAAAGACGAACTAGCCACAAAGCATCGCAAAGCAATAGCAAAAGCAAACTAACACATGCATTCCAAAGGAGACCAATCAGATGTCTCTACTCCCACTGGAAGAATCCAAACAAAGGAGAAAAGAAGGGGGGGAGGGGGAGTGAAATTACAGGAAAGGGAACCAAACTTCTGAAAATCTGGGTGTACTGGACATGTCATTAACTAAATTATTAGAGTTTTTCCAAATATGAAAAGCTTCCCAAAAGTCTAAATCATAAATTAATGAACAATATTGTATTAATGAGGCTTCGGAAAATTTCAGGGATCGAAATCGTTGATTCCATTCATAACAAATTAAGAAAACGTACTCCTTCGAACTTCAACTCTGACCACAATCAAACTCCGAAAATAAGGGAGAATAATTAATGTAATTATTCTCCCTTATTTTCCAAAAATCAGTCATCAAATTTCTAAAATTTTGTCAAAATTTGATTTTAAAATAACTTATACCCCTTTGAACAAAATGCAATTCTCAAATTTCAAAGATCTAATAGATGATTTATCACACTGGGGTATTTATAAGATTTCTTGCGAATGCGATAGGATGTACA
This sequence comes from Maratus speculifer, assembly GCA_964019185.1. NCBI lineage: Eukaryota > Metazoa > Arthropoda > Arachnida > Araneae > Salticidae > Maratus > Maratus speculifer. The sequence goes on along the minus strand of OZ025289.1, from coordinate 254,221,819 downwards.
TAGGTCAAACGAAGCAAGCTTTGAAAAAACGTTTGGGAGAACAAAGTGCTTACGTTAAAAATTGTGAAATAAAACGATCCGCTATCGCTAACCATTGTTGGTCCAATAGTCACAATTTTAAATTTTCCGAAGCTTCATTAACACAATATTGTACATCAATTTATGATTTAGACTTTTGGGAAGCTTTTCATATTTGGAAAAACTAATAACTTAATTAATGACATGTCTAATACACCCAGATTTTCAGAAGTTTGGTTCCCTTTCCTGTAATTTCACTCCCCCTCCCCCCCTCTCCTTTTCTCCTTTGTTTGGATTCTTCCAGTGGGAGTAGGGACATCTGATTGGTCTCCTTTGGAATGCGCGTGTCAGATTGCTTTTGCTATTGCTTTGCGATGCTTCATGGCTAGTGTGCCTTTGGCGGCAAGTTGCGATGCACGTTTTTCATTTAATGATGTGACTTATCCTTTGCATTTTACATTTATTTTTTACAGGGTTCATACAGAGTTGGAAAGAAAAAATCCAAAAAGTACATAAAAAATCCAAGGAGTCCAAAAATTTTTTAGGACTTATTACTTTTGTTGTTATTTATGTGGCATGCACTTGCACAGCCCCAATTCCGCAGGGATATGGCAAGTTATACCCCGCAAGAGGGGGGGTTATCCGCGATCTTCAGACAAAATTGGCGCTTTCCCGCAATCTTTTGATGAAATCAGCAGTTTTTTTGCGATCTTTTGACAAAATCGACATTTTCCCGTGTTTTTTTTTTTTTTTTTTTTTAATGAAATTGACATTTTTTTCAACGATTTTTAGACAAATTTTGCATTTTTAGACGATCTTTTTTCAAAAATGACGTTTTATCCCCGCGATCTTTTCACGAAATCAGCGTTTTTTTCGTGATCTTTTGATGAAATTGCCTTTTTTTTTTAAAAATCATCTTTTGACAAAAGATGTAATTGTAATGTATTGTAAGATGTATTTGTAAGCGATCTTTTATCGAAAACAGCGTTTTTTCCCACAATCTTTTAACGAAATCGGTGTTATATCTGCAATCTTTAGACGAAATCGACGTTTTCCTGCTGTCTTCAGATGAAATTAGCATTTTACCTGCGATATTTGGTGAAATTGCCATTTTAACCGTGATCCGCACAGGAAATTTGCGTTTTTCAGTGAACTTTTGACAAAGTTCGTTGACAAAAACATTGTCGAAATCGTCGTTTTTCTACGAAATATTGACAAAAGGTGTGCTTTTTCGGCGATCCTTTCCAAAATTTGCATTTCTCTGCGATTGTTTTTTCTGCGCACAAAACCGTACAAGTTGGCAACTCGCAACTATGCAGAACTGATAACCCAATTTCAAATTTTCGGAAGAGGATGCCTTAAATTTTCGGACGAGAATCACCCCTGAATCCATTGTTATCAGCAAAATTGAAGATGATGAATTGTATTATGAAGAAGAAATCAAAGTTGTATACCTAGCTGTAAAGGAATTAAACAGTGTAATCACTTTTTGAAATTAGAAGCTCAGAGGTGGTCCTGGATTATTCTTTTCACTTTTCTTTCCTTTATGGCCATGAAAAAAGTAAATCAGTTTGGTGGCAATTAGTATAATCTCAACCAATCACTGCTGTGTTTCTGATAAATGACGTGCATAAAAGGCTTACTGTGCGTTTTACAATCGCATTTTTTTTTTTTTTTTTTTTTTTTTTTTTTTTTACGGGGAGCAATATTGTTTGCGTGCAAAACCACAATACAATTTAAGGAGTTTCTAAGGAATGTTTTGTTTATCCAAGTAGTTCTAAGTACTACTTGGGAAAGTTTTCATTTCTAAGTAGTTTCTAAGGAGTCCAAGGAGTCTGTACGAACCCTGTTTTTAGCACTGATGATGGGACTTTAGAAGTCCCGAAACGGCTGTATGCCTTTTAAACATCTATTATTTTATATAATTTGTGCTCCTTAACATTGTATCATTATTTATTCTTCTAAACTAAATACCATAATGATAAAAAAGTTAAATCATTCTTCTAAACTAAATACCATAATGATAAAAAAGTTAAATCATACTTGCTCTCAATCATCTGAGTACCATTAACAAGAGATTCATATTTAGCCTGTAATTGAAGAAAAGCTAGTTTTGAAACTTACACAATAGCATCATTTATGCATTCAGTTAATACAGAATAAGCTAAATAATCATTGCTTTTTTTAACAGTGACATATATACACAATCATAGTAATTTTCATTTGAAGTTATGAACAGTGAACAACTGCACAGTACATGTTATAGTTAAGAGAAAGCTATGAATAAAGTTTATAAAATTTTCATAAAGCAAACTACAGTAGGCTTCATGAGATATTAGAAAGTAAAGTGCAAAAAAGAATATTTAAGTGGATTTTCAAAAAAAACAAAACAAAAAACACAATTAAAGGAGGCTGAATTTCTAGCTTGCTATTTGGCAACAACCGCAGCAATGATTCTCAGTGGTTAATTTATGGTCACATGATCCGAGAAATTCACCAAATCAAAATCCAGACAGAATCTCTGTTTTAACACAAGTCACTTGAGTAATGTATGAATAGCAATTGCTACTGGGTCAGTTTACTGTGATGTGCTGAATTCAGAGAACCAGCTTTCTGACCAAGATCTATATTTATCTGATCAAAATCTATATTTATAGACACAGTCAAAAACATTTTGTTTACATTTTACAAGATATTCTATTTTGTTAGCGTGATACACAGCATGTTATTATTATTTTAAATTTATCTGCAGGAATGAAATCAATCTCAAAAGGGAAAGGTTTGAATTTTACATTGCTTTTATTTGATCGAAAAATTCAATTAGTTTTTTATTTTTCAGTTTAAAAAAATTGTGGCTAAGAAAAGATTATATAATGAAATTTTTTTACAGATAATTTAGTGTCATAATATGTAGTAGTGTACTAACTGGATGCAATTTAAGTAGATGTGAGATCATTGTTAATATCTTATAAATTAAACAAAAAAATTCAGTACATATAATAACAACTTATACAAAAAAGTTCAGAAAAGTTTGCTTTCCATTTTAATATTAATGATAGCAATTAAAACTTCTTAAATGTTAAAAATATTTCTAACAAAGAAAAAACATTTCTTACTTGTAAAGAAGATTTTGTCATAATGACAGCAGTAGCACTAGTGTCAAACTAAAAAGTTAAAAGATGAATGTTTATTACACTTCTTCTACATTTCAAATCAATTTTTAAAAGTGTTGCTTATGTTTTTTAAAAATAAAATCTATCATGAAAAATTTTAACATCATTATTACATTTACTAATTTTCAAATAACATTTGAGCTAAATTTATTTTAAATTCTTCTGAAATTTTTTTTTTGATACCATAACTTGCAAGCAAATACCTGTATAAAAATACTATCTGTAATATCATTTTTTATATAAACTTTCTAAAAGGGATATCCTGAGCGATCCACATTGCTCGTGAAATCTCACGTCAGTGTATGGGGAAATTTACAGCCCAGACTATTAACCCTTTCTGGCACAGTGGTCCCACTCCCAGCACATCTAATTTTAATCCCAAACTTGCAAATAACACCAATGATATTTTAATAAAATTTTGCTTTTACAATGAAAGTTTAAATTAAGGAGATCTTAATTTTTGAAAAAGTCATTTGCAAATTTTGGTATCAATCAATAATCTTTCATTTTGCAAACAGAAATTGTCTGTGCCAGAAAGAGTTAATTATCTAATCCATTTAAGCTTTTCCATCAGAAAGTAGATGCTTGATATCAAATATTTTAAAAATATTTTTCCCCAAATTTTAAGTACTTTTTTATAGGTACTTTTTGAAATTTTAAAAAGACATTTTTTGAAACGATAGTACGTTGGTATAGAACATCAATTTTCTGATAATGAAGAAGAAATTAAAAAATACATATATTATGTTGTAAGAAATAGTGTTCTTAAATTTCCTAAAAAAGTTAACATTTGATTTTGCAATCTGAAAGAAGAAAGACTGTTTCATTGAAGAGTCCTTAGAATATTAATATTTAGTTACATTTAAAGTTACATTTAAAATGCATTTTTTACTCATTTAATATGCATTATTCTAATTATATAAAACTATAAAATCTAAACTAATAAAAGGAAGTTTTGCTGTGCATGTGCAAAGTCTGACTTATACGGGGCAAGCAGAGCATTTTTTTTTTTACTTAGGACCCCCCGTGGCCTTAGTCAGGCCCTGTGTGTTTAATGACTAGCAAAATTAATGACACATACAATGCTGAAAATGCATGTAAATGCCACATTGGTAGATTGGCTGCATCGCTTGAAATTTTAGTTTAAAACACATAAATGTCACTGTGTTTCTTACAAAAATTATGGTACAATATCACTTTAAAAATACCATGGTTGAGTCTGCTAAAAATCAAACTTCTTCATAAGAAGATACAATTGTTGGTAATTTTGAAAGTGTTAAAGTACAAGGAAAAAATAGACTAGTTGAATTTGCTGCCCAAATAACAGAAATCGAAAAATAAACAGTCAATGTAAGAATTTTAACTTGGTTTGGTGGATTGAAAACTTTTAAGTATAACCACAACAATGATGTAGCATGGGTTCACATAGCAGACATCAGTGGCGCCAACTTTTGAAAAATATTGGATGGGCTCAAAAAAATGTTGAACTAATGTAAAAATATTGGATGGACTCAATTAATATTAAATTCAATTAAGTGGATGGAGATATCAAATTATTGGGTGGGCTCAGGCCCCATGGGCCCATATAAGTTGGTGCCACTGGCAGACATTATAACAATGCTACTAATTGCAACTTTAAACCATAGAAGTGTTATCTTTGACAATGATACTTTACTGTAACTATGTTAAATTCATAAAATGTCTCCTCTGCTACATTTAATGTCTTCTCTGCTATATTCCATTTGTTATCTTCAAATAAAATGAGTTTATAATTTATACAAACCTATAGATAGTTATTTTACCTTGAAATGTGTCAATTTAAGAAAAGGTATAATTTTTTTTTAACTTTCCAAATTACAGAATTTAATATAAATTATAGTGTATGTTAAAAAAAAAAAATATTATTTGGTCCCTATGTTATGTATTTTATTAATTTTGCCACTAAATTGCTTTTATTTTTTTAATTTGAGGTCAATTAACTAAACATTGGTTGTTAAAATAACATATTCTTGTTTGTTTTTTTGGGTCGTACGAAAATTTAATGTATATTTTAGGAATACAATATGTGTATGATCCCATCCCCCCCCCCCCTGTTACACTTGGAATTCCTCAAAAACAGATAAATAACCTATAGTATTAAGCTCATTAAAAAAGTAATATAATTTATTTAACTATTATCTGTACCATATCATCACCACACTTAGAATATCATAATTGCCAGGATAAAAGAGGAGATGGTGTAATAAGGTTTGACTGCATTATTTTTATTCCAGACTTCAAAACCTTTTATATCATCAAAATGCATAGAAAAAATTATTCAAATTTAGTCTACAATGTTCAGGTCTACACCAAAACATCTTTATTATTAAAGTTATCAGCAATACTTATTACCTGAGGCCTTCCAGCTCTTCCTATCATTTGAAGCATTTGTGTGTCACTGTAATCTTTGTAACATCCAGCAACATACTGAGAAGTTGACTTTATTATAACTAAATGTGCAGGAAAATTCACACCCATAGAAAGGGTACTGGTAGAAACTGAAAGTAATAATCCAATATAAATTGAAAAATTAAAGAACTGAAAATTTCTATCATATATTAGTCAGCTACATGTAATTTAAATCAGTACAATTTCTATGAATAACTTGTAAAAACAATCCAATAATAAAATAAAATAAAAATTTCTTTTCAAAATAATTATTTTTGTAAGTCAAGAGGCAGAAAAATTAAATGATTAATATTTCTTGCTTTAAAATTTATAAGAATACTAAGTAACCTATAACTGCACAACAATATATGCTTTCAATCACATCTTTTAAAGTAGAAACAAGAAATTCTCTTCTTATATTTTCTTTCTTTTCAAATTTAGGAAAGATAATAAACCACCATATTTCTCTTTAGCTGCGATATTGTAAAAAATTGTTAGTTTCATGAACACATAATAATATAATTATTTCATTATAACTCGGTAAATCAGGTTATAATGAAAATTTTATACATAAGAATATATTGTATTTATATAAAATACTTATAGGCATACATATGAAATACAATAATGGGAGAATATTAATGTTTAGTATAGAGCTCTGGGTATATTTGCAGGAAGCAGGATGTTTCGGTCCCGCCATTTTGATCCCGAGACATTTCGTCTCAAACTGTTTCGGTCCCTAGCCGTTTTGGTCCCAAGACATTTCGGTACCTACCTATTTCAGTCTCAAGACATTTCGGTCCCTTCTCCTGCAAACTGAATTTTTGTGAAATAAGACATAATTTTATAGGGAACATTGCAGAGTTTTTAAACTGAGGCCATAAAATTTTAGTATAATGCGATTATAAGTACCTGAAAACCGCACACAACTCTAATCCAAAATATTATAATTCACACAAATTTTGTATGGTAATCCTAATCATGATTGGTAATCCTAATTCTCAAAACGTTTAGTAATTTTAATGTAAAAATCAAATTAATATTTTATTAAATATATTTCTTAATAAATAACATTATCAATTTACATAATGAATTTTACTTTAAAACAAACTCAATACATAATCCACTTTATATTCAATACATCATTATACTTCCTAGTAGTTCTAAGCTGAAATTTATCTTTTACTTGTTTGTTTATTGTATATTTAAAATTACAGAAATTTTAAACAATTAGTATAGTTAAAAATAAAACTAAAATAAGATTTTTTTTTTTTTTTTTTTTTTTCTTTTCTGGGAAAGTAGGAGTGAAAAGGTAATACAAATAAATAAATAAATACAAATAAATAAATAAAAGCTTAGTTTTGTCACTTAAAAATTGAAAATAAAATTATTTGAAATATTATTAATTAATATTTTATTATATTATATATTATATTTTATATGTAATATTTATATTACTATATTTATATAAAATATTTATATTATTATATTTTAAAATATTATTATATTAATTTTATGTAAATAAAAAAAAAATATTCATCTTATTAGAATGAAATAAGCCTAGTTTCAATAAAATTAACTCACAAAAATTGTCTTCATGGCATTAGAAGACTGTTAAAAAATGCAATCAATAAATTCTATTATTATTATTATATATATAAAAAAAAAAGTAGCAGAGGCAAATTTTTAAAAGCAAATTTTTTTTCATAGCGTGCCTAGTTAGGAAATCACTATTGCTTTCGCAATGTTAATAATGGAAAGTAACTTATGAAAACAAATTTATAAGATGCAACTTTGTATCATAAAAATAATAATAAAAATAAAAAATTTGTTCTGCAATAAATATATCTCATTTCTGAATTATCAAAGGAGAGGGTGTAGATGGGTGATTTGAGGAAATATGTATATATTATAACTTATAATTGTCTAATTGAATTATTAAAGACATTTATTATTAAATTAATTGAAAGAAAAAAAATCAAGCAAAGTTTTTTTAATTATTCAATTAATACTAATTTAAAGGTTCTAAAAAAATGTACGTGAACAACCAAAAAAATATTTATAGCAGTTTATTTGGATGAGCGAAGCGAATCCTCTTATAGTCCACTCAAATTACAATTTGTCGTACGCTTTACAAAAAAACTATTCAATATTTTAACTTCAAATTAAACACAAAAATAAATTATGATCTGTAGATTTGCAGAATATAATTTTTTTTACAGTAAAACGTTAAAAAAATTATTATTTTAATTAATTTATTTTACATGCATTTCCAATACGGACGCATTTTAGCAAATAAATAAAAAATGAAATGCGTATATTTTCAGAAAAAAAAAGTTTAAATCATGGAGTAAATAATTATAGATAGAATCATGATTAATTTATTAAATAAAACATGTTTTCATTATCCCGCAAAATCGTTTGCACAGATGACACTTAAATATTTTAAAAGAATTGTATTATGGATTTTTTTTTTTTTTTTTTTTTTTTTTTTTTTGTAAACTGGCAACAAAATAATTGTAAACAAATAAAATTAATTCTTAAATTTGTTATATAAATGAAAAATTAAAAGATCTGCGTGAAGTTGTTGGTTCAAGCTCTTTATAAATATTTTTGCGAAGGTCGTATTGTGGCTAAATAATATCGACTCATTAATCAGAAGGATTTTATAGAAAAATAAGACTTTAATAAGTTCGCAAACACAACAATAATTATTCGTGAAAACGTCACTGCGAGAATGAGAGAGCGCTTCGTTTAAAGGTAATTCCATTGAGTTGCCATTCGCAGAAAGTAAAAAGTTCTCCCACGCGAAGAGAATTACAGCAATTATCATACACTAACATGGATAAAAACGAAGAAATTAAAATAAAATGTTTTACAGTTAAAAATTCATAGTATCAACGAAAGCAGATTTCAAATGTTTTTTCCAGAAAATAGGATTTTGAAGAAGTAACTTTCTTCAAGCTTTCTTCAAATATATTATTCTAAACAGGGCTTGAAATTCAATTTTCCAGAGGAGGGGAGTCTCCCTACCAAAATTTATAAATGGAGGGGAGTTTAGCTGTTTGGGAGGGAGAAAAAAATCTTTAAAACCTACTGTTATTTTATGTACTATTTAAAAAATTACATGAATACAGACACGACAAAATACCACTAAAGTAATTTTTATCAACAACTCGGAATAATTATGCAAAATGTGTTTTTTAGTTAAAAAAAAGAGTAAATCAATTCCCTCCCAGTGCTAATTACTTTTGTTAAAGGTTTAGTAACAGGTATGAGATTGCAAAAAGTTTAAAAAAAGAGGAAAACGAGAGAACCGGTAAATGAGAAATTACTTTTAAATAGCGCACGTTAAAGGCAATTAAAATTATTTTATTTGCAATAATAAAATAATATTTTTTCTTAAATCCTGTTTTATTTGATTTTATTTTTGTTTGGGGGGGGGGGGGGGGGAGGATCAGAGTGAATCAATTTATGCAAATGCTACTATAAGTGATTCTGAAATGAAAGTTTCTATTTTAAGTTCGTATTTCTAATGCAATTTTTGCACAGCAATCTTAGCTAGTTGTCCAATTCAAATTTTATCATGTTTTCACTTAAAAGATCATTTAACAAACATGGGAAGCTAATGTTAAATTTGACTTTTATCTACAAAAAAAGTTGTTAAAAACATTAAAATTTTAGGTAATTTTTCGGATTTTCAGATGTTTTATAAAATTATTCAAAATTTATATTTTTCGCGATCTTTTGACAAAAAACGCGTTTATTCACGATCTGTGAAACGAAAAACGCATTTTTTTCACAATTTGTGGACGAAAAACGCGTTTTTTTTGCGATGTATGGACGAAAATTGCATTTTTTCGCAATCTGTGGGCGAAAATTGCGTTTTTCTCACAATCTTTTGATGAAAATTGTGTTTTTTTCACGATCTTTCGACGAAAATCGCGTTTTTCCATCGATCTTTTGATGAAAGCCGTGTTTCTTCGCGATCCTTAGACGAAACTAGTGCTTTTTCGTGATCCTTGCCAAAAATAGTGTTTTTCGTGATCTTTTGCCGAAAATCGTGTCTTTTCGCGATCTTTTGATTTAGTATTTGTTCTTTTTCTTCTTATAGGCCAAAAATGATGTTGGTAGTAGAAAATAGGCGTCCATTAAATTTCTGCATCCGGGGCCACCGCCCCCCCCCTTTTTTTGCACAGCGCTGTTTATATGGCGATCCTTTCACGAAATTCACATTTATTCAGCGGTGCTTTCATGAAATTCGCGTTTATTTCGCACTCATTTCATGAAATATGCGTTTATTCCACGATACTTTCTCGAAATTAACGTTTATAGTGCGATCTTAGTGAAGAAATTCCCGTTTTATCGCGATTTTTTTTAAGGATAATCGAATTTTTTGAGAAAAATAAGATTCTTTTACCGCGATGCTTTGACAAAATCAAAGTTTCTATCGCGATAATCTAGCAAATTTTCTGCATTTTCATTTTCTGCAAACGATTGATGAAATTGATTGCGAATATATGCAATTCAGCTCGGTTCAAAAGCTATGAAAAATCGGTTGTCAGCCCGGAAATTCGGAATAACTACCCGAATTTCCTCGCTGATAAACGGTGTTTCATAACTTTTGGAATCGAATGCGTTAATTTTTTGGAAAATTCGAAACAGATTTACTCCATTCTCGCGGCGGAAAATCGCACGAAACTTGTCGGTCGATCGTGGGGGAAATTTGACGATCGATTGCGGAAAAAAATCGTGAAATTCAACGATTTTTGGCAGTAAAAAACTCGCAAAATATGTCATTCAGTCGCACGAAAACATCACAAAATATGCAAAAAGATCGTGAGAGTTAATCGTAGTTTCAAAATACAATTTTTTTCAGAAAATTCGTAATTTTTTTTGGGCGGGAGCCTCCCGCCCACAATATTCTTTTAGGCGGGATTTCAAAATTTTGGGCGCGAATCCCGCCATCCCGCCCTGAAATTCAAGCCCTGCTAAAATAGCTATCAAAGATTATCGGATGTTGATTACAAAGATTGGAAACATGCATATTTCAAACAATTAAAAAACACCAGTGGCTACTTGAAATTATAAAAAAATCTTTAAAAGAGCTTTTAGTTGAAAATTTAAAAAAAATTTGTAAAAGTTTGTTTCGAAAATATCTTATTATGCCAGTTTTACATCATAAATAAAAAATTTAAATGCGCCAAAACATAAAATAACATTTTTGTTTAATAAAGATGCAAAAATAATAATAAAAAAAATATTGTTACTTTCAAATATCTGTTTTATAAAATAAGGCTTCGCGAATCCAAACAAAGCATGGCTTTTGCTAGTATAAAATACTTTTTAGTTTATAGAAGTTTATATAAAATACTGATACTAATAATAAATAGTAAAATTTAAAATATTTATTCTGATTAATAATAATAATACTTATATCACATTGTTTAATTAAACAAAATTTTCAGCTTGCTGTGATTTCATTATCACGAGTTATAAAAGTTTAAATTTATCAGACTCTTATATTCAATTTTTTATAAAACTTGAGGAGAAAGAGGGGGAGAATTAAAAAAAAGGGCCCGAATAATGTTGAACTTATACCATTTAGTAGGCCCACAACAATCAGAAGTACAACTAAGGTAGCGAGAAAAGAAATAACAAGGGGCCGAAATGACTAAGGTTCGAAATGGCAAGGGACCAAAGTTACTGGGGATCGAAATGGCCATGGACCGAATTGTCTCGGGACTTAAATGTCATGTACCCATATTTGCACTATGGGCGAGGAGACTATTTTTTACCAGATACTGACTCAATCTACAGTTCAGTTCAGATGAATGCTAATTTATTTTGTAGCTGATTGAGTTCAATTATTTTGGGAGGGCTTCAGATTGATCTAAACAACAACAAAAAAAAGTTCTTTAAAAAGAAAGTTCTGAATATTTTCTAAATTTAAAAAACTATGCATTTGGATGCCAATAAGTATATATGTACCTATTTTTGCATTCAAGAGATAAAGTTAATATTAGAGACATAACTGAGTTCAGACATGACTTCTTGTCATGTTACCAACTTAAAGTAGCATGTGAATACTGGATGGAAGTCTGCTTTTTAATGTAAAGTTGTGAGAAAAAAAAAAAAAAAAAAAAAAAAAAAAAAAGTAAACACTTCCTACTAACTCTGCAACAAACAATCATAGAAGAAAGTTGTTAGAAGAAAATGATTGGAAATTAAGTCTACTTTTAACCCTTTATCTACCGAATTATGAATTCATGAAAATTTGACATTCTAAAGCATTTTACGTAAATTGTTTAAACCAAATTAAAAGATTTACATAATCATTTAATAAATTTTTGAAGGATTTAGAAGGATTAATTAAATTTGAATTTACAGGAATTTTGTGCAGTATTTATAACTCCACTCAAATCTTTTACTTTAAATTGTTTTCTTAGTATTTTGCAGAATTATAAAATGTACAAATATGATGTTCTTACAATATAAATATAGAAATATTTCTGAAATGAAAAATCCCCATTCCCTTCCCTCAGATCCAAGAAAACTGAAAAAATGTAAAGACAAAAGAAATCATCCTTTTAAAAATATTTTTGTTTTCAAAAACCAATAATGCTTTTGGAACAAGATAAAGTAAAGTATCTGCAACTCATTCTAAACAGTATTACAACTAATTGATGTATTAAAAGAATTTTACAATAAGTAAATTTAATGGTACTCATAAGTATTGTCAGTAGATAAAAAGTTAAATGATGTATAAAAAAAAAAAAAAAAAAAAAAAAGCTAAGGGGCTATTTATAAAAAAAAAAAAAACAGCCTTTTTTTTTTTTTTTTTTTTTTTTTTTTTTTTTTTTTTTCAATGGCAATATTCAATTTTGACATTTCAAAACTTCAGTCAAATTATGCATGAAAACAAAATTTCATGTCATTTGGATAGTAAATTTCTGAATTATAAACATTCATAATTTAGAGTTTCTAATATTAATTTATATTTCCATAATTTTATTAATATCTCCTGAAATTATAATCTTAATGTGAAACTTTTTTTTATGTGGTTATAGTAAGGGAGAAGGGGGCATGTTTGAACTGGGGGCATCTTTGAACACACTAAATATTTTCCTTAAAAAAAGATATTTTTTAAAAATGCATTTGGCAGTACATTATTGCTACTTCAATGCAATAAGTAAAATGCATAGTTGCAAAGTTGCACCATTTTGCATGAACACTGTCTAAGCACGGTATGTATTTTTCTCCCTCTTGAATCTGAACTTTAGAAAAAAAAAGTTGTAAGATTTTTATTGACAATTTTGTATCCGAAAATTTTAATTTATTTTTCAATAATTAAATAAAGATGTTAGCTTTAGTTTATAAGCTTTGTTTTATTCAAATTCTTCATCCGAATTGAGTAAACAGTTGTAATGTGATGGGGCACCATTGAACATTTAATACTACTAAGTAAAGAGTCGTGGATGCGTCTAATATTATTATTTTTGGAATTTTTTTTTATATGAAATGAGGTTAATTAAGAATGTCAACGAAAATGGACTTATACTGTTAAAAATTCTCCCTTACTGCACACATAGATTACAATGTCACGATGTATCAGTGATTGGAAGTTTCAGATTTAAATTGGTGATAGCATTCATTTATTGGATAATTGCAAATCCCAGCACAATAATGATTCGTGATTTAACAGTTTTGTCTAACAAATCCTCTTTCATTTTCTGTTTCCCAAACATTATTTCTGGTTTTCATAACTTATAAACCAAATTTATTGTCAAGTTTCTTCATAAAAAGAGTGAATGAAAAATTTTAATTTTCCAGAAGTATGAGACATCACATTGGTGTATTACAAGGATATTCTAAAGAAGTTTTCACAACCAAACATAACTGGAGAGACATTGTGTGTTGTTTCTGATGGAATCCCATCAACAGATGGTTTTCTCATCGCCTCCTATATTATTTTATCCATAAATTCATTCACTCATAATTTATTTTAACATTCATTTATTTATTATTTCATAACAACTATATCCAATAAATATTAACTTACCTTTCAAATCCTTTCCGGCCGTTATTAACTTCAGAACATCCGATAATCTATTTAACTTCAATAGCCTTTCATAATTTGTATACGGACTCCATCTTTAATTCCAACCTACATCGACAATAACTTCTCTACGACTAATCATATTTTTCCGTAACGATATTTTCCCCGCCAGATGGCGACTTGGAATATCGTAACAATAATCGAATCTTTCATTCGTTTTACCGAATCGATCTTCCGATTCATCCACACGTCGTCTTCTGATTGGCTCGTTTCGTGGGCGTGCTCGCAAACGACGTTTTCAATCCTGCTTGTTTAGTATAAATACACGATGCTTATTTCTGTTCTTCGCCGCTTTTATCTCCCTACAAATGGGATGTCAAGTAACTGTATTAAGGCTGGTCCTTAATCTGGATGTATAATGTTATTATACTTATTTTACTTAAATTTACTTTTAACTGTTTTAAACCTGCACAATGCTGTCAACTATGTGTTCATCTGTTAATGTATTCATCTGTACCGATGTGATGGAGTTCGCCGTGTCAAGCCACCTGTAATGCCATTTCAACTTCTGCAAGTAATTAAATAAATATATTTGTTTTTACTTTTGACTTTTCATTTGCTGCCAATGAGATCGACATTAATATCACTCAACTATACTTTTTGACTTCCAATACAGCGTTAGGCACCAGCAAGAGCTTCATTGTGCTATCTGTTTCTTTAATGATATTTTTAGCGTATATATAAACCTCCAAAGGTTATATTACGCACATTATGGGGTTATGGGCGGTAAGCCTAACCCTGGAAGCCATTTTGAGCAGATCGATCTCGGCAGATAAAAGTGAAGTATTATGTTTTGAAATAGCCTAGATTACGTTTTATGATTTCTCTTTTATGAAAAACTGAAATTTTTTTGCCAGACTTTATGATTTAAAGAACTTTTATTGTATAATTTCAAGAACTTTAATTATATTTTTCAAGAACTTTTGTTTTGATTTCTGCCAGACTTTTATTTACAGAACTGTTTAGTTATATTTTGAAGAAGTTTTGATTTATATTTTTGCTGAACTTTTATGATTTACAGAATGAATTAATTACGTTTTATATTATTTCATGCTTCAATTATGCTTTCAAAATAGACTGTTCCTGATTTTTGTTGAACTTTATGCCATTTTTAAATTTTTTTGAGAAGTTTGAAGAAGTTTGATTTGGCTTTTTACAGAGAACCGACGAAAAAGTCGGGGGGGCGGTAACACTTAAATTTTTTTTTGCTTGCTTGAAGATTTATCCTGAAATTTTTAAAATGGCCACTAATCCAATTGATAAGTTAAGTACAAGAAATTACGCCACATGGGCGTGCGATATGAAGTATTTGTTGATGGAAAAAGGCCTTTGGGATATTATACAATTAAAGCAAGAAACTCCAGTTTTAAGTGCAAGTGTTACTGCCGAAACAGTCAACATATTTACCTCCCGTGCTAACAAAGCTCTTTCTTTAATCTACTTGAACATAGAACCTGAATTTAAGAGGTTAATAGAAGATTGTCAAGAGCCTGTAGAAGCATGGAGAAGATTGCATAAAAATTTTCATCCTGACTCTCGCACTCATCACATGACCTTGTTTAATGAACTTATGGAAGAGAGGATACGGTACGGAGAACCTATTAACTTATTTGCCACTCGTTTGAAGAAAATTTACTCCGAAATAAAGCTCATAGATGAACATTTTTCCGAATGTTACCTGACCTACCAATTCTTACGATTTCTACCCAGCAGTTTCGACAATCTGGTCCAACAGGTCTTATCCAAACCCGATGCAACATTTAAGTTTGACCTTGTTGTGGACGCACTCGTAGCTGAAGAGACAAGGCAGAAGTTGCGTGATCGAGACAGTGCCAAACAAGTCAGCGTTTCTACTACTGCAAAGGTGAACAGGTCCTTCAAGAACAAATCTCGCTTCAAAAAGTCTCAAAAGAGAAAATGTTGGAGATGTGGAAAGTTGGGACATATCCAAGCCGACTGCTACGCCAGATCACCTGATCGCCAGTCTCGTCATCCTTCTCCTTATTCCAGATCCAGACGTCCTCGTTCTTCCAGTGGATCCAGTTCCCGAGGTCGACACTTTCAGCGTTCTCCCGAGAGAAGCCAGACTGACTCATCATGTCCATCCGACGACTCTGACCATAGTTCCCGAGATTCATCGCCTGCTTCCAGCCGCTCCAGAGACAGATGCAAGACTTCCAGAAAGACAGCCAGACGACCTTCTCCTCATTTCTCCAGTTTCAGAGGCGGTGGCTCGCGCACGAAACTATCGGATAGTTCATGTAAGTCGAATCTTTTTGTATCACATTCCAGTATTAGTAATGTTGTAAATGATTCGGAATGGATTTTCGATAGTGGTGCCAGTCACCACTTCTGTAATAATAGAAAATTATTTTCTAAATTTGAAGAATTAAATGATGAAATGTCGGTTGCTGTTAAAAATGTATTGTTTCCCATTAAGGGCAAAGGGGAAGTAAAACTACGTTTTGGTCAAAGAATTTTTACTTTATGTAATGTAATGTTTTCAGACCAATTACGTAGAAATCTGATCTCTGGTCCCCAGTTGGACCTTAATGGTTTAACCTTTAAAGGAAGCAATGGTGAGGTAAAGATCTGTCGGGGGGGCGAGTACTTATTTAGTGCATTTCTAAAAGACCGAATTTACAGGTTATATCCTAAAATTCCAGTTTCTAAGGGTAAATCGGTAAAGTTCGAAACCTCTGCCGTTAAACATGCTGAAAAAATGTTAATGTGGCACAAAAAGTATGGTCATATTAGCCCTTCTTTAATTGCCCATACTAGCCGTAAGCAGGGTGTTCGTGGATTACCTAATTTAAAAGAGACTACTTTGTTTTGTGAGGCCTGTAAATTCGGCAAACTTAAAAATATTTCACATAAGCATAATAAAAATATCCGTTCCAATAATCCACTTGAGTTACTTTACGCCGATTTGTGGGGTCCCTGTCGCATTGAAGGTAGAGGTGGTGAAAGATACTTTTTATCTATTATAGATGACTTTTCCCGCCGTGTCTCAGTCTACCCCTTAAGGCTTAAATCCGACACCTTTGATGTTGTGAGAAAGCACATTTTGAGGGCGGAAAACTATTTGAATAAAAGAGTTAAAAGTTTTAGGACGGATAATGGCGGGGAATTTGATAGCATTTCTTTTAAAAATTTTTTTGAAGAGAAAGGTATCCACCACGAATTTACCAATGCGTACACCCCACAGCAAAATGGGGTTGCCGAACGTTTTATGGCAACGGCAGCTGATGGAATGAGAACTTTGCTCATTGATAGTAACTTGGACCCAAAATTCTGGCCTGAGGCCTTAAAATATTTTGCCTACTCATGGAATAGAATTTGTCCAAAACTGCTAGGAAAGACTCCATTTGAGCTTTACGGGAATAGAAAGCCGTCTGTTAGGCACTTAAAGCCCTTCGGGACCGAAGCTTACGTTAAATCGCCAAAGCAAAGGACGTGGAAACTCGAAGCTCGTGCAAGAAAGGGAATCCTTGTAGGATATGCTTTTGGCACGAGGGGTTACCGAATTTGGATTCCTGAGACAGATGAAATAGTTGAGTCCTCTAATGTTTGTTTTAACGAAAGTTCTGTTGGTCTTAAGCGCAGTGTAGCTGTGCTGGGCACCGATGATTATGCCCTCTTTTCTCCCAAGGTGCCGGTCAATCGAGATGTTGCTGTCGAAGATGAACCTGAGGTCATCCCAGGTCCTTCCAGCAGTTCTCAAGATTACCCACTTGGGGGGGAGGGGGACATTGATTCGGGGTCCAGTACCAGTAGCCCTCCAACTATTTCCTTACGAGAAGATGTTAGTTGGATACGAAAACCTGTAAAGCGTAAGAAGGAGAACAGAACAGACGTTTATTATTACGAACTAGGAAAAACCAATAGGTTACGTTCCCTGAACGAGGTTCGTAAATATTGTAAGGACAACAACATTTTATTTAAACCTGAAATTTTTGATTTTAAAGGATCCAACTCCTACTGTGGCATTATTCCTATTCCCGTGGAGTCTGAAACATCAGAGAGTGAGGATGAAACTTCAAGTGAGTCAAATTTCTCAGGTATTTCAGCATGACTAGCAGTAAACTCGGATACACACCGTACTTTCAAACAAGCGTGCAAATCTGAACAGAGCTCGATCTGGTGGGAAGCAATGATGCGAGAAATGCAGGTAATGAGAGACCGTGGGGTTTGGCATTTGGCTGAGTTACCAGCACATGTTACGCCAGTAGGTTGCCGGTGGGTTTACACGACAAAACGGGATGAAAATGGACGGATAGCCAGGCACAAGGCGAGGCTTGTTGCCCAAGGGTTCAAACAAATAAAGGGCGAGTCCTATGAAGAGACTTTCAGCCCTGTTGTGAACTTTGGCGTTATCCGATTCTTTTTCTCCCTTCTTGTATCGTGTAGCGGGTGGTCGCACACTCAGTGTGACGTGACCTGCGCCTACCTGTATGCACCACTGAGCGAGGATGTGTATATGCACCAACCACCCGGATTCTCTGAACCAGGCAAAGAGCATCTATATTGCAAACTAGATCGTGCTTTGTACGGATTGCACCAAAGTGGCAGAGAATGGTTTACAGAGATACACAAAACATTACTAGACATTGGTTTTAAGAAATTCTCATCCTGTAACTGTGTATACATTTTTAATTCTAACATTTTACTTCTTTTATACGTTGATGACATTGTGATCTTCGGGAAAACTAAAAAGCATATAAATAATGTTTTACTTAAATTGAAAGCTAGGTTTGATATAAAGGAACTAGGAACGACGAAAAGACTACTTGGTGTAGAATTTGAGGATACTCCGGCAGGAGTTGTAATCCACCAGAGAAGCTACATCCAAGATGTATGTAATAGGTTCAGTACTTTTAAAGTTCCAGTTTCTTCATTACCTATCAGTAAAGGAATAATTTTCTCAAGATCCAGTTGTCCCGTATCTGATGCCGAAATAAAAGAAATGTCACATCTGCCCTATCGTAACTTACTGGGTTGCCTTGCCTTTGTGGCTAACCGTACTCGTCCTGACCTCTGCTATGCCGTGAATGTTTTAAGTCAGTTTCAAGCAAACCCTGGTATAGTCCATTGGGATGGGTTGCTACGATTGCTGGGATATTTAAAAGCCACTATGCATTACAAGCTGAAACTCTCGTGCAGATCTAATGATCTTGCAATTTTCACTGATGCTGATTTCGCGGCTAACCGCGATGACCGGACTTCGATCGGCGGTCAAATAGTCATGCTTGACGAAGCTCCTGTCGATTGGCGCACTTTTAAACAAAAGTGCGTTTCTTTATCGACTATGGAGTCTGAATTCGTCGCAATGACTGAGGCCGTCAAGAACCTAGTCTGGTTTGACCGGATACGTCGCGAATGTGTACAGGAAGGGATCATACCTGTACTAGGGAGGACAGCTGTAATGAATGCTGATAATCAAGCCGCAATCGACTTTGTTAAGTCCCCAGTGGAAAATTACAAGTCCAAGCATATTGATGTAAAGCTCTTTTTTATAAGAGATCTTTTCAATAGGGGGGAATTTTTACTTAATCACGTGCGTAGCAAGTCAAACTTGGCAGATATTTTTACCAAACCATTGTCTAAATATGAAATACTTAACTTTATAAAGATGCTATTTCTAAGTGATGATGAAAAATAGTTTTTAAATCCATACTCCATATAAAATTTTTCATGTATTTCATATTTTAATTTTCTTATATAACGTACCTATTTTAAGCTGGTAATTCTTTATGTAACATGTAAAGCTTTTTGTAACTACACTATACTTTAAAATTGTTAATTAAGTTTAAAAAGATATGTGTAGACATCTGCTATTGTTACTGTTAACTAACCAGCATAATTATTCAGTATAAATAACCAGCTATCTTGATCATTTTAAAATCATAAAGTTTAAATTGTTAAAATTTATTCGAATATTTTTAAAGTGATTTCTTTTTAAACCAACAGTTTTTAATTTATATAGAAATCTTATTTTTAAATTGTTTGTACTTGTGTTTATACAATTTTTGTTTATATGTATATAATTTATTTCTATTTGTTCATTCTAGGCATCTAGGGCCAACAGCCATTTTATGTGAGTGAATGCATTCCAGGTACCGGAAGATTGTCAGGAGTATAAATGAGTCCCTAAATTCATATAATGAATTTGAATGTTAGAATTTTTGAAAGAGCCGTTGTGTTGTCCCTTAGGACTAGATGCCTGGAGTTCAAGTTTATCATGAAAATTTAAATTTTTTTTCTGCATAAATTTTCTTGTTATTTGTAATAAAGATTTATTTAAATATTGTGATCAAGAAATCAACTAGAGCTGGTTGTAACATTTCCAAATTGGAAATTGTTAATTTTTCGAAATGGTACGTCATATTCATTTTTCTTCTTTCATACTTTAAATTTTTGAAAAGTTTCAATTTGCTTCTTTTATAGATTAACTTTCATACTTGGCTTTTTAGTGATCTCTTATCTAGGATATGCATGCCTCTGTCACTGGATTGAGATTTTTCATGTGCCAATTAAAAATTTGGAAAGTTAATTAATTTCGCAAATACTTTAAACTTTTCATATACAAGTAAAATTTAATTATTTTTCAAACATTTCATTATTGAATAATTCAAATTGTTAAATTATTTAAATTGTTACATTATTCAAATCGTGAAATTTTTCAAGTTGTTAAATCATTTAAATTGTTAGCTTATTCAAATTTTTCTTGTTAAAATTGTTAAATTGTTGAAATTTCTTCAAGTTCGAAGTGTTTAGGCTTCGTTTAAATTTTTCATATTCGAAGCACTTTTAAAAGGCTTCGTTTAAATTTTTTTTGACTTCAATTGTTGAAGTCATGTGTTTTTCAAATTTTTTCAACTATTGCAGTTGTTTCACTTTTTCAGTTCAGAAATGAACTAGATGGAATTTTAATTCCTTAAGTTTTTTGGGGTAAATTCTGATTTGTTCTGGTTAATGAGATACTCCTAGTTGACATGGTGTGGAGGTACTACTAACAAAAAAAAAAAAAAAAAAAAAATTTTTTTTTTTTCAATTTTGTCTTGTGAATTTGTGAATGGAATTGTGATATCTATGGATTTTTCAATCCTTTGCTCTTTGAGTTCAATTGAAACTCTTTTTATAGAGGCAATGAGAGGGGGGGCATTGATGGAATCCCATCAACAGATGGTTTTCTCATCGCCTCCTATATTATTTTATCCATAAATTCATTCACTCATAATTTATTTTAACATTCATTTATTTATTATTTCATAACAACTATATCCAATAAATATTAACTTACCTTTCAAATCCTTTCCGGCCGTTATTAACTTCAGAACATCCGATAATCTATTTAACTTCAATAGCCTTTCATAATTTGTATACGGACTCCATCTTTAATTCCAACCTACATCGACAATAACTTCTCTACGACTAATCATATTTTTCCGTAACGATATTTTCCCCGCCAGATGGCGACTTGGAATATCGTAACAATAATCGAATCTTTCATTCGTTTTACCGAATCGATCTTCCGATTCATCCACACGTCGTCTTCTGATTGGCTCGTTTCGTGGGCGTGCTCGCAAACGACGTTTTCAATCCTGCTTGTTTAGTATAAATACACGATGCTTATTTCTGTTCTTCGCCGCTTTTATCTCCCTACAAATGGGATGTCAAGTAACTGTATTAAGGCTGGTCCTTAATCTGGATGTATAATGTTATTATACTTATTTTACTTAAATTTACTTTTAACTGTTTTAAACCTGCACAATGCTGTCAACTATGTGTTCATCTGTTAATGTATTCATCTGTACCGATGTGATGGAGTTCGCCGTGTCAAGCCACCTGTAATGCCATTTCAACTTCTGCAAGTAATTAAATAAATATATTTGTTTTTACTTTTGACTTTTCATTTGCTGCCAATGAGATCGACATTAATATCACTCAACTATACTTTTTGACTTCCAATACAGCGTTAGGCACCAGCAAGAGCTTCATTGTGCTATCTGTTTCTTTAATGATATTTTTAGCGTATATATAAACCTCCAAAGGTTATATTACGCACATTAGTTTCAACAATGACTTTTGACAGCAAGTTTGGTTAAATAATTTAAAAAATAGTAATTTAAATAAAATATAATTATTTAATTTTATTCATGTTACTTTATACTTCAGAAACATATGCAGTTTAAAAAATATATAAATCAGTATTTTAAGATTTTGTTCATTTTTTCAAAGGTGCCCCTTACTTGTTCAAAGGTCTACATGGGGCAGTTTTGAACAAAAATCTTCCAATTTTTTAAACCCTTACAACTTATTTAATTTACGTGGAAAACTTTTAATTTCTGATTCATATGATAAAGAAATGCAATACTTTTATTAAGTAATATTTAAAACACAATAAATATAATTTAAATAAGAAATGTATTGATTTTCCAAAAATTTGTTCAAACATGTCCCCTTCTCCCCTACAAAAAAAAACTCAAACATACATACATAAAATTTTCAAATTAAAAAATTTTATATTATAAATTATAAAATTAATATTTTAAAAAATATATGAATTGCAACCTATTTTTTTTGATGGATTTATATTTGTTATGTCTTTTTTTATGCAAATCTAAAATTTCAAATTTTTCTTCCAAGTAATTTTCATGCTATGCTTAAAAAACTTCAAAATACTGATTTAAGAGCCCTTATTTTGAAATTCAGACAGAAAAGTGAGATTTTAATAGTTGTATTTTTTAATTGCCTTGATATTTTTTTTTATGTTGAAGTAAATCATATTTAATGATTAATCTGCAATTTTGAAGCCCTGAAAAAAGTTTCTCTTCCCTATAGAAAATATCGAAGTTCACGTTTGTGAACGCCGTTTTTATGAAAAATGAAATCCCAATATCTTTGGTGGAGTGGTATATCTCTGGCAAGCAACAACATCCCAAAATTCTTTTGGCATAAACTTATAGTATAACACTACCTGTTTATTAAAATTTGTTCCCATGGGACATTGTTATTTTACATTGTTATGTTGCCACAAAGTACAATCAAAATGACGTTTTTGTCCATTTCCTGCTCTTAATATTTTATTTAAACTATAATACCCCAAAGTTTTTCCTTACAGAATATGAAAGTGTACTACTAGGACAAGCTAAATAATATAGTACTGCACAAGATATTGTTGCTTTTAGTAGCTATAACCTGTTAAATATTAAAATTTTCCAAATTAAATCTGCAATATTTAAAGTAGTTTATTTCAAAAAAAGGGCCACAGTTGGATGAAAAAAAATATGTCACACAATAGTTGAACACATGTACAAAAACATGGAAAAGAAAAAGAAGCGAGGCCTCAAGATATTTTTTAGTAAAAAAATGACAAAATTTATAAGAAAAGCAATGTCCATCATCACATTTTTTTCGTAAAAGAAAATAAAACATCCTGTTTCCCTTTTGGAAGAGGCGACAAAAAAGGGATTTTCATTTACTCATAGGGAAAAATCATAGAAAGACGATTGGGTCAAACACTAGTTTATGTTAGGGATCCAGTGATTTAGTATTAGATTTAGTGTAAATGTAGTACTAAACAGAGTTCAATGCAACATTTGAACTTCAAATTACTTCTTATTGAACTTTGAATTACTAAAATGTTTACTCACACAAAATACATCAAGTTTGACACAAGCTTTCCGAAAATAAAAGCAACTTTGATCACTGATGACCACAAACTTATTAGAATTCAGATTTTTACTTTTTAAGGGAGTCCTGTGACTATGCTTGGAAATTGAAAAAGCAAATTGAAAAAAGCACTCTAAAAAAATTGAAGAGTCACTTTCAAAAAATGAACAATTCATTTGAAAAAATTGCACTTTCAGTTACATGGCACACATAAAAATCTCTTGGCGCACTTAAAAAATAACACTGTGACAGTGTTTTCTGAAAATAACACAGCTCATTGAAAAAATTGCACAGCACCTCGACACACTAATTATTCCTAAGTTAATCTACATAAAGCCAATAAGATTCAGCCCATTTCTATGAAAGGACTGTTTGTGGCATTATATACTACTGCAGCCATTTGACCAGCACCACATTTTGAATTGAATATGCCTATTTTAGTTGCTACATAACATAATGCAAAGGCTGTAGTGGAATTTTTCTGTCTGATTATCACATGGCAGAAATAACTGGATAAAATAAAATGTATTTTCAAAATGAATGTCACATTACAATGAAGATATCATCAATGTAAGTGATTGTTGGTTGGTTCATTGATTACACACACTATGATCATTGTTTACAAACAAGACTTAACAGACTGAAACATCTGCTTAAAATGGAATTTGATTAACTACAAACATGCATGTCTGATTAGGATTGGAACTCGGCACTTCTTGTTCAGTATCCAGTGCCCTAACCACGAGATAAGCAGGTAAGCTGACAATGCAATTGCATTAAAACATGCATACACACACAAATAACACCTGCATTCAAATAATAACGGTACACACAAATAATATACAGACATATAAACAATAAATACAATAAACCCAACTGGAGTGAAAAATTATTCAGAGCCAAGAATCGAACTAAGGACCAGAGCATTCCAAGCTGTCACTCTAGAAAATGCAAATGCAGTTTAAAGTTTTCACACATTAACATCTGACAGAATTTTTAAATTTAAAGGTAAAAAATTGTCTAAATTATGAGTTATTGTTTTAGTTGGTACTAATTAACAGGGATAGAAAAGCATGGGTTACAATTATAAGTTATAAAAAACTGACTTAAATTTCAATATTTAAAAAAATTAAGTATTCTCGTTGTAATTTAAATAGGAAATTGCCCTCTTCAGAGTTAATATAAAAAATCAGTACTACTCTGTTATCCTGTCAACCAAAAAACTATCGCCAAATTATAAGATTAAATGCCAATAATGGATGATCATGAATGTCAATTCAATGACATTAAATACGATACACATGTTTAAAACGTCATTAAGTGATTTTTATTTCGATTTTTTATTTGTATTTTTATTAATATTCTACTAATTATTTGTTTTTTATTATTTAAAATAAAAATTACGTCAATATGTATAACTTGGCTATTAGTTTGATGATTTGTATAATTTGGCAAAATCGGTCAACAGGATAACAGAGTAGTACCAAGAAATCTTATAATCATTTTACTTATTATATGAAGTTTAACTGTTTATATGTATGAATAATATACATAAACACATACTTAAAACTAAAAGCTGTGAGCTTAAAAACATATTTTCCACTAATCTTCTATCTGAAACATCCAGTCCTCCATGATGAAAACCAATGCCATTTAATGTACATTCTACAAATTAAGAAAACAAAACATTAAATAAGAATTAGTTGAATGAAAATATGATTAAGAGTCCTGACATACAATTACTTTTATTTCAAGTTAACAATAGGTTAACAATCAATTAGGCTTATAAGTTCTTGTTGTTCTTCTCAAACTCAAATAGGGGAGAGTGGGGATACTTGAGCATAGCGGATACTTGAGCCACCCCTATTATCTCTACAGTTGGTTAATTTTTCTTTCTAAAACTGGCAATATGGTAACATATTTATAGTTCGGAACATGTAAAAAAGAAATCACACACCTTGGTACCATTTTGAAACTATTGTGATTAATAGTTGTTTTTTCCCTATCTGAAGTAAATATTTAGGTGCATGTTTTTTTTTATTTTTTTGTAATCAAGGTTTGTTTAAAGTTGCAACTATGTACATAAATTTAATAAGTATAATTTAAATTTATTTTGAATCTAAAATAGTTCTAATAGCTGCATGCTTTATTTAGTAAAACTCTGATAAACAAAAATAGTAGTGGGGATACTTGAGCCAGTGAGATTGGGGATACTTGAGCCATGGCTTAATCATCCCCACTAGGAAATTAGACATGGGTGAAACAAACAAAAAATAAAATTACATCCTTATATTCACTAATAGATTTTTTTCTGGATAAAAGGAAGAATAATTTTTCAATTTTTTTTTCTTAAAAAATAACGACCCCCCAAAAATGTTTAAAAATGTATCCCCATGAGGAGGATACTTGAGCTACGATGTAAAACAAAATGTAAAAATTTATTAGACATAGAAAAATAGTTCAAAATTAATTGTAAGTGGTTTTCATTTGAAGAAAAAACATCAAATTTTCATTTTCAATATTTATTTTGTTCTAAGAAATTATAAAAAATTTAAAAAAATTAAAATTAAAAAAATGGCTTGAATATCCCCATCTTCCCCTACAGTAGACCCTCCTCAAATCTGTACAGCTTGGGACCAAAGGTTGTGAGGATTTTAGAATTGATTGTAGCCATCTGGTAATTGTTTTGTTTAAATTTTTTAAACAGTAATTTAAATGCAATCAAAATTCGAATGAATGATTGAAATATAGTGAAATATTAAAATAAGAAAAGTAATAAGCTAAAATGATAAAAAGTAATTAAAAAATTAATTAAAAGTGAAGATAAAGTAAATAATTATTAATATATAATTATATGAGCATAATACCGATGAGATATATTTTTCTTTAATTATTCAATGAAGCTTTTTTCATAAAGATACTCTATTACTTCACATAAAATCATAAAGTAAAGAAGTTTTATTTCGGGTTTAGCCTGTCTTAATAAGCAAAAAAGCTTGATTAATGCATAAATATGTATGTTAAAAAGATTGCAATTACCAGAAATATAAGAAACATCTTGATTTTTCTTCAGAAATAAATTTATACTTCCTTCATGAAAAACAAATTCAATCACATTTTATTGAGAATTACATGTTAAAAATACATACGGAATGATATAAAAGTAAAAAATTAGTAATTCCCTCCTCCCTACATCTGATAATATAATGATACAAAAGTTGAATTCTTTCCCATTAAAGTCATATTACTTTGCTTTTTTAGGAAGGGGTAGGGCAGACATATTTTTATGGTACTAATCATTACCAGACGGTTGAGCTTCTTTGCTATAATCGTGATAACAATTTTTAATGTACAACAATCACATAATCATGGTAAAAGTAACAAATTGCAAAAGCAGAAGAAGCTTACTTACAAAAAGTAAAAAATAATATAAGCTGCATTCGTCATTCACAGTGTTCTTTAGGATGACTAATTTATGAAACAAAAGATTCTTTCCAGACCAAGAATTGAACCCAGAACCTCTGGCTTAAATTACAAATGTTCTTCCAATTGAGTTACATGGAGTGACATTTGCCTGGCACAATTCATTTAGACAATTTTTAGCAGTAACATTAGACAACTTAATAGAATAGGCTATAGGTAACAAAGATTCATTAAATAATGGAAAGTTCAATTGGAAGAGCAGTGACAATTTAAGCCAAAGGCTCCTGGGTTTGATTTCTGGCCTGCACACTTTTTCACTCAGTTGAAAAATTTTCAAATTATATGATATCCTTACACCAATCAGTATGATTGTGTTAAAATAATAAATTGTATCTATGTTTCCATTATTTAATGGAATTATTTTATCTGCTGTTTATTCTGTTGAGTTGTCTACATGACAGAACAGATGCTATTGAAAAAAGGCTATCTGAGTGAATTGAATTAACCAGTTGTCATTCCAGTTAGCTCAAATGAAAGAGCATAAGCAATTTAAGCCAAAAGCTCTGGGTTTGAATACTGCTTTGAATATCTATTCTACCAGTAGAAAACAATTCAACTTATATGATATTGTTATCAAACAGTAAGATTGTATCAAAATAATAAAATAGAGATTATTTCTTTGTATTATGGATGAAACTATTATGTTTTGTGACTGCTACAGTGGAATTAAATCTTCTAGTTTATGAGATGCCAAATACCAATATTTCAAAGTAAATACCTATTATCAATCCATTATTTTTACTTTCTTCTATCTGTATTCATAAAAGATAGTTTCGTTCTGTCTGAGATAGCTAGCAAAATTTATGGCATGCACAAGGCTGAAAATTTTTAAGAGGTTAGACCAAGGCTGCTCCTGCAGCATCATAGACTCAAAATTTAATTTTTTTTTAATAACTGAGTTATTAATAAAAAAATTACAAATAACTCTCACTAAAAACTTATCTCAATTCTTCCAAGAAGAAAAAAGTGCTTACACAAGCACAGATCCCAGTGATGGGATTCTAGCCAGTTTCATAGAACCAGATAGTAATTTATATTGAGTTTGGCAAACTGGTTATTAAAATGACACTTCAAATATGAAAATCGCAAATTCAAATTAAAAAAATCTCTAATTTTTGCTACGTACAATCATATATCCTAAGAAAAATATCCTAACATGTTTGTTATGTCAAAATTCTTCTCACCGAATCAAATTTATTATCCATTTTTTACTACTCTCAAATGAAAGTACTCCAAAGTTTCATGATCGCTAGAACTAATAAGAAACTAGGACACTATGAACTAAAAGAAATGTAAATTGCAAAAGTTATCGCCTCTTCAAAAAACTCAAAAAAACTTATGAATGTAGTATAAATGAAAAAATTAACATGTGAATAAATAGTTTTGCAATTGCAGATATTGGTAATTCTGGATCAGTTTTTTTAACTTTTTTTCTTTGCCAAAAGAATTGTAAATAAAGCTATTTTATTATCTTATATATTAAAACAGGAAGATAAAAATTTAATATCAGAGTAAAAAAAAGTGAGCATTTAAGCATGCACTAACAACTCTTCTGGGTGGACTCATCCTTTTTAGGCATTCATCCATTACAGTCATCCCAAAGCGCAGTCTCTTCAGATTTACTGCCTTTTGACCAGATTGCAGTAAAAGGCACTTGCACAACACTCATGACCAATGAGAGTTCAGACTTTTGCGGGTTGTTTCCTGTATGTATACATACACAGATATAAATAATGTCATGCTTGCATCTCCATGCATAGTCCTATTAGTCTGTAGTTGCTGTTTTGAATAAGTAAGTTATTTTATTTATTCAGTATCCCCATTGATATGTTATTTTGTTTATTTTAATTTATAAAGCCTATTTTGTTTATTTTAATTATAAAGTCTTAGGTTTATTTAGTTGGGTAATATGGCTTTAGCATCTTAAACTGCTATCAGATTCACCAACATTTCGAGAGACTTTTGAGCCAACACTTAATTTCCATCAATTTTTCACGAAATATCCTCACAACACCTAGTGTGATAGCAAACAGCAATGTCCTCTGACTTTTTTCTGCAGTTCCAAAAAAGTTTCTCCTAGATGAGACTTTTCATCCAACATTTCAACGCATCAGAGGCAAGTGATTGATACAAATAGACGATAAATATTAACGGCTGGTTCTAGCAGTACTGTTTTTCTGCTTTTCCTCCAACTTTTTTAAAGACAAATGTAACCTTTCCTCTCTTTGAACGGGAAAAAGTTGCGGTTTAAAATCGGCTGAAAAGTTTGTCTCGCATAAAGTTTGTGAATCTGATAACAGCTTTACAATGTTTGCAAAATTGTAGTTGATAGAATGCATGATAAAACGACTGGTACTTTGTTTCATTTAGCTTACTTTCCTCAGATATTTTTTAATACATCATTCAAGAGCATTTTACATATGGATTACATTTAATTAAATTGGAATGTATTATGTAAAGGATATCCCTTCTAATGAAATGAATTTAAAGAAGAAAAATTTGAAATGGCATCAGAAACAGAACACTGATACTAAATTTTATATGGCTTTAAAAATGACTACCTTTTTCTAGGAGCATAACATTATTTTATTCCAATAGATCAAAAATCTGGTATTTATGAAATCCCCATCACTTTATCAAATAATATTAAAAAAGTCTACATCGGCATGACAACACTCAAACTTTTAATTAGAATTAAAGAGCATCCCAGAGATATTAAACAGTATAAACAGAATACTGCTCTTTCTCGCTTCTACTTGGCGAACAAGGGTTTCCGTATTAACTTTGATGAGGCCAAAATCATAGTCCCGTGCAATGACCCAGTTGAAGGTAAAATAAGAGAATCTGTAGAAATGAATGCACAAAAAAATAAACCTTGTAATGATAATTTGTCTACAATATACCAAAAATATGGCATAACATCATAAAATCTTAAAATTTTTATCTCATTGCAATATTTAAATTTTTACTCACGTTGTAAGTGGCAACATTTTTAAACTTTTAATTCATTTCGGTTTTAATTTATTAGAAATATTATCTCTCGATCAAGAAGCAAACTTAGTCCTTCCATTATCATATTTTCCTGAAGATGGCCACAGAAGACAGCGCGAAACATTGATATTTTTATTTTATTTTAATTTTACAAGTTGATATTAAAATTATTCTTTTGTGCACCATTGAGCAATGTGTGTTATTTTTAATAAATACATTCTTAGTAATTATTTATTTTGTTTCCGTCCCCTCTTTTTTTTTTGGATGAGATAATTTAACTGTTTTTTCTTTTTGCATAACACTTTTTATTTGGTTTTTATTATTTTTTTCTTTCAAGTAATGCCTCATTGTGATCTTCATTCCTGTCAGACAAAAAATTGGCTTCTATTTTGCCTCTAACACTCTCAGAAACATTTGTAACATTATCATATTGAAAATCAATAACAGTAATAAAAAATATTTAAAAATGTGTGCACAGGTGCAAGTAATGATCATCAGTATCATATATAAAAAAAGTGACACTGCCCTAAATAAGCAATATCTGTCTGGTACAGTTTCACAAACATAGTAATATGCTAAATCCATATTATTCAGCTAAATAAACCCAGGTCTTGTTAAAATTAACAAAATAGTGAGAGATCAAAATGGATACCTAATAAATAACTTACTTTTTTTAATCTGCAGCTACAAAATACACTCAATTTTTTATTTGAGCATGCAAAAAACATTATTCATTTTGTCATGCAGTCACAAGATTTTTGTGGGTTTTTTTTACATGAACCAATCGAAGAGTTTTCTATTTTTTAGATGATGGATCACACAAATTTCGTGATTATTTCTGGTGAACAAAAGAAGAATGTTGCAAGTTTTTTCCCCACAATCGATGAATTTCGTAATAAATAATGTGACCAATTGTAGAATTTCATGATTTTTACGAAGGGAGAATGTTAAAGCTTTTTTTTTTTCTTGTTGATGAATTTTTTTATATTTTTCTCCTATTGGTTGGCAATTTTTGTGGAGTTTTTTTATATAACTGTTTTTTTTTATGTGTGTGTGCGCGTTTGATCAAATTAAGAATTTTGTGATTTCTGCACTTTGCATGAAACAGAGACTAAAATTAAGAACATGATTATTTTTTATGTTTTGATCAAACATATATAACAACATATTTACTACAATACAAAAAATGCATTTAAAATTGTAGAAGTTAAATATTTTATAAAACTACCTCTTAAAGCTGAATCATGCATCCTATTTGCAGCATCTATCAACAATGCTTTATGGTTTGCATTAACAACAAATTTAGCAGTTTTTGATAGAATGGAAGCAGCTTGAATAACACTTTTTCTCGTAGAACAAAACTAAAAGAGAAAATTTAACAAAGTCATCTAGTCACATTTCCCTCCCCCCTTTAAATTACAAAAACACATTAAAAATTTAATGCAAAATCTATAGCATTCTTCCAAATAAACTCTGTTATTTATTTGTAATAATTTATGTAATAACTATAACTACATGTATTGGGTGAGTGCAAAAGTTCATGCGCAGTAAAAGTGACGCAGTGATTAAGCAAACAAAGTTCTTTATTCAATCAATGATATATGCTCAGTCGTTTTCTATAATCTGTTTCCAACGTTTTGACAGCATATGGATACTACGATCATAAAAACTGTGCCGTTTAGATTCAAAGAATAAAGGCACGACATTTTTAAAGGTATCCAAAGAGTCAAGTTTTTTTCCATTTAAATAATTTTGAAATGTCCTAAACAAATGATAATTAGATGGTGTGATATCAAGAGAATATGGTGGGTAAATTAGGACATCTCATTTCAGGCTGTTCAATTTGCACAGCGTCTGTCTTTAAACATGTGATCTGGCGTTGTTGTGAAGGTAGGCTAGGCCCCTCCGTTTTGACAAAATATGACGTTTCTGTTTGATTTCTTGATTCAGATTGGTTAATTTGCGACAGTACTTGTGCGAATCAATCATTTGGCCAGTGGGGAGAAACTCAAAATAAATCATGCTCTTGAAATCCCACCAAACACAGAGTAACACCTTCATCAGATGCAAAATGGCCTTTGTCATTGCGTTACCATGCTGACCTACCTTTTATCATGTGTGTTTGTGCTGAACATTGTTGTAAAGGACCCATTTCTCATCACTTGTCACTAATTGATCCAAAAATGCTCGTTTTTGAGCAACCATAGTAAAGGAACAACAGCAGAAATTTGCTCGATTTTGATCCTCTCGGTCAGTAAATGGGGCACCCATATATCGAGCTTCAAATCGAATTCCATGTTTTTTAAAGGCCGAAAAGCAATTGATCGGTCAACGTTAAGTGCTGTAGCAACTTCCTCTGTTGAAATTTGTGGAGTTATTTGAACCTAAGTATGCACAACATCGTCATCAATGTGTGAAGGTCGACTTGAGCGATGCTCGACTTGAAGGTAAAATTCTCTGCGACAAAATTTCGGAAACCATTTTTCCACAGTTCGTTTACCTGGTGCTTGATCTTGATAAACCTCTTGAATGTTTTTTACGGCAACTGCAATATTTATTCCCTTCCGAAACTCATAAAGCATAACATGCTTTAAATGCATCTTATCGACACTCATTTTGAAAGTAAATTTTCTCGAAGCAGTTTGTATCTACACAAATTATTTTGTTTCAAATGAAAGTTGCACATGTTACTTTTCCAACAATCTGTGTTATGTAGATGGCAGTATTAATGACAACACTTTATGCCGCTTCTAACACCATTTATTGCACCTCTGCACGAACTTTTGCACTCACCCAATATAATTATTTAAACTTCAATAACAGCAACAAAAATTACAACTATTATCTATATTGATAATAGGCTAATCACCATAAAAGGAAAAAATTAAACAGTACGCGTTTCGAGCTAAAACAATAACAGCTCGTCATCAGCTAAAGCAAAACACGTGTCCGTAAGGCACAGACTCGAGATAAATTAATACTTCCAGAAAAATTAAACATAGCAGCATCACTGGTTAGGTAATTTACACTAAAATCAAATCTGCCACAACTTATTTAAAATTCTAACTGAATCTGAAATTTCATGAAAATCTGTGTACTAGTATTTGAGATAGCATCAACACAGAAATCATAAAAAAACTGGTTAGAAGCACCATTTGTTAAGCAATTTGCTCCAAAAACTAAACAACACTAATTTATATCAGGGGCTAACTGAATTTGAAGTTTGATGAAAATTCATGCAATAGTTTCTGAGATAGAGTTACTGTGACAATCATGAATAATGCTGCATAGCAGCATCACCTGTAGAGAGATTTACTCTGAACACTAAAGAATACTGATTTACAGGGTGATTATAATTAAAGTCCGAGTTTCAAAACGCTCTAAAAAGCGAACCACTCGTTAGAATGGCATCAAAATTTAACAGCGTATTATTGAAGAAGGGGAAAAGAACATGAACCAAAAAAAAAAAAAAAAAAATTCCAAATTTTAGCAACAGATGGCGCTGTAAGTGTCAGAATTTCGACTACAAAGGACAAATCGTAAAACAATGGCTAAGGCATAAGTTACACGATATAAACCAACTGTATTGTTCAGTGTGCATGACTGTATGCGTGTGATACTGTTAGTTATGTAAGCCCGTCCACTACGGCAAGTTCGTACCACATCGGATGGGAAAAATCGGTTTTTAATTGTCCTGAGGCCAAAAACCGCATAAAAAGCATCCATCCAATTTTTAAGTTTGGCGAGACTGGTGCAAAACATGTTTAATATGCTGTCCACTGTCGTGTGCAACAAGATTAAATCGGGAAAGAGCATGTTCCACAACCAATCGAAGTGTATCCGGGGTCATTAAGACACTCATGGCCAATGTCTGAGAAGCGAAATGAGGAAACGCCGTTTACCCAACGCTTTTATAACACCTGAAATTGTCGTATGCATGCCAGGTATTTTAATTTAGATATACTGACACTTACAGCGCCATCTGTCACTCAAATTTGGAACTTTTTTTTTTGTTCATGTTCTTTCCCCCTTCTTCAATAATACGCTGTTAAATTTTGAAGCCATTCTAATGAGTGGTTCGCTTTTTAGAGCGTTTTGAAACTTGGACTTTAATTATAATCACCCTATATATCAGGGACTAACTCAGGGGCAGATCCAGAGGATTGTTTTGTGGGGGGGTGATACCAAGAAACATAGAATCAACAGTCATAATTTCTCTCCATGAAATCATTCCGTGTACAGTTATTATTAAATGAATGATCAAATGAAATGCTTTTCTGCGATCTTCTGACGAAATATGTTTTTTTTCTGCGATCTTTTGACTAAATTTGTGCTCTTTTCGCGACTCTTTGGCGGAATTCGCATTTTTTTGGCATTTTTGACGAATCTTGTGTTTTTTACCTGCGATACTCTGTCAAAATTCGGGTTTTTTTCTGCAATCCTTTGACGAAATTGGCTCTTTTCTGCGATACTTTGACAAAATTAGCAATGTTTTGCAATCCTTTGAAAAAAGTAACTCATTTTTCGTCAATCTTTTGATGAAATGGAAATTTTTTCCGCAACACTTTGACAAAACTTGCGCTTTTCCAGCGATCCTATGTCGAAATAAGCGCTTTTCAGCGATCCAATGTCGAAGTTTGCGTTTTTATGCGATCCTCTGTCAAAATTCGCGTTTTTTTCGCGATCTTTTGACGAAATTCGCATTTTTTCACGGTACTTTGACAAAATTAGCGCTTTTTCAGCAATCTTATGTCGGTTTTTCAGCGATCCTATGTCGTAATTCACATTTTTTCTGCGATTCTTTGCATACCTTTTTTCCAACCCTTTGACAAAAATAGCGCTTTTTCTGTGACCTTTTGACAAAATTTGCTCTTTTCCGCAATACTTTGATAAAAAGCCCCGCTATTTTGATGAAAAATGCGTCCTTTTGCAATTTTTTAAATGTAATAGTGCATTTTCTGCAATTTTTTGACAGAAATAATGCTTTTTTCTGCAATTATTAGACAAAAATCATGTTTTATTCATAATCTTTTAACGAAAAATCGTGTCTTTTTCCGCGATCTTTTGGTGATATATGCATCATTTTCGTGATTATTTTTCATCGTAGGAGATTTTTTCATCCTCGAGAATTTTTAAAAGACCGAATTCTGTCTGTGGACAGAAAACTTGTACCCATGCAACTATAAAAAGTAAAAGAAAAAATGGAATAAATACATTTGAAATAAGTAAATCTCTAAAACAAACTGTTATATATTATTGGAACACATTTATAAAAATTATCTAAAAATTACAGTAATATTTCGAAAAATCTGAGAAATGCATAGACAAAATTTCAAAATAATTTGAATAATTTCAGCCTTGTATTCATAAATTTCAGTATCCAATTTGATATTTAATGCCATTGAGCAAGTGAGCCATTTTCTTTCAACAAATGAAAATTTTTAAAATGTCTGAACTGCCATAGAAAAGCATTATGGTGCAAAATTAAATGTCCTGTATTTTCCGAACAAATGAATCAAATAGAACAAAAAACTATGCAGCTAAATCCAGGTATCTCAAGAACATACATACTTAATTTCACGTTAATCGGGTATTTTTTGCAGCAGTTATCACGGAACAGACAGACAGACAGAAACCAAAACATTTCGTATCTCCAAAGTAAGCCTTCACTAATGTTTTGGCAACTATCAAGGGGAAAACACAGCTAATTTTATCAAAAAATCGCAAA
Organism: Maratus speculifer; assembly: GCA_964019185.1. NCBI lineage: Eukaryota > Metazoa > Arthropoda > Arachnida > Araneae > Salticidae > Maratus > Maratus speculifer. The sequence continues at coordinate 254,186,205 of OZ025289.1, read as the reverse complement.
AACCAGTGGTAAATTTTGTTAATTGGTATAATATCGTGAACTTTACAGGTTGGTTGCAAGAAACTGTAATGAATTTTGCCAACCTGTCACATAAAATTGTTGCAAATTTTGCCAATTGGTCATAATAAACTATCACAAAATTTGACAAATGAGCACGTAAAAAAAAAAAAAAAAAAAAAAAAAAAAAAAAAAAAAAAAATTAACAACTGATTGCAGAAGAAAATTTTGTCAAACGGTCTTAATAAAAACATATACGTTTCATCAAAATATTGTGGAAACAAAATGTGAATTTCAACAAAATATCGCAGAAAGAAAATGCAAATTTCATCAAAATATTGCAGCAAGAAAACAAGAATTTTGTCAAAAGATTGCAGAAATAAAATGTAAATTTCATCCAAAGATCAATAAGAAAATGCAAATTATTGTAAGACTGCAGGATGAAAGCATGAGTTTTGTCAAAGGATTATGATAAAAAACATAAAATTCATCAAAGGATCATGATAAAAAAATGTGAATTTTGTCAAAAGTGTTTGGCACAAAGTACAGAATCATAATAGAGGAACATGAAATAGAATTGTGAGAAAAAATTGAGAATATTGTGAAAGATTGCAGAAAAAAGATTACAAATTTTTTCAAAATTTGCTGCACTGGGATGAAAAATTGAAATTAGGCTTGTGTTACAGATGTAACAAATTAATCTGAATTTTGTTTGTAATAGTTTCTCATTTTCAAAGGTTGGCAGATCTGCATAACTAGTAGAAACAAATAAAATGTATTTAAGGATTTTTTTTTTTAAAAAAGGTAGGAGGTTCTGCAACTTATCTTGATATTATAACACAATATATAATAGTTTTTTTTCCCCTTATAATTTCTTAGTGTGAATTCTTAATGTTCTCATATCTTACCACAAGAGTTGGCTTTCTTTCTGAATATGTCTGAATTACATGATGTAATTTATAGCTCAGCATTAAATCAAATTTAAATTCTGAACCCTTAGAGTCATATGGATATCCAATAACTATTTTTCTTAAAGAAACAGGTCTTAAATTATCATTTAATCTGGAACAAAAACAAATTTTACTATAGATACAAACAGGAAAATCTAAACAGAAAAAGAAAAGTTAGAATTTTAAATGAACAAAAAACTTTAAAAATAAAATGGCAAACAAAGCAAAAAATTACACTTAAAGATGGTACATGAATTGACATCAGATGTTTCATTTTTCATGTCATGTTTAAGATACAAAAATACCTATTTTTATTAATTTATTGTATGAAAAAGTTTAAAAAATAAAATAAAACATCTCTAAACCCTACTATATTTACAATAAATTGCAGATGCTGTTTGTACATTTTTTAGATGATTTTGGTCGGAGGAAATAAAAAATAGTTTGCTGTAAAAGAAATAATTTCAATTGTATTATGTATTTAAAAGTCAAAATTATTGTCGGCAGCTTGAGAGATTTGTTTTCATTCAAAATGGCATTTTTAACGAAACAGTGGTACGAAAGCTATCAGGGTTGCCACTCTAATCTTGAAAAAAAATTCCCTGTATTTTCCCTGTACTGCAATGCATTTATTCCATGTTGAGTGCAAAAAAATATATGTGTATATGAAGGCTAATTAGAAATGTTATAATTTACCATTACCAAATTCCCTGTGTTTTCCAGATTTTTTAGGTTTTTTTAAGAAATTCCCTGGATTTTCCCTGTTTTGGGAGGAGATTTAAAATTCCCTGTGTTTTCCCAGTTTTCCAGGTTCTCCAGGTGGCGTAGCAACCCTGGCTATATTTAGGCTCTTTCCAAAGAGAAATATTCATATTCCCTTACCAAAAAACAATGTGAGAGTCATGGCTTTGCGATATCTTAAGCATCGATAGGTAATATCATCAACAAGAAAGGATAAAAACGTCAAACTGGAGCCTCAAGTGGGACAAAAATTCCAAGCAAGTATCCAAAGAAAAGACATCTCCGACTATTGTAAAGGTATGTTGTATGTTATAAAGTATGGTCAGGGGTGGGGAATTTTTTAAAAATCTTACCAGCCATGGATTTATTTCACCAGCCTGCAAGATACAACACGCATGCAGTTGAAAATAGTTTTGACAAAATCACACATGAAATTACTATTGCTACAATACATTTTCATAATTCTTTTTTCCCTATAAAATTAAGAAATATATGCAACAGAGGTAAGCTTAATATAAGATAGAACTTTAGTATAATATTTACACTGTAATAATTTGGAAAGTTAAAATATCTAGATTGAAAAAGTGTCTCTGATAATGTTGCTATTGCCTACAGTTTTTTAAAAAATTAAAAACACACTCGCCTTGCCAGAAAATCCACTCGCCACTGGCGAGCAAAATGATGTATTTCCCCATCCCTGGGTATGGTATAAGAAAATCCTACTAGTGAAAGGACAGTTGCAAAATCATTAACATGCTTGGTGTTCGCTGCAAACAAAATGATAAACATTGATTTAAATCTTAAAAAATATAAAAAATGCAACCTGCTTCGTCTTCTTTCAAAGCATATTGCTGAATGCAAGACACACTGCAGATTCTATATGAAAAACACTTATCCAAAGAAAAATGGAAAACAATTGTCACAATAGATGAATAGTCTCATCAATCTGTAAAACTCCATCACGACAAAGCTAGCAGTCACACATCAAAATCAACTGTAAATTTCCTAAAAGAAATGGAAGAAAAAACCGGTATCAAGGCCATATCCTTCACTGATATCCCTGCTAAATCTCCGATGTATCATCTATGGATTTTTGTGCTTTCGGACTTTTAAAATCTGTATTATCCAAATGTCATCCCACAACCCTTACATGACTCTAGAAAGCTGTTCAGGAGGAATGGGATAGAATACCTCTTCTGACACTTCAAAAGGCATTATTACCATGGAAAAAGTGATGTCGAAAGATAGTTCAGAATAATAGAGCAAGAGCCCGTGACTGGCAGACCTTCGTTATTTTATAAAAGCTGAAAATTTCTCAGCGCAGTCTTCCAACAAAGATAGGAACGATGGGTAATTATGAAATTTGGATCATGGTGGCTTTGGCAGTGACCAGGGAGCAAAGGTGTAAAAAATACCAACTTACTTTCGTCATTTTATAAAGTGGAATTTTTTGATATTTCCTTTGGAATGATGTTAGAAATCACGTCCTCCATTGGCAGACACTTTCTGTGGTTCCAACCCCCGGCCGACAACCACTAAACTTCAATAATAGGATCTACTTTCGTCATTTTATAAAAGCTGAATTTTATATATGTTACTTGGGTAACTACTAGAAGATATTTCATCAGTTGGCAGACAGTTTTGGTGGTTCCAACCCCTGGCCGACAGACATATACAGAGGCTTCTCAATACACAAAGAGTGTGCACGAAACAGACATTTTCCCCGTTTTCCCTTGGGTCGGAAATTGGCGACAGTTATTTGAGGTTATTGCATGTAATTCTACAGCTGTTGACATTTTGAAAAAAGACCACAATGAAAGAAAAAAAATGTAATTTAACCAGGGTTGTTATGTTTAAAACATTTCGTTTAAAACAGCTGTTTAAAACACGTTTAAAACATTACATTTAAAACAATGTTTAAAACATGATTATTGCTAATAATGTCACAAATTCACATTTATGAAATAAAATTGTATTAAAAATTTCTAATTAGCTGTATATACTAAAAGAAATTCAAACTTTATTAAAATTATAAATTGGTTATTTAATTTTAAGTAAGTATTTAAAGTAAATTTATTCCCTCTAAAATTGAAAATACAAATAATTATTTTTTTTAATATCTCAATTATGATTTTTTATATAATATCAAAGTTCTATAATATATTAATAATCTAATTTTCAAAACGAACAGTATTTCAGGTTAAATTATTTATAATGACTATACTTCTGTTTCTCTGTCTCATTTTTGTACTATCTGCTATCTTTAATTTCCGTGGCTTTTCTGTCTAAAAATCAGGAAGTTAGTAGTCATCTTTTTATAATTGTGTTGCTTTGTATTGTGTAATACCATGATTGCATAATATCTGGATTGCACAATCTCGGGTTATAGCTGCTTTCTTTAAAATGAACAGAAGTTGAGAACAATTAGTGTTCATTTTAACTAGTACAGTAAAACCCCGATCTATCGTTCTCGCATTGATTGTTTTATTTCTACGGTCCCTGCACAAATTATACTTTAACAGTGTTAATAAAACCCGCAAGCATCGTTCTTCAAAAAGTTGTTTTCCCGCATTCATCGTTCTTTTAATAGTCGTTTTCCCGCATTCATTGTTGTAAATTTTTTCTCCTCTCCGAAATAAAATTGAAAGTTATGTGAATTCATATGACACACAAACTGGAATTACTTCTTTTATATTAAAGTAAGTCATTTGTGCTGTTTCTATTGATAATGGCAACAATAGTGCAGATGAAGAGTGGTTGTATATAGCAGAGGATGTGATTATGGTTCCACTGATCAAGATGTTGCGATCTGTGGTGTCCTAAACATAGGAGAGATGTGTGATGATGCAAAAAATTAAAATAATGCCGAAGAAGCAGAAGATAGCGTTCATGTCAATGAAGCTTGAGCAATGAAGCATCATAGTTTAAACTCTGTCTGATGCAATTACGGCTTTTGAAACTGAATAAACTTTTATATACGCATATGAAATTACAGAAAAGTGTTGTATATCTTGAAAATTTATTTTTTGATAAAAAAAAAAACATTAATATTCCTGGATTAAACATTAATATTCCTGGACCCATCTTATAAAAATTTTAAACGAAATTTCAGTTTTACAATTTTTTTGAACTGCAAATTTTTAAACTTCTAAACATTGCACATTTTTAATTTTTATGCCGTTGCATAGAGAAAAAAATGCACTTTTGAATGAAATTCGTCTGAAATTTTTATGACAATTTGTTTTCAAATTATTATTATTATTTAAAGTTTTTAATACTTTTTTGTCATTGTGGCAACAGAAGTAAACCCTATTTGGACATTAAACATGGACGAATCAGAAAATGAATAAAATGCGGAATTTAACCAATAAAAACATTTAGATATACTTCAGATTTCCCAATTCTCTACCGAGGATAACAACTATTTTCCAAATTACTAAAAATTTGTTATTTATTTATGAGTATTACTGAATGTTAGCTTCAAATTCTCTCCAAACTTGGAAACATTTATCGCCAAATATTTAAAAATATCGCCAAATTTGAAGACAAAAATTAAGAAATCACAAATGTTGCCGATTTGGCTACAGATTACAAATTTGGCACAATTCTCATTCAAATTCGGTATTTACGAAATTTCTTTTTATAGGGTTCGTAGCATTTGATCTTCTTAAAATTTCAGTAAAATTTTCAATGAGATAATAATCAAGCATTAAAGAATTTTTATTAACTCATCTAATCGAGTCGCAAAAAAAGCTATATTTAACAAAAACAACAAATATGAAAGCTATATCCTCCCCCTGGCACATGCCGAAATTGCTGTTTTATTATGTACTTATTTATCAATAAAAAAATTGCATGTTTATAATGTTATTGATTATGATTTTCATTTTGATACTTGTTTTAAAAATAAATGAAATACATTAGAAAATAATGTTTAGGTATTTTATGAACTTTATTTTTAATATCCACTTCAATACAAAATTAGAGTTTTACTGTTTATTCATACATAGTGTTGAAAAATTCTATATGTGGTGTCCCAAAAATGGCACCCAATCTCTGCGCAGCCAGATTCCTCATTGGGAATACATAAAAGAAGCCCAAAGAACTGCACCTGTACGATTGATAATTTACGAGAAAAATTGAAAAACAAAGTATACATCAAATACATGTCAAATTATTCACGAACAGAATGCATGAAAATCATACAAAAAATACCAGTAGCTACAAGGATGCAGTAGCAAGTTCTTCAGCGGCGTCTTAACGTCATTCTTTGGCGCGCGCATGCATTAGATGCAAAATGCATTAGATGTACATAGTTTTAACTAAATATATCTGCATATATATTTTTTAAAATAGTGAAATGTATGGGATTTTCCTTCTTCGTTTTCTCTTCAAAGCAGCAACCTCAAATAACTGTCGCCAATTTCCGACCCAAGGGAAAACGGGGAAAATGTCTGTTTCGTGCACACTCTTTGTGTATTGAGAAGCCGCTGTATATGTCTGTCGGCCAGGGGTTGGAACCACCAAAACTGTCTGCCAACTGAGGAAATATCTTCTGGTAGTTACCCAAGTAACATATATAAAATTAAGTTTTTATAAAATGACGAAACTAGAATTTCCTATTATTGAAATTTAGTGGTTGTCGGCCGGGGATTGGAACCACAGGAAGTGTCTGTCAATGGAGGACGTGATTTCTAACATCATTCCAAAGGAAATATCAAAAAATTACACTTTATAAAATTATGAAAGTAAGTTGGTATTTTTTATACCTTTGCTCCCTGGTCACTGCCAAAGCCACCATGATCCAAATTTCATAATTACCCATCGTTCCTATCTTTGTTGGAAGACTGCACTGAGAAAGTTTCAGCTTTTATAAAATAACGAAGGTCTGCCAGTCACGAGCTCTTAGACTATAAGGGATGTCAAATAGAACATTTAAAACACAAGAATTTTATGCAATTGAGTTCTATGAATACAATATACATTGTCTAAAAAATGTGCGAACAGCCTCTGTATAAATATTCTCTTAACTTAAAAAAGTATTGTACAGTTTTTTAATTGAATTATTGTGATCTAGAAATTGTTTTAGATACATAAATACTTTAACACTTTTATGTAACAAACAAACAACATATTTATATAAAAAAATAAGATAAGATTGCAAGTTCCGGAAAAAAAGGAATTTAATAATACAGGAGAAACTTGCTAATCTGTACTAACTGGGACTGGTGCCTTTTTCAATTACAAAAAATTTGAATTACTGAAATTCCAATAAAAATAGAAAAGAAAAAGGATAAATGCTTTAAAAATACATAAGGCATAGTAAAAGTCTTAATCACAAAATTTTATTTTACTATGTCTAAAAAGTTATTTTCATTGAACTATTATATTTCTGGCTGAATTAAACTTAGAAAACTATTACAAGATAATTGTCATAATTTTATAAAAGAATTTAACTGGGCTATGCTTAAAACGAAATGCCCATAACCTAATTGTTGGGAAATACAAATGTATCTCCCAGAGGTTAAAAAATAGTAGAGTTGCATTAAGCAATTAAAAAGCATCAACGCTGGTTTAAACCCCTGTTAAATTAGATCTTATATAATCAAGTTAAATTAAATGATGACAACTATTTAAGACAAACACAATTTTTCTTAAAAATATTAAAAACAAAAGAAAAACCATAAAATTAATATTATAGATAATCTTCATTCAAATTTAAACATAGCAATAAAAATATATCACATACCTTATTACAATTCTCATGATGTAAACTAGAATTTAATATTTGTAGATATCACAACAAATTAAATATGTATAACTCAAAGTCAAAAAAAATACTTCAACAGAAAAAAATGACCACAGCTGATTGTCAAAAAAGTTCATTATAATCCGGATTATCACAGTCCATGACATAATATACTTGATATTCGTTCTAAAAGAATTGATGAGAAAGCCAAGTCAACAACATAATTTATACAACACTTAAGAATAACATCCAAAGAAAAAAGGAATCACTTCAGCTGAAAAACTATGCATCATATATGAAGACACTGATTTAACCCTTTATCTACCGATGGTATTAATAAGTACCATTAAAATAACTTATTATAAAATTCTTTTAATACGTCAGTTAGTTGTAATACTGTTTCGAATGAGTTACAGATACATTACTTTATCTTGTTCCAAAAACACTTTTGGTTACACAAAACAAAAATATTTTTAAAGGATGATTTCTTTTGCCTTTGCATTTTTTCAGCTTTCTTGGCTCTGAGGGAGGGGGATTTTTCAATGCGTAAATATTTCTATATTTATATTGTAAGAGCATCATACTTGTACATTTTATAATTCTACAAAATATTAAGAAAATAATTAAAAATAAAAGATTTGAGTGGGGTTATAAAAATTGCACAAAATCCTAGTAGGGTCTGAAATGTTTTCCAGCTGGATTTTTGTGCTAAGTTTGATATATTTTTTTTTATTTTGTAGCTTTCGACATGTAGATTCCGAATATCTTAGGTGCCATTTTTTTCTTACACATTTTCGAGGTTATTTTTAAGATGGCGTCGTAGATACGGAATCGGCATTATTTATTTATTTTCTTCAAATTCCCTCGACCAGATATAAACAATATAAACTTGAAATGACATTTTAATATTTTGTTTTACTGCACGTTCACATGTGACAGTCTCGTGTTAAAAAAAGAAAAAAGTTTTGATAAATTTTGTGGCAACTTCCTTTTTTTTGGCAATTTCAGAAGAAAGAAAAAATAAATGTTAGCTTGTTTTCATTAGTTGTTATTGCTATTATTTTTAGTTATTATCTCACCGTATGAATTGCAAAATAAATATAAGAACTATCAGAGCACAAAGGTATTAATGTGAGTATTATTTACATTTAAGATTTAATGTATAGTAAGAGACTTACTGATAGGATTAAAGTCGACATAAATCTGCTTTCCTGATACGTTTAGTAGAACTATTACAGCTGCCATTTGCTGACTTCTTTAACATTTGTGATACATTATTGATCAGTATGTCAAATTATATGCTTTACGGTTCAAGAAATTCAAATCTACAATAAAAAAAAGCGTAAATTATTTTATTTATTATCTATAAATTTACTACAAAATTAGTAATATTGCCGATTTTCTCTTTAGCTGCAATGTAAAAACTGTTTGTCTGGAAGATATTTACTACTAACTGTTATTGTGTTATTTTGTTTTTAATATACTAGGGGGGCCCCGCCCCCCTGCTCGCTATGCTCGCCAACCCCCCGCGTAATCGCTTCGCGATTCCAAATTATTGGCTACCCCTGCTTGCTGCGCTCGCCAATACCTCATGGTATGAATAGGCAGTTGCAGACATTTCAAATGATGTGTCACATGACTGGTGTTGTAAAGAAATTAAAAATGTGCCCCCCCCTGGGGGCAGAGTGGGGGTGACACACAAGACATCCATAAATGAATAAACAGTTGCAGACCTTTCAAATGATGTGTCACACAATTGGTGTTGTAAAGAAATTACAAAATGCGCCCCCTCTGAGGGCAGAGGGGGGGGGGGGGTTACACACAAGATATCCATAATATGAATAAGCAGTTGCAGACCTCTCAAATGATGTGTCACACAATTGGTGTTGTAAAGAAATTAAAAATGTGCCCCCCCTGGGGGGGCAGAGTGGGGGTGACTCACAAGACATCCATAAATGAATAAACAGTTGCAGACCTTTCAAATGATGTGTCACACAATTGGTGTTGTAAAGAAATTACAAAATGCGCCCCCTCTGAGGGCAGAGGGGGGGGGTTACACACAAGATATCCATAATATGAATAAGCAGTTGCAGACCTCTCAAATGATGTGTCACACAATTGGTGTTGTAAAGAAATTAAAAATGTGCCCCGCTGGGGGGGGGGGCAGATTGGGGGATGACACACAACACATCCATAATATGAATAAGCAGTTGCAGACCTTTCAAATGATGTGTCACACAACTGGTGTTGTAAAGAAATTAAAAATGTGACCCACCCCTGGGGAGAGCAGAGTGTGGGGGTGACACACAAGACATCCATAATATGAATAAGCAGTTGCAGACCTTTCAAATCTTGTGTAACACGACTGGTGTTGTAAAGAAATTAAAAATGTGTCCTCCCTGGGGTGCAGAATGGGATATAACACACAAGACATCCATTATGTGAATAAGCATTTGCAAACCTCTCAAAAGATGTATCAAACGAATGGTGTTGTAAAGAAATTAAAAAATTGGCGAAATATTACTGTTATTGCCAAGTTGGCGTCATTTTTGACAACTAATTTTAGTCGCCAAATTTGGCGATATATCGCCAAGTTGGCGACAAACTTGGCGATTGTTGGCGATGGTAACCTTTCCTCTCTTTATGGTAACCCATACGGCGATGCACAGATGGAGCCCTTTCCTGATTGGTCTATTCGACTCATGGAAGGAGTGGACAACCCGGATTCGTTAGTTCCGGAAATCTTCCACATCAGCATCATTCCAGGAGTCATTCTTTTTAAGGCTAGTTTTTTTTTACTATAGAAGGACAATGAATTGTATAGTATGCTTGAAAGGTGGACAGTTATGTCAAAAACCTGGAATAGACAATCTCAAGAAACTTAAAGAATATGCTACAAATCGAACAAAATTCGGTGAGTCAAAGCTTGCTCCACTCTGTGAAAGAATGAATAAACTCTCAGCAGATGAGTATATTTTATCTCGATACCATAGTTCTTGCTATAAAGAAATTATACACATTCAAAAACTACAGAGGTCTCAAAAACGATTTCACGAATCGTCACCCATGCCAGCAAAAAAGGGTCGTCCCTCAACGTCCTCATCGGAAATGGCTGATGATAGTAAAAATTCTAAATCTATGCGAAACATTGAACATGTTAAAGAGAAGCGATGTATATTTCAATGTAAGACACCCAATAAGGGTGAATTGTTTTTTGTTTCAACCAAAAATATGAGACAGACATTCCTGTTTATTAAAGAAAATACAGAAAATAATAACATTCGTGCAGCTTTGTCAATGATAAATGAACCACTTGATTGCCATGCTTTGGATATAGCATATCACCGCTACTGTCTGCGCCATGAAGAAAGGACTTATCAACGAAATATAAAAAAGAAAGAAGTTTCTAATAGTAGTGCTTACTTGATTGCTGATATTGACATAGTGAATATTGTTAAGTGTTCTCTGTCGTCTGGATCAATTATTACAATGAATGAAATTAATGAAAATTATAATACATTACTTTCTGAGTATGGAATAACTAGAGCAAATGGAATACACAAGAAACACTTAAAACAACTGATAAGCATACATATTCCTGAAGCGGAATTTGTTATGCTTCATCGCATATACGAAAGTGAACAAATAGTGAGCAAGCAATTATTGTCAGAAAAAGTGACAAATCTCCGCGAAACTTCAAATAGTGAAGAGGTAGATATTGAATGCCTAGCAAAAGCAGCAGCCATTTTAAGAAGAGTAATTAGTTGTAGCGTTAATTGGAACTTTAGTGGTTCAATGACTGATTACGAGCCTCCTCTCAAGCTTTCTTCATTTATAAAATGGGTTATAGCAGGAACAAAAGACTGAAAGTTAACAGAAGATCGTAGTTCTGAACTGCACCGTTTATCAAGTTTGCTAGCAATGCTTTTCATAAATAACTTCCAGACCGATAGACAAGTAACATATCAGCCAAAGTCAGAGTTTGGTTTTCAAAATAGAATTGAGACACCTTTGTCTGTTGGATTATCACTGGCTGTTCACAAAAAAAAAAAAAAACAAGAAGCAAAGAAATGATTAATATTATATCTCAGTTGAAAATTGGATCCAGCTAGGATTATACAGTACAACTTGAAAAGCGAATAGCTACAGCAGTTTCTGAACGAGTATCAAAATCAGGTGGGTTTTTCATCCCACCATTTAGCAAAGAAGGTGACAATGTAACGTTCGCAATAGACAATATTGATTTCCAAGAAAATACTCCTGATGGTCAAAGAACTCTACATGGAACTTTATTAGTTATTAGTCAAGAGGAAAATGATGATAAAGTAGCAATGAATGATCCTTTAGTGATTCCTCCAAAACCCTCATTGTCCAATATGCAAGTGTTATATAAAACAGTTCCAAATATTTCAGTAAAAACAATTACTTTTACTAATTTTAGACTAGACAGTGACAATGACATCATCAAGAATTATAAAATTAGTGATTTAGCATGGTTTTTTTGCTGTTACGCTCACCGTGATGGCACTATGGAAGCTTCAACTTCAAACACAAGTATCGCAATCGTGTCAAAACTAAATAAAGTTCGAGAAAAAATTGCACTCAAGAAAGCTATTATGCCCACGTGGGCTTCATCGAATTCTGTTCTGCTTGAGATGCAAGAGAAGGGGAAAAAGAATAAGAAAACAGTGCTGTAGTGGCTCCTTTAATGAGACTACCACCAACAGACATCAATGCACTTTACACAGTTATATGCATGGCTGAAGAAATTGCAACTTTAGTTCAGGGACAAGCAGCTAAAGTCATAATGACGATGGATACGGACTTGTATGAACGTGCTCTGAAAATTCAATTGTCCACCGGCAATCAAAAATGGCTGTTCCGAGTGGGAGAGCTTCATGTTTGTTTTGCATCTCTCCATGCACTAGGAAAGTACATTGACGGCAGTGGTCTTGGTCTTATATGTACTGAAACTGGTATTTACTCACCTGCAACAATTCGTCAGATTTTCGGAGGTAAGAAATGCACTAGAGGCATAGAGTTCCACATGACTATAGTTTTTGGCATGTTACGACCTTCTCTTTGAATCATTGCCACATTCTACTGAGATTATTTCTCTGCAAGAAAAATGTAACTTATTACGTGAGAAATTGCATAATTGTGAAGTTGAAGCTATAAGTTTGTTTGAAGAGATCAAAACAGTAGTTGGAAAAGATTGTCTTCCACATATTACACAATGCAGTGGTGACATGGCAAAGTTCCTACTGCAGTATATGAACCAATTTGGATCTTCGTTATGTTTCATCCGTGCCAGTCGTCAAGGAGATTGGGCACAGCATCTCGCATCATTAGAGGAACAAATCAAATATTACTTTGCACATGACTTATTTCATTTCGCCCGACACATTCCAGTATACATAGCATAGATGAAGGACCTTAAAACAACGCATCCAGACGTATGGAATGCTCTTGAATCTGGTTGTTTTGCAATATCGAAATCCAATGTACCATTTACGAAACTATTTTCAGACCAGAACTTGGAACAGAAAATCAAAGATCTGAAGAACATTGGGGGAATTACTGGTTTGACTCAGAACGAAAGCGCCCTCGAAAGGTATTTCTTGTGTGCACCAGAAATATTACGCATTGTTTCAAGTTTCTTTGAAAAGTACTGCCCAAATGAAATGTGTAAGCAGCCCATGAAACATTATCAACTTCAGACGTCCATGTCATTAAGAATTTTTCGTCATTAAGAATTTTTCACAATGCAGCCATCATCAAGGAAAGCATTCGGAATCATTGTGGAGGAAACCCATTCCGAGATAATACTACACTAATGAATATCGCATCCTCTATGAAAGTTCCAGAATCTGCGAAGGATGATATTCTGAACCGTGACCAAAAAGGCCAATTGGAATTCGAAAAATTTGTAAAAGATAGACTACAGAGTGAACATGCTAAATTGTCAATTTGGCATCCAATGAAAAAAATGAAATTGAAAACATTCAGTACTTGGAACAAGAAGACTGCATTTAAGATTGGGGATAAATTAATTAAAATTCGAGAAGATAGGCAACTTCTTGCTCGCAACATGCAATTGGGAATTACGTGTTTTCTATAATACCAAGATCATTGTTTTCTTCTGATGGGTAACTTCATATTCCATCTGACAAAAGTTCATTTATTGCAGAAATAGAGCAATACAATCGTTCTCCCGTACATGAATCATTAGCATCCTCGATTACTTCTCCGTTAGAAAAAATATGCATTATAGATGGAATGACAATTGTACAATCTATAAAAAAGACACCTGCCATGAAAACTTGTGAGGACTTTGCAAATGCTTTTACCGAAATCATTATAAAAATGACAAACAGATACACTGAGGGGAGAATAATATTTGATCAATACCTTGAGGGATGGGACGAATAGTGATTTGGCCGAATAGCCGAATACCGAATATTCGGGCAAATTTTAGGCCGAATACCGAATATTCGGCCGGCCGAATAGTAAATTTTTTTTCCAATAAAGAAAATTAATTTTTATTATATATAATTAAAAAAATAGGAGCTCATTAATAATTATTACTCTTAAATGTGCTTTTAAATGTATTTTTAAATTTGAAAAACTTATTTTAACACAAAAAACTATGAAATTGCATTATATCCTTTATTGTAATGTACATCAAATTGATTTTCAGTAAGTCAAAATGGGAAAAATTAAAATATGAAGAATGTACTTTACTTTTACTATCAATTGATACTTCTTGTATCCAAAATCAATAATATTCTTAATCTCTCTCTCTCTCAAAACTCACAAGGACATATTTTCTGAAATAACCTTTAATGAAGTAAATTTGATCATTTAGAGTTTGTGTCCCTAGTGATAAGCAAATTTGTAAGAATGAGACTGTTCTGAAATCAGATGCCAAGCTTTAAATTACAAATTACATTAAAGCAAAAGGTTATGCTTAAAGTAGAATGCATATGTTAACAAAATCTTTGACATTTGAATTGGCACATACAATATTCAACTTCAATATTCCACTTATTCAATAAGCATTAAAAGGATAAACAGAAATTGATAACAACATGAAGGAAGGAAGATTAAATTAAAAATATATACATAATAATGTTACATATTTAAGTCAGTAATTATGCAAATAATTATTTAAAAGTGAAAACTATAGAATGAAAAAAATATTTTGTTTAGTATTTAGAATTTATATTAAAATATTTATAAAACCATCTTCATAAAGCAAGTTGTGTCATCTAATGTGTATCGAGTTTGACACCAGTTCTGCTTTCAGATGTACCGTTGTATTTGGAATGGTGATACATTTAATTTTGAAAATGAATCTTCATTAACACCCCTAGTAAATAATTTTTTTCATTTCTTACTTTATAGAAAATAAGTTATGAATTTCATAAAAGCTTTTTTTATATGTGCATGGAATTTGCAGACATTAATAAATATTCGAGCGTTTTAGAATAAGGCAGTATTTTTATATTTTGAATTGTAATATATCATTCTCTAATGATGACATTTCCCGTACAATTAAATCTCCAACATGGGCAGCATTTTCTAGAATATCACTAACTTTTATAGCAAATACAGAAAGGCTGTATATTTTTTAGTATCTGAATAACTCTATATTTTGTAAGTAAGAGTGAGAATGACTTCATAAATGAAGTAGCCAATTTGGATTAGAAAAAAAAAGTTGCAAGAATGAAATTCTTTAAATCCGAAATTTATTTGGCAAGACATCTTTCACTATTCGGCGAGATTTTAGCAATATTCGGCAAGATATCTCTAAATATTCGGCTACAGGTATTCGGCCGAAGTATTCGGTCGACAAGCCTTCAATATTCGGCCAACCGAATATTCGGCAAAAGGGCCGAATAGGCCGAATACCGAATAGTGGCCGAATATTCGTCCCATCCCTAGTACCTTGAAAACTCATTGAAGAAACAAACTCGTAAGAAAAGATTAGGGGCAACAGAATCTATAAAATTTACTATTTCAAATAGTACCAATATATCTTTAGTATCATTAAAGACGTTCCTTTCACACAATGAAACAAAATCACAGCTAACCAAATATCTCGGGAATAAGTTACTACAGGTTTTTGCTGTTAGCATCAAGAAAATTGCTGTCGTTTTTGGCAATAAAACATACAGTAATCAAGCAAATGTTTATGATTCAAAATTATGTGATCATACACACGAAGAAGCAGACACCATTATACCTCTTCATGTACTTGATATAGTTAAATATCACGATAATTGTGAGATAGATGTATTTTCACAAGATACAGACATTTTCATACTGCTGATTGACTTGGTTTCAAATCATCTAGTAAACAGTGAAATCAATTTTGTTACTGGTCGAGGCAACAAACATAGGAAAATTAATATTAATGAAAGATGTAGAGCAATAGCTGATCATAAAAGCAAAGGTTTACTAGGTTTACATTGTGGAGACTGGGGAGGAAAATTTCTGGGCATTTCAAAACAAAAGTGGATAAAAGTATATATCAGTCTTCTGTGTGATGATGATATTATAACAGCTTTTCAAGAACTTGGGGAACCTAACGTTGATCCATTATCCAATCTGTCGTTATTTGAAAAATTCACCAACTTGACTTATTTGAGAAATAGTAATTTTTCAAGCATTTCAGAGCTAAGATGGCACCTTTTCAGAACTAAAAGTTTTGAGGGAGAGAAATTACCACCAACTATTGGAGCACTGAAGCCACATATTCTACGATCCAACTTAATTTGCACCACTGGAAAGGGCTACAAAAATCCCTGACCTATTGTACCCCCACTTATTGGAAATGGTTGGGAAATAGATAGCGAAGGAGAAACTACTCCAGTCAAATCCCTGGAGTTACCTGCGCCTAAAGGCGTTATTAAACTTGTGAAATGCGAGTGTAAAAGAACATGTACAGTTGGGAAATGTTCCTGTTTAAAGAACTCTTTGGTTTGTACTACCCTTTGCAAATGCAGTGATTGCATTAATACAAAGGACTATCAAACCATCCCAGTGATAATAGCGATTCAGAAGAGGATACGTGATATCCCAGTAGTGTATATACATATAAATGCAGTTTTTAATAAATATTTTCAATATTTTCAGTTATTTATGTTGTTTCATTTAAATATTTTGGTTGTGTATAACTGATTAATAAAACTGTAGTATATCCGATGTCTTTCATATGTTTGTAATTTATTTGCATCTTATCACTTAAACTACTTAAAAAACTCAATTTACTCCTAATTTTGTTTAAAATTTGTATTTCTTGACCCCGAAAACATATAGTTTGACATATTAGTCATTAATATTCAACAAATATTAAAGAAGTCAGTAAATGGCAGCCGTCTTGGATGCCACCGTAAAAATAACCCCAAAAACGTGCAAGAAAAAAATGGCACCTAAGATATTTGGAATCTCCATGTCAAAATCTCCAGTATAAGACAAAAATATCAAACTTGGCACGTCAATCCAGCTGGAGCTACATTTTACGACATTTCAAACCCTACTATCCCTGTAAATTTAATTAATCCTTCTAAATCCTTCCATCCATCTAAAATCCTTTAAATATTTATTAAATGATTATCTAAATCTTTTAATTTAGTTTAAACAATTTGTGTAAAATGCTTTAGATTGTAAAATTTCCATGAATTCATAATGTGGTAGATAAAGGGTTAAAGAGAAAAACCACTAATTTGTCACAATGGCCACTCACTGACATCACTGTCAATTCATCTCCGAAACACAAACACAGCCAATGACAGTCTTTAATGGAAATCACTCTCAGGAAAAACAACTGCCTTCACCTTAACTTAAACATTCATATCCGTTCACTGCGTATGGCTAACACCCATTCCTGAGTTTGATTTTAACACTTAAAGTTGACGAGCTGCATAATCATGTTTTAAATAAAGTATCAAATAGTTTGACTTAAATGAAAAATTTCACTTCAACAGAAAAACTATACATCATATATGAAGACACTGATTTAAAGAGATTACGTGAGTAGCAACAGAAATAACCAGTAACTTCTTCTAGGGAAAAACGCTGCTTAATATTATTCTAGTTGATCTGAAAAACACATGAATGCCTTAAATGTCAAATCCTCATAACATATTTGGGTCAAGGGAAAAAAAAAAAAAAAAAAAAAAAAAAAAAAAACACAGTTTCCTATGCATCATGACATTACACCCTCTTCTGGCCACCTCAACTTGTTTCTGCAATGTTCCAAATGGTAAAGATGAGTTGAATATGCAAATCTTACAGATGTTTAAAGTGAGGGAAAGTAATGTAAACTTAGAAAAGTATTATCGGTTGGAACAGATGACTTAAAGGATAATTTAAGAGATTTTAATAATAATATCTGTTATTGTACAATGAAAAAGGAATAAAGGTCTGCAATATATAAAAGTAAGTGAGTTTAAAATAAAGATAAATTTATAAGGTAAGTATGATGAACATGTGTTCAGTGACAAGTATACCGGAATTCACATTCCTAACAGTCATCAATTCAAAATGTTCAATCGCACAGTGCTATTTACATTGCTCTATTTATCAAGATACTGAGTCAACAGCAATTCAGTTTAGCAATGGCAAACAACACAAAGAATTATCTGATAAGTATATCTTTATTGATAGTTAATCACCATCTTTGCACTGGCATCACATCTCGTCGATAAATACACTATCAAAGTTACTCACATCAATATCAAATAGAGAAAGTCTTGCTGGAATCCGGCATTCAAATTAGCCATTTACCATAGTATTTATTAGTTTTAAACAAAGTACTATTGAACTGTCGATTTTTTAGTTGGTTAAAGTCGAAGACTCGCTTTTAGAGATTTTTAGTGTATATTTTTACACTAAAGTGTATATTTTGACAAATCAAAGAAAGTTATTTTGAACTTTTATTTAGATTTCTAAAAGAACATTTGTAACATTTACGCATTTAGGAGACATTTTGAATGTACTACTTATTTTTAATAGTTTTTGTACTGGATAGTCAAATTTCTATTTTATGAGCAATTACAAAAAATTAGATTATTTTGAGTATACATATATATAAAAAAAGTATCCAATAAGGGGTTAAAATTGTACCTTTCAGTGTTTCACACTGAATTTATTTTGCTAACTTTTTTTTTACATTTGGCTACTGTTTTTTATTTTTTATTCGCTAAAAAGTTGCTAATGCGGGTCAAAAGTCAGCGAGAATCTGGATACAGGTTTATTTAGAAAAGAATACGCTGCCTGATGGCAGAGTGTGAAAGCAAAAGATCTTATTTGAAGGGATTTGTTTATAATATAAAGTGTTGCATGCTTTACTTACACTGCCTAAAGCTTTGGAGACCCATTCAAACTGTTCATTCTTTCAGATTATTAATTATTATTATAATTTTTTTTTAAACTGTAATATGATTTAAGATTTTAAGCATTCATGATACATTTTTGATTGAAAATCAACAGGCCCAAGTAATAAATGCAAGAAGGGTCAGCTAGTATATAATAAATATGTATCAATTAAACCCAATAATTATTCACATATAAATTTTTTATACACAAATCTCCCTCCGTATGACCTCTGTTGTATATACCAGAATATTAAAAAATCAAAAACTTGTGAAAAATAAAATAGAAAACTTGACCATTAATATAAGGTTATTCAATAAGCATAAATAAAAAGATTATTCATTTTTAAGATTTTTTTACAGTTTTTAAAAATAGATTTTTTTCTTGCTCTTTTATATTTATTCATGAAAATGACTTAAATGACTCAATTTTTTAAATTACATTCATCATGAATCATACAAGTTAAACATTTTGCTAAAAATAAACTAAAGGAAAAATATTTTTTTGTTAAAAATACACAATGAAACAGGGGAAAAAAAAAAGCAAAACTTACTTGTAATATATGCCTTTAAGATTTGGAGTACTTAACCATTCAGAAACCTGTAAAAAAGTTTTATCTTTAAATATTATCTGTAATAAATAAAATTAATCATCACATATCTTTTTAAAATTAATAACACAAGGTAGAACCCGTCACATTTATGGAAGAAAATATTTAAGAAGGAACTGTTTCATCCAATTCATTTATAAACCCAACAAAAAAGTAATGTTGTCATTCAAGAAGCAAATTGTATATCTAAGGATTTATATACTTTCACTTGTATGTTTATAATAGCTCCATGTTTATCGGAAATCATTATTTATATTTTTTCAAAATTCAGAAAATGATGTATGCACAGATTAATAATTTTGCATTAAGTAAAAACAAAAACATCAAGTCACTCAATTATTCTTTAAAACACATTTTTGTAAAAGAAAAAAAAAAGTGTATTATTATGTGTAAAGTAAGTTTGTAGTAAACTAAACATCATTCAATTAATAATAATAATTTAAAAAAAAAACTAAATAAAACCGAAATTCACCAGGTTTTATAACAGACAATGTTCTTGACATAATTTTAATTTAATTTTTTTTTTTTTTTTTTTTACTTTTAATTAGAAAATGTCAACAAAAAGATACAGTAATATGCTTTTTTCTTTAGAGTAAAAAGAAAAAAATAGAGATGAAGTATAGTGGTTGAACGTGACATCAAAAATGTAATCCTAAAATCTCCAAAATTTAGACCAAACACAATCATGTGCTTTAGCAAAAGCAAAAAAAAAAAAAAAGTTTTAGTAATACCATTTTTTATTCATAATACAATGAAATGTTACTTTAGAGTGCTTAAATATCAGCAGATCATTTTCATTTAGAGAAAAAATGTTTGGCTAATGTCAAAGGATTTGATCCCTGTTCCACATGATTATTTTGTTTTTTTGAATGAGGATATTTTTAAATTTCAGCGATAATGTGCATCAAATTGCAAATCAATTTTATGGTATAATGCACCTCCTTCTGTCTCTTTCCTCCATGCCTTTTTTCCCTTTCCTTTTAATAGAAATGAAGTACATAAGTTGCCACAATTACAAAAATGAAATTAAAAACTACAAAAAAATTAATGTCTCAAAAATAAATTAAGATACAGCTTTAAAACAAATTGCATTTAAAAGTATACTTTTTTCCCTATATGAAGATGTAAAAATTGAAAATGTGCGATATTTAGAAGTTTAAAAATTTGCAGTAACAAAAATTGCAGAACCTAAAGTGCATTTCAAAGTGTTGCCATTCGCAAAATGACGTATGCATTATGCACAGATACGTTTGGTGTTTATTATATAGATACATCATTGACTGTCATATGAATCAATAGTGATTTCCAGCAATATTTTATGTATGCTTCATGAATTATTATGATTCACGACAGTATTATTTTCTAGAATTACACAAATCAAACATGATATACAACATATTATTTTTAATCATGGAATTAAATTATATGATCCCAGAAAATTACAATATAGTTGATAAGAACATTTGATATTTCATAGATAATAAGTGTGTATGTAGGATAGAGTCCTGAGTGTCAGCTTATACCTGACCCAAACGCCCAAACCCAAAAATTACATCTGAAGTCAACCTGCAATCTGATCCTAATTAGACATACAGAACAGAAACAATTTATCCGGAATGGTTGGGGTCAGATGTATTATGGATAACTGGTTTTTCCAGTCAACTGGTTGGGCATTAAAGCAGCATCAATTTGATAAGTTTTGTGAAACATATGTAGTTGTGGTATTACTTCTAATTTTAAATTGATTATTAGATCACTTGAACCAAGAATCTGATGCAAGTAAGATCAATTGTTAGAGTTTGAAAGAAGATATTTTATGGGAATTGCTTGAACAAAAATTCTTCTGTTTTTTCGACATAAAAATGAAAACATCTATAATATTATAATATTATTTATTAATCTATAATATGATTATATGCTTCCATTTCAAATACTAGATGCTGTTATCAAACTATACAATTGTTTCAAGCAATGTATATGTTAAACTGACTGTATATGACACTTTTTTCCAAAAAGATTCTAACATCAGTCTATTAGAAATATCATTCCGGATAACTGGTTTCTGGATAAATGGTTCCATACTGTATATTTAAACTCATAGCTAGACGAGAATCTGAAATGAAGTAGATCATATTTTAATGAAATTATGAAAAGTAATCTAGAATTATATAATCTAACACCAATTTTATATTTTACATAGAAAAGGGGACACATCTATATTCTTTTATATTCAAATACAGTAAAACCTTTAAATAGCAGGCATCGTGGGATTAATAATTCAGATCTTGTTGTCCAATTTTTTTTTTTTAACCAGATTAAGATGGTTAGTTTTCTTTCTGCAGGCCAAACAATTCCTGCAAGTCATGTTTTTTTTTTTTTGCAAACTAGGTTTTTTTTTTTTTTCTTTTTATTCTTTACAAAAAGTTTGAATAAAACTATGTTTTAGATGAAAATAAAAAATTAAAAAAATAAAAATACGCATCTGAATAGGATTGAGTATATATTCAATTTACTGCATGAGAATAAAACATTTGAAGATCTGCCAATCTTTGAAAATGATAAATCATTGCACAAAAAATTTAAATTAATTTGAAGTTGGTTGGTTTTTTGTGTTTAGTTTGTCAAATCAATATACTAATTTTTTTCCTCTGAAAAAATTACTATGATTTTTAGTTTCCTCACATTTCGCAGCATTTTTAAATATTTGTAAAAAATTTCGGCTACTTTTTTTAGCCCAGTGATTTAGGCTACATTCTTCTTTCTTAAGTAGTAAAAGATTTTTGCTTTTGAATTTTTGTATAAACAAAATTTCATCACCAGGCTGAGTTTGAAAACTTATATAAAAATAGAGTTCAAGCTGGTTTCAAGCATGAGCAGCTGCAATCATATTGGAAATTAACTTTTGTTTCAATAAATTTCCAGTTTTAGTTTAAATTTCTTTGATATTTCCAGGTTAACCAAATTTCCTGATATTTCAGATTTTCCAGTTCTGTGACCAGCCTGTTCTTAGTTTTAAACTCTCTATCACAATTGTCTTCTTTGAATTAACTGTATTCTCCATTTTTTCTCTTACATTTCAATTTTTAGTTTATTTTCTTCAATCTCTGCTTGTAATTTATTTTCTTCTAGCTCTGCCAGTAGTTTCTTCTCTTCTTTTTCTCTCTTAAACTGTCATAATTACTTCTAAGCGATCCCTTATAAAATTTTCATTGTAATCCTCCTAGCTTTTAATCAGCTTTATTAGTACCAGAGCGGTTTTTCCAGAAGTTCAATTCTGCATTCCTCACAGAGGTTTATAAGATGAATTTGCTTAGCTTTATTTAGAGTTCTCATGTCTATCTTTCAAAATTGCACTAGTAAAAATAAGATCCTTGTTATCACAGTTACCTTCATAATTCCAGGATTCATATTCTATTTGAATAACAAAATTCCCTAACTTTTTCAGTTTTTCCAGGCCATATTTCCCACAATTCCCTTACCAACAAATCACAACATCTTTAGAAATTTGAATATACAGCAATAGAGAATACATTATTAGATTAATAACAATAAAATGTAAATTTATCTTTAAAAATGAAAATAACTTAATACATTTGAAACTAAAAATCTATAGCACTTGATATTTAAAATATTACAAATATGATAATAAATTAAAAACAATTAAATAAAATAATGCAATTAATAAACAATTCAAATGTATTCAAAGTAAAATTTATACATATTAAACATTAAAATTTTTTAAAAACAATTCTGCTCATCATATCATTTTATTTATATTATTTCAGAAGCAGTGTGTTGTATAACTTAAAATTTTTTTCTTAGCATTTTAAATCCAGCTACAACTTTTCTTTTTTGCTTATTTCATAATTTTCTTAATTAAATATTCATCAAACTTGTATAGCTAAAAGATCTTTAGTTTAAAAAATGAATTTATCAAAAATTCTATCTGCAAGTAAAAATTTGAATTTTTTTGCAGACAGACATTGGAACTCAAGAGAATACTATCACATGATAGCACACACACACACAAAAGAAAATTTCTGACCTTTTTAGGTTTTAGAAAAAAAAAGTTGCCATTTTCTCTTACTTTTTGAGCACTTGTCATTTTTCCTGACATTTCCATGTTTTCGGGCATAGGAACCCTGTAATTTGCAATCAAACTTTTGATACTGGCAATTTGCAAACAATAGTTTAGCTTTGATTTATCTTGGACTTCTTACCTTGCTATTATTTACTTTTCCTTTTGATATCCTGTTCAAGCCCCCATATTTGTACTAAAATAATACGTAAAAAGCCAATTTATTGAATAACTTGAATGACTAGACCTTGAAATAACATCACACGAAACTTTAATATAATTTCATACAAACAATTCTAGCTAGTAGTTTCTTGAAATACATTAAATTTGACACTTCAAAAGTACGACACACTTTCCTTAGAAAAATACAATTAGGTCTAACCATGCCTTTTTGTTTAGCATTTTATACATTGATGTTTCATGCAAGATAAAAATTAATGAACTGCCTTTTTCTAATTTTTAAAATCAGCTCCTGGTGAAATTTCATAATGGGTGCTTTCAAATCATGGATAATAAAAAATATACCATAGAGTCAGTTAATTTGGTGATCACACTCATCTTAAGGAAACTAAATGATATTTACATTCATATCAAATATATATATATACTAGCGGACCCGACAGACGTTGTCCTGTCACCGAAAGACGTTGTCCTCTTGGCACCGACTCCAGAAAATCAAAAAAATGTACGTGAATATAGTAATACGCGCGATAAACACTACGCTCTTCATTTAATTTCTTATTACAATTATGTGAGGAAATTATTTTTCACTCTTCAGTACTTTTTGAAGGTTCAATTTTTCACAGAAAAGTTTATTTTTCTCTTTTTGGTTAAAAGTTAACGATTTTCTGAAATCGGTTAATAAAAAACATAATACAGGAAATATTATTGTAAAGCATACACGTTTGTCAGGAACGGGCTTCGAACACGCGATCTCTTTCTTCAAGAAGCAGAGCTTGAATCTGCCGCCTTAGACCGCTCAGACATTCCGTCCGCACTCTATTCGTCGAACTTAATCAACACTTTTAATTAGCGAAAAATCACTAACTATTAGTTTTTGCCTAATTACTAAAAAAGTACTGAATCAATTTCGACGAAATGTGAATCTAAACCATTCTCGAGTCCACTGGAACACATACACAAAATTTCATTAAAATCGGTCCAATCGTTTAGGAGGAGTTCAGTGACATACACACGCACAGAAGATTTTTATATATAAAGATGAGCATTGAAAATTTCAGGTTTTTGCGCCGAAGACACCGCCAAATTAGGAAAATGTGAATTATCTCACGAACTACTGGATTTAAACGAATTTCCTTAGTACCATTCGATTCAGAATGAAAAAATGCACTATGTTATCAGTTGAAAAATAACTACAAAAGGCGATTTTTATGGAATTTTTTAAAAGTTCGTTCATTTTTCTACTCATCTTAGGGGTGGAATTTTCGAAAATCCATTTTTAGCGGCACTCGATGTTATAAAAAGTATTTTTACCCCAATTTTCAAGATTTTTGGTTCGGTAGATTTTTTTGTACTATGATTAATACGAAATCCTGATTTTTCTTTAATATATATAGCACTTTTAATTAGCGAAAAATCACTAACTATTAGTTTTTGCCTAATTACTAAAAAAGTACTGAATCAATTTCGACGAAATGTGAATCTAAACCATTCTCGAATCTATTGGAACGCACACACAAAATTTCATCAAAATCGGTCCAGTCGTTTTGGAGGAGTTCAATTACATACACACGCACAGAAGATTTTTATATATAAAGATGAGCATTGAAAATTTCAGGTTTTTGCGCCGAAGACACCGCCAAATTAGGAAAATGTGAATTATCTCACGAACTACTGGATTTAAACGAATTTCCTTAGTACCATTCGATTCAGAATGAAAAAATGCACTATGTTATCAGTTGAAAAATAACTACAAAAGCCGATTTTTATGGAATTTTTTAAAAGTTCGTTCTTTTTTCTACACATCGTAGGGGTGGAATTTTCGAAAATCTATTTTTAGCGGCACTCGATGTTATAAGAAGTATTTTTACCACAATTTTCAAGATTTTTGGTATGGTAGATTTTTTTGTGCTATGATTAATACGAAATCCTGACTTTCTTTAATATATATAGCACTTTTAATTAGCGAAAAATCACTAACTATTAGTTTTTGCCTAATTACTAAAAAAGTACTGAATCAATTTCGACGAAATGTGAATCTAAACCATTCTCGAATCTACTGGAACGCACACACAAAATTTCATCAAAATCGGTCCAGTCGTTTACGAGGAGTTCAATTACATACACACGCACGAAAGATTTTTATATATAAAGATAAGCATTGAAAATTTCAGGTTTTTGCGCCGAAGACACCGCCAAATTAGGAAAATGTGAATTATCTCACGAACTACTGGATTTAAACGAATTTGCTTAGTACCATTCGATTCAGAATGAAAAAATGCATTAAAATATGTTATCAGTTGAAAAATAACTACAAAAGGCGATTTTTATGGAATTTTTTAAAAGTTCGTTCATTTTTCTACTCATCTTAGGGGTGGAATTTTCGAAAATCCATTTTTAGCGGCACTCGATGTTATAAAAAGTATTTTTACCCCAATTTTCAAGATTTTTGGTTCGGTAGATTTTTTTGTACTGTGATTAATACGAAATCCTGATTTTTCTTTAATATATATAGCACTTTTAATTAGCGAAAAATCACTAACTATTAGTTTTTGCCTAATTACTAAAAAAGTACTGAATCAATTTCGACGAAATGTGAATCTAAACCATTCTCGAATCTATTGGAACGCACACACAAAATTTCATCAAAATCGGTCCAGTCGTTTTGGAGGAGTTCAATTACATACACACGCACAGAAGATTTTTATATATAAAGATATATATATATACAGTCGAGTCTCTCTACATAGAAGCTCCATACATCGAATTTCTCTATATAACGAATTTATAGTAGGAATGGTCCCCTTTTCTCATGATTACATTAAAAACAGTCTATATATACTGAAATAGCTATCTCCATATAACGAATTTTTCCTAGAAATATTCTTTATCTATCCAATTTTTAATAAGCTTCAAAATCTCATGAAATGATTTTCCCATCACTTATTCTTGATTTATTGCCCAGAGCTGAGTTTTTTATATTACTTCTCTACTTTGAATTTCCTTGTTCTTTAAGGCCAACCAATTCACACTCCCCCCTTCCCACGCACCTTCCATTAATGATAGTCTTCCTTCCAGTCTAAAATTACTGTAAATTTTTCTTATGAGATTTTCATTAAGATTTCAAATAAATGTCTGTTCTATTTTTTGAAACTGTTTAAATAATTAAGAAATAGAATATTAGATTGATATTTATATTTAAACATTTCAAATTCTTAATTAAACATATAAAAAATAATATTTGTTCCAAAATTTACACATTAAATAGAAATTTTAACGTCATTCTCTATACAACGAATTTCTCTATATAACGAATTTTTTACTGGAACCATGAATTTCGTTATATAGAGACTCGACTGTATATAATATTACTAGTAACTATTGTAAGGAATATTTTACATTTTCTCAAAAAAGCAATCTTGAAAACTATGGATTGAGGAAAGTTCAAACTTGGTTGAGTTAAAATAAAAAGAATATTGCCCAATTAAACTGATGGCATTGAGCTCACAGACTACACATACTAACTGTACATTATCAAGGGTTAATTCCATTTGAAAAACAAATTAAGGGAGGAAACAGCTCCCCCCATTTCCCCATTTTATACTTAATCATTGAACCCATTAAACTAATCAGGGATATGCTTTATCATATAAAAAAATCTAAATCCAAAATTTAGAGCAAATCAGAAAATTCTTAATAAAAACCCATTTACATCATTTAAGAGGAGTTATCCCCTCTTTTGTATTAAACCATTAAACTTCCAAAACTATTCAGAGATTTGTCTTATCAGAAAGAACCTACATCTAAAATTGAAACCAAATTGGATAATTTTGCAGAACTCAAATTTAAGGAGGGGAGGGTAATCGCAAGTACCCCCTTTATATTTAACAAAAGATCCCCACAGTTAATTAGGGAAGCATCTTATCATTGTGAACCTATATCCAAAAATTGAAGCAAATTAGTTAATTCTGCAAAAAGCATTTACCTAAATTAAGAGGAGTAATCCCACCGCTCCCCCATTTATACTTATACAATGAATTCCCAAAACCAATCAGGGAAACGGCTTATCAGAATGAACCTACATCCAAAATTTGAAGTAAATCGGTAAATTCTGCATAAAAAAACCCTTAACCTAAATTAAAGGGGGTGGGACCTCCTATTTCCCCCTCTTAGACTTATCCAATGAACTTGCAAAACAAATCATGGAGGTGCCCTCATCAGAATGATCCTATGTCTAAAATTTCCTTGAAATCTGATAAATCTGCATGAAAAAATCATTTATATAAATCAAGCGGTATTAGCTCCCCATTCTTCCTCTTTATACTTATCTAATGAACACCCAATACTAGTTATGGAGGCACCTCAACAGAATAATGCTATATCTAAATTTTGAATGAAAACTGATAAATCTGCATGAAAAACCCACTTATATAAATTAAGGGGAGGGACATTATAGCCCCCATTCCCCCTCTTTATACTTATCCAGTGAACACCTAATACTAATCACAGAGGTGCCTCATCAGAATTATTCTATATTTAAATTTTGAACAAAAACTGATAATTCTGCATGAAAAACCCATTTATATCAATTAAGGGAAGGAGCATGAGCCCTTTGTTCCTTCTCTTTACACTTATCCAATGAACAGGTAATACTAATTACAGAGATGCCTCATCAGAATGATCCTATATCTAAATTTTGAATGAAAACTGATAATTGCATGATAATCTGCTAATCATGATAAATTGATAACTTGCATGAAAAACCCATTTATATAAATTAAGGGGAGAGGCATTAGCCCCCATTCCCCAGGGTTCTCGCTGGCTTTTGAATAACATTACCAATTTGCCAGATAAGAAATAAAAAAACAGTAGCCAAGTGAAAAAATTTTAGCAAAATGGATTTTGTGTGAAACGCTGAAAAATCTACCTTTAACCCTTTATTGTATCTTTTTTTCGATGTGTTCTAAAATACCATAATCTTTTGTAATTGCTTAGAAAATAGAAATTCTACAATATGTTATAAAATCTATTAAAAATAAGTACATTCTAAATGTCTCCTAAATGTTTCAAACATTCTTTTAGCGAAAAATTACTGAGATTTTGACTATAACCACTAGAAAAAAATTTACGATTGACCAATGATACTTTGCAGTACGGTAAATGGCAAACTCAATGCCACATTTAGGCAAAACTTTTTCCGATTTGACGATTGATGGGAGAAATTTTACCGCCACATAGATAGTGATAAACTGACAACAGATAAATATTTATTGTACAATCATTTCTGTGTTTTTGGGTGTTGCTAAACTTAATTTGTATTGAATCAGTATCTCTATAAATAATAATGTAAATGCCACAGTGCGATTGAAAATGAAAAGTAACATCAATTGTACAGTAATGTGGATAAGAATCTCAACTATAACCACACACAAAAAAGAGCAAAAATTGAGCACTTGCAATTTGGTGAGTCTAACTGTTTACTTACTTGCCAAATGAAGCATTTTGTCATGATTTGGCACAATTGCGAGCAACAGCGAGAACCCTGCCATTCCCCCTCTTATACATATCGAATGAACTCCAAAAACTAATCAGGAAAGTGCCTTATCAGAATATACATATATCCAAAATTTCTAGTGAATTGGATATTTTTATCATGAGTTATTGCATTATGCACATGCGCATGCATGTACATACATACATACAGAACGGACGGGCACATAAGCTCTTAGGCTTCGATAGCCTGTGAGCTAAAAACTACTGACCTACAAATATATAAATTATCAACCATTCACAAATACTTTTATGAAAAATTTAGCACAAATAATTAAATTACATATTTTTTTTTGCATATCACGCATCATTTACAAGATTTCATAGCACCAAACTTAAAAATATATTTGTTTTAATTTTAGAAATTTTTAATTTTAGATATATCATTAAAAATGTATTGCAAAGAATATGTTTCTCCCTTATTTCAGAATCTACTAAAACTAAAATTATGAAAAAATTGGGGGAGAAGTAATTTATTTAAACCTTGCAGGAAAAATATAACGATTATTCTAGCTCATATGTTTTGAAGAAAATCTCATTTTTCACTACACACAAACTTTACTATGCAGGCATTCAAAGAAGAAATTAAGGGGTGCTCAAGGTTTCTATCAACAGGGATTCATCCAAGGATTCTTGATAATACTTTTCAAATAAATTTGTCGGCAATTAACCGAGATATTAATCAAACATATATCTATAAAAGAGATCACAGAATAAAATGGCATTTAAACTTTATGATCTTATTCTGAAGCCTGTTTGTCACAATGCCAAGTTTAAATTTAGCACATGACCTTTGTTTTATGCAATTCAGATCATAGTGATAAATAGCAAAATTTTTTCATTGGAGTATCAAAATCAATTATCGAAAATTAATTTATAGAATTATTCCAAGGCATTAAAGTCTGTAGTTTTGAGACAACCATTTGTAACTCAGTATATAATTAATTTATAATGCTAAAGCTTTTCAATTTCAAATCATTTTAATTTTGTTATATTGCAGTTAGTATTTAATAAATTTATTATACAGAAAGATCCCTTTGTGTGCTAGGAGAACTCTCACTTGACCAATTTTTTTAATGCATTGAACACTTATTTATGTCTATAGTTTTTTTCTTTAAAAATAAAGACATACTTTTTTGAAGAAAACCAATAAAACCTTTTGATAATAAGAGAGCATAGAAATAATAATATATATGTATATATATTTCTTTTAGTCTGAAAAAAAAAATGTCGAATGCCTTCCCTCAGAATCAAAGTTAATTAAGAACTTTTTTGTTAATCAGTCTTATTTATTCACAAGCAGTATACCCATTCTCAGCATAGAGAAAATGGGGGGAAAAAATCTTTACCTATGTCACGTTAGATGAAATACCTCATATCCAGAATGATTTAGTACATTTTTAGTTTTATGTTTTGAGTCGAACTATTCTGCAATTATGTTTAATTTTGGTTGTTTTATAAATCAAGTAGTTTTTAATAACCAATTAAATTTATTCTAAAATGTTCTTAAAAAAACCCATAAAAAAACTAATATATCACTATTAGTATCTCAGTGTTCTTAAAAATAAATTAATCATAGCAAATGCGGTAGCGTTTGGTATAATATGTTTAAGAAATGGAAAATGCAAACGTCTTTTTAAAATTTCTGGCAAAGCAATTGTCGTACGACAGTGATTTTTTAAAAAAAGATAGAACTCGATGAGATGAATAAAATGATAGCATTAAAAAAAATTATCGTAGTTTACTGTAGTTTTTTTATTTAACTTTTAACAAAAAAAATGAAGACATAAAATTCAACAAGCAATTGCTAATGAACCTGTGGATGGATTAACTCCATTTTTGGCTTATTTTAATCCTTTTGGTAAAACCTAAAATGGATTTTTTTTTCATCCTTGTATGTTTGACGATCACTGAGAAAATTGAATTTGTGTCTTAAAGCTCCAGTTGAACATTGTTTCTTGTTGTTGCTGTTGTAGCTTTTTTTATTCATTGTCACCAAGTTTAAATAAATATAATTTTTTTATGTATGTAACATAATTTATTCAAATTAAATAAATCATGTGAAAAACATAGTTCGTTCATTCGCAATAAAAACATTCATTTTTATTGCAAAAAATTTAGTTTTAGTTCTTTGAATAAAGTTGTGAGTGCACTGAAAATTTTTTCGTTTAACACCTTGGTTTATTTTTAAGACATCATGCATTTTATATGGCATTGCAATAACTTTCTTAATTATTCTAATACAAGAATAAAATTTTGACAGCAGCATTTTAATTTTTAAAATATAAAAAAATCTTCAGTTTTTATCAAAAAATTTAAATGACAAGTATTAAAAAATGCTCTGGTGAGCAACAAAAGAAGTTAATATGTTTTTAAATATGAAAAAGTGTTTGACAAGCATTTCTAATTCAGCATGAGAAAGGACAAGGAGTCCTTCTTGGCTGCAGCTCACTGTCAACGCCAAATTTGAAAAAATCATATTTGCGCTTTTTTCATATAAAATAAATTAGCGTAAAACTTCCCGTTTTTCTTTATAGTAAAATTTTCAATCCTGCCAGGGGCGATTCTGGATGAAAATTTTTTTTCGGAAATTCGCATCGCATTTTCGGAAATCGGCGAGGGGGGGAGGGGGGTCGTGAGTCCCCCCCCCCTCTTCTAGCGATCTTCGGACAAAATCGGCGTTTTCCCACTAGCTTCAGATAATGCAATATTTTAGCAAAATCGACGTTTTCCCATGTTTTTTTAAGTGAAATAGGCGTTTTTCGACGATCTTTAGAAAAAATTTGCTTTTTTTACGCGATTTTTTCTCGAAAACGATGTTTTATTTCCGCGATCTTTTCACGAAATCGGCGTTTTTTTCGTGATATTTTGATGAAATCGGCGTATTTTTTCAAATATTCTTTTGACAAAATATTTTTAAGCGATATTTTATTGAAAACGGCATTTTTCAC
The DNA here is from genome assembly GCA_964019185.1 of Maratus speculifer. NCBI lineage: Eukaryota > Metazoa > Arthropoda > Arachnida > Araneae > Salticidae > Maratus > Maratus speculifer. The sequence continues at coordinate 254,154,017 of OZ025289.1, read as the reverse complement.
CGCGATCTTTTAACGAAATCGGCGTTATATCAGCAATCTGAAAAAAGCAGCGTTTTATCTGCGATATTTAGTGAAATTGCCGTTTTTTCCGCTACCCGCACAGGAAATTCGCGTTTTGCATCGATCTTTTGACAAAGTTCGTTGGACAAAAACATTGTCGAAATCGTCGTTTTTCCACGAAATATTGACGAAATGTATGTTATTTCGGCGATCCTATCACGAAATTTGCATTTCTACGCAATTGTTTTTTCCGCGCGCAAAACCGTACAAGTTGGCAACTATGCGGAACTGATAACCCAATTTCAAATTTTCGGAAGAGGATGCCTTAAATTTTCGGAAATTTCGAACGAGAATCATTCCTGAATCCTGCTTTACATGTGAACTGCACTGTTGACTTTGCTGTGCAACTGCACTACAAATCAGTTTTTTGTGCAGTTCTACGCTACGGACATGCTTGGTGGCACTGCAATGAGTATGATATGCTTCAAGAACTAAGGTTTCTGTTATTATTTTGCCTTACATTCATGTTTAATTAAGCTACATTTTTTCTGACTACGTCTTTGCACAATACAATTTTATCTTAATTGTGACTAATTTCTTTTATATGGGAAAAGTGCAAACATGATTTTTTTAAATTTGGCACTGACAGTGAGCTGCAGGCAAAAAGGGACTCCTTGTCCTTTCTCATGCTCAATTAGAAGCACTTGTCAAACACTTTTTCATACTTAAAAACATATTAACTTTTTTTGTTGCTCACCAGAGCATTTTTTAATACTTGTTAATAAATAAAAAAGTAATTATTTGCAGTTTGACATTTATTGAAATGAAAAAATACATGTTTTTTTTTTATAATTTTTTTTTTTCAACTACTCATTAAAAATCTGCAAATTACATATCAGTTTTGAGATAAGCTTTTTCTGAAAGCACCTTTTTTATTCCATTCTTTGTTATAAAGACTTAAATTATTCAGTAGTGAGAAACAAAAATATGAATGATGGAGCAAAATATTCAATGCAAAAATCTGGTAAAAGGAAAAAAAAAAAAAAAAAACCTTTCAAACTTAATTTTAAAAAATCCTATTGAGGGATCTTTGGGTACATCTTGGAGTACCACCATTTCCAAAGTTGTAGCACTTTGGCTATGACTATGTGAGAGTCTACAGACAGGCAATCCCACAAACTCTTTGTTATACGAATATAAATTAGGAAGCTTTTAAAAGTAAATTTCATTATTTAAATAGGCAACAAATTTTAAACAGAATAATACAATTGAGACAAAATGAATCTTATTTCAATAAAAATGCATTACATCTTCAACATTTGGAAAAGTTGCTGATGCAGCAACAAATCTGAAGCCTGGCTCATGTCGTGTATTTACATTTGAATTACATGATAAAACAATCTGAATTGTTTTCATCCGACTTAAAGTGGCTTCCATTGTAGCTCCTCTTTCTTCTTCATTTAATAGATGAATCTGTGATCAAGCAAAAAGTGAAAATTACATAAAACTCGAAATATTAAAATACTACTAAAGTACTACAGGCTAGTAAAGTATATTGCTCTATTAAGTAGAAGAATTCTTGAGTGTGAAGTGAAAACTATTTAACGTATTGATAAAATAACATTTCTTTTTTTGTTGTTTTTTTTTTTATTTTTTTAGAGAAAACATCATGTGCACATCAGGCACAATATGTTTATCTACTTTAAAACTTTGCAGAAATAGAATACATATACAGCAGTTATAGTGAGAATCTCTCTCTCCCTTTTTTTTAATTAGTCAGTTAAAGGATGCAGATTAATATTTTGTTCATTCCAAAGATGAAGAATATGTCTGATCTGGCAATGTAAGATCAAAGGAAACTTTAGCCATCTGGGGAAATTTTACACAAAAATGCACAATTGATATCGAATTTAACAATAAATTACATAATTACTCAAGAAAAAAAAAAAAAAAAAAAAAAAAAAATTCAAAAAATTTCCTTTATAAAATCAAAAATTTCCTTTATAAAATTGGTTTCTGAATAATATGTATCATGTATACTCACACATATATTAAGAAATTTTGAAAAAAAAATCTATATCTACAGTAATACAGAATTTATGTAAGTCTATAACATATTGAAAAAGTTTGGGGGAATTTTTATATGGATTGGGAGGAAATGATGAGAATACTAAAAACCTTTTCTGCACCCTTAGTTCATTCTAAATTCTAAAATCGTAATGAAAGATAGACTTCCATGTTTACTTCACAGATAAATAGTAAAGATGGATTAAAGAGATATAACAGACAATTCAAAGATTTTAGATGTAACATCTGGTATGAACTGCCCTTAATATACAACTAAGTTAGTTATTTCTAAATACTTAAATAAATGTCACAGTGCACCAGAAAAGTTTCTGCTTCTAGGAGTTTAAAATAATATTTAGGTAAAAAAGAGCAATAGAACAATACCTCATCAATTAATAAAAGTTTCACCATCTGTATCAAAACTTTGTTATTTTTCCATAATCTGGTTATACTGTCCCATTTTTCCTATTAAAGAAGAAAAAAAAAAAAAAAGTTATAAATCTTTTTTATTTGCAGAATGAAAGCATAATCATGAATTCAAATGTCAAAATTCAATGTTATTTATCTTCTAGCTAATATTTTGTGCTAAGTACTAGTAGACATAATCCTTAGTCTTTCATTGTAGCACAAAGTTTTATCACATTAATGTAAATTGGCTAATTCCTTGAGATTGAAGATCAGAAAAAATTATAACCTTTCCATAAAAAAATCCTGTCTTAAATAAAAATGTTAGATGATGCCATAGAAAAGAATATCATAAAATTATACCTGCAAGAATTGCTACATCTATCTATAAGAGATTTTTTCCTGCCCACTTGCAATTCTCTCTCTTTTTTTTATGTAATAAAACCTAAGAAAACAAAATTACTAGGGACCAGTAAAAAGTTCTATTTTAGAGGGATTTACATTTACACAGGTACAACTGTATGGTATTTTTTTAAGGGGGTCATGAGCATTTTGTGTTTTTTTTTTTTTTAAATTCTATTATAGACAAAATCTGTTTATGCTGGTTTTGCTGCATTTTAAAAATACATATATTTACTTAATTTTTTTTAGTTCAACCAACAAAGGGTTTCTGAAGGACAAGGAGCCTAGAAGGGGGCAAACAAGAATGTAGTGGAAGGTATATGGCAATACATAAGAGGTCTGCTTGGGCTGAAATTTCTAGCCCTGGGCTTTGCCCGACCATAGAAAATTAAATTATTATACTAAATTAAATATATTAAATTAAAATAAAATAGAAAAAATATTGGCCTGGCCCGTTATAAAAGTTAAAATTTCGGCCTGGTCCATAAAAATATATATATATATACAGGGTGATTATAATTAAAGTCTGAGTTTCAAAACACTCTAAAAAGCGAACCACTCGTTAGAATGGCGTCAAAATTTAACAGCGTATTATTGAAGAAGGGGGAAAGAACATGAACCAAAAAAAAAGTTCCAAATTTTAGCGACAGATGGCGTTGTAAGCGTCAGAATTTTGACTACAAAGGACAAATCGTAAAACAACGGCTAAGGTGTAAGTTACACGATATAAACCAACTGTATTGTATGTGTGTGATACTGTTAGTTACGTAAACCCGTCCACCACAGCAAGGTCGTACCACATCGGATGAAAAAAATCGGTTTTTAATTGTCCTGAGGCCAAAAACCGCATAAAAAGCATCCCTCCAATTGGTTTTTAATTGTCCTGAGGCCAAAAACCGCATAAAAAGCATCCATCCAATCGGTTTTTAATTGTCCTGAGGCTTTGTAGTCGAAATTCTGATGCTTACAGCGCCATCTGTCGCTAAAATTTGGAACTTTTTTTTGTGTTCATGTTCTTTCCCCCTTCTTCAATAATATGCTGTTAAATTTTGATGCCATTCTAACGAGTGGTTCGCTTTTTAGAGCGTTTTGAAACTCGGACTTTAATTATAATCACCCTGTATATTGGCCCGACCCAGTACGAAAGCTAAAACTTTGACATGGGTGAATTTCTACATAACACTGAAGTTTTATTCGTAAGGAATTTTGACTAAACTTTTTTTTTCACTCATACAGACCAAATACTGAAATAAGTTGGGTATTGAAAGGGCAGTGCACAATACTGCAATAATACCCACTGAGTGATAATTATGTTTATATTTAACATTCTGTGGATTTCAGATATAACTGGCAATTATTATACTTACTCTGCATATGGGTGGTCTTTATATGGTCGATTTTAATGTTTTTTAAAATTTTCTTTTGTCTCCCTATCAAAATTGGTTCCAATGCAGTAAAAGACAAAGTGGGAAGAGTTTGAATGAAAAAGAAATACATTTAGAGATAACTAAAGCTTGTTGAAGTTTGGAGATTACACTTAAAAACAAAAATGATAATTTTTATTATGATAATAATTTTATATTTTCTATAACACAGGAACACTGTATATGTCATATGAATAATAATCATATGAAAAGTTTAATGTATGAAAATATCAGTAATTACTTTAATTTGTTAAGTCCAGTTTTCTGCAGTAAGGATATGTTTCCAGAACTCCTTCACAATTTTATTTAATAGCTGAAACTGAGGTTCATATCTTGTAATGATTTCAATGTATTCTTTGATCAAAGCAATATCTCTCTCAGCATGATCATTAACAACATTTTCACCTTTCACTTTTCCTAATGCAATCTTATAAACAAAATTAGTGTTTCAATATTAGGGGTCAATTACTTGAAAGAATTCTTGTGGTAAATTCTTTTCTTTGAAGAGCTTAAAAGATTGTTTGGTGACAAAATCTTCCAATTTTTTATTTATTTATTTTTCACGAAAGTTTTAAGGTAAACAGTTATTCTCTTATCAGGATTTTTTGCATCATTATGAGGAACTTCAACTAATTTCTTTTTGTTGAAACAGATACATGGTTCCACAGTATCAAAGCTTGAGCTTTGATACTGTGGTTTCTTTTCTGGAAATTATAATTGCTTTGTTTATTTTTTTTTCTCTTCATCTGTTAATTCTGTTTAAAAATTACCCTTCCCAATGGGCAAAAAAAAAGAACATTTCTTTGAAGCCTTTTTATTAATTTTTGTGATTATTTAACAAAATTTATTTCTGTTCAGATTCACTTGTTTAATATCATATCCTAAATTTATTGCCTTTTCAGCAATTACAAAGATTGCTTTTTTATCAGGTACTTTTGTCCTGTCTACAGCTGTTGCTAATTCTGAAGTTGTAAAGTCAATAAGCCCTCCACATTCTCCTAACTTTGGATGGACCAGAACCTGATACTACACCCTTAAACAGTTTTATTTTGTTACTGAATTCATTAGTGTAATTTCCATCTTCTTCATTTAAGCTATTGGTAGAAGTCTTAAACACTGAAACTTCTTTTTATTTCTCCTGTGAACCTTTCATTTTTTCTAATCCTTTCTTCAGATTTTTCTTTTTTATCATCAGTCAATGCTTTCCAAAATAGATTTATGTTAACATAAATCATCAATCCTCATCTGATTTCTTTTCGCTGTACTAACAAGGAACTTCAGCTATTTTGGTTATGCTTACAACAGTCAATATCAAAAGAGTTACCTAGTTTTGTAGAAAATGCATGCTCTTTGGCTTTCTGATTGGGTGTTTTGCATGCTTTGTTCTTCTTTAAGATTTATTTATTTTTCAAACATCTTTCTAATTTTTTCAAAGAGTTTTTGAGATTATACATATGAATTCAAAGCTTCATCCAAAATTTTGTTATTTATGCTGTTGTGATTTTAGACCCATCTGTATGATAGCTTACAAATCATTATCATGATAATGAAATAATCTTGAAGACATGCTTAGCAAAGGTAATAACCTCAACAAGATACACATTAGTTTTAAATCTTGTTCCCATCATTTTATTCAACTTTCAAGCAAAAACCTTAATTTTTAATGATTGATTAATCAAATTTAAAATTTTTTTTACTAAGTCAATAAAAGTTTAAAACTCACAATAAGAAAATATACAATTTTAAAAATAAAATTTATTTAACACACTTATTAGTTCATCTAATGAGGCAAAAAATTAGACAATAATAATAAATAAATAAGTTGAATATATGTTGCTGGTTTGCCAACTCTGAGTGACAAACATTTGCCATCTTTATATCAGTGATATTATCTTTAGATAATTAATTGAATAATTAAATTCACAGATACATTTATGAATTTTATATTATAGTTAAGTGATTTTTCAATACAAAATAATTTTATTAAGATGAGATATTTTTTAAGTAAAAGGAGAAAAAACAACAAAATGATCCTAAATTGAGAAATTTACTCTTACTTGAGCCTCAGCAGCAGAATCTTTTTCTGAAGTGCAGCACAAGTGGAAATGGTACTACTTGGTTATCATGTCAACCAAAAATCTATTACAAACTATACGATTAAATGCCAATAATGGATGATCATGAATGTCACATTCAATGATATTAAATATGATACATGTGTTAAAATGGTCATTAAGTGATTTTTATTTCAACTTTTTATTTGTATTTTTATCCAAATTCTATTGATTTGTTTGCTTTCTCGTTATTTAAAATAAAATTATGTTTATGTATAATTTGGCTATTAGTTTGATGATTTGGATAATTTGGTGAAATTGGTCGATGGGATAACCAAGTAGTGCCGTAGAAACTTTAAAAACAATCTGCAGAACTTAAGGACAAATGCTCTCTTTCCAATCTCTCATTATGTTACAGGCAGGGATGTAGTGGAGGGCATATGGGAGTACATGCCATATACCTTCTGGATATTTTAAAGGAACATCGTATACTTTCTGTTTCTCAAGAAAGCTATAGTATACACACTGTAGGATATACCCTCTGCATTAAGCATACACTCTCTGCTTAGAGAATATATCCTCTGTTATTTTTACGACTACACTCCTGGTTACAGCCACCCGAACCTCCCAAGTGTTTGTGATTAACATAAAAAGAAAATACTTTTAAAAATAAGTTATTTTTGACCTCAAAATTTTTAACACCATCATACATTGTCTGAAAGGAAGGAGTAAATCTACTCCTGGCTTTATGTGATTTGTTTTTTATTTCATGTCCCTTTGATGAAATTTGTGCTTTTTTGTGATCTTTTGATGAAATCTACCATTTTGTTGTGATTTTTTGATGAAATTCACAATTTTTTTTTCATCTTTTGATAAAACTTACTGTTTTTTTGCGATCTTTTTATGAAATTTGCCATTTTTCCATGATCTTTTGATGAAATTTGCTGTTTTTTCACGATATTTTGACTAAATTTGTGTGGGTTTTTTTTAATTTTTTCATGATACCTATGCCAAAATTCACATTTTTTTTTTGTGTGTGTGTGTGTTCTTTTGACAAAATTAGTGGTTTTGCCACATTCTATGATGAAACTGGTGATTTTTTTCTTTAAACAATTGGCAAAATAGTTTATTTTTGGTGACCATTTGTGAAAATTTGTGATACATTTTATGTTTGTATTCTCAGATTTATGACCCCCTCCCCCTTTTTTTTAAATGATTACTTTAATTTTTCGGAATATTCGGAACAGAACTGTCTTGATTAATAATTTAACAGGAATTGTAGCACCATCAATCGCATGTGGCAAATAACTTGTTGCCATGTTAACTCAAAATATTATTTAAAGTTAATGTTAAAATAAGTTAAAAGAAATAACATGACATACTTTTGCTTTTATCCTCACCAGGTCAATAGCAAACTACGTTAGATTGCCATTGTTTCTAGCTGCTGGCATACCGAAATCACAAAATACACGACTGCATAATTATCCTTATTTAATTGGAAATTATAGCATAACTTCTAGCAAAAATTTTTTTCTAAGTTTTAACAATTAAAAATAGTCTCAAGACCTTCTCAATAGTCTGTGTTGCAGTGTTGCACCAATTCTTCACCTGGGGCTTGAGTTGCCTATAAATACTAGTAAATCTGCAGATCAGGAGCCTCAACGTCAGCTTTTCACATCTTTTTTTTTTAAACACACTTTGGGTAATATTCAACTCCCTGGAAACTGTAATTTAAAATTTTCAAATTGCATAATTATTTATAAGAATAAAATAGGAATTAGAAGTTTTCAGCCATCAAAAGCGGTAAATTAAAAATTTAGTTATGTTAGGATATTCTGAAATTTTCATGATCTATTATTTTTGTTTTCTTTATTATAACATAGTAGATTTCTTCAGGGGGGCTCCGCCCCCCCTGAACCCCCCGAGCCTCACTTAATTTAAATTTGTCACTTTCTAATAAGTGTGCTAATGATTATTGTATATTTTGCATTTCTTTATACATTTTGATTTATAAGAATAAGTAACAGTTTGGGCAAATATTTTTCTTTATCTTCATACTTCTACAGCCCTGCCAGCCACAAACACCTAAACTTGATGCATCAGGAACTTTTGTAAGTGTAAACTCAGTAATCTAGAGTTTTACAATTTTGTTTCCAAAAAAAAAGTTTTGATTGCATTTTGCTGCAGTTATAGCGGGACAGGCAGACATACAGAAGAAGAGACTGACATATGAAAAAAATAAATTTCGTGTCTCCAAAGTAAGCCTTCACTGAAGTTTCGGCAATGACCTCATTATTCATGAGTTATTGATATTCATGTTTCTTGTATTTTTAACGACTACTATAAAATATCTGTTTTTGTTCAACTATGACGTCATATTTTACTAAGTGAAATATTTATTAAAAATATAATTCTTTTTTATTTCTTTTACTTCTAATTATGTCCCCATTTTTATCAGAAAAATTCCTATTAACGAAACGAATATCCGTGTTTAATATTTAACAAAAAGTACTATATCTATAGTTATTTTAATTCTGACGTCATATTTATTTATTTTTTTTATTTTTTTTTTTTTCATAGTTTAATTTTTCGAATGGAAATTGTTCAATTGAAACTTATTGCTGTTGAAAAATTATTGTTCCAAATTTTGATTTTTTTTTTTTTTTTTTTTGGCAACGATAAAGGAAATTGCTTAAATTTTATTTAAAAAATCCCTATTCGTGTTTGTAATGACCGAAAGGTGGCGTTGTATAGACCTGATAATCGTTTGTTTACGTAGTGCTTGCTGTTTGTTCCATGCTAGCATAGCGAAACCCGTTTAAAGAGCTATTTAAAATGCAGTTTTTTATCTTTTTTATTTAATTATGGGAGATAAATTACAAATATCGACAATTTTAGAATTTCTAGATGCTGGAAAATCTAGTAATTGCTTTTAAGTAATTAAGCTGAAGCAATTATTGATTCAAATAGATTAGTAATGTGCAGCATTAAAAAATGCAAAGAAGAAGAAATAGAGATTGTAGGCTCGTGTTTACAAACAAGCCAAACAAAAGGAAATCCCCATATTATTTCAGGTTTGCTAATAAAGTAAAACAAAAATTTGAAAATAAAAAAAATTTCTTGCTCTTGCAAAGCTGGAACAAGCGATTCATGCAAGCATTGTGTTGCTGTCATGTTATTTTGCCATGAGTAAGTCAAATGTACTTTTTTATATTATAGATCTAAACTTTGTGTATAAAATTTTGATTTTAGATAATTTTAATACAAAGAACCCAACGTTGCATGCGTTATAGAACTGTTTATTTATTTATTTATTATAGAACTGTTTATTTATTTATCGGCCATTTAAACACTAATTTCAGCAGAAGATGCTCACGGTATCAGTTCAATTTCGTTTCAGCCTTTGTCCGCGAGAGGGCGTCTATTTCATTTCAAACGCGAATTGATTCTGTATGAAAAAGAAGGAAATTTTGAATTATTAAGGAAAATATTTGAATAAAATTAATAAAACATAGCCTATATTTTTTTTCTGGGCTATGCTATATTTATACGCGAAGATACAAAGACATTAATTAATTTATAAGTTTTGATGTTGACTTCATTTAAATTTCGCACACGCTTTCAAATTTATAGCATTATAAGGATAAGCATTAAGATGAATGGTTGCTTAGCAACCATTAAAAGAAAATAAAGAAAATGAAATAAATACTTTTTAAATAAGTAAATCTCTAAAGCAAATTAGTCTATATTATTGGAACACATTTATAAAAAATCTCCAAAATTTACAGTAATAATTTTAAAAATCTGACAAATGCGTTGACAAAATATCAAAATAATGCGAATAATTTAACTGGTAAATTTTAGTATTCATTTATCATTGAATTCCATTAATCAAATGTGTCATTTTCTCTCAGGGGGAAAAAAATGAAAATCATTGGATTTGCCATAGAAAAACATTATTGAGCGAAATAAAATATTCTATATCTTCCGAACGAATGAATCAAATCTAACAAAAAACTATACAGCTTAATCCCAGTGTCTCACAAACATACCTACTTAATTTCAAGCCAATCGAATGCTTTTTACGTCAGTTATCGCGGAACAGACAGACAGACTGACAGAATGACAGACTGACAGACAGACAGACAGACAGACAGAATCCAAAAAATTTTGTGTCTCCAAAGTAAGCCTTCACTGACGTTTCTGCAATTATTTGCAGTGATAAAATTTTACAAGAATGATTTTTAGATGTAACGGAACCTATTTTTAGGATGAAAACAATCAATCTTAAAACTTAGAAAATAGGAACACTCTAATATGTATATGCATTAATGGTTGAAATTCATTTTCAAAACCTTTATGATTTACATGCTCATACAAGGATCATACATATGTTTAAATTTATAGGATTAACAGGTAACTTTTCTACATAGAAATGCAAAAAGAGCTGTAAATGAAATTTGTGCTACTGACAGTGCAACTGACTAATATAGTTATTTGTAGTTTTTATTGTAATTATTTAGTGAGCAAACAGCATTACCAGTAAATAAAATTTAAGTTGAACATGATACTAAAACTAGATAATGTTTTTAAAGAATTAATTTTTTTACCAGTCTTTACACACATTTCATAATGTTATGTACATTCTTTTAAAAAGTTAAATTGCAATTAAAAGTAACTAAAATATAAAAATTGCTTGATTTGTTTATGTCACTCATATAACTATTTGTAAAGACAGCAAAATTCTGTAGCCTTGTCAGCAATACTTTTACATCAAATTATTTTCAGTGTTTTGAAAAAGCAGAGAAAATCAAAAGTACATTAGAAATTTTAGAATAATGAATATAAAATCACAAGGAAAACATACAGGAGTGGTCAATATTAAAGAATATTTCTGAAGCTCAAAATAATCTTCATTTTCACTGTCACCAGTGAGTTGAATACATGAAATACCCATTGGCTCAAACCTTAATTTCCAGTCATCATAACGTTCATTGCATAATGACTTCACTGGTGCCACTAAAAATATCAAACAATGATATTAAAATTACAAAAAAGAAAAGAAATAAGAAGAAAGTAATAATGAAAATATATGATTGTAATAATAAAAAATAGTAATAAATAATTAAAAAAAAAAAATTAGTAGACTAAGCAAAAAATAACAGGAAACTCATAAGTATTACGAACAGCACAATACTTTTTATTTAAAAAGAAACTACCTAATGTAAAAAAACATTATTTTGCATACTACATTAAAAATATATTACTGTAACAGGAATAAATATTTAAACATTTTTTTGGCCAATAGATAGCAGGACCAATTAGTCGCCTCATTGTTGAGTATTAAAAGTATTTTTTGTCTAAATATAAGGTGTTATCACCTTTTCACAATTTTATTTTTATTTATTCTTTTGCTGTACATCCATTTATTAAATGAAATTTGATAAAATTGAAGACAATTTTATAAAATCAGCTATATTCTTCTTTTGTCATTGCTCTCAGCTATTTCTTCTCGAAATCTCTGGATATTTCTTTTGTAATTTTTATCATTTATTCCTGTCATCTGCCTGATCCATAATTTTGTGTGGCAGTCTTCATGAAAAGTTAGTTATCGAAGTTGAAAAATATGGCAAGTTTTTGTGCAAAATAATTTTTTCTCAGAAGGTATTTCTTCTTAAATTAATCCATTTGCAAATAAATAAGTGTTGTACATCATGTATTCAAGAAGCATATACAGGGTTCATACAGAGTTGGGAAGAAAAAACCAAGGAGTACATAAAAAATCCAAGGAGTTCAAGAAATTTTAAGAACTTGCTACTTTTGTTGTTATTTATGTGGCATGCACTTGCACAGCCCCAATTCCACAGGGATTCTGCGAGTTATCCCCTGCGAAAGGGGGGGGGGGGTGTATACGCGATCTTCAGACAAAATCAGCAATTTATCTGCTATATTTTAGAAAATTGACGATTTGTTGCAATCTTTTGTTGAAATCGGCAGTTTTTCTGCGATCTTTTGACGAAATCAGCGTTTTTCCATGTTTCTTTTTTAAGAAATCGATGTTTTTTCGACGATTTTTAGACAAAATTTGCATTTTTATATGATCTTTTCAAAAAAACGGCGTTTTATCCCCACAATTTTTTGACGAAATTGATGTTTTTTCCGTGATCTTTTGATGAAATCGGCGTTTTTTTCAATGATCTTTAGACAAAATATTTGTAGGCCATCTTTTATTGAAAACGGCTTTTTTTCTGCGATCTTTTAATGAAATTGGCATTATATTTGCAATCTTTAGACGAAATCGACGTTTTCCCATGGTTTTCAGACGAAATCGACATTTTCCCGTGGTTTTCACACGAAATTAGCGTTTTATCTGCGATATTTGGTGAAATTGCCATTTTAACCGGTATTCGCATGTTGACAAAAACATTGACGAAATCATCATTTTTCCACGAAATACTGACGAAATGTGTGCGTTTTCGGAGTTCCTTTCACGAAATTTGCATTTCTCCACGATTGTTTTTTCCGCGCGCAAAATTTTACAACCCAATTTTTTTTTCTCTTTTTTTCGGGAGCAATGTTGCTCGTGTGCAAAACCGCAATACAATTTAAGGAGTTTCTAAGTAGTATTTTGTTTATCTAAGTAGTTCTAAGTACTACTTGGGAACGTTTTCATTTCTAAGTAGTTTCTAAAGAGTCCAAGGAGTCTGTGCGAACCCTGATATATTAAAGGGCCCTAACTAAATGCCTGAGTATCATTTTATCTGAAGATCTCAATCTGTAAAATTGTGGAGTTCTGAAACACTTTAGAAGGGGTTTCACAAAGTGGAGTCTACAGCGATGCAACCTAAATCACATGAACTGAGGAATAAATAAAATTTGTGCCATAGTTTTAGACAAGGAAATTGTACTTTTAAAAATGCATTTTAGTTTCTGCTATCAAGACGTTGATCCTGGAAGCAGGGAAAAAGAAATCTTTTATTTGAAATATGCTTGTGTTCTACTTAAGCTGCAAGTGAAATAAAGAAGAAGTGATAAAGTATTAGTATAGCAAAAAGGTAATTTAATTGGAGATCAACAGAAAATTTGGTTTTGTTTTCAACCCGAAATTTGAGTTGTTGAAAATGCTGTCAAAGATTTAGCCAGATCCAAACTCCCCCTCCCCCCCTAAAATCCCATTCTTTCTTAGGAAGCTTTCAACATAACTTATACATTTGATCTGTACTGACTCAAATGAGACACTCTTTATTTATTTATTGGTGTGAACTTTACTGCTTATAATTATCAGTATTAACTGACTCAAGACATGAGTGCAATTTATAAAGCAAGAAATGTATATGTAACTAATCTTACAAGAGGATTTTCCCGTGCTCATTACAATCTGTAGACTTAACAATGACAGAATATTTTTAGTTTGAAACTACAGGAGTGTTTCGAATAAGCTTAATAAAGTTTTAATAGATGATCATTTACAAAAATCATTATACAAGATAAATCTCTATATGAATACCTAAACATTTTTAGATGAAGAACCTAATTAAATGAAATTTGTATAGTTATAAAATCATTATGTGTTGTTGGTGAATTATAATTTATTTTATACAGGGCTTGAATTTCAGGGCAGGATGACGGGATTCGCAACCAAAATTTTGAAAGCCCGCCCAAAAGAATAACGTGGACAGGAGGCTCCCACCCAAAAAATTTTGCATTTTGAAACTATGATCAACTCCCACAACCGTTTTGTGAATTTTATGATATTTTCGTGCGAGTAATCGATACATTTTGCGAGTTTTTTTACAGCGAAAAATCAGTGAAAATCACGATTTTTTCTGCAACTGATTGACAAATTTTGCAATTATTTTCCTGCAATCAATTGACGAGTTTTGTTGTATTTTCCACGGCGAAATAGAGGTGATTCTGTTCGGAATTTCCACACCCCCCCCCCCCCCCCAAAAAAAAAGAATGCATTCAATTCCAAAAATTATGAAACAGTGATGCCGCGGACGTGCTATTTCGCATAAATTACTCAAAAGATCAGAGATGACACACAAAAGAAACCGCTCTTACACGTTTCACAAGACGCATGATTTCGTAAAAATTTGCTAAAAATGGCAAATATTGTTAAAAGATCGCGAAAAAACAACTAATTTCCGACAAATTTCGTCAAAAGATTCACGAAAGAATGCCTAATTTTGTCACAGAATTCTGTAATACGGCAGTTTTCGTCAAAAAAGTGGCGAAAAAACATCAAATTTCGTCCAAAAATTGCGAAAAACAACAAATTTCGACAAAAGAATCACTATAAATGACAAATTTCCTCAAAATATCACGAAAAACGGCAATTTTCGTGGAAAAATCTCGATAAAACATCAGACTTCACCAAAAGATCGCGAAAAAACGGCAAATTTCCTCAGAAAATTCACGAAAAAACATCAAATTTCGTACAAAAATCGCAAAAAACGACAAATTTCGACAAAAAATTCACTATAAACAACAAATTTCCCGAAAATATAGCGAAAAGCGGCAATTTTCGTAAAAAAAAATCGCGATAAAACATCAGATTTCATCCAAAGATCGCGAAAAAAATGGCAATTTTTCTCAGAAAATTCACGAAAAAACGGCAAATTTCGTCAAAAAATTCGGAAAAAACGGCAGATTTCGTGAAAAGATCTTTTAAAAAGACAGGTTTCATCAAAAGATAGCGAAAAAATGCAACTTTCGTCAAAGGGAACCTCTCCCTCCTTCCTCCCCCCAAAAATAATATAATGGGGAGTTCATTTTTCTGTTCAACAAACTAATTTTCCTGCTTTAATATATATTTTTTTTCTTTGCTGCTCTAAAATCAGTTTCTGACAGCTCCAAATATTTCTGAGTGAGTGCAATTCCTGAAAGCAGTCATATATTAAACAAAAAGTATCCCTTTACTCAACAAAGTATTCATTTTTTAAGAAAATCTTTTTCAATGAATTTGACTTGTCCCTTTTTTAAAGAAATGCAAACAATAGTGATACTTCTTATCTTCTACACTCAAATAAGTATTATTTCATGGTTAAATTTGTATCTTGCACATTTAAAATACAGAAAAATAACATTATTAATTATAATTATTAATCATTAATTATAAATATAAATTTATTAAATTAATTAGAAGTTTTATTAATTATTATTAAAATAATAATTAGACCTGTGACAAAAATAATTAGCACCGGGAGGGAATTTACCATCAGTAAAAACTAGACAGTATAAAAGTTTTTTTTACACATTTCGCATAATTATTCTGAATTGTTGATAAAAATTGCTTCAGTGATATTTTTTTTATGTCTGTATTCTGGTAATTTTTTAAATAGCACATAAAATAATGGCAGATTTTAAACATTTTTTCTCCCTCCCAAACAGCCTCTCCATTTATAAATGTTGGTAGGGAGACTCCCCTCCTTCGAAAAATTGAATTTCAATCCCTGTTATATGAAAATAAAGTGTTTCAGTCAGAGGCACAGAGAGTCAATATTTATGTATGCATTAATTACTTAAAATTTTTTGGGGGAATGTTTTCATTCAAAAAGAGGAAAATTACCAAAATTCAGTTTTGTTTTGTTTTAAAAACAAGTTTTGATCGATCCTTATTCGTAATGTTCTGTTATCGAGACATTGAATTTCATAACAGAAAGAGAATATTTTATACAAGGTGTTTCCAAAAATAACCGGTGTATTTGAAAAATCAATAAAAAGTAAACGGGCAGCAATAGAAATACATTGTTTGTTGCAATATCAGGGTTCATACAGAGTGTTGTGGTTACTCTTAACCACTGCCATATTTTTATTTAATTTAATTTATCATCTATTTTTGGTTTTAATCTTTATTCATTTATTATATATTTCGCATTCTAAAAATTATCTTAATTCTCGCCTTTTTTCATTTCCCCTGTAAAGTTATTTTTATCACCTAACTTTTTGTTGATTTCAAATGTTGAAATCAGTTAAAATTTTGTTCCTTCCGGTTTTGGAGGTTTCCCGTCTTTTCTAGAATGTTCGATGGGGTGTCGACTTCTGTTTTATGACTCCTCCCATTGTTCAATCAGGTACTATTCTTCTGTTATGTAATTTAAAAGTTAGTGCGTCCTGATATCAAGTTTTGGCTCCGCATCTTTCTGGTGATATAAAAGTTTATTCTTAAAATACAGTTTCCCTATTCATAGCAATGCGCTACTTCCTTTTGCCCTGCCAGTTGGCGTATTTTTAATTTTATGGCAACCCCTGCCTTCTTTCCGGAGCGGCCGCTATCGTTTCGTCAGAAGAGGGCAGAAGAGAAGGGAAGCGGTTTCGAGTTAGTGCAGAGCAGTCGTCGGCAGATGTACGGTAATATACGCCTGCAAAAGTGATGTGTGGGATCACAATA
Organism: Maratus speculifer; assembly: GCA_964019185.1. NCBI lineage: Eukaryota > Metazoa > Arthropoda > Arachnida > Araneae > Salticidae > Maratus > Maratus speculifer. The sequence goes on along the minus strand of OZ025289.1, from coordinate 254,137,272 downwards.
GAAGTGGTTTGTTCGATTTTTTACGACTAACATTCAGCATTTTTTAAGTGCGAAAAAATGGAATTATTTAGGGGGCACGGAAAGACTTGTGTCCCTTTGTCGAGATATTTTTGGGATTTGTTCGTCTATGAAGGAAGCACCTTATGATTTCAAAAAAAAAAAAAAAGAAGAAAGTTTCGTGTAAAGGAATGTGTTTCGATTTTGGAGAGTGCTGTGTTCTCCTGAAGGAACGTTTTCTTTTTATAAGTGTTGGAGCATCGCCCACTTAAAATGTCCGTTAGCGGTACAGTGTATGCTCAACATAGGAAGGAGCACTTCTTAGTTTTATTGTGTATGTTGATATTTTACCCCTTATTCCTCAAGAGAAGTCAAGAAAAGGTATAATTAATTGAAATAAGTGCTTCTATTATTTATATATTTTTGTGCAATTAAAAATGTGCCTTCCATACCTCGCTCTAAAAATAAGAGAGCAGTATTTACTAAAAGTTATAATACTTCTCAAAGAATTATATTCATCTATCTTCATAAAAAAATAAATAAAGAAATTTTCTTTATGAGAAAGTGTTCTGAGATTATTCTTTTGTGTGTTTTCTGCTCACATCTTAATTCAAGTTTATGCAGGTAAGCTCTATTTTTATTTTTCAATTATATTTTCCTGCAAATGATTCAAAAAGTTGTTGATTTATATTGCATCATGTCTTGTGGTCGTTTGCGGCCAATTCAACGCAATGTACTAATAAAATACGATTACACACTTTAATTTTTCCTTTTCGGAACGTCATTAGAAACGTTCACCCCCACTGGCCACCACATACTATTCCTGGTACCGTGATCTTGTCGAAACCATTCAACATGACATTTTTTTTCAACATATGTTTTCTTTATTATATTGAAGTGATAAAAAAAAATAATAATATATAAGTAAAAATGTTCTCAATTTACAAATTCAGAAGTGAATATGTTCTCATCATGCAATGCTTATATTTTTAATTTATTTATCATGTTTTGTGTTGAAACTTGCTTATATAAGTAATCAATTTCATATAATTTGCTATTTTTGTTTTCATAAATTTGAGAACAGATGTTATATAATTGTTATAGAACTCATTACTTTAAAGTGAATTGTTTATCTTGTTTTAACAAGTTTGAGAACAGGTGTCATAATGTTTACATAAACGTCCGAAATCTAATTTTCTCTTTTTTTCTTCCAAACTTGGGAGATTAGAAACTAAAAAAAGAAATTTTAGAGTCTGTTTTTCTTGATCTGATGCTCAGAAAAATATGTTGGCAACTTCTTTCTTTTTTGTTCTTGCTATATTTTTGTTAACATATAAAAATGATATATAACATAAATGAAGTTCATCATTATTTTAAATATATATCAAATTAAGTTCATATATTTTTCATGTACCTAATTTATAACATATTATTGTCACATTTAGTGAGAGTTTATTTCAATTTTTCTCATCATGCCTCCCAAATCCAAATTAAATATTGCGATTCAACCTTTTGATGGAAATCCACAAACTGTAGAATTTTTTTTCGATCAATTATCGGACTTACAAGAATTAAATAATTTTTCAGATAAAGAACTTTTTGTTCTCTTTAAATCAAAACTAGAGGGCAGCGCTTTAAACTTCTTTCTTGAAACACAGTCTCAATTCAAGAATGCTAACTTTCAAGCCATTCGAAAGGTGTTTATAGACTATTTTATGCCCAAAAGAAAAGTTAACTCACTCCAGTCTTTGCAAAATTTAAAATTAGAATCCAATGAATCTGTTAAAAAATTTTCTTTCCGCCTGGATAAACAACTTCGGCTTGCCTATTCCAAATTGGATCCAGCTGCTCTTGATTCTCTAAAATTCACTCATTTTCTTCAGGCTTTGCCTAAACAAATCAGAAGAAAAATTCTCAAGGAAAATATTTCCACATTTGATTTAGCTCTTGAACGAGCACACTTTCTACAAGAAATTTATGACTCTTCACCTTCTCGAAATTCTCATAAAGATTTTGATCAAATTTATTTGGATAGTGACTATACTAATGAAAACTCTACTTTTCCTGTGAATATGGTCCAACAAACTCCTGTAAGACGTACAAGGGATAGAATTTTTGAAAATTCACATAATGCATTCTCACCACCTGAAACAAACAATGGAAAATTGTACACTTTTAATAATGTTAAAAGAAAACTTAACGTTAATTCACCTTCACCTGCCAAACAAAATATTACGGATAAATATAAAACAAACTCTCGTCAACTAAAATCTCGTCAAAATAGACCTTATTTTCAACCTAAATTTGACAAGTTTTCTCACAAGAAAAATTATACGGATTCCTACCCCAAACAAAATATCATTCAATGTGCATTTTGTGGATGATTCAATCACCGTATGGACACATGTTATAAATTTAAAAGGATTCTCAGCGCTCCTAAACAAAATTATACATCGAACTTTTCATCTGATTCTCACAGAAAAAAAAAAAACTCTACTTCTTTTCCAAAAAATAAAAATGATAAGATCTATCATTTAAACAAATAGGGGAGATTGGTTTTACTGACCGCCCTCTCTCCCGTACCTGTTCTTCAGGGTCAGTACATTGTTGTGACGAGAAAAACTGCGAGCACTTTTCAACAGTTAATTGATTCAGTTATTCAATTATCTGAAATTGACTCGTGTTATGCATTACCAAGATGACATTGTGGTTGGCGCTAATTCCTTTGAAGAGATGGTCACGAAACTCACAAAGCTCTTAGACACTCTCATTGCTAATAACATCACTCTTTCTCCTGAAAAATGTTCATTCATGAAAACTAGTATTAACTTTTTAGGCTTCCAACTCACAGATCATAACATTCTTCCTATTACAAGTAATATTGTAAAAATCACTTCCTTCCCAAAGCCTAAAACCAAGAGGCAGACAAAAGGTTTCATTGGGCTATGTTCATTTTATAGGTCAATAATAGCTAATTTTTCTAAATTGATTACTCCTCTTATTGAAGTTACCAAACCTAAAAATAAGTTTTGTTGGAAATCTGAACAAGAAAATGCATTTAATAAATTGCAAGAAATTTTCTTTCAGAAACCTATACTAAATCTCCCAAATTGGAATGAGACTTTCTATGTTAATACTGATGCATCAAAGACAGCAATCTCAGCTGTTCTTATGCAAAAATTTGACGGTGAACTTCGACCGATTTCATATTATTTCAAAACTTTATCTCAGTCTGAAAAACAGTATCCAGCTATCAAATTGGAACTTTATGCCATTTATAAAGGAGTAAACGCTTTCAAATATTACATTTTTGGTCGACCCTTCATTCTCTTATCAGATGCTAAACCCCTTAATAATTACAAAAAAGCCACATCACCTGCTGACATCACTACTCGTTGGATGTTAGAACTATCTGAATATTCATACACATTCCAGCATATACCGGGCAAAGAGAATGTGTTTGCAGATTTTCTAAGCAGAACCCCTCACATTCCTACTGAAGATCTCCATACTAATCCAGATCTTATTTCTACGCAAGAACCCCTACCAATTGTTGATGATCAAAATGATTTACATAATGAAATTGCTCACTTTTCATGTGGTTTAATTGGCAAAACACACCACACCTGTCATCTTCAAAGTGACTCTCCACCTCCAAATAATGATAATAATGAAGCCCCATTATTAGAAATTTTTGATCAAACCATCTTTTCTGAACAACAAAAAGACCCTAAAATTAAGAAAATTTATGAAGATCTTAAAGCTAACAAAAAATCTAAAAGTTTACCGTAAAATCCTGTTAATCCGCCCTTCCCGATCAAACGCCCCCTCCCCACTTTATAAAGAATTTGAAGTTTTCAAAAAATCCCGAGAAAGCGCCCTCCCTCCCGATTCTCAAAGGCGATTGAGAGTGGGATGAATCATTTTGAAATGAATGAATCATGAATCTTTGGTGAAATGTGCGTTTTTTCAAGATTTTTTAATTGATTTCATGCTTGTTTTGGCTTTTCTTTACTAATTTCTCCTTTTTTCTGCGTTTTTTCGACAGAATTTACGTTTTTAAATAAAAAAACCCAAATTTTTTCAAGTATCAAAATTCATGATTCTTTCAACGATTCATTCATTTCATGATAATTCATTCCTGTAAATTTTGTTGAACGATCGCGAAAAAAATCCCGTGTAAGCGCCCCCCTCTAACAATTGTGATTTTTCTTTTCGTTTGGGGGGGCGGATTAATGGTATTTTACGGTAAATGTCTATTATATTAATCCAAATAATGATTTATTTTGCTACAATGGGCATTTTTCTTCAGAAGATATTGAGCTACATAAAGCTGTTTTACCTTCGTCACTTAGAGCAAAAGCTTTAAGAATTGCTCATATTACTCATACTGGAATTCATAAAACTATTGTTAATTTAAAGAAAAGATTCGCCTGGAAAACCCTTGTTTCTGATGCCATTAATTATATCAACTCTTGTGAAATTTGTTTAGTAAACAAAAATCATAAAAAAACACTGCTTCATATTTACCAGCACCACTACCTACAGCTCCTAATCAAAAAGTTTCGATGGATTTACTTGGCCCATTGAGAAATCGCCAATATGTGATGACAGTAATCGATCATTTTTCTCGTCATTTAGAATTATATGCCTTGAATAACATTAGCACTGAATCTGTTACTAAAGCTCTATTACATTACATTTCTACTCATGGAAAGCCCGAATTAACACTTACTGATCATGGCTCTCAGTTCACTAGTGATATGTTTTCTTATTTCAATAAAAAACTTGGCATAAAGTTGGAATACAGTTCTGTAGCCCATCCCCAGGCTAACGGATTAAGTGAGCGATGTAATACTCAAATAAAATCATCTGTGAATACAATGTCTTCCCAAGGATTTGATGTACCAACTGCTTTAAAAATCCACCAGTCCATATACAATGCTACGCCTCATCCAGCTACAAAATTCACTCCAAATCTTCTTCATTTTGGAAGAGAAGTAAATGATATTTATGCCAATTATAAAACCCAATCTTCCTGGAAAATTAACACAGCTTATGAAATTTACAAATTAATGGATGTTACTAAAAAAATATACTATCAAGCTTACAAAAATAACGAGTCTTCTAGACAAAAGGTATACCAAAAATCAAGGGAAAAGCTAAAATTTGCTAATATCAAAGTTAATGATATTGTTTATGAAAAATTTCCCAGTGTGTTTAACAAAAAAGTACAAGGCCCTTACATGGTAAAGAAAATAATTTCACCTGTACTTATTCAAATCCAAGATTGCAATAATAATCAAGCATCACCAATGTTGATACATACTAACAGAATTTTGAAACTTCAAAAAAGAGATGAAGCATTGCAGTATCCTTCGGATTCTTCTCAAGGTGCAACACATGATCAACCAGCTGTTGATAGTGCATCATCTTCTCCTGTACAACAACATGTTCCTGTTCAAATTTCTAATTGTGATTCTGCCTGTAATACATCTCCTCAAATTCCTACTTCTTCTAAGTGCCAACAAACATCTTCACATTCATATAATTCAGTGCGTTCACAGGCATCTGGTGATAAAACTCCCACCGCTCTTCAAAATAAATCCACCCAATATAAAGATCATTATGATCTTCGGCCTCGCACCCATAAACATTACAAAACATAAACTAATCTTCATTTCTTTTTTAGGATGACTTTAACGTTGTTGCAGAATCTGAGTTATGCTAGCTATCTTGGATTGTAAGAGATGATGTCTGAATATTTTATTTTTTTTTGCTTTCTTCTACCAAAGCTGCAGGCAGCATTTGTGTAATTTTTTTTAAAGTCATCTTCTCCTTGAGGCAATGAAATTGTCATCCTGTAAAAGTATGTACCTTTTTAAATTTGTTTCTTTTCACTCTGTTTTGCATTGAAATATTTTCTTCACAACCATACTTAATTTTTTTGTTTATGCTTCATCTCATACATAAAGTGTATTGGTACTTTTAAGTTTTCAAAGTCTATACATTCAATAGTTGGTAAATGAGAAATATTTTGTTTTTGAAACAATAATTGAAAATAGGTCATTCATTGAATTATTGTGATAATTGTTTATTCTAAAAATAAATAAACAAATAAATTGTTATTGATACAAGGTAAAACATGATTACTCATGTCAAAAAAAAAATTATCCTATTGTGTCTATTATAATAATTGAAATGTTACTTTTTATTTATTGACAATTTATGCATGCTCTAACATCCAACCTTTTTAACATTTCAAAAAAAAAAAAAAAAAAAAAAAAAAAAAAAAATTGATAAAATTGTGCATGCTAATTGCTTCTACTTGAATTTTTGATTTATTGTAAAAAAAAATGAAATGATGATTGAGTATAGGTATCTCTGTGTATCTAAGTATTAAAATATTTAAAAAAAAAGGTTTATCTTTATATATAAAAATCTTCTGTGCGTGTGTATGTAACTGAACTCCTCCTAAACGACTGGACCGATTTTAATGAAATTTTGTGTGTGCGTTCCAATGGATTCGAGAATGGTTTAGATTCACATTTCATCGAAATTGATTCAGTACTTTTTTAGTAATTAGGCAAAAACTAATAGTTAGTGATTTTTCGCTAATTAAAAGTGCTATAAATATAAAAGAAAGTCTGGGTTTCGTATTAATCACAGCACAAAAAAATCTACCGAACCAAAAATCTTGAAAATTGGGGTAAAAATACTTCTTAATACATCGAGTGCCGCTAAGAAGGAATTTTCGAAAATCCCTCCCCCCCCCCCCCCCCCTCAGGAGGGTGAAAAAAAGAACGAACTTTAAAAAAATTCCTTTAAAATCGGCTTTTGTAGCTATTTTTCAACTGATAACATATTTTAGTGTATTTTTTCATGCTGAATCGAATGGTACCAAGCAAATTCTTTTAAGTTCAGTAGTTCGCGAGATACTTCACATTTTCCTGATTTAGCGATTTCTTTGGCGCAAAAACCTGAAATTTTCAATCCTTATCCATATATATAAAAGAATGTCAAGATTTCGTATTAATCACAGCACAAAAAAATATACCGATCCAAAAATCTTGAAAATTGGGGAAAAAATACTTCTTATAACATCGAGTGCCGCTAAGAAGGGATTTCCGAAAATTCCACCCTTAAGATGAGTAGAAAAAAGAACGAACTTTAAAAAATTCCTTAAAAATCGGCTTTTGTAGTTATTTTTCAACTGATAACATATTTTAGTGTATTTTTTCATTCTGAATCGAATGGTACTAAGCAAATTCATTTAAATCCAGTAGTTCGTGAGATAATTCACATTTTCCTAATTTGGCGATGTCTTCGGCGCAAAAACTTGAAATTTTAAATCCTTATCTATATATATAAAAGAAAATCTGGATTTCGTATTAATCACAGCACAAAAAAATATACCGAAGCAAAAACCTTGAAAATTGGGGTAAAAATACCTCTTATAACATCGAATGCCGCTAAGAAGCGATTTTCGAAGATTCCGCCCCTAAGAGGAGTAGAAAAAACAACGAACTTTTTAAAAATTCCTTAAAAATCGGCTTTTGTAGTTATATTTTCGACTGATAACATATTTTAGTGTATTGTTTCATTCTTAATCGAATGGTACTAAGCAAATTTGTTTAAATTCAGTAGTTCGTGAGATAATTTACATTTTCCTAATTTGGCGATGTCTTTGGCACAAAAACCTGAAATTTTCAATGCTTATCTTTATATATAAAAATCTTCCGTGCGTGTGTATGTCACTGAACTCCTCCTAAACGACTGGGCCGATTTTAATGAAATTTTGTGTGTGTGTTCCAGTGGATTAGAGAATGGTTTAGACTCACATTTCATCGAAATTGATTCAGTACTTTTTTAGTAATTAGGCAAAAACTAATAGTTAGTGATTTTTCGCTAATTAAAAGTGCTATATATATAAAAGAAAGTCTGGATTTCGTATTAATCACAGCACGAAAAAATCTACCGAACCAAAAATCTTGAAAATTGGGGTAAAAATACTTCTTATAACATCGAGTGCCGCTAAGAAGGAATTTTCGAAAATCCCCCCCCCCCCCTCAGGAGGGTGAAAAAAAGAACGAACTTTAAAAAAATTCCTTTAAAATCGGCTTTTGTAGCTATTTTTCAACTGATAACATATTTTAGTGCATTTTTTCATTCTGAATCGAATGGTACTAAGCAAATTCGTTAAAATCCAGTAGTTCGTGAGGTAATTCACATTTTCTTAATTTGGCGATTTCTTCGGCGCAAAAACCTGAAATTTTCAATCCTTATCCATATATATAAAAGAATGTCAAGATTTCGTATTAATCACAGCACAAAAAAATATACCGATCCAAAAATCTTGAAAATTGGGGAAAAAATACTTCTTATAACATCGAGTGCCGCTAAGAAGGGATTTTCGAAAATTCCACCCCTAAGATGAGTAGAAAAAAGAACAAACTTTAAAAAAATTCCTTAAAAATCGGCTTTTGTAGTTATTTTTCAACTGATAACATATTTTAGTGTATTGTTTCATTCTGAATCGAATGGTACTAAGCAAATTTGTTTAAATTCAGTAGTTCGTGAGATAATTTACATTTTCCTAATTTGGCGATGTCTTCGGCGCAAAAACCTGAAATTTTCAATGCTTATCTTTATATATAAAAATCTTTCGTGCGTGTGTATGTCACTGAACTCCTCCTAAACGACTGGGCCGATTTTAATGAAATTTTGTGTGTGTGTTCCAGTGGATTCGAGAATGGTTTAGATTCATATTTCATCGAAATTGATTCAGTACTTTTTTAGTTATTAGGCAAAAACTAATAGTTAGTGATTTTTCGCTAATTAAAAGTGCTCTATATATAAAAGAAAGTCTGGATTTCGTATTAATCACAGCACAAAAAAAAAATATACCGAACCAAAAATCTTGAAAATTCGGGTAAAAATACTTCTTATAACATCGAGTGCATCTAAGAAAGGGTTTTGGAAAATTCCCTCCCTAAGGAGGGTAAAAAAAAAAAATGAACTTTTAAAAAATTCCTTTAAAATCAACTTTTGTAGATATTTTTCAACTGATAACATATTTTAGTGAATTTTTCATTCTGAATCGAATGGTACTAAGCAAATTAACCGACTTCAGAAAATCGTTAACTTTTAACTAAAAAGAGAAAAATAAACTTTTCTATCAAAAATTGAATTGACTTCAAAAAATACTGAAGAGTGAAAAATAATTTCGTTACATAATTGTAATAAGAAATTAAATTAAGAGCGTAGTGTTTATCGTGCGTATTACCATATTTACGTACATTTATTTGATTTCCTGGAGTCGGTGCCAAGAAGGGCAACGTCGGTCGGTGACAGGACAACCTCTGTCGGGTCCGCTAGTATATATATAAGTATATACTTTGGATCCAAAGATATATTTTTTTTAAGTCATTACTGGTATATGGAAAAGAAAATATTTGTTATTTTACAGAAAACATATGATCACATGTTATTTACAAGAATTTGAATATTTGAATTAAATATGTTCAACAGATATTCAACATATTATAAATATTTTATGTGATAATTTTTGTAAAGTGACATTTTTCAAGCTATGTACTGGATTGATATATTTATTTAAATACTTTTATGAGAGTATAAATATCCTCTCTTTGCTCTTTTTGGTAATTTTGAAAGTTGTATTATTCCAGAATAACATTTTTCTTCTGAGAGTTCAAATATTCTCTCTTTGGTATTTACCTTTATTTACTTTGAAAATGTTTTTGTTGATTTGCAACTTATATTTACTTTGAAGATGTCGTTGAATTATATGACATTAAATCTATTCAGTTAAGATATGTTGACATACTGGCAGGGTTGTTTGGTTTAAACCAAGTTGGTTTAAACCGTGGTTTAAACCATGGTTTAAACCAAATGGTTTTTTTAAAAAAACCATGTTGGTTTTTTTTCATTTGGTTTTTTTCCCTAATGCTTTCATTTGTTTTACACATTATTAAAATATTCAAAATCCAAGTTATGCAAAAGCTAAAACAAAGCTAAAAATAAATGACAAATTAATAAATTTGTAAAGTGACAAACATTTTTAATTAAGTACTAGCATTTCTTACTAGCTATAAATCTACATGGCAATCAGTACTACTAAACATTACTATAAATAACATTAATGTAATTTATTATATTATAATAATAATATATATAAATATAATTAATACATATTATTATAATAATGACACTCACATACTAATTCAACTAAGCATCAATGATGACATAATCATAAGTCATTCTTTCCATTGGTTACTCTTTGTTCTGTATGCTAATGAATGACTGGCTGTGAATTCTTTATGCCTTAATTTAAGAAATCAAATTTATTGACAGGATAATGAATTTGACTTTGACAAAAATGTAATTTGTGTCAAATAAAAGTTCTTGATTAATATTTATGGGTAAAATAATGATTTCAAACTACTTAATACTGATTTATTTGTTTTTATAATTAAATTTTTGATTTCTTGATTGATTTAGTATTAAATTAATGTTTGATTTCTTGATAGATTGACAAGTTAATTGATTTTGAAATCATTAAAAGATATTTATTTGTCTTATAATTATTTTATGTCAAATTAATGTTTGATCTATTGATAAATTGACAAGTTAATTGATTTTGAAATCCTTAAGAACTATTTATTGGTTTTTTAATTATTTTATGTCAAGTTAATGAAATTTTTTTTATTTATGATGATGTAAATATATTTTAAAGCTTTTTATTATTATTGTATTATTCCTTGAAATGTATTCAGTCTTGATTCTGTCACCAGACAAAAAACACAGTTTTATGGTTCTGTTAAAGAGTACTAATGTGATATTGGATAATCACTATCAGTGATTTTAATCTGTTACTAGGTATTTTTTACTGTAGTTTATTTTAAAAAAGCTTCTTACATATAAGCAAAAGAATGTCTAAAACTGGAAGAAAAAAAGATATAATCTGGTTATCATTTGAAGAAGTAAGAAATACGTCAAGAACAGGCTCAAGAGCCAAATGTAAAACTTGTGGTCATGAGATGGAAGGCCAAATTAAAAGAATGAAGGATCATCTTGGAAAATGTATAGCAAAAGAAGATATTTCTGATGAAGCAAGTAAGTTAATATTTATTATTTATATAATATACTGGTTGCTATAAACATAAATATTTATTAGAATACAAAGCAACAGTGTTACAAATTTTCATTTCAAAATTGTAAAATGTACCACTCTATGTTAAATCTAAATAATCTTATGAAACCTATAAATACTGATAGCTTATGAAATAGAAATAGTCCCCCTTGTAAAAAGTTTTACTTATGCATTTAAAATTACATATTTAAACATATCAAAATTCACAGACAAAAAAATCTTTACTTTTGGAAGTTGTATGTGTTAGTAGTGGAGTATGTAATCTTTTGTCAAGAATTATATTTTTTGCTTATTTGACTTTGTTTGTTTATTTATTTATTTATTTTATTTTATTTGTTTTAAAATAACTCAATCTAGAAGTGCCACTTTTTTTTTGGGGGGGGGGGCTTTATTTATAGAAATAAATACAGTAGACTCCCTCAAATGCACATATAATTTACGAATATATACAATGAAACATTCAGTTCAGATATAATTACAAAATTTGACTTCTTTTTAGTTTTTTATCAATTCTATACATATTTTAGTTTGTAATTTTTGTTACTGTTACTGATTTCCTGTTTTTTATGAAGGAAGAATAAATTTATTTCTGAAAAAATTCAAGATATTTCTGATATCACTGTTAATCACAATCTTCTTACCAAATATATTTATACATTAATCAAGCTTTTTTGGATATTAAGTCTGATTAAACCTGAAATAAAACTTCCTTATTTTTTTATTTTCATATGAATTAGTAATGTGCCTTTATGGGGCAAGTTTCATTGATTAATTTAGGAAAAATACATTTCATCTTTATAATGAATATTTGGTCATCATACATTATTGATAATTAACTTGAAGTTTGCTTTTTAACCATTTTAATAATTATATCTAAATTTTTATTACTTCAGAATATTACTTATTTTAATATATTGTAAACATTTGTTATAGTTTCGATTGCATTATTAATTACATTCTAATTACTGTTTAAAAAATGTAAACAATGACCAGAAATCTACAAAATTCTAAAATTCGTGCATCCTCTGGTCCTAAACTGAGTGGATTTGAGGGAGTTTACTCAAAAGTTTGTCTCAAATCTCCTAGTCTGTGCAAAAGTTTTATATTGTCTTTTTTTTCCTTATTATTAGACTTTTTTTTTCCTATTTAGCTTAAATTGCCGAAAATAGTAGCTTTTTTTATTAGATTTAATTTCTTTTTTATTTTGATTATTTATATAATGATTTTAAGATTATTATGCAAATTAATTAGTTTGCAAATAGTTGTATTCATATAAAGAATTTTTTTAAAACACATAAAATTGGTGTTTATTTTTCAAATGTTATTTTTGCATGGCGCCACAGGCCTTCAAATATTTGCTTGATGCGTAGTACCCACTGAGTGAAATTATAGATTTCTAACAGTACAATGGGTGTGTAGTGACCAGTATCCCGAGATATTTTTTTGTGCATGAAAGGAGAGGGGGATTCGAACACCAAAGTTTAGCCAGGGCAATGCTGGGTGAGTTTTGTGTGTGGATCCAATGTTCACAAACATTTTGTATTATGAGCATGTAGTGCCGATCGTTAAAAGTAATTATTTTCAATTGAACAATGGACATGTAGCGACCAAGGCACCAAGAACTTTTGCTTCATTGAATTGAAATCTAAAGTTTGGCTTGGGCAATGATGGGCGAATCTGCTAGTAAATAATAAATAAAAGGTGTAGTAGTATCCTCTAGTTTATTTGAAATCCATACATTATTATTGTTACTTAACCTGAAAGCTTAAGCTTTTGAACACTAACAAATTTTAAAAGATGCAACTTAAATTTTTGTAAGTAGTAAAAAGAATAAGCATACACTATTTCAAATTTTATTTACAGTCTTCTATTCTATTTTCATTTTTTTACTGTCTATTGAATTTCAGATTTTAAAATCTTCAATGTTTAAAGTATTTAGAACAGACTTTCATTTTTATGTAGGGTTAATAAGGTATTCAAACTACCTTCTTTCAAATTCTTATTTATACTTTATTTTGACTAAATTTGATTTTTTAATTTTTATTATATTAATCTAAAATCTTAATTAAATTATATTATTTTTAAATCTGAAACAAAAGTAGAGTCATGTGCATTCAACAACTTTGATTACTGGTTGTTTACAATCAGCTTTATAGAAAAAACAATTATTTAAATTTAAAATCTACTGGTCTCAGCCATTCCAATTAATGGATTTCCTACTGCAGTATTATAGGATAGAGAATGTAACTTTTTTCAATAGGACAAATCCATTTTTCAAATTAAATAAAATTTAAACTATAATATTTAAATTTAAAATGTAATATTTAAATTTACAAGACTTAGGACATTTCCAAAGGAATTAATCTTTTACTTTTCACTTTCAGGTGATATTTTGAACTCTCAGTCATCAATTTCTTCTGAAGGGTCTGGTGTAGAAGTAAACTTAGGCATCAGCTCACAAAAAGAGAACCAAGAAATTACAGCCATTCCAAATAAAAAGCAAAAAGTCACTCACTCTTTGGATTCATTCATTGTCAGATCAACTGCAAGCCAAAAGAAAGCTTTGGATGAACAAGTGGCTCGTTTTGTTTATTCCACAAACACATCATTTCGAAGTGTGGAACATCCACAGTTCATAAAATTAATGCAGCAACTTCGCCCAGGATACCACCCTCCTACTAGGCATGATATTGGTGGACATTTGCTAGATACTATTTATAATGAGGAAAAAAAGAACTGTACTGCAATCCTAATGAATAAAATTGTTTGTCTTGGATTTGATGGTTGGTCGAACATACACAATGAACCGGTTATTTGCGTAACTGTTACCACCAAGACAGGCAATGTATATTTAGTAGATACAATTGATACAAGCGGAAAAGCTCACACTGCAGAGAATTTGGAAGAAATGGCAATATCTAGCATGAAAAAATGTCAGTCTGAACTGCAGTGTTCTATCCGATCAGTTGTAACTGATAATGCTAAAAATGTTAATAAAATGAGAGACTTGTTGAGCAAAAGTGATGAATTCAATTTGATAACATATGGTTGCTCCGCACATGTGCTGAACTTACTAGCAAATGACATTACAAATGCATATCCTGGAGTTAAAGAACATTTATTAGAAATTATAAAATATTTTCGCAATAATCAATTTGCAAATGCATGTTATAGATCGCATGCTAATACTGTCAAATTAGTTCTTCCTTCTAATACTAGATGGAATTCTTTTTCAGATTCTTTAGATGTTTACCTTAAAAACTGGCCCACTTTAGTTAAAATTTGTGAAGAAAATAGGGATGTTATTGACAAAAACATTCAAAAGCTCGTATCTAATTTCAATCTAAAAAGAAATATTGAAGATATGTCCCAACTGTTAAAGCCTATTGCTATTGCTCTGGATAACATCCAAAGTAATAATTGTTCAATTGCTGATGCAGTTTACATTTGGAAAGACCTTCAAAAAATATTAAAAGAGAAAAGGGTAAGTAAAGAGATTTTGCAGCATTTTGAGTCCAGATATAAAATGGCTCTAACACCCATGCATTTTTTGGCATATATTCTTGATCCATGGTACAGTCAAAGTGAACTATCTGAGCAAGAAAAAAAGGATGCGTTAAGTTTTGCAAAGCAAAAATATCCATTAAATTCTATGCTTGCACTGATAGTAAAATTTAATGCCAAATCTTCACCTTTTGAAGAACATTTTTTTGAGCAGAATACAATAAGAGAAGTCACCCCATATGAATGGTGGAAGAGTCAGCAAGCTGAAATCAACAAATTTAACAGCAAAGTTTTTACGGAAGTTGAACAACTGATAACAGCAAAAGCCTCTTCAGCAAGTGTTGAAAGAATATTTTCAACTTTTGGACTGGTACAATCGAAAATAAGAAACAAGTTAGGGTTAGAAAAGGCCTCAAAACTTGTTTTTTTATTTAAAGCTTTCAATTAAAGTTAGATACATGGAGTTGTTATTATAAAGAAATTGTTTTCTTAAATATAACCCAGAAAAATAAAGTTTGAATTAAAGAAAAAAAAATAGTGATTTTTCTAAGCCTATGTCTCAATTTGTCACTTGTTGCATTCATTGATGGATCAGGTAAGTCAATACATGTGATTTTTTTTTTCTTTTTTAGCATTTGAAAAAATGCATGTTGATATTTTTTACTTTTAAAGTAAATATATGTAGTAATAGATTAATAATCATTTGTTGATGTTGATATTATTATTACTGTAAGTAATTTCTAAGTTATGTAATGGAAAAATGTTTTCTAGTTAAATTTATTTTTTGTTGATTTATTAAAATATGTTTCTGTTTCCCCTCATTATGTTCTAGATTATCAACTTTCATAATAGTTATTTCTTTACTTATTATCTAAAAGGTTTGTATAATTATATTATTAAATTAATAGTTTACATTTTTCAAACAATAAATATTTTTCAATGGAAAGCTAAATTTTTAAGGTAATTTAATTCTAAATTTTAATGCTTTAATTATAAAAAAATTAAGTACTAATGTAAATGTATAACATAATTAAATTACTAATTACCAAAAATCATCATTACTTTATAAAACTCAAATTATTTTTCTTGCAAATGCTATTTTTAAATAATAATGGGAAAAAAACCCGGTTTAAACCAAAAAAACCTGGTTTAAACCAAAAAAACCCGGTTTTTTGGTTTTTTTTAAAAAAACCGGTTTTTTTACCAACCCTGCATACTGGAAAGTATTGTATGTATATGGATATATATATATATATATATATATTTTTTTTTTTTTTTGAGAATCTAAATATTATCCCTTGACCATTTGTATACATTTTCCAATTTCTGTCATAAGAAAATTTTGGAAAATTGAATTCTGAAAAATTGAATTTATTGAATTTAACATGATTATTGATTTGTGATTTTTAATATCATTTACTTATATGCACATTATTACAAATTCTTTTTCTTTTTAATATGCTGACCATATGTATATTCTTATTATGCGCAACAATTTTTATATATGCTGGTAAAATTTATATTATTGCATTTACAATTACACGACTCAATCAAGAGACTCTCATCTAAAGACAGTGAACATTGTCTCTAAGTACATAGACTATTATAAACCTTTTTTTGAAACAAGATATGTTCTTTTTTGTGAACAAACAGTTATTTTAAATGTTTGCCAGTGTATTATTATTTGAACTATAACTATGATAGTAATTTTGTTCTACTATTATTGAATGTCATGCAAGACAATTATTGATATTCAGGTATTTTTTATTAATTTATTTATATTTATGACTGTTTTATATGTTCATTGTGCATAATTTAGAAAATATTGTCTCGATGTAAAAATTATTTAATTTGTACATCTCACCAATATTTTCTCTTGGGGAAGCCGGGGTAATATGTTGTGGTTACTCTTAACCACTGCCATATTTTTATTTAATTTAATTTATCATCTATTTTTGGTTTTAATCTTTATTCATTTATTATATATTTCGCATTCTAAAAATTATCTTAATTCTTGCCTTTTTAAATTTCCCCTGTAAAGTTATTTTTATTACCTAACTTTTTGTTGATTTCAAATGTTGAAATCAGTTAAAATTTTGTTCCTTCCGGTTTTGGAGGTTTCTCATCTTTTTTAGAATGTTCGATGGGGTATTGACTTCCGTTTTATGACTCCTCCCATTGTCCAATCAGGTACTATTCTTCTGTTACGTAATTTAAAAGTTAGTGCGTCCAGATATCAAGTTTTGGCTCCGAATCTTTCTGGTCCTGGTGATATAAAAGTTTATTCTTAAAATACAGTTTCCCTATTCGTAGCGATGCGCTACTTCCTTTTGCCCTGCCAGTTGGCGTATTTTAAATTTTATGGCAACCCCTGCCTTCTTTCCGGAGCGGCCGCTATCGTTTCGTCAGAAGAGGGCAGAAGAGAAGGGAAGCGGTTTTGAGTTAGTGCAGAGCAGTCGTCAGCAGATGTACGGTAATATACGCCTGCAAAAGTGATGTGTGGGATCACAATAGAAGTGGTTTGTTCGATTTTTTACGACTAACGTTCAGCATTTTTTAAGTGCGAAAAAATGGAATTATTTAGGGGGCACGGAAAGACTTGTGTCCCTTTGTTGAGATATTTTTGGGATTTGTTCGTCTATGAAGGAAGCATCTTATGATTTCAAAAAAAAAAGAAGAAAGTTTCGTGTAAAGGAATGTGTTTCGATTTTGGAGAGTGCTGTGTTCTCCTGAAGGAACGTTTTCTTTTTATAAGTGTTGGAGCATCGCTCACTTAAAATGTCCATTAGCGGTGCAGTGTATGCTCAACATAGGAAGGAGCACTTCTTAGTTTTATTGTGTATGTTGATATTTTACCCCTTATTCCTCAAGAGAATTCAAGAAAAGGTATAATTAATTGAAATAAGTGCTTCTATTATTTATATATTTTTGTGCAATTAAAAATGTGCCTTCTATACCTCGCTCTAAAAATAAGAGAGCAGTATTTACTAAAAGTTATAATATTTCTCAAAGAATTATATTCATCTATCTTCATAAAAAAATAAAGAAATTTTCTTTATGAGAAAGTGTTCTGAGATTATTCTTTTGCGTGTTTTCTGCTCACATCTTAATTCAAGTTTATGCAGGTAAGCTCTATTTTTATTTTTCAATTATATTTTCCTGCAAATGATTCAAAAAGTTGTTGATTCATATTGCATCATGTTTTGTGGTCGTTTGCGGCCAATTCAACGCAATGTACTAATAAAATACGATTACACACTTTAATTTTTCCTTTTCGGAACGTCGTTAGAAACGTTCCCCCCCCACTGGCCACCACACAGAGTTGGGAAGAAAAAATCCAAGGAGTATATAAAAAATCCAAAGAGTCCAAAAAATTTTAAGAACTTGCCATTTTTGTAGTTATTTATGTGGCATGCACTTGCACAGCCCCAATTCCGCAGGGATTTCGTGAGTTACCCCACCCTCTCGCGAGAGAGGGGGGTTATCCGCAATCTTCAGACAAAATTGTTGCTTTCTCGCGATCTTCAGACAAAATCATCAATTTATCTGCAATATTTTAGTAAAATCGACGATTGTTTGCAATCTTTTATCGAAATTGACGGTTTTTCTGCGATCTTTTGACAAAATCGACGTTTTCCCTTGTTTCTTTTTTATGAAATTGACGTTTTTTTGACAAAATTTGCATTTTTATGCGATCTTTACTCGAAAAAGCCGCTTTATTCCCACAATCTTTTGATGAAATCGCTGTTTTTTCCGTGATCTTTTGATCAAATCGGTGTTTTTTTCCCATGATCTTTTAACAAAATCGGCATTATATCCGTAATCTTTAGATGAAATTGTCGTTTTCTCGCGGTCTTCAGGCGAAATTAGCGTTTTATCTGCGATATTTGGTGAAATTGCCGTTTTAACAGCAATTCACACAGGAATTTCGCGTTTTTCAGTGATTTTTTGACAAAGTTCGTTGACAAAAACATTGCCGAAATCGTCATTTTTCCACGAAATATTGACGAAATGTGTGCTTTTCCGGCGATCCTTTCACGAAATTTGCATTTCTCCGTGATTGTTTTTTCCACTCGCAAAACCATACAAGTTGGCAACTATGCGGAACTGATAACCCAATTTCAAATTTTTGGAAGAGGATGCCTTAAAATTTCGGATGAGAATCACCCTTGAATCTACCGTTATCAGCAAAATTGAAGATGATAAAGAAGAAATCAATGTTGTATATCTAGCTGTGAAGGAATTAAACAGTGTAATCACTTTTTGAAATTAGAAGCTTAGAGGTGTGTCTGGATTATTATTTTCACTTTTCTTTCCCTTATGGCCATGAATAATAAATCACTTTTTTGGCCATTAGTATGATCCCAACCAATCACTGCTGTGCTTCTGATGAATGACGTGCATAAAGGGTTTATCGTGCGTTTTGCAATCAAGATTTTTTTTTTCCTCCTGGGAGCAATATTGCTTGCGTGCAAAACCGCAATAGAATTTAAGGAGTTTCTAAGGAGTATTTTGTTTATCTAAGTAGTTCTAAGTACTACTTGGGAACGTTTTCATTTCTAAGTAGTTTCTAAGGAGTCCAAGGAGTCTGTACGAACCCTGAATATGCTTGGGACAACAGTACATTTTCAGGCAGATAAGCTTCTGAAATTACAATTTTCAACAACAGATGGTGCTGTAGTCTGGAAAAATCTAAAGTACGATATTTTCCACATATCCACCATGAGCAATAATATGGCATAATCTCTGAATGAAATTACCAGAAACCTTTGTAAACGTATCAAGCGGGATGGCTTCACATACAGAAGAGATGTACTGCTTCAGTTGTTCAATTGTTTCTGGATTGTGACGGTACACCTGGTCTTTCAAGTCAAAAATCCTCTGTTTTAAAGAATAAACCATTTTTTCACAGCAAACTTGCAATCTGTGAACAGCACACGCTTACAGCAGAAAGACGACTTGCAGAATGGCAAACACATAGGCTACGTTTCTTCTATATCTTTCAATTTGCCTGCAGCGCCATCTGTTGTTGAAAATTGTAACTAATTTAAATAGTTTGACAGCCTGAAAATTTACTGTTGTCACAAGCATACTGCAACAAACTGTATTTCTATCGCTGACTGCTTATTTTTTATTGATTTTTCAAATATACCGGTCATTTTTGGAACACCCTGTATTTTAAAAGTGTTTGTAAGGTTCATTAAAATAAATGGATGTATGTAGCTAAGGATCAGGAGCTAAGTACATGTACAATTAATTTTATTTTAGTAAACTTTTGACTATTTCATTTTAGTAATGACTATATTGTGAAGATCGCCTATACTCCATGGTCCAAGGACATTATTTCAAGTATGGGATGGCAACGAGAGAGGGAGAAGAAGATGGAGGTTGATCGTTCGATGATGCGTGTGTGACGCGCTCCAGCATAATTCTTTTATTCTTTGTGTGTAATGTTCGTCCAGTGTTAGTTATATAAATGTTTTTTATATATATCATGGCCTCTCGTTGATTTGGAATAAACAACACTCTCGCATGTATCCACAACGTGATAAAATGGCGCAGCTCGCCTAGGATGTCTACCATGTTTGTGAAAGGTTCTTCAAATCCAGCAAATTCCATTATTAAATTCGCCTAAGATGAATATTATGCCAATAAAAGTGATTCGTATTATTTATGTGAAAATGAGAAATGTTCAACAATGAATCCAGTATTATCAAGGTAATTTTTTTTTGTTTTGTTTTGTCCCCATCGAGAGCTATGTAAAATATATATTATTTAAATGGTTAAATATTTAAAGGGTATAGATGTGTTTTATATTATTACAGTGGTAATACATATGAGTAAGATTTAAAAATTGATGGTAATAATAGTTGAAAAAAAATACGATAGTTAATTCGGTAATTATATATGAAACGTAAATAATATTGCTGTTACAATGTACTTTTGTTAATATTAATAGAATGTTCAGATAGAACTGTTCTGTTATAAATAATTATATTGAGTGCGGTAAATAAAATTTTATTATTTAATAAATATTTCGAAAATACATGATATTATTGTGAGTTTGGTATTAAAAGAAAAAATGGATTTCAATTATTGTATTATAATCTTATAATAATAACCTTGTAAACTTTCATTTGTTTAGAACACACGTAGTAAAAAAAAAAGAGTATTTATCTCTAATTCTTGTTTGGAAAGAAAAAAAAATATTTACTTGCAGTAGATACTTCGAAAATAGCTATTTTTAATTAAGAAGCTAAAAAATAAATAAATAAATAAATAAAAGCATTTGCGAATAATTTTTTTTTTATTTTGAAGACGTATTATTTCAAGTATTCTGTGATTTTGAAATATTTTTACGAATTTAGATTAAAGTATGAAATTATGTCAGATTATCGTCTGCTGTGACATCAGACGAAAAATGTGATAATGAATTGTTTTTTATTTGATAATATTACAGATATTTCTTTTTATTTGTTTATTTTTTTTTAGTCAACTGAAAGTTAAACTATTTTGTTTGTTGTTTTATTTTTCAATTTATTAAGTGGTAGAAGAATAGCACTGCGATTTGATTCGAGTTTCAAATTGCGATAAAGATATATGGTTATTTCTTTAATATTATTCCATTTAATTAAAAGGGTGTTGATGTAAAATTGTAATTTTTAAATATTTGGTTTCGTTTGAAATATAATTTAAGAAAAGTGGAAGTGTTTTAAAATAAAAAAAGAATATATTGTAGTGTGTATATATATATATATTTTTTTAGGAGGTATTTAAAAGTAGTTTCGGAAAACTTTGACAAACATTTCTTTTTATCAGAGCACAAATGTTTCAAATATTTTTAACTTGACAATTTGGTAAAAATATATTTTAATTATTGCAAGAATTGTTTTGTTCATATATTTTATTTTTATTTATTGTGTTGCAAATGAGTTATACTTTATTTAGTAATGTAATATTAGTATTTAAATAACCTAAAGTGCATTGAATTTAATGGGTTATAAACAAAATGATGCTCAGGTTTACGTTAAATTTGGTTTAAGGCGTTCTTAGGGAAGGTTTCCTTCAGACTAGAAACACTGTTTAGTATTGTTATATTGTTTCGTTTTTCTGAAATTTAGTTTATCGAAGATGGCTTATTTAACTCAAGGTACTAGAAAGCAAGACTTACAGCAAGTGGCTATTGAGCTTGGTATTGAGGATGTCGAAAGGTTGAAAATTGCAGAACTGAAAAAGGCTATACTAGAAGTGGATGGGTACGAAGAAGATTTTGTTAAAGGTCTTTTGAATTCCATAGTTGAAGATAGGAAAACGAAAGAAGCAGAAGAGAAAGAAGAAAAGCGACGACAAGAAGAGAGAGAAGAAAAGCGACGACAAGAAGAGAGAGAAGAAAAAATGCGTCAAGAAGAAAGGGAAGAAAGAATGGCTAGGGAAGCGAAAGAATATGAATTGGAAATGAAAAAGTTGGAACAATCGCAGAAATTTTCAGAGCAAAAAGATGAGTTAAAGGTTGATACAGCTTCGAAAATTCAACTGTCGCAGATTGTCTCGAAATTCGATGAAAAACGTGATGAAATGGGATTATTTTTGATAAACTTTGAAAGAAGAGCAGAAATGGCACAAGTACCAAAGAAGGATTGGGTAGCTTATCTGTTAGCCGTTTTACCGGTGGAAATTGCAAATATGCTAGCTAGAGAACCCCCAGAAGATGCAGTTAATTATGATTTCGTGAAAACTCTTATTTTAAAGCGATACAAACTAAACAGTGAGAAATTAAAGCAGTGTTTCTACAGACACCACAAAACTCCTGACAAATCATGGAGAAACTATACCCAAGAGCTTTTAAGTTATTTCAATGAATGGATAACAGAATTAAACATTAACACTTTCGAGCAATTAAAAGACTTAATAGTAACGGAACAATTGAAATTTCGCGTACCTGTAGAAATAAAAGAACATTTTTTAGAAAATTGGCTTACATTTACAACGCCATTAGAACTAGCTGAAAAG
Organism: Maratus speculifer; assembly: GCA_964019185.1. NCBI lineage: Eukaryota > Metazoa > Arthropoda > Arachnida > Araneae > Salticidae > Maratus > Maratus speculifer. Next base: position 254,114,588 of record OZ025289.1, on the reverse strand, counting down.
CTCGATGATTATGAGAGTATTACAGACAGTTTTAGAAAAAATGAATTTTCAAAGAAGAATTTATCTAACCCTCGGAATAGAAGCTGGAATAATTCTAGTTTAGATTCAAAAAAAGATATGAGAGTTAGTAAACCAAAATTTGAATTCAAGACAGAAGCATCTAACGGTGTACAAAGAGATAAAAGAGAGTTACGCACAAAATATGCCTGTTTTGCGTGTGGGAAAGAAGGGCATTTGAAGAAGGCCTGTCCCAAATTGAATACAGCAGGACAAAGTGAAGGGAAAACTTCCAAAACTGATCTTGAGAAAAAAGGTATAAATGTATTTCGTTTGAATATGAATTTTCCGGTAGAAGAAACTGATGGGAGACTCCTTAAGGTAAATCTAGGAATCGGTAACCAGAAGTTTCAGGGAATCATCGATAGTGGTGCGGAGATTACAGTGCTACGGGAATCGATGGTGCCGGAAGAATATTTGCAATCATGTGGGAAAGTATTTTTGAGACCCGCAGTAGGGAGTCCTGTAGAAGCAAAGCTTGTTTCCGTTCCGCTCAGTCTTCGGATAGAAGATGAGGTCATTCCGTATGTACGGGTACCGGTTGCGGTAGTGGAAGGATTACACGAAGAAGCTTTGGTCACTCCCAAGGTTTTTGCTCTGTTAAAAGAACAGCAAAAGTTGTATTTAGGGGATGAGGTAGATATCATCCCGGTTGAAAGAAACAAAGAAAAATCTGTATTCAATGTGGAGGGAAGGTCAAAGTGTCCAGAAGGGAATGTGAAAGCAAATCTAGGTGACGAAGATGAAGATTCAGAAACTTCAGATTTGGAACCAATTCCTACTCCGGTTGAGGCAGCTGTTTTGCCCAAACAGGTTGGCAACGAGGACCAAAAGGAAAAGTCTTCGGTTTCACAAGCGCAATTGTTACAAAAAGAGCAAATGGCTTGTTCTATACTAAGAAAATGCTTTGAAGATGCAAAGCGGCAGAAAAATTATTATTCGATCGAATATGGTTTATTGTCTCATAGATGTGAGATTGGAGAACAAAAATATGTTCAACTTGTTGTACCTGACTGTATAAGACAAGAAATATTAAGATTAGCGCATGAAACACCAACTGGTGGAAATTTAGCTGCTAAGAAAACAAGAGTTAGAATTGCTATGTCGTTTTGGTGGAAAGGAATACCAAAAGTAAAACCACTATTCGCTGCTTGTCATGATTTTCAAGTACGCAGAAAAATAAAAGCAATAGACAGAGTACCTATTCAAGAAAAATCTTCTGAATTGGAATCTGTGAGAAAAGAACTGGAAAATAAGAAATTAGAAGTGAATGATTTGAAACATATGTATGGAGTGTTGAATCAAAAGATGGAAGATATTCAATCTAATAAAGAAAATCTTCAAAAAGAACTGACTTCTGAAACTGGAAAAAATCAACTTTTAAAAGAGAGTGTTCAGTCTTTAGAAAAAGAAATTGAACAACTGAAAAACTATAAAGCATCTGGTGAGAAAAAGATTGAGAATTATAAAACTGAGATTGATAAGCTAACTAAATGCCTTGAAACCAATGAGAAAGAATATGCCACTTCAAGAAAGGGGATAGAGTCAATTATAAATGAAAAATTGCAAAAAGAAACTAAAATCTACACTGACAAGATATGTTTGCTAGAAAAAGAGATAACAGCATTAAAAACAGCCAAATCTTCATTTCAGAAAGACATTGATATGATGGAAGAGAAATTATCCGAAAATCAGGTAGAAAATAGCAAGTCTGAAAAAATAATTCATGACCAATGTGAAACAATATCTACATTAAAAAATGAAACTAAAATTCTTCGTAAAGAAACGGAACATCTCGAGGAAAAGATTGCTGAATTAAAGGGGACGAAAGAAGCTTCAAAAGTGGAAATACAGAAAGGGATAGCAAGCTACAAAAACGAAATTGAAGAGCAAAAAGGTGCTGCCACAGAGTTTTCGAATTTTAAATCGCTTTATCAGAATGATCTAGTGAAAAAAGATGAAAAAATAGTTTCCTTCGAACAAAGTCTAAGCACTGCTGATAAAAATTTGGAATCACTCGAGAAAGATTTAAACTCCAAAGAAACTGTATTAAAAGAATTAGAAAAGGAAATTAATTCACTAAATCAAGAAATTTTTAAGATGACTGAAGAACTGCGAAAATCGGCGTCATCAAAACTTGAATTGGAGAAGAAAGCTTCTAAGTTAACTGATGAATTAAAAGTTAGCCAGGATAACTGCCAGCAGCATTATTCTAGACTTGAAGAATTAGGAAAGAAAAGTGTCCTTTTCAAAATAGATATTCAAGAAATTTTTAAAAATAAAGAGAATTTAAGTGAATCATCTTCAAAAGTAATAGCATTACAAAAAGAACTAATAGCACTTATCGAAGAATGTAGAGTGGGTTTTGATGAAGAAATGGAGAGAGCCGATGTTGATTCACATAGCATAAATTTAAAACCTGATGTTACAAAAGATGAAAATCTGATTATCTGTGGAAAAGTAGTAGCTGTAGGAAAAGATGCTAATCAACTTGAAGAGTCAAAAACGATTTTATTTGACACTATAAAGAAGTTGAAGGAAGAAATCAAAGAATGTAAAGAAAGCTTTGAAGAAAAAGTAGACAATTTCGTGCAAGCTTCAGATAAGTTGAATGCAGGTTTCTTGTTGACTGTTATCAATTATGAACAAGTTGAAGATGAATGCTTTATGAAATTGACAACAGATCTTGACGAAATGAAACATGAGATAATGAAAAAGAAAAACAAAGTAAGAAAACTAAAGACAGAAACAGAAGAAGATCATTTTCCAGAAGACCCAATGGAATTAATATTAAACACTGTAGAAAGACATTTAGTAATGAATTTGTTGAAACATAATCTTAAAAATGCCAAGCAACAACTTAAAAAACTGTATAACTTTAAGACCAGAAAAAAGGGGAAATTAAATATATCATATAGTACAGTACGAATTTATTAAGTGATAAACATTATTCAAAAGTATTTGTGTTAATGTATTTTACTTAAATATATATATATTTAGCTGTTCAAAAGTATATAGATATATATATATAAATTATATTTCTTGTATTATTTCATTATTATTGGCAGTTAAGGATATTTCTAAGACGTATGTGTATAATATTAATGTGTATTTGTAATGTGTATATATTTAGTATATAGTGTATTAGAATTTCTATATGTCAGAAGTGAAAGTAAATGCTCTCGATGGGACGAGGGATGGGAAAAAGGTATAGGACTTTCTAAGTAAGACTTTTTAGGTAGAACTCTAAAGTAAGACTTTTTAGGTAGAACTCTAAATTAAGACTTTTGGTAGAACTTTTAAGAGTAGTTCCACAGTGTGGGACACCGTCCAACATGTGGAAACTGGAGGGAAGGTGTGAAGATCGCCTATACTCCATGGTCCAAGGACATTATTTCAAGTATGGGATGGCAACGAGAGAGGGAGAAGAAGATGGAGGTTGATCGTTCGATGATGCGTGTGTGACGCGCTCCAGCATAATTCTTTTATTCTTTGTGTGTAATGTTCGTCCAGTGTTAGTTATATAAATGTTTTTTATATATATCATGGCCTCTCGTTGATTTGGAATAAACAACACTCTCGCATGTATCCACAACGTGATATATATCATTTTATTAAACTTTTGATATTAAAATTTTTAAGATGGAATTTTGAAATTCTTTCTTTCTTTTTTTCTCTTTAAAAAGATAAAATGCATCTAATTTACCTGACATATCTACCCTATAAAGTAAATTCTTGTTACAACAATATCCGATACAACTCCATCTACTACAATAATATTTTGAGGTCTCGATGAATTTGCATATAAACTAATGTTAACCTCCCCAGAATATTGCAATAAAGCCTTAAACCCCAGTAAAACAATTTTTTTAAAAATCAATGTTATTTTCTCACTTTATAAAGATATTTTTCATTTTCAAATACTAAAAATCTTATCTTTTGCCATTTTTACTGTCCATTCTGACAACAGAAAATTAACTGTTGATTTTGTCATTGATCATCAACTGTTGTTTGATCAGGTACCACCTGATGGGAAAGTAGAACGTACATGTAATCTGACTTCTCAGTACTTAGATTCAGAATCCTGATAATGTTGCAGATCCAGTATTTCCAATCAAGAGATGGTGGGCATGTCTGTTCATTCGTCACCCGTGACAGGTATCACAACAGGTACCAAATTGTCAAGTTAGTCATCTCCCCTTTGCTAGAAGAAGAAGGGAAAGAGGAAGGTACTAATAAGTAAAGTAGTAAAAAGTGACTTTGAAGCTTTTAGAAGGCACGTAAAGTTTGTCAATTTTAGAGTCTTTAGTGATTTTGAGTTCTAAACGAAAATCTGTTTTTTCCTTTTGTTCCTTAGATGAGTGTAATTTTCCCTAAGATGGCAGGGCAAAAGTAACTTTCCTTTGTCCCAATCTACAATTGCAATGTTCCTAAAGAAAAGGAAACAGATCAAAGATACTGTAAGTTCAAATACAATTAACCCAAAGCTTAAACATTTGAAAGTTGTGACAAATGAAAATATTAATGCTGCTGTTTTAAAATAATTCCAAGAGATGAGGACAACAAATGTCCTAATAAATGGACCTTTGTTATGTGCACAAGTGCAGAAATTTGCAGTAATGCTAAAGAACGAAACTTTTAAAACTAGCTAATGCATTTTTGGGATCGTCATGGAATAACTTTCCAGGAAGTTGACGGAGAGAAAAAGTCTGCCCCGATTAATGATGCAAATGAATGGCGGCAAAACAAAATGAAATAAATCTTAAATAAGTATGCTCCAGAAGACGTTTATAACACAGATGAAACAGAGCAACTTTTCCAGTTTTTATCTGATCGAGCATTGACGTTCAACAGTGAAAAGTATAATGGAGCGAAGAAATCAAAACAGAGACTGACTGTTCTTCTGTGTACAAATAACACAGGAACACATAAAATCCAACTTCTCCTTATCGATCATTCATTGAAGCCAAGGTGCTTTAAGAAGGTGAAAAATCTTCCCATGTAATATGAAACCAATAAAAAATCATGAATGAATTGTAAATTTTTTTTGAATGGTTATAAAAGATAGATAAAGAAATGAAGAATAGAAAGAAAAAAAATTGCTTTGTTGATAAATTACTGCAGTGCTCACAGCTCATTTCCAAAACTAAAAAATGTCAAAATTATTTTTTCCCCTGCCAATTGTATTTCATTTTTGAAACCTCTAGACATGGGTATAATTAACTGTTTTAAAGGCTATTACAGAAAATGGTTAATAGAGTCATACTTGTAAACATTCAAAATAAAGTAGAAAACTTTGTGAATGTGAAAGAAGCCTGTGGCAATATTGCTGGAAATTGGTGGGAAGTAATGGAGAAAACCATTTTTGGGATCATCTGTTGGAAAAAGGCCGGTCCTTGTGCCATGGAAGATAAGATATATGATTGTGATGAAAATTCCATACACAGCAATCTTTTAATTATGGAATTGAAGGGATGTATCAAGCCTCCTTTAAGGTCAACTTTCCCTAGTCTCCCCTATTTATACTTCAGAAAGGCTTAATCGGAGAACTAATAAAATGTGCACAATCCCTTTAATTTAAAGTAAAATTTTATTCAGAACAGAAAACAATATTGAACACAATTTTCTTGAAATACAGGGAGGATATCGCAGCCACAGAAGCTATTTTCCCTACAATGTGAATGGAATCGGCCTGTCATTCTGCCAATTTGAGATCCCACAACTGTGGTTAAACAATATTATAGTTCCCAGTTATATATGGTATATAGTTTTAGGATTCCAGTTATAGTATAAAAGTGAAATAGCAGATACACTGATAGATGGGGAGACTTTCTAGAAGAAATCACATCGGAGGAGAAGCAAGACAGCATCTTGGTCCCAAACATGAGATTGACAAAACTTTGAAACTGAATCGAAGCTCGTCAGTGGTCATGAGTTTTGCAGAAAATAAGCTCCTAGATTTCAATCCCTCCATCTCCCAGGAGCTGAAAAGTTACCAAAAGGAAAATAGATAGAAAATAACTGATTTTAATCAGTGAAATGCAGTATACTGCTAGAATCTGATTATCTTGGCATGAAAGAGCACCCACTCTGAGGTTTTGAAGCTCATTCCTGGAACTATGTGGAACTGAGTTCATCTTAAATTTGAGTGAGTTAACTATTCATCAACAATACCTTTGTTAATATTTATTATGGAAGTATATAAGAGTTCACAACAGAAACAGCATCAGCTGATTACCTAAATAACTGACAGAGTTATCTAATAATAGAGTTAGTAGGACTTAAATTTTGTAGAACCTCCAGGCTCATAAGACTATCTTTTATTCTGAGAAAGAGAAGTTCCTAATGTTTTGTATCACAGACAAACTTGAATTACAAACTTATTATTCTATGCTACCCAATTATAACTACATATAATCACCAGTAATACATCATTTCTTGCTCTTAAGTGGAGTACTTCTGAGAAAAACTGCACAAATCCTATTTATTTTCAATATATTATCTAGATGCTTATTAACATTTTTAACAATAAATTTCCATTATTTTATTATTTGCTGTAATTGATTTAAAATCTCACTATCACACCATCTCAATTAATTAGTATTTTACATGAGAAACACACACACATATATTAAAAAAATACATTGGGTGAGTGCAAAAGTTCATGCAGAGTTTGGTAGTAAAAGTCACAGAGTGATTATGCAAACAAAGTTCTTTATTCAATCAATGATATATGCTCCATCATTTTCTATATTCTATTGCCAACGTTCTGACAGCACACGGATGCCCTGATCATAAAAACTGTACAATCTAGATTTGAAGAACGAAGACATGATGTTTTTTAAAGCATCGAAAGAGTTCGAGTTTTTTTCCATTTAAATGATTTTGCAATGACCAGAACAAGTGATAATCAGATGTTGTGATATCAGGAGAATACGGTGGATGAGTTAGAGCATCCCATTTCAGGCTGTTCAGTTTGTGCAGCGTCTGCCTCGAAATGTGTGGTCTGGCATTGTCATAATGAAAGACTACACCCTTGCGATTTTACAAAATTGGACGTTTCTGTTTGATTTCTCGATTTAGATTGGTTAATTGGCGACAGTACTTGTCCGAATGAATTGTTTGGCCAGCTGGGAGAAACTCAAAATAAATTATGCCCTTGCATCACCATGCTCACCTGCCTGTTTCCATATGCAAATGCTTTGAACATTGTTGTGAAAGGCCCATTTTTCATCGCTAGTCACTAATTGATTCAAAGAGGGCTCATTTTTGAGCCGCTCGAGTAAAGAAACGGCAGCAAAAATTTATTTGATTTTTTTCCTCTCGGTCAACAATAGGGCACCCATATAGAGTTCAAATCAAATCCCATGTTTTTTAAACGCCAAAAATTTATTGATTGGTCAACGTTAAGTGTTGTAGCAACTGCCTCTGAAATTAGCAGAGTATTCTGAATTAAAGTACGCACAACATCATCATGAATGTCTGAAGGTCAACCTGTGCGTGGCTAGTCTTCAAGGTTAAACTCTTTGCGGCAAAATTTCACTAACCATTTTTCCACAGTTAGTTTAGCTGGTGCTTGATCTTTATAAACCTCTTGAATGTTTTTTACAGCTGCTGCAACATTTATTCCCTTCCGAAACCCGTAAAGCATAACATGTTGTAAATGCATCTTATCGACACTCATTTTGAAAGTAAACTTTCTCAAAGCAGTTTGTATCTACATAAATTATTTTGTTTGAAATGAAAGCTGCAAGCGTCACCTTTCCAATGATCTGTCTTTCATAGATGGCAGTATTAATGACAACACTTTACGCCGCTTCACACAACATCTATTGCACCTCCACACAAACTTTTGCACTTACCCAATATATTTATTTAATGTTGTACTCTAGAAATTGTTTTTAACCTAAAAAAAAAAAAAAAAGATTTATATCAATACAATAAAAATACTTACTATACACAATTTTAAATTTTGATGGATTATAGTTTTGTTCTGATGTTAAAATAAGAAGCCTAATAATGCATAGTTCAAAAATGACAGTTTTTCCAGAACCTGTAGGAGCACAAACAACTAAAGACTTGTCAGTATAAAATGCCTAAAAATTGAATTAAAAAAATTAATAAATAATGTTTAAGATTTTTTATTGCAAAGTATATAAACATATTTTTCATAATCAATACATAAATTTAAAAAAATGTAAAAATAGAAAATTCATTTTAAAAAAACTTTAAAGGGAAAACATTATTTGACGTTTTTAAAAATAAAATTAAAATTATTTCAAAAGAAAAACAATCATGATGGAATTATTCAATGTCAACTCACTCAGTCCATGGCACTCACCCTATCAGAGATTTCAATTAAACGCATAAACAATTTATTTTGTCAATGATATACCACAATATTAAAATTCTGATGTTGCCCTAACTTAGTCATGAGTAAACTATGTGTGGAATCAAGAATATTATAAGAGCTTAGCAGCTGGAAAGTTGGGCTCAAGAAAAACCAATCAGAGTAGATTAATGATAGCATCTTATATATATTATAAATGTGAAAGTGTGTGCGAAAAGTTGGAATGAAATTGGCTTCAAAACGGATGGATTAATGTCTTTGAATCTTTGCATATAGACAAGTTAAAGCTCGGAAATGAACATAGGCTAATTTTTAATTGATTTATTCAAATATTTTCCTTAATAATTCAAAATTTCGTTATTTTTCATACAGAATCAATAGGTATTTTTTAGATAAAATTTAACCATTTTCCTTTCATGTTGCCAATAAAATAGAAATCTGGAATGATAATTACTTAGCAGCAATAAATTTTCAATTGAGCCATTTCCGCGCAAGAGAATGGAAATAAAGAAAATTAAAAGAAAATAAATATGACATCATACTTGAAATAGAAATAAAAAGAGTATTTTCTGTTATATATTAAACATGTGTATTTGTTTCATTAACAAGAATTTTTCTGTGAAAAATGGCGACATAATTAGAAGTAAAAAAAGAATAATATTTTCAATGAAACATTTCACTTGGAAAAATGTGACGTCATAGTTGAAATAAAACAAGTACATTATAGTAGTTGTTAAAAATTCAAAAAGGCATGAATATCAGTAGCTAATCAAGCTAGATAAATAATGACGTCATATTTAAAATGAGCGAGAAATATTTTTTACTTAAACTAAATAATTTATAAGTTACATACAAATGAAAATTTTTATTCAAAACTCATAATTATCAATGGTAGAAATTTTTTGTGGGGAAACTACGGAAAGTAAAATTACTGATTAATATATTTTTGACTATATTTTTTAAACAAAGTTATATTTTAACGAAACTTTCCAACAAAGTTGAAAAGTTATTATGCTTTCGGTTTATCTGCGCATCTGGCCGCTTTCTAACTTTTGTAAATTTCATGGCAATCCGAGTAGCCATGAAATTTTTTTACTTTATTAACATTTACCTTAGCACGAATACCTATTGAAAATGAAGCTTCTACCATGATTAGTTTATTTATAGGGATCGTCAAAAATTTTCTTTACATTATGGCATTATGGAGAAAAATCGTTCTAATTGAATTTTAATGATGTTACACCCTGTGAAACATATTCAAATTTATATGCATCAACAAAGTCCACTAAAATATGCATTTTGTAAAGTATGGAGTGAAAAGGACACTTATCATTTATTTACAGGTTCACACAGAAGAATTTCATTGCATAAGAATAAAGGCAGGAACAGTTTGCAACACATTTTAATTATGGTAAACGGTTTCATGTATAATCAAATTGATATACATTGCTGAGGCTTAATGTGAGTTATTCCATGCATAATACAAAGTGCATAGCATTTACAGGGACACACAAAAGATTTCAAATATTATATATTCTATCCGAAGTACTGTATATCATGGATGATGACTGTTGCATGGATGAAATGCATTTTGAATTATGATACGTGCTTTTAAGTTTCACTAAATGAAAGCATATTAAATGGTGTGTATAAATGCTGATATTTCACAATTTAGATACACAGGGTTACACAAAAGAACTTTTAAGGTTACTGAATATGAGCGTAATTTACTTAAAGGTGGTTTTTAAATAAAATATGCATTTTTATTTTGAACTGCATTCAGTAAACTAAGAAATGTTTGTAGTATATAGATAAAATGATATACAGGGTCACGTAAAGAACTGGATACATGGTTGTCTTCGGATGATAATTTCTGAAAATGTATTTTAAGAAGTAATAAGGAATATTTTTGTTTGAACTAAACTTTAAAAAAATACTTAAAGGTACAGCAAAAAAGGATCTTCAGAAGATTTTTACTATAAATCATAATAAAAAGTTAATTGCACATGCTTACAACCAATGAATTCTTTTGTTTGATTGATTAATTAATTCTTCTTTAATGTTATGTGAACGAAGTCACGGGTAACAGCTAGTTTGTAATAAGTATGATTTGCCTTTTTTTAATTTTCATTACCTTGGCAGAGCCTCTCAGCTTGTTTACTGGTTGCTTTTGAGTTGGGTTTCCTACCTACTAACATCTAGACAACCAATAATTATTATTATATATTTTTTTTACCATATTAGCACTGAATGAATGTTTTTTGAATACATTTAATGTAATCTTTTTCAGTATTTCAGCATTAAATAACTACAGTAGACTCTCTCAAATCCATACAGCTTGGGACCAGAGGTTTTGCGGATTTTAGAATTTTGCGGATTTCTGATCATTGCTTTTGTTTACATTTTTTAAAAAATAATTTGAATGTAATTAATAATGAAATCCAAGTATAATGAATGCATACAATATACTAAAATGTTAAAATAAAAAAAATTTAGATATTTTTAAAAATTATTAAAATACTAAAAGGAAAGGTCAAGTTAATCAATAATGTACAATTAAATATGCATTATAAAAGAGGAAATGTGCCTTTCCTAAATTATTCAATGAAACTTGCATCATAAAGGTACATTACTAATTCACACCAGGATAATAAAATAATTAAACTTTATTTCAGGTTTAGCCAGACTTAATAACTAAAAAAGATTGATTAATACATAAATATGTTTGGTAAGATTGTGATTACCAATGATACTAGCAATATCTTTATTTTTTCAGAAATAAATTATATTCTTTCTTCATGAAAAAAACATGAATTCAATAACCTTAACAAAAATTATAAATTAAAAAAAGTATAGAATTGATATAAAACTGAAAAAATCAATTTTTGCACCTATATCTGAACTGAATGTTTCATTGTTTACATCCGTAAAATATGTGTGGATTTTAGGAGTGCAGATTTGAAGGAGTCTACTGTATTACCCAATGAAAAGAAAAATCAATCAGTATACAATTATTTCCATATGTCATTTGATTACTTATATTTCAGAAAAGGTTTCAATGTTGTATTCAGGTCGCAACCGGGTAGGACATTATAGATACAATGACTTTTTTCATTTTTGAATTAATCATTGACACCACAGAGAAATATTGAGAAACAACATTTCTGTTGCATCTGTCATCCATTGAAACCTATTTAATTACAAATACAGTGAAACCTCTTTGTAAGAGGTATATCTATACCATTGAATATTAATACTTATAAAGGGTGACAAAAGAAAAAAAACTAAGGGAATCAAAACCTATATAGGTGAAAAAACTGTTTATTAACATTTTCTAACTATATATCATATTCCCCCACATTATCCGGCATGGCACAAATTTCGAGAGAGACCAGATTTTTGAATATTAATCCCTGATCTATCACAGCATGTCAAAAAAGGCGAGGATCTTCGATAACAGAAAAGAATAAGGTTCTTTAATGGTATTCAGTAGCAGTGATTTCTGTTGGACAGAAGAGGTGCAATATAGAATTAGTCTCCAATTTTTTAATTATTTATTCTACCTTTTTTACATATTCAAGAGAATAAAAATGAGTTTCATGAATCTCATACCATTTCAGAATAGGTTTTCTGACCAGCACCATCTGATATTTACAATGTAGAAATAAATTATCTCACAAATTATTACATAAACAGAAATATTCTTACTATATATATAAAATAGGGGGAAATACAATAATTGTTGAGATATACAAAGGAAGAAGTGTGTGTTTACTATATATCAAAAAGTTTTATATGATAATTTAACTAACTTAGTAGAAACATCATTCATGAAAATTTTGCTTGATAATAAGATAAATAAAATCTAATAATCACTTAAATATAAATGAACAGAAAGAGAGAAAGAGAAAACAATAAGCATTTTGTATTTCTTAAAATGAAAAATTTGTTCTAAAATCCAAAATAAATCAGCAGTCCATCCTCCAGTAGTGAAACTTTATATTTTACGGCATGCCAGTAAATATGAGTTTTTCTTGCATACTGGTATACCTCAATTTTTTCTGGCATGTTGGGTATTGCAGGGAAATGAATACAGTACATGTTTAAAAAAATTTCCTATTGAAGTTCGTTTGCTTTTCATAATTTTTTCAAGAACAATTTTGGTTTCTAATGATTCTGTTACTTTATGGTACAAATATTAGTTTATTTCTATTAGCATTTTCTGACAGGATATATTCACAGCTGCAGACTCATTATCAATATCTGAATCAGATTGAAATCAAGAAATAAAAACGTTTAAAAATCAATCAAGACATTTTTATCTTGCGATTTTTAAAATCTTTGTATTCTTTCCATAAGTTCTCTTTGTTTTAAACCCTTGAGGGGCGGTGAGATATATTTTATCCCACCTAATTCAAACAAGATTCTCAGCAGAAACTTTTAATGAAATTTTGCATTTTTAACTTTGACAGCAAAATGTTGAAAAATTGCCTTTTCTTATTTTAAAACAAAATTTTATGATTTTTCCAATGAGAATTCAATATTATAGACACATTATTGCTTGCCCCTCAAGGGATTAAACAATATTGTTTATCTGATTCTTGTTGAAATTAAAACTGTGAAACCTATTATCTAGCAGATGTTCCTTGATCATGACATTTAAGAGCTTTGTTTTTGTCATTCAAAACCAAATGTACTCTTTGGTTTTGTTTAGGTGCCATAATTTAAAATTTCACATAAGCCTAAGCACAAATTTTCTAGTGTAAAAATTGTGCTTTAATATGCATTCAAAGTTTTAGCAATTAACAAAAATCAATAAAAGAATACTTACATCTTCAAAAACTGTAGACTGCACAACATTGAAATAAGGAAACGATTGAAATACAGATTGATACCTTATAGCTAAAAATAACTTAAGGATTTTTTTTTTTTTAAATAAATGACTAATTTGTATCAATATTTTCATATGTGTTATTCACAAAAACATACTTAGAAAATTTGAAAAAAAAAAAAAATACTGAACATAGTCCTCATGTGGATATACAAAGTAATACAAAAAAATTAGATGGAATTTCATTATTGCCCCATTCTAAAAATGATGAAAATTTCTTTATTTGGAAGAGGGTTGTTCTGTTAACTACATATTCAGAGTCGACCTTAGGAGTGTGTGCATTGGGCCTTACCCTTTAAGAAAGATTTAAAAAAAAAAAATTAATAAAAGAAATTAAATATTTAGCACTTGCATAAATTTTTAAATAATTAGCATTCATTTAGCAATTCACTGTATTTCACATAAGATTTTTATCTTTTATTTATTGTATAAACCAATATTATACATTGCGTGTTTCAATTTCTAAACTTAATATCGAAAAGGAAAGTTGATTCCGCTCTTTTCACAGCATATGATATACTTGATTTAAAATGTAACAAATTATAAGTGTGTCGTTTTATAAGAATGAAATTGAATTATCTCGTGCTATTTCATTTGACACTATTCAGAATGCTATGGGTTCACACAAGTAGAAATTTTTTTACTTACCATAATTTAAGGTAGATAACTCGCCCTGGCATATATGGCACAATGCCCAAAAAGGCTGAAATTCCATGAGATTAGCCGCACCACTGTGTAAGCCATACTTTTGAAAATGATGTACATTCTACTACTATAGATGCCATATTGAATATTTTCATATATTTTTTTAATCACCTTAAAAATTAGCATTTTATCTTTAATACAAATAATGAAAATAAATAATTTTTGGTTAGTAAATTTATCCAATTGCAGCACACATTTCAGCCTTGGTTCAGTAAGTAGAAACATATCAGATGGAATTCTTAATATAAAACCTTACACTAGAATTACAAATAACACTTATTTTTTTATTTGAATTCATCAATTAAATAATACAACGTAAAATTGCAAATGTAACTAATGGTAAATAATTCTTTTGACAATATGAACTATTGGCAAAATTGAAGAGAGACTTATAAGTAGAATTTTTTTGAAAATTTCTTCACTATTAACTCTAAACATTATATCTATTAACAGAAATTACAATTGATACACAATAAGATATAATCTATAAATATTTAAAATAAATAATTCTAAGAAAGCTTTAAAATAAACAAACAAAAAGAAAAATTGAATACATGTGTTAATTATTGAAAATAAAAAATACAGCATATGCAAGTGCACATATGCAAATAAAACAAGATAATCCACTTTTTTTCTCTGTTAAAATGCTATGATGATGCAAAAATAAGCATGAAAAGGATTTCTTAAATGTGTCAGCAACTTCACATTGCTTGGGTGGAGTAAAAATAAGTCATTAAACTACAAGTAAACAGAAATAATAATAATAATAATGTATAAAAGTAAAACCAACACTTTTCACATTAAAAAAAAAAAAAAAAAAAAAAATCTCCATTATCTATTGTTGGATTTTGTTCGAATTTTCAGCAAGTTGCAATAGCATTAAATTAAGCTGTGTAATAAAATTTTATAAAAATGTAGTAAGTTATTAGAAAACTGCAGCACTCCACTGAAACCCTTAGTTATAAAATGGGAGAGAAAATTATTTGTAGTTTGTTTATTTAACTCTGCGTAGTTGGAGTGGAGTAGGGAGTTGAAAGAGTGAACTGCACATAGACTTTTTTCTTTGTTAATGAAAAAAAAAACTTAAATTGGATATTATTTAACATGTTTATAAAATCAGTATAAGTAATAGAAATGATTAAGAGGATACGGCAATTACTTTTGTTTCATTATAAATAAATAATGTATTCCTCATAATCATAACAGATTTAGTTCTTTTGATATTATCTTGTAAATGTTCATCACTGAATTCCTCATCTATTTTGAGCAATTAATCTTTTTTTTTTTTCAATCTGTGAAGATTTTTTAATACTATTTTTCTGTTTTTCACTCAATAATATTACATGATCTGATGTCTGGAAAAAATCGTAGTAATTTATATACATTGCATCAGCAAATAAGCCGCAAAAGGTAAACATTAACTTTAAAACACGTATAAAGCCATAGCTTATCTACCTGAAATTACGGTGTGTAAAAGCATTATTCATCCACCCTGTGTAAAAAATCTATGAAATCAAGCTTTATAAGCAATGAAATCAAGTGTAAAACATGACAAAATTTCTCAAACATTGCCTTAAAATTAAAAGTATTTTTATAATATTGTATACATATTTAGGTAAAAAAGATTTTAAATACATTATTTTTTATATTATATGTCCACAGTTCATTTAATAATAAATAATAAGCAGCCATTCCATGAGAAACGAAAAAAATGACACATAGGGGAAACATCGGAGGTTTGACCCGCTTTTTATAAAATATTTTACTTTCATTTTTTTTTTTTTTTTTTACGTAATAAAATTTCTATGTTGGTATTATTTGATAGCTTTAAGCATCATTTTACACTGTTTAAATTATAAACTGTCTCTTTGAGGAATGATTTTTCTGGAATCCAAAAACCGGGTCTTAAAAATCCCTACTTGAGGGAGGTTTGAACACCACAAAAATTGGGTGTCATTAAAAATTGTACAGCAATAATTAAATGTCCAAAGATACTATTACAATCTAAGGCAATAATTATGAGTAGAAAACACCAAATATTTATTTTATGATTCAAAACAACAAAATATTGGGACAAAAATCATTAAAGAAATTTAGTTTAAATCAGTAATGATTTTGATATTTAGAAAAATCACAATTAAATTTCATTTTTAACACAACTTTTGCGGTGGCTTCACTGATCATTGGATGAGGCAGCTTAGTGAGATCTCTTCTTGATACTGACATACTGAGGCAATATCTTCTTTTTCAGGATAAACAAAACCTTCCCACATGATTTTCCCTAAAACTAACTGTGGGAATGAAAAAAAAAAAAAAAAAAAAAAAAGCATCACCTGAATATTCTTTATCACAAAATTCTTAAGTCCCTAGATCATAGGTTCCCAACCTTTTCTGGTCCACCGCCCCCTTTGCAAGAGAAAAAAAATGCCAACGCCCCCCCCCCCCCATTCCATAATAGTTATACAAAATGTTAAAATATTATTGCATATTATCTATATTTTATCTGTCTGTCAATCGATTAAACAAAGTAGAAGTTAATTGAAACGACATCAAATGTAGAAAACAAAATTAATAAAAATTGAAAAATAATCACAAAATCAATAAGAATTTTTAAAAAATAGTGAAGTAGTTGAGGCTATTAAAGTTTTAACAATTTTTTCATATCAAATTCCAATTTCTTCGATATCAGTCACAAATTATCAGGTTCAAATATGCATGTTCCTTTTCTTAGACAGTAAATTAGCTACTGCACGGAACCCACTTTCAGCCAAATTTGATGAAAGAAAGCAATTAAAATTTTATCTACTCTCCCTCACAATCCAGATTAGAGAGCTGTAGGTTTTGGAGTTAGAAATCTTGGCATCCATTTCTGAATTTTACTTATAGTTATCATTCGCGGCGAATTCCACGATTTCCTCCTCTAAATATGATGATACTGCTGTAGCTGCATTTGCGAAGTGATCTAAAAACCAACTCGGTTCAATCATGCATAAATATCTTGGAATTGCTATGAGAAAACTTCATGAAGAACGTCCAAGTGTTGACAGTAAGTAAGTAAATATTCTTGCTTTCACAGACTGCGAATAATGTGGTAAATTGGCTGCATTCTCTTCTCCTTAGATTTCCTTTGAGCAAAAGAAGTTTACCTACAGAAGCAGCTATTAGGATTTTTTTTTTTTTTTTAGTAAATTCAACTCATCAACATGCAATCATCTTATGCCTCATTATAAATATTTAAAATATTTAAATTTAGTTAAAGATTCCAAACATGTCTGTAACATAATTGATGTCATTTTTAATGCAATCAGGTTTTAACGTATTTTTACACCTCTGTTTTTAGTTAAGAGCAATACTATATCAAATATATTGAAAAGCGATTCAGACAAATACCTTCTCAGAGACAAAACGAGCTTCTGTGTGCAGCAGCAACTGGTTGAATTCATTTGCAAGTCTGATGCAAAGTGATAGAGGCAACTGCACTACAAAATAAAACAATTGTTTCACTTTGTTGTGAAATGATTTTCGCTATAAAGTTGGCAAAATATCCTATCATCCATATTGCAATGGATTGCTTCTATTTATATTGACTGCTCTAATAATGAGAAGCGATGTATACAGGTGTTCATTAAATTTTTTTTAAACCAATTGCTGATGATGTATAACGGAATGTACAGAGAGTACATTTAGTACTGCTTGTTTAAAATGCGTTAATGAAACCATCCTCCTAATGTCCCGTTGTTGGTTGAGCAACATCAGTAGCAAGTGACAAAATATTATGATAAAGAATTTATTTCTCTTAGACTAACTTCGCGGCATTAAATATCGATCTTTCTTTGTATCAATTTTCCAAATTTTTAGCAAATAATAACTCTTGATTTTTTTTTCTTTTATGAGTTTTTGTTATTTGGTAACGCTGATCCATGGAAAATTAATAGAAATTTGCAGGTCTTCATGTAACAGCATAATGATGTTTCAATGCTTTTAGACATCTATTCCTCTTTGTGCTGAATTATTACTCAGGATTTTTTTTAGTTGATATCAGACGGTTTCTTTTGATGAAGAGCAGTTTTTATTATCTCCCTGACTACAGGCAAGATTAATTTCTCATCGACTGCGTGCAATTTTAATACTTTTATTATTAAAATTATAATGATATATGAGGCTCGTAATCCGTCATCTTCTTGTTTAGAAAATGACTTAAAAAGGTTTGATGTAGTTAATTTTTACTATCTTAATAACTGTTTTAATTTTTTCTTTTCCAGTCTTTGAACTGGTCAGATGTGGCAATCCCAAAAGTTTCTTCTATCTCATACAAGTTAATACTTCAAAATTCACTATCATAGCGCCGGAATTATATGGCAATCTATGTCCATCCTGAGGATTTTAATAGTTTGAAATTCTGTGCATTAGTTTTTGAAATAGGACTACTGCGACTATCAAGTAAAATGCAGAATAAAAGTGCCACCAATTATGCGATTTGCACTAAAACATAAACAGCAATCATATTTATCAAGGTAAAACTGAATCCGAAGTTTGATGAAAATCCTTGCATTAATTCTTGAGGTACAGCTATTGCAGAAATTGTAAAAAAGACAGCATAACAGCTCCACTTGTTGAGCAATTTTCAACAAAATGTAAACAGCATCTATTCATGTCAAGGAATAATTAAATCAGAAGTTTGGTGAAAATCTGTATATCAGTTCTTGAAATAAAGCCGGTGCCGAAATCGGGAAAAAAGCAGCATAGCAGAAGCACCTGTTGAGTGATTTACATCAAGAACTAATCAGCATTAATTTATAACAAAAAATACCTTAATATAGATCTTTTTATAAAATCCGTTCATTAGTTATTGAGATACAGTGCCTATAAAATTTATGTCACATACAGACAGGCTGACAATCCGATTCTCAGACAGACATTTTGTCAAAAAATGTTTCTGGAATCTCTAACCCCTAAATCGTGTAAATCCGTCAAAATCTGGAATTCGAAAATTTTCATGAATCTAATACTTTCTTCTTGTAAAAATAGAAGAAAGTAAAAATAGGACATATCTTTGTCTTTTCTATCAACACGCATTTATTCAAATGTCCTTGTAGCCTAGAAGGCTTCATGGTTTCATTTGAAAAAACTTCTTGGCAAATTACGTCCATGGTTTGTGGGAGAGTGCTTAGATCCATATTTCAAATACTCAATACTGTACAGCTGGCATTTCTTCTTCAAGATATTTTGAAATAAAATAAAACTCCTATATAAGTTTAAATAAATTTACTTTTGAACAAATTTATAGATATGTCGATTTTACTAGGGTTAAACAAATTTCTTGAACTGATTCAAATCACGGGTTTGTTTAAAAATCTTTGTTGGGGCATGTGTCATCATACCTCAGAATTTTTCAAAATACAGGTTAATAAAAAAATAATTATGTTTAAAACTTTTAGCCAGCCAATTATCGCGAATTTTTTACTCCACAATTTTTGAATTCATAATGATTTTTAATTCGAATCACAGCCCGTCTTCGAGTTCCACGGGTATTTTTTGACATTAGTAAATTAACCTGAATCCCCCCTCCCCTCCCTCAGATTTATGTTCATCTGTATATATTTCCCTTTAACCCGGTGGAAGGCGCGCGGGGTACCTGAGTCACCCCAGTCTCATAAAAACTTCTATTCTGGAATTCGTATTAGTCCGTCATTATTCATCCCTTCAGTAGCTAACTTTTAAAATGTTTTCTTTCAATAGCACCTGCCATCAGCAGGTGTTTTTCTTTTGTTAGGGAGAAGCAATCATTTCCTGGAAAGCCACCTGCCACTGGGGTAACCTAGCAACCCCGCGCGACCGCATTTTACAGCAATTCCCTCTCATTAGTTTTCTGCTCGCATAGATAGTGGACGCTTGATTTTTTGTTCTTTTCGAAAATGGCAGCTAAACGAAAATTGACGGAATATGAGAAAGAAATGGAGAGATTGAGAGGGCTGCTGGATACTGTTGAAACTTCAGATGAAGAAATAGACTCTGCTAGTGAAGATGAAATTGATTATGAAATTTATAGTAGTCACGACAGTGACAGTGAATTTGAAGCTGCCAATATAAGCGGTGAATCCGATCAAGAAAATGACATTTACGTAGGAAAAGATAAAACAGTCTGGAAAAAAGATAAACCGAATGCAAAAGTGAGAACTAGCTCGTGCAACATCATTATTCATCTACCTGGACTAAAATCAGTTGCATCAGGTATTACGGAACCTGTTGAAAGTTGGGAACTCTTTTTTGATTCCAACGTTATAAAAAATATCGTGGATTGCACTAATATTTTTATTGATAAAATATCTGCAAATTTCCAACGAAGTCGTGATGCTAGAAATATGGATGAAGTGGAGATGAGAGCGCTATTTGGTCTCTTATATTTATGCGGGCTACACAAATCATCCCATACTAATGCAAAGGATTTGTGGAGCGCCGATGGAACTGGAATTGAATTGCTTCGAAAAACAATGTCTTACAAGCGGTTCACATTTCTTCTCAGATGCTTGAGATTTGATAATATAAAAGACCGTGAAGATCGACGTCAATTAGATAAACTGGCAGCAGTGAGAGATTTTTTCAGTGCATTCAATAAAAAGTGTCAAGAGATATATTCAGTTAGTGAATATGTCACTATAGACGAGAAGTTAGAAAAGTTTCGAGGTCGTTGTGGATTTCGGCAGTACATGCCGAAAAAACCGGCAAGATATGGAATTAAAATATTCGCCTTAGTCGATGTGAGGACATTTTATACATATAATATGGAAATTTATGCCGGACAACAACCAGAAGGTCCGTTCAAAGTCGACAATTCACCATCTGCAATTGTAAAACGACTCTGCACCCCGTTATTTGGATCCGCAAGGAACGTGACAATGGACAACTGGTACATAAGCTATCCATTAGCAAAAGAGCTTCTATCAAAGAAACTAACTATCGTGGGAACTTTGAAGAAAAATAAAGCTGTGATTCCTGTTGAATTTTTAGAAGCAAAAACAAGGGAAGTTTTTACATCTATATTTGGATTCCAAAAGGACGTAACATTAGTGTCTTATGTTCCGAAGAAATCGAAATGTGTAGTTTTGTTGTCTACTATGCATCATGATAACACGATAGATGAAAACTCTGAGAAAAAGAAGCCGGAAATAATACAATTTTACAATGAAACAAAGGGAGGAGTGGATACTGTTGATGAAATGTCTACACTTTATTCTACTGCGAGAAAAACAAATAGGTGGCCGATGGTTGTTTTCTATTGTGTGTTGAATGTGGCAGCTATAAATGCGCGAGTTGCACTTATGTCCACCAAAAATGCTCCTCTGCAGTACAAAAGTAGGCGAATGTTCTTGAAAACATTGGCATTGTCTCTAGTTAACCAACAAATTATGAAAAGATCAACTATGTCAATGTTGCCCAAGGAATTATGAGAAAAAATTAAATCTGATTTGCCCTCAACAGAAAGTAATGATGATCCTGATAATAACTTGCCAAAGAGAATAAAGCTTGGTAAAGGACGATGTGCAGTTTGTCCTCGAGCTAAGGACAAAAAAAACCACAATTAGTTGTATTAAATGTGAACAATTTACTTGCAAGGATCACTCTAATTACGTCTGTGACAAATGTATGTAAAGTCCAATAAAGGTATGTAATTTTTTTTGAAAATGAGTAAGTTTTTTTTTTTTTTTTTTTTTTTTTTTTAAAGAATTATTAGTGCAGATATTTATTTAAATATATTCTGAAATTGAAACTTATATCTTAAAAATATATTTTATACATTTTTTATATATGTTTGAATAAATTTACATGCGTAAATTGCAAAGTTTTTCGGTGGGGTTATACAGGAACCCCACGCGACCAAATGTGTGCTAATGAGTGCGCGCCTTCCACCGGGTTAAAGGTGCAGTTAAGGTTTTTTCTCGGACTGGGCAATGTAAAGGAGATCAACTATTTTCATTACATTAGTTCCTCAATAAGTAGGTATGCCATCACCGCCCCCCATTTTCCTCTAGACTCGCTACCGCCCCCCTGGAAGGCTCCAGCGCCCACTGGGGGGCGGTACCGCCCCCGTTGGGAACCTATGCCCTAGATGAATAGAACGGAATGGTACCTACTTTCCAAATCTGAATAAAAAAAATTTTAATAGGTGTCGTCAACATATTAAAATTTTCAAATTTGATGCACACCTATTTGTGATATTTTATTTTTGTTCCTTCAATGAAAGCAGTGGTGAAAAAGTTATACTTAATGTACCTTTTTAATCGTACACAGAGTTATAAAAAAAATGTATACGCTTTTCTTCAATAAATTTTGAAAAATAAAATTTAAATCTTACACATAAAAGTACAGGAAACACAATAAAATTTTTCCTTATCTCAAAAACTAACTATAGGAAGGATCTGTAAAAGTACATAGCCATGTTTTCAATGACACTGATTCTTTTTATGGAAAAAATAATGCAGACCATAATTAGTAAGTTTTTAAATGTGAAGTTATTAATAATTTTCATAATTAAAGATATGTTTTTTTCATCGGAAATGGCTGTAATGTATCTGTGTATGTTCATAGTATCTCATTAAAAACAGTTCCTTCACACTGCGTAAAAAAAAAATTTCTCCATATCTCAAAAACTAATTACAAAAAGGCTCTGTAAAAATACACAGCCCTGTTTACAACAACATTGATTCTTTTTATGAAAAAATTAATGCAGATTATAATTCATAAATTTTTAAATATGAATTTATTTATGTTTCATATTTTCATAATTAAAAATGTGTTTTTGTATCAGAAAAATGTTAGACTATATTTGTTGTGTCTATTAGTGAAATTTTAATTAGCATTAATCAAATGTATGAATGAGACAAGGAACCTGAATCAAGTGCAGTTTGCTAGAAAAGGCTTACTTGTTTGCCAATGCTTTAGGCATAAAAGATTTTTTAGATTCATTAAGATGGCTTCAATGATTTCAGCCAATAATTTACAAGGGAATTTGAGATAAAGCGGTTGTAGTAAACAATGAATGGAAAGGATACGGATTTCAGTAACTGGTACAAGGTTCATCTGTGAATAAGAATCTAAATTAAAGAAAAAAAAAACAATCAATGAAATTACAGGGCTTGAAATTCAATTTTCCAGAGGAGGGGAGTCTCCCTACCACCATTTATAAATCAGGGATGCCACTCAGAAAATAGCCAAAAAGAGGAAATTATGCGTAAAGTAAAATTTACGACATTTTTCACAACATTTATGCATGAATTTTGTAAACTATATACGTTTATAATAAATTAAAAAAAAATTGCAGCTCTGTTTTTTTTTTTTTTTTTTTTTGTAAACTTTTAATTTATAAGAGTAAATAAAAATGATTTTTCTTTAGTTTACAGTATTTTACATGAATTAATTTAATCCAGCAACAAATTCAGTGAGGAATTTTATGTATCACATCATTTTAAATCAATTTAAGTAACCCAGCAATATATTCGATGATTATTCCAGGAGTAAATAGCAAAAATTTGCAAGTTTTTTTTTTTTTTTTTTTTTTTTTTTTTTTTTTAATTTTGTTTGTTTTTTCCGCGATTTTTTTTTCATTTGACGAAAATAGCTATTTTATTTCATGATCGTTTGATGGAAAATGGCGTTTTATATCGCGATCGTTTGACGAAAATCGCCGTTTTACATGGTGATTGTTTGACAAAAGTCGCCGTTTTATTGCGCGATCGTTTGATGCAAATCGCCGTTTTACATCGTGATCATTTGACGCAAATCGCCGTTTTACATCGCGATTGTTTGTCGAAAATTGCCGGTTTACATCATGATCGTTCGACGAAAATCGTCGTTTTACATCGCGATCGTTTGACGAAAAACACCGTTTCGTTTCGAGATTGTTTGATGAAAATTGCTGTTTTATATCGCGACCGTTTGATGAAAATAGCCGTTTTATTTTGCGATCTTTTGACAAAAATCACTGTTATATTTCGCGATCGTTTAACGAAAATCGCTGTTATATTTCACGATCTTTTAACGAAAATTGTTGCTATAATTCGCGATCACTTGACGAAAAAAAGCTGTTGTATTTCGAGATCGTTTGATGAAAATAACCGCTTTATTTTGCGATCTTTTGATAAAAATCACAGTTATATTTCGCGATCTTTTAACGAAAATTGCTGTTATATTTCACGATCTTTTAACGAAAATCGCTGCTATATTTCGCGATCACTTGACGAAAAAAGCTGTTGCATTTCTCGATCGCTTGACGAAAATTGCTGTGTAATTTCGCAATCGTTTGATGAAAATTCACGTTTTATTTCGATCGTTCGACGAAAATCGCTGTTTTTTTCGCGATCATTGGACGAAAATCGCTATTTTATTTCGTGATCGCTTAACGAAAATCAACAATTCTTAATAATTAAAAAAAGCGGAAATCCGCCTTTCGGCGGAAAAGTGGCATCCCTGATTATTACTATTTAAAAAATTACATGAATACAGACACGACAAAATATCACTAAAGCAATTTTTATCAACAACTCGGAATAATTATGCAAAATGTGTTTTTTAGTTAAAAAAAGAGTAAATCAATTCCCTCCCAGTGCTAATTACTTTTGTTAAAGGTCTAGATACAGGTATGAGATTGCAAAAAGTTAAAAAAAGAGGAAAAGAAAGAGAACCGGAAAATGCGAAATTATTTTTAAATAGCGCGCGTTAAAGGTAATTAAAATTATTTTATTTGCAATAATACAATAGTATTTTTTCTTAATTCCTGTTTTGTTTTATTTTATTTTATTTTTGTTTGGGGGGGGGGGGGTCAGAATGAATTTATGCAAATGCTACTATAAGTAATTCTGAAATGAAAGTTTCTATTTTAAGTTTGTATTTCTAATGCAATTTTTACACAGCAATCTTAGCTAGTTGTCAAATTCAAATTTTATCATGTTTTCACTTAACAGATAATTTAACAAACATGGAAACCTAATGTTAAATTTGCCTTTTATCTACAAAAAAAAAGTTGTTAAAAACATTAAAATTTTAGGTTGATGGTTGGTTGATTTTTTGTCGTCCGATTATCTACACTAGGGATATAGGACCAGGGGGGGGAGTGCCCTTCGTGGGGGTCTTTCTAAGGGAACCTAACCCGTATTTACGCAAGGTTCGAAGAAAACCACGAAAATTCCGAACGGTTAGGCCGACAGCTGCGATTGGGTTCGAACCCAGCACCTGCTGTCTACCAGTTGAGAGGTCCGAACCTCTCGGCCACTGGTGGGGCTAAAGTTTTAGGTAAATTTTTGGATTCTTAGATAAAATCCACCTTTTTCTGCGATTCTTTCACAAAATTATATTTTTCACGATATTTTGACGAAAAACGCGTTTATTCACGATCTGTGAACGAAAAACGCATTTTTTTCGTGATCTGTGGACGAAAAGCGCATTTTTTTCGCGATCTGTGGACGAAAATTGCGGGTTTTTTCACGAACTGTGGACGAAAATTGCGGGGTTTTTCGCGATCTGTGGACGAAAATTGCAGTTTTTTTCGCGATCTATGGAAGAAAATCGCATTTTTCTCACAATCTTTTGATGAAAATTGTGTTTTTTTCACGATCTTTCGACGAAAATCGCGTTTTTCTAGCAATCTTTTGATGAAAGCTGTTTCTTTGTGATCCTTAGACGAAACTAGTGCTTTTTTCGCGATACTTAGACGAAACTAGTGCTTTTTTCGCGATCCTTTACAAAAATAGTGTTTTTTCGCGATCTTTTTTTCAGAAATCGTGTTTTTTCGTGATCTTTTCACGAAAATAGTATCTTTTCGCGATCTTTCAATGAAAACAGTAATTATCCCGATCTTTTGCCGATATAAAAAAACCGAAAATCCGCGGAAGAATCTCATAACTGTAGTAAATGTTGGGGGAGGAGAAGTTAATGTCTCATTTTGCCAGCTGTAGGTAAGCTAAATAGATGTAGATGTGTTGTAGAATTCCAAGAACTACTAGTAAAGTAAACTAAACTTTCATTTATTTAAACTTATAATAAAAACATAATTAAAGAGACATATATGCTTTCATTTTACTCAGCCTTAAATGGCTTCCACACTTAAGTACTCCAAAACAAACAGTGGAGATACTGCTGGCCAGGCAAGTACACACTTACTAAATCTACTGCATGACTATTTATACAGGCAAAAAACATTAAAGTCACAGTTAATACAAAACATTAGCATAGTTTAAGAAAAGGTTATGGTCACAAATAAACAAAACAATAGTTTAATAAATAAGTTTAACTAGAACACATTAATGTCATTAAAACATCTGGTATTTGGCTACCAACCGACCTACCATAACTCAAAACAGTTGACATGGCACTAAGTTTGCAAGCTAGAAGTGTGAAGTTACTTCATTCACAACTAAACTATCTAGTAAATATTTCTGCATATAATAAAAAAGTCCTTTATATTTAAGAAAGGTAATATATATATGTATGAATAATTAACATTTAAACTTTGAAAAATATTGAAAGTAAAAGTTTGTTTACATTTTTTCAATTACTAACCAGCCATGTCATAACTTTTAAATCTTTTCTTCAAACATTAATAAACTTTAAATATAAACTTTCAAATAACTTCTTAAACATTATAAGGATGAGTGAAAGAGAGGGGGAAAAACTTATTGGGATTTTAATTGAACTTAAAACTTAAACTTAACTCTATAATTGAAAAATGCCAACAGTAAACTCTGTGTTTGGTTCAGGTTGATTTTAGGTTGAGTGTAGATTCCTGCAAGTAGGGTTCGGGTTAATCTTTCAAAAGTTAATCCAGCGTATATTATTTCTGATTAAAAATTATATTTATATTAATAAACAGATGTGTTTGTGTGCGAGTTGTTTTTCAAGGAAACACCTATATTTTCGGAATAACTACCCGAATTTCCGGGCTGATAAAAGGTGTTTCACAACTTTTGGAATCGAATGCGTTAATTTTTTGGAAAATTCGAAACAGATTTACTCCGTTCTCGCGGCGAAAAATCGCATGAAACTTGTCAGTCGATCGCGGGGAAAATATGTGAAATTTAACGATCGAATGCGGAAAAAAATCATGAAATTCAACAAGTTTTGGCAGTAAAAAACTCGCAAAATATGTCATTCAGTCACGCGAAAACATCACAAAATATGCAAAAAGATCATAGGAGTTAATCGTAGTTTCAAAATGCAAAATATTTCAGAAAATTCATAATTTTTTTTGGGCGGGATTTCAAAATTTTGGGCGCGAATCCCACCATCCCGCCCTGAAATTCAAGCCCTGAATTAAAATATTAAATAAAATTTTACACCAGAATATGTGGATTGATCTATTTAGAACAGCCATATTCAACCTGTGGCTTGCAGGCCCTGTGAATTTTTATATGCGGCTCAAGGCACATAGTCATTAACTCATATTTGTGTAATTAACTGAGATGTACATAAAAAAGTGCTTAAGATCTTCAGAGTTGTTTTATCTATTTCAATAGGAAGAACACCCCCCCCCCTATTATTTATAATTAACATAAAATTACATAAAGCCATTTCCTTAGTCCAATGTTCTTTTTGCAGCTAAATCCTATTTATCATACTGTGTCATACATTTCTTAATCTTCAACATTAATCAAACATCATTCCAAATTAAAATTGACTATATATTTCTACAATCCTTCTATAGTAAAAAAAAACTAGCCTTAAAAGGAATGACTCCTGGAATGATGCTGATGTGGAAGATTTCCGGAACTAACGAATCCGGGTTTTCCACTCCTTCCATAAGTCGAATAGACCAATCAAGAAAGGGCTCCGTCTATGCATCGCCATATGGGTTACCATAAAGATAGGAAAGGTTACCATCGCCAACAATCGCCAAGTTTGTCGCCAACTTGGTGATATACCGCCAAATTTGGCGACCAAAATTAGTTGTCAAAAGTGACGCCAACTTGGCGATAACTGTAATATTTCGCCAAATTTTTAATTTCTTTACAACACCAGTCGTTTGATACATTATTTGAGAGGTTTGCAACTGCTTATTCATATAATGGATGTATTGTGTGTTATCCCCCATTCTGCTCCCCAGGGGGGACACATTTTTATTTTCTTTACAACACCAGTCGTGTTACACAAGATTTGAAAGGTCTGCAACTGCTTATTCATATTATGGATGTCTTGTGTGTCACCCCCACACTCTGCTCTCCCCAGGGGGGGGAGGGCGGTCACATTTTTAATTTCTTTACAACACCAGTTGAGTGACACATCATTTGAAAGGTCTGCAACTGCTTATTCATATTATGGATGTGTTGTGTGTCATCTCCCACTCTGCCCCCCAGGGGGCCATATTTGTAATTTCTTTACAACATCAATTGTGTGACACATCATTTGAAAGGTCTGCAACTGCTTATTCATACCATGGGTTATTGGCGAGCGCAGCAAGCAGGAGTAGAGAATAATTTGGAATCGCGAAGCGATTACGCGGGGGGTTGGCGAGCATAGCGAGCAGGGGGGCGGGGCCCCCCTAGTTATAAAAAATATTCTTTTTATTGAGCAAAAGATTGATCTATTTGAGAAAATCTGCTTTTTTAGATCTTGGAAATACTGCATTTTTATATTACAGTAGATTCCCTCAAATCCACAACTCTCTAAAATTCACACATAATTTACAGATATAAACAATGAATGAAATGAAACAATGAAAACAATTCAGATGTAGGGACAAAATTTGACTTTTAATTTTATACCCATTCCATTTATATTTTAATTTGCATTTTTTGTTAATATTACTGAACTCTTGTTTTTTCCATGAAAGGAGAATAAATTTCTAAAAAAATTCAAGATATTGCTGATATCACTGGTAATTACAATCTTCTTACCAAATATATTTATATATTAATCAAGCTTTTTTGGTTATTAAGTCTGGCTAAACCTGAAATAAAACTTTTTTTTAAGATTTTTATCTAAATTAGTAATGTACCTTTAGATATTTTCATTGAATAATTTAGGAAAAATACATTTCATCTTTATAATGAATATTTAATCATAAATTATTGATTATTAGCTTGACTTTTGATTTTGATATTTTAAAAATAATCTAAATTTCTATTATTTTTTAGTTTATTACTTATTTTAATAAGTGATTATATTGTAAGCATTCATTATAATTTTGATTACATTATTAATTACACTTAAATTACTGTTTTAAAAATGTAAACAAAGCAATGACTAGAAATGCACAAAATTCTAAAATCCGCACAACTTCTGGTCCCAAACTGTGCAGATTTGATGGAATCAACTGTACTATTACATTTTAATTTTTTTTATACAGAAAACATTTTACAGCACTAATGCCAACAAGTGAAATTTGCAGCATATTTTTACAGTATTTGATATAGAAATGTACTACGAAATTTATTATTTAGAAAGAGCGGTGCAGAAATTCCAGTATAAAAAAGATAGCTAATTTCGACAAGTGGGGGCAGAAAAAAATAGATTTCATCAATCGTTCACAGAAAAAATTCCCAATTTTGTAAAAAGATCACAGAAAATGCCAATTTCATCAAAGAATAATGGTAGTGATTCGAATTACGAGAAAAGATGACAAAAAAATGCAAATTTTACCAAGGAATTGCAGAAAACACTACAAATTTCATCAAGGGTTTGCAGGAAAACCCCAAATTTTGTTAAGGGAACAAAAAAGAAAAAGGGCACATTTCTTCAAATGAATCGTGGAATAAAAACACGAACTTCCTCAAAGAACTGCTGATAAGTATGAATTTCATCAAAGAATTGCAGGAAAAACTAATTCCGTGAAAGGATCAAGAAAAAAAAAAGCAAATTTCTTTAGACCATGAAATAATGTAAACTTTGTCAAAGAATCGAAGAATGAACACCAATTTTGGCAAGGGATTGGAAAAAAAAAAACCCTCAAATTTCAACAAAGGGCCTTAGCAAAAAAAGAATAACTAATACTGGGAGGAGTTCCTCCATCTTCCTTCTGTTGTTAAGCTTCAGAAACTTTGCTACGAGTTTGAGAACTTTTTTTTTAAATTCTGAATCGCCGCTGGTGCTATAATTTTTGGAGTATTTCTTCTGCAACAAATGTTCAACTGTACTGCTATTAACTTTGCTGTATTGCATTGTTATACTAATATTATTTTTAATTGTTTTTTTTTCTTTATCTTTTATAACAGTGCTGCAGTCAGCCACAATTCGGAAAATTATGTTTGTGGCTTGCAAGAAAAAATAAAAGGTTGAGCATAACTAATTTAGAGTAACAATTAAAGCAGTGTGATATGTTATCCTTGCATAAGATCTTAGATATTCGCACAAATTATTTAGGCCAGTTCATATTCACTGTACTACAAAGAAAAGGTATGAAATTATTTACAGAACCACCCACCCCCCTATTTTTTTGCTTTCTTTATTTTAAATGCATAATTTATAGTATAACTACCATATTAAAGACAGTGGCAGAAGTATTTATGAACAACTACAGGGCTTGGACACTTGTGTTTTTTAAACATACTTCTTGAAAACATCATCTAAATATTAAAGGATCTACTTTAAAAAAATCATACAAACTTTATTTACCCTATTAACAAATCCTATATATTGTAATAAAAAAAAAAAAAAACTAATTTACTGAGAAAGTGTTAAAAACGATCTCACACGAAGTGCAGAAAATGTTTCTACTCCCAAAATTTCTCCCAATCCACATGAAAATTTCCCCGAAATTGTACTTTATGCTGCACTATCGTAGATATAGAACATTTATTTTTCAACTTTGAGTATACCGTAAAATATCGTTAATCTGCCCCCCCCCCCCCCCAAACGTGACGAAAAACTGTAAAATAATTAAAGGGGGTGCTTACACAGGATTTTTCCACAATTGTTTCACAAAATTTGCATTTTTTGCGAAATATCTGCAGGATTTTTTTGCGATATTTGACAAGATTTGCCGAGTTTTATTGTGATATTTGATGAACTTTACAGTTTTTTTGCGATACTTGAAAAAATGTGCGTTTTTTTAATGGGGATGAGCATTTCTTTCATGATTCTTTGATGAAATGTGCATTTCTTTGAGACTTTTTAATAGAATTCGTGCTTTTTTGGCTTTTTTTTTTTTTTACAAATTTCTTTTTTTTTTTTTGCGTCTTTTTCGACAGAATTTATGTATAGATATGATATATTTGCATTTTTTCTAACAATTTTTTTGACAAAATGTGCATTCTTTTTGGCAATCTTTTGAGAAATTCACAATTTTCCCACAATCTTTTGACATAATTTGTGTTTTTTTAAAGAGATTTTTTGACATAATTCGCATTTTTACTGCAATTTTTCGTCGAAAGGTGGGTTTTTTGACGATTCTTCTGCGGAATTCATGACATTTTCGAGATCCTTACAAGAAATTTGTGGGTTTTTTTGTGTTTCCCAGGCGATATTTGTTTTTTCACCGATCATTAAATAAAATTTCCTTTCTTTTTTACGATTTTTTGACGAAATTTCTGTTTTTGAAGCAATTTTATTTGGAGAGGTAAGGGCGCTTTCTCAGGATTTTTTGAAAATGTAAAATTTTTTATAAAGTGGGGTGGGGGCATTTGATCGGTAAGGGCAGATTAACAGGATTTTACGGTATATGGCAGAAGTGAAATTTGAAACAAAATCACCCCAAATATACAATACATATTATTCTGACATCGATTTTCTGGAAGCTGTCATACAGATCTTTTTATTTGTAGTGAAAGTTTTCTATCTCAGGAAATTACGGAATTTGTTCTTAAAATCTAAATCAATAGTATATGTTTCTGCAGAATTTCCCCAGGTGGTTAAAAATTCCCCAAATCCTAGATCGCCGGATCAGACATATTCTGCACCCGTGTCTCACACAAGCAGGGGCATGGGGAGAGAAAATTGCGCCCAGGGCAAAGTTTCAACTTGGCACACCCTCCACCAATTTTTTCTTGTGAAAAGACAAAAATGATGTTGATAATATAAATTTGGAGCCCCCTAAATTTCCGCACCCAGGGCGACTGCCAGGGCGATAAGTAATTGGACACTTTGAAAGTTCAACAAATATAAAAAAAAAAAAAAAAAAAAAAATACATAAATAATCAAACATTTTAATATTTTATTGGGTATGCTCTTTAGCTGAAATTGCAGTTTTAATAGATTTTGGCACGGATGTAAGAATGTTCAACTCTGTTCCATTCCTCTGTTAATACTGTTTTAAGAAATATGTTTTCTTGGTTTTTTTTTTTTCCAGTTCATGCCACACATTTTGAATCGGGTTTAAATCTGGAGAATATGATGGTGTCTTGATAACTTTGGAACAGTTGTACAGCAGCTACAAGTGAACATTTAGGGTTGTATGTTTGCGATCATTATCTTGATACAAGTTGAATGTGCTGTGAAATCCAAATTTTTGAACAAATATTTTAAAGTTTTATTTCAGGATATTTATATGCTTAATATTGGTCCATATTATTTTAATTGAAAACTAAATTTTCTATACCAAAAGCAGCAAAACACCAGCAAATTATTATGCCTTCACCTTCATGTTTGACAGTAGGCAATAGATTTTTAAGATTGAGCTCTTTGTTGGGCTTTTTTAACAGTTATTTTCCCATTAAACTCACATATGTTAAATTTTGATTCATTCACAAATATGACATTTTCCCAAAACGATGCATCTTTGTTTACCATGGATTTTGCAAAATCCAGACGTAACTTCCTTGCTCCTTCATTAGCGAAAAATTTTCTTCTAGCAATTCTACTGTTATGTCCATACATATGATCTGATAACTCATCTAACAATTTCAGAGTTCACTTTTATTGCAAATCTGTTTGCTAATTCTGTAGTAAGTTTCATCACACTAATTCTTGGATTTTTCTTGAATTTATACATAATAAACCTTCTATTTCAGTGAGAAGTTCATGATCAATGCTTTTTCAACAGTTCTATGTAGTTCCATAGTTCTATAACAGCACAAAATATTTAATAACTTACTTTAACATGTTTGTCGATGATTCTGATGCTTTTGGCATCTTTAAAACGTTCTATGTTAAACTACGGATGGAGTTTGTTTGTAGTTCCAGCCATGTTCACTTCAGATACAGAAAGTAAACAAATTTGCATGAATTAGTAATAATGACAAAGGCGTAAAAACTGCTGTTTTTATGCAATATCGCGTAAAAACAGCAGTTTTCGTGAAAAGATTTTGTCACAACAAAGGAAATTTGTTGTTTTTTTCGTGATTTTTTTTTGACGAAAACTGCCGTTTTTTGGGGATTTTTTGAAGAAATTTCCTGTTTTTGTGATCTTTTGAAGAAAATTGTCGTTTTTTCGTGATTTTTTGATGAAATTTGCCATTTTTTTGCAATTTATTGAAAGAAATGTGGCTTTTTTTGTAATTTTTTGACAAAACCTGCTGTTTTTTGTGATCTTTTAAAGAAATTTGCTGTTTTTTTTTTTGCAATGTTTTGCAAAAACTTACTGGTTTTTAAAAAAAAAGAAATTTGCTGTTTTTTCATGATTTTTTGACGAAATTTGCTGCTTTTTTGTGATTTTTGGACGAAATACAATTTTTTTTGCGATGTATCACGAAATTGATTTCTTTTCGAAGCAAGTTTGTCGAAATTCGGAATACATTTATGTCCGAATTTTTGGATTTAGAGCCGAAATTTTTTTCATTTTTGCCAACTTTTTAACAGTTGAAAAATAGTCTGCAGACCTTCCTAAGTGTCTGCGACGTGTGTTGCAGCATTGCGCTGATTCTGCTCCCGAGATTTTGGAATTGCTTGAAATTTAAAAAATATATTATAGAGAAAAATGTTGGAGTATTGAAATGCTGCCTTCAAATGTTAAATCGGATTCTAAACATCTAAGCAAAAAATTTAAATGTGAAAACAATCCCAATATACAACATTTTTCCCTACACATAGCAAATTTACAGAGTGGCCAAAGCGCTAGCTTTGGCCACTCTGTTTTAAGACTCTGTTAAGACTCTGTATTTGGCTCTGTTTTAAGAATTTAAATTAAACAAGTTAAATGTAAAACTGTGATAGAGAGAAAGTTTACCATAAAACCTAATGTTTGATAAAATGCTATTTAATTTTATACTGGCGGTGTCGCCTAATAACCAAAATGTAAAAAGTTTTGTATGCAAACGATAATTTGTGAGTGAAATACATTATCTGTTTATTTCTACAGCTTTTACCTAAGCTGTGTGAAAGAATATTCTTTTTGTTTGTGTTGAAAGAATATTCTTTTGTGAATAATCTAGTTTTGAGTTGTGATTCAAAATTTTTTTTAATGAGAATGTGTGTTAAATTATTACGGTTTTTAATGGAGATGTTTTTTGTTAAGTTATCTATGTTCGAAAGAAACTGAGATGTGTTTTTCCATGAGAATAGACTGTTTAAAATGAGAGATGTGAATTTAATTTAGAGTTGAGTAAAAAATTGATAGTAATTTCGAACGTTGGATAATTCACCTAATAGTAATTTGTTTCAGAATAAATAAAGTCTGATAAGTGTTTAATGTTAAAAGATTCTGAAAACTTGCCTGCTAAGTAAAAATCGTAATGCATGCACAGATGCCAACATTGTAAATACCATATCAGGAGTGAACTAGTTAAATTTCAGGAGTTTTGGACACTCTTCAGGAGTAAAATAGTCACCTTTCAGGAGTCATTTCAGGAGTTGCACATAATTTTTTTCGAGGTATAAAAATATTTCGAGGAAAATATTTTTTACACATGCTTTCTCAATCCTCAATCCTGACAGCTTTTGTATTAATTCATACAAACAAAATTAAAATAAATGCTGTCACTTTTTTATGTAATTAAAAAAAAACTAATAAATTTATACAAATATAATATTTTTTATCCTTACAGAGCAAAAAATTCATGATTTCTATACTATCTGTGAAATTCATGAAATATTTTTTTCTTCACAACTGGTTTGCTAACAAAGTGATTTCTTTCCACAACTGACAGACGACAATAGGATCTTTTGCAGAGGTGACGAAAATCGCGATAATTTCCAGAGACTGACTAACAAAAATCGCGATAATTACAACAGACTGACTAAAGAAAATCGCGATCTTTTGACGCGAATAACTGACGAAAATCGCGATCTTTTGACGCGAATAACTGACGAAAATCGCGGTCTTTTATCGCGAATGACTGACGAAAATCGCGGTCTTTTATCGCGAATGACTGAGGAAAATCGCGGTCTTTTATCGCGGATGACTGAGGACAATCGCGGTCTTTTATCGCGGTTTACTGAGGAAAATTGCGGTCTTTTATCGCGGATGTCTGACGAAAATCGCGGTCTTTTATCGCGGATGACTGACGAAAATCGCGGTCTTTTATCGCGGATGACTGACGAAAATTGAGATCTTTTCATGGAGTGACTGACGAAAATCGCCATCATTTCCAGAGAATGACTTACGAACATTGTGATCTTTTTTCAGGAATGAGACAAAAATCGTGATTTTTTTTCGAAACTGACAGACGAAACCCGCGATTTTTCGTCGCGAATGACTCATGAAAGAGGCGATCTTATTCCGAGACTGAGTGACGAAAATCGCGATCTTTTGCCGAGACCTACTATCGAAGATCCCTGTTTTCCCCCGAAGACTAACTGACGAAAATCGCGATCTTTTCCAGAGATTAATAGACGAAAATCGCGATTTTGTGTCATGAATGACGAAAATCGTGGTTTTATTGCGTGAATGACTGACGAAAATCGCGATCTTTTACCGCGACTGAGGAAAATTGCGGTGTTTTGGCATGACTTACTGACGAAAATCGCGATCTTTTCCTGAGAGTAATTGAAGAAAATTGTGATCTTCTGTGGCGAACAACTGACGGAAATGTATTTACGATGTATTTCAATGACCTATTGTAGAATTTCGCGATTTTTTCCAATGATTGATCGAAAAAGATCGTTATTTTTTGTCCCGAATGATCGAAAATATTGCGATCTTTTTGCCGCAAATTTCCGTATTTTCTACCTTATTACCGTACTACTGTATTTTAACGTACTTTTCCGGAGAAACTCCGGAATTTCCGGAGAAGTTGGCATCTATGTGCATGTGAGCACACAGGCCCAGACTGGATCAGTTGGGGGCCCTCGGCTAGAGATTGAAAAGGGGCCCCTTATTGAGGAAGTTATTGTGAATAGAATGGTAGAATATATAACATTTGAAAATTAGCCTTAAATGCCTAAAAACCATATTTAGCCATTTTGTCGCTTGAAAAATTATTGAGCAAAAAAGCTAGCTTTTTCTGGGGTAGTTTACTTACTTTCACAATAAATATTTATATTTCATACACGATACCTAAACTAGTTCCAAGCTAGACGAAAAAAATATATTAATTAATTACAAGTGGTGTATTATTTAAAAAGAGATCAGTATGTATTTTTAGATTTAAACATCAGAATTACATCATTGAAGCCATGATATTTTAAGTCCTACTGTAATACTTAAGTAGACATTAAAAAGGGACTTCGGTGCTTTGAACTAGAGATGTAAATTTTCCGGGAAAATATAAGTGGTGGAAAAAAACTGGTTTTTTTCGGAAAAAGACAGAAAAATTGATTTTTCATGACTGTTTCTCCCAAATAAATTATATTTTCTTAGAAAATATTAAATAATAAATGTTTTTTTCCATTTATATGTATTAAATGAAAATTATTTTCACTTTATATTACAAAATAAAAAAAGTAGCAAAGCCTGCTTTTAAAAGTTTAGTTTATTTTCCACAGCCTAAAAATTTTTATTAAACGCTATTGCTTGTTATATCATATCTCTGTTGAAATGATCTTTCAATTACATGTTTAGCTACCAATTGACCTAATGTAAAAATCTAAGCCAATATGTCTGTAGTTTGGAATAAAATAAATTATGTATTCCATTTACATAAGTAGTTTTTAAGTAAATGGTACTAGTTTAAAGAAATTATTGCACTTTTTCATTATTATGAGTATCAGTATTAAAAAATTCCATTGTTTGTCTAAAAAATGTATATTTTTACATTATTACTTTTTTTTCTTAGAATTATAATTTTGTTTCCTTTATAAAATATGTTTAGTTTTGGTATAGCTTTCCAATCTCAACTCAAAAAAGTTTTGATTTAGTTTTATAATCTAAATTCAAACAGAACTAAGTTTTACTTTGGTTTACTCAGGTCTGCAACTAAAAAATAGCGTAGGATTTATTGACTGTTAGATTTTTACTCACTGAAACCAGAAATATATATATATATATATATATATATATATATATATATATATATATATTAAGTTTAATTAAATGTGATTTTTTTCTTTTTACCCTGAAATCTGGTATTTTATTCTTGAGTAAGACACCATATTCAATAATGTTTCCACATGGTAATTTTATATTTCTAAGAGTGGAACTCAAAAGTAGTGGCGTAGCCACCTACTGTCATGTTTTTTGGCGCCCGGGGCCAGCAAGAAATTTTGCGCCCCCACCCCAATATAGATATATAACAATTTCTCTCAATTTGGCGCCCCTAGGCCTCGGCGCCCGGGGCGAACGCCCCCCTTGCCCCCCCTTAGCTACGCCACTGCTCAAAAGTTATGAAAACAGAACACTACAAATAGAAAATGCTCACTGTTTGAGGAATTAACAAAAGCAGTTACATACAGAGATAAACTTCTACTGTGCTTTAGAAAACTACAAAAATTCAAAGTTTAATCAAGAGGGAAAATATAATTTGGAACATAGTTACTTGTAATAAAATATGGCGGGGGGGGGGGGGGGGGGGGGGGGGGGCAGGGTCATCACAGTTGTACTTTTCTAATACAAACTGCCCATGTTTTTGCAACATTACTGTACATTACGGAGGTAAAATGGAGGTCATTTTTAGATTCAGCACCTTGAAAAAACATTCAATTAATCAGCTATAATCAGGGCTAGAAAATTCAAAAAATGTTGAGGTTCCCGGCTGGGAACCTACATGAAAAGTATAGGTTCCCAGATAAAAACATAGGTTCCCAATAAAATTTATGTGTGAGTATTTTGACGAAATTTGCCTTTTTTTCGCGATCTTTTGACAAAATCTGCCGTTTTTTCACGATCTTTTTACAAAATCTGCCGTTTTATTGCGATGTTTTAACAAAATCTGCCGATTTATCGCGATGTTTTAACAAAACCTATCGTTTTTCAATATTTTTATAATGACATTTAAGATTTTTTTTTTACAAAATCTGCCGTTTTTTCACGATCTTTTAATGAAATTTGCGTTGCTGAAATTTACGATCTTTTGCCGAAATCTGTTGTTTTCTCGGTATTTTTTGACGAAATTTGCCGTTTTAGCGCAATTTTTTGAAAATTTTTCCGTTTTTTCGTGATTTTTTAAACAAAATTTGCTGTTTTTTCGCGATTTTTTAACGAAGTTCGGACTTTTTCCGAAATATTTTGACGAAATTACACATCCCACGGACCGCTCAAGAGCTAAATTTTTGCGTAATTTACGCGATATAATGCGTACGCGGATCGATAGCGATCATGATGATTTTTTAGGTTCCCAGCTGGGAACCTGAGTGAAAAACTATACGTTCCCAGAAATGGTTTCTGGGTTCCCCGGGATCCCGGGAACGCTATTTTTCGAGCCCTGGCTATAATGGAATCTTGAAAAATGCAGCATAGTAGTGCCACCTATAGGGCAATTTACACCAAAAACTAAACAACATTAATATATATCAGAAACTGTCTGAAGCTGTAGTTTGATAAAAAGAAAAAAAAATCGCCCTTGAGCTAAAGCTATTGCGATAATCATGAATAATGCAGCATAGCAGCATCATCTGTTGAGCAATTTACACCAAAAAGTAATGAGCATGAAGTTATGTCAAAGATTAACTTAATCTGAAATTTTATAAAAATACATACATTAGTTTGAGATAGAACTATTGTGGAAATTATGAATAATGCAGCATAGCAGCGCCATCGGTTTGGTGATATACACTAATAACTAAACATCTCTAGTTTATATCAAGGTGTAACTGAAACTAAAGTTTTGTGAAATTATGTGCATCAGTTCTTGAGATAGAGTGCCCATAAAATTTGTCACATACAGACTCACAGAGTGACATATATTTTCCAAAAACCACTAAAACGTGTTCAGGATTTTTTTAAATGTATAAATACACCAAAAACTGGAAGTCAAATTTTTCCCGAATTCAATACTTACATCTTGAAAAGATAGATTAAAGTAATAAATGCACACTTCAAAATTTTATGTTGAATTTTTAATTTTATCATTTCCATTAATTGGCATATTATTGCAATAATTTTACACATGAATTAATTTTTAAAAAGAGAAGTTGCATTTAATTACATATCTAGATTTTTTTCATGTAATCAAGTTTTTGTGAAATTGTGAACTTTTTGTATATACTTGTACAAAATATATTCTGAATTTTTGAATAAGAAATTATTACTATATTTAGGTTCCTATTTAGACCTTATTTACATACATATATGCAACTTGATAAGATTCAGCTGCTGTATGGCATGAGATTTTTCTTTTCTTCAATCACTGCACTTGCGAAAGATTCAATTTGTTGATTAAACTTTTTCTAAAATGCCTATTTTCAAGAGAAATTTTGCAAAGGGTCTTGTGTTTCAAACAAGAAAAAAATGTGAAGGATCCTTTCAAGTCTTCTCAAACACATTTCTGCTCAGAGATCAGATTACCCACATTAAAATTTTCATGTGAGACATTCAACATAAAAATAAATAAAATAAAAAGTATGAGAATGTATCTATTAAAAAATTTTCACTATATTATTTCATAAATGAAATTTCAATTTTTCCAGTTCGGAAAAATTGAAAAATAAGCCTTCAGAAAAAAACCGTTTTTTTTCCCAATTTTTCTCCGAGCATTCCCATCTCTACTCTGAACTATTCAGGATAATGTTTGTACAACTCGTCCTTGAATTTTTGGATCATAATACATATATGTAGTACGTGGCATTATATATATTCTTTATGTTATAATTGCATTTATAAAAAATAATTCATTTTGTTTGTAATGCCTCCAGGATTCATAACATCAGGTCTCCCAAATAACCAGCCATCTAACTATCAATATTTTTTTGGTAAAATTTTACAATAAATTTCTACAACATTTGTAGTCGAAATAATCTTCGAAATTGATTTCTTCAAAATTTTCAAAAAAATTTAAAGAGAATTTTTCTAAGAGAATACTGATATTTCAAAATCGGACCATGCAACATGGAAGCCTTGCAATATGCATAACAAAGTACAATTTCAAAAGGAATCTTCCTTATTTATATTAACCTTTTATCTACCGACAGTACTTATAAGTACCATTGTGGAAAATTTGATAAAAAAGTACTTAATCAGTCTAAAAATAAAAGTTATTTTTCTTATCACACAATATACTTTACTTGATCTAATTTAGATAGAATAGAAAAATAGTCAAAGTTAAATATTTTAAAAAAGAGGTAATTTTCTTAATCATTTTCATAGATATATTTTTTTTTCCTTGGAAAAAAGTTATATAAATATTTTTGACGGTAAAAGACTTTCCATTTACAGAGAGGATCATAATACATTTAAATACCTTGCTTTTATAAGAATTGTAATATTTCCATAAGAGTATTTTTGGTAAATTAATTTGATTATTTTTGTAAATATTATACAAAAAAAAATATAAATACCGATATAATTAATCAGTTTTATTGAAAAGA
The DNA here is from genome assembly GCA_964019185.1 of Maratus speculifer. NCBI lineage: Eukaryota > Metazoa > Arthropoda > Arachnida > Araneae > Salticidae > Maratus > Maratus speculifer. The sequence goes on along the minus strand of OZ025289.1, from coordinate 254,073,828 downwards.
CACTTATTTAAGAAAACTATTATTGATGTGAAGCCATTTCTTGATAAATAATTTGGTAGAAAAAGGGTTAATAGCACTAAAGTAATATTTAGAAACCAAACTTAATCCAAAAATCCACTATCTTGCTTGATCCATTTCTGAGATAAGGAGTTAGCAAATGAATCCATCTGAAGTTATCCCAGCTGACTCGTCTGGCCTTACTCGGCGAGCCAACATAACTTTAAATATATAAATAAAATCTGAAATCAAATAGTTTCACTATACATTACACCGCTAGGGATACATTCTGTTATAAACAAGCCTTTATTCGCACGAAGCTTCGTTAGTTTACCTTATTTGGAGGTATGTTAATTTGAGGGAAAAGGGGCTTAAATAAGATAAAAATCCTCTGTGAAACAAACGGTGGGAAAGGGAGAAGAAAGTATTTTTTGATAAATGCTAAATCAAGAATATTGGAGTTCTTAGTTAAAAAGTTGGATTGGTACCAGAGCCAGGAACTTAGTTTATGAATTTGCTCATGAAATTACTATTCAAAAATAGTAGAAATCACTAATTATAAGTTAACCTTAAGACTGTGAAAGTTGATGAGCATAATGTAATTTGAAAATAATTTCAAAAAGCTAAGAGCAATAGAAGTTGAATTATTAAAAAATTGCTCAGTTAGACAAATACTAATTGAAAACAAAGTTGAATGAGCAAAACCTTGTTGAAATCAGGCCCATAGCACCCAAAATAAGGCTGTGCCCTATGACAGTGAAATGGGACATTAAAAAGTGTAACAGAATATCTACCTCAGTTGAATGAATCAATCTCTTTTCAAATCGGTCTCATAGAAACCAAGAAAAGAATGAGATTTTAATGCTTGAAAATAGTGGTAAATAAACTGAAGTCTATATTTAGAAAACACAAGGGGGGAGAAGTAAAAGGAAAAAAAAAAACCTTATGGGCCAACTTTAAATTCATATCAAAGGATTCTTATCACTGAACACATTAATAATCTTCAATTAAGTTCTTAAAATTCTTTTAAATTGTGTTTTTATCATTTGTCAACGTTTAATAATTAGTGTTCTTTTGTATTTGAAATTAGATAGAGGGTTAATTTAAATATGAATCGCTTGGCATAAATATTAATCACATTTTGCTTTATCATTTGATGCTTCAGAAAAATATATCCTCTTTTTCCTTTTTAATTTTTCTAAAAAAATAAATAAATCAGCAAGCCCATATGAAATCCAAATCATTTGAGATTTGAAAACAACTGATGTAAACAGAATGATACGCATACAATGAATACGGAAACAACTGTAACTGGCACCTATACTCAGTCTGAATACAGTTTCACATCTTTATCGCATTAGACTGTCTGGCCGCATTCATGAATTACACAAACATAAGCAGCATTTGAAGTTAGTTTCACTTAGTTTGGTTGTGTATTGACACGGTAATGACTTGACCAGTACCATGCAAGAGGGAGGATTGAAATTACAGAAATTTAGGGGGCGCTAAATTTATACAACTAACATCATTATAATGAGTTTAGCGTCAAGTTGAGGGAGGAGGGGGCACCAAATTGAAATTGAAACTTTGCCCTGGGCGCAGTTTTCTCTTTGCATGTTCCTGGTAAAGACAAACGATTCGTATTTCTAAGTAACAATTTGGTACTTCATATCTTAGAGAATACCCGTTACTGAGTAACGAATATGTGCGGTTCGCAACAGCTCTATTAGTGATCAGAACAACTCAATAAATCTCCATAGGGAGGCTTTGATGTTTTGAGCCATTGTCTGTGATTCACTTAGGGCAGCACAGAGATCCATGAGTCAGTCAGCAGCCCTCTTCTGTTTATCTAATGACAAAAATACGGCATCACTAAATAGGCTATCATAAACAAAAAATCAATAGGCAACTGCTTAAAATTTATTGTAAACTCGGTTGAAATAAAAGATGATTGAAAAATAGCCAAATTAATCCGATACAATTTTGCATAAAGTAATGCAACCACTATTTCCGGGGCCTCTTTAGGCCGGGGGTCCTCGGCAATCGCCGACCTGACCAATCCGGGCCTGTGAGCACACACTACAGTTTCACACATTTTTGTTTTTGCAAGTCACATTTTATCAAAAAATAAAAAAATGGGATTGGAAATTATAAAAGAGTTTGCTTAAGGAGTTGGAATGCATATAATTTGTTAAGATCAATTTGCAGCCTAGATAGTAAACAAACCAAATCCACTGTGGATAAAACTGGCACAGTAGCCAAAACTACCCGTTTAAAATGATTGACCATGATAAACAAAACTTATAACCATTCTGTCGATCATCTATCTGTCCCACACAATACTTAAAAACATTTTTTTTTATTTAATTATATAACATGAAAATCATAATTACAAAATAGAGATAGAAATTCGAAACATCACTCGATTAACAGTACACTTTAATTAAATAAATAACAAATAGAATATACCCATTGACACACAAAATAATTTAAAAGTTAAGTCCGTTCTAATTACCAGAAAATATGGCAATTATTTTTTATAACCTATCATTCTTACTCATAGCAGACGACTTTTGTTAGAGATTTGAAAATAAATATGAAGGGCTCCAGTTCCAGCGCGCAAGCGCATTTATATTTCAGTCTTTAGCGAGACAAGATTAACCAATCAAAAATCAAAACCTGCATTTCTGCAAACAGTGGGTATGTTCAAAATTAACCTGCACTCAGAAGGCGAGAGCATGGAGTGAGTATAAAGCATTCAATGCTATACTGTGCGTTTAGGAACAAAAAGATAGACGGCCTTATTCTCCCCTTATCCCGTAGCGGAACGGGATCGGAATTCAGTTCACCCGGAATATGGACTTTATTCCGGTTAGAATGGAAAGAGCTATTCTCCCCTAGTCAGATTCCGGCCTCGGAATAATCGATATATATTCCGCGGCATTTGAAAGGAAGTGACGTCTCAAATTCCAAGGAAGTGTGAAGAAACCAATCAGAATGAATGTTTACGTCAAGCTATTTTTGTTTGTTTATTTTTTTCGTTCAGTTTGAGAGAATGATTTAAGCAAAATAATGATTTGTGAATAAATTTGAGTAACTGAATGAATATATAAAGTAAAATAAAACATTTCTCAATGATATATGAAATATTTGTAAAAAAAATTGAGGGGAGGGGGTATCGTTCGCTCAAAAAATTATTATTAAGTTTTTAATTTTCATTAAAAAAAAAAAAAAAAGATGCAGTTTTTTTATTTTAACTATGAAATATTTCAATCGGATGAATTAAGTATTGATGGAAAATTATACACTGATTCATTTGTTACATTTTCTTTTTATTAATTTTACAGTTTGATAGACAAATAATCTTATGACATTGGATACAAAATTTTAACTTAAATTTGAACCAGTGTACTTATGATCTGTGAATAAAAATATTACAGAAGAAAAATAAATTATATTTAATAAAGTCAGTTTCTTAATGCAATTTTTGATTTATTTCTTTTTCTTTTTTATAATTTATCTAGTAATAAATTTTACACTAATAATGGTACATACCATTTATTACACTAATGAATCAGTAAAAAAGTAATAGCTACTTAAATGTATGTTTATAGATTTATATTAATACTGTACAGGTATATGAAGAACGGCTTAAATTTACAAAACAATTACAAAATTTTAACTTGAATTTGAACCATTATATTTCATGATTTGTGAGTAAAAATGTTACAGATAAAATATAACAACTGAATTTCTTATTGCAGTTTTTGATTTGTTACATAAGTTTAATTTATTTTTCTTTTTTTATAATTTATGCACTGATTTTGACTTTTTTTATAATTTATCTAGTAATAAAATTTACACTAATTTAATTAAAATGGATAATAATAGTAATGAAATTTACTCCATATAGTACATATCATTTATTGCACAAATAAACAGTAAAAAATAATAGTTACTTATATGCAAGTTTGTGAATTTATAATAATACTGTACAGTTGAATTTTTAATTTATCACTTCAATACATTTCTTGCTATTATTCTGGAGTGTACCGCAAAAGGAGGGAGGGGGCATAATTTAAGCCATTTTCGCAAATCCCACATATTACTTATGCTTAGTAACCCAATCCCTCCCCCCCCCCCCACACACACACACAAACATCCTCCTGAAACAAAATCCCGTGAAATCCACTGTACTGTTGACCAGTGGTGAAGTTGTAAATGAAAAACCAACGGTATATGCTTTAAGCAGAGGAGCACCATAGAGTGTACATACTATAGCTTTATTGGTAAAGAGGGTGTATGATGCTTTTTTAAATAATCCAGAAGGTATACGGTATATGTATACACTTCACTACATCTGTTATCATACTTTTGTAGTCTTTTTTTTTTTTTTTTTTTTTTTTGTTGAACATTATTTTAATGCACATTTCTCATTGAAGTAACATACAGATGCAGATAATGCAGGGGCGTCGCCATGGGGGGGTATGGGGGGGGAGCCTCCCCCCCCAATATATGTGAAGTTGGGAAATTTGAGCTTAGAGTTGGGAAAATTTAGATTTTTGAAAGACTTTCTTTTTTTTTAATAATTACAAGAAATATATGAACTTTTTATTCTTTCGGTGACAATGGTTTAGCAAACAAGTTAAATTATCAAAAGAAATCAACCAGACTCAATTTGTCATTGTATTTCTCTGTTCTATGAAAACATCATACACTTATTAGACCTAAATGTCTCTGCTCCTGTGTATCAATATCTGACTCTAAACAGCTTTCTTCACTCCTTTGTTTCCTCCAAAACTTTCATTTCTGAAAAATTTCAAATTATAGTCCGTGACTTTTATGTTACTTTCGTATGAAAATCCATAATGGCTCATATACTAGAAGTCTGTCCGGGCCTGGGCTTGGTCCAAGGTACTGGCATGGCCCGTGGACCGAGCAGGCAAACTTTCAAACAGAGTGCTTCCACCATTCTGATATAAAAATTTAAAAGAAGCTCATAAAATTTGAATTATTTTCAATAAATATGAGTTTCACAAGAATGCGTATAAATGTGCTGCATGAGCCGATTTTATTTTAACAACACTATTGCAAAAATATATTTTGTCCAAAATGTAGAGAACGTCATCGGATAGTTAATCATGTTTGAGCCTGAGCTTAGCTTTTTTTGCAGACTCGGGCAGGAGCACCGTCAGTTTATTACCCCTCCCCCTTTTTAATCCTCAAACCAGAAAAATTATCAAATCATAGATGCAAAAAAAAGTAAAAATGTCGAATATGAAGTCGCAAAGGACTGATGAAAACTTTCACTTTAGACAGATTTTTATCTTTGGCGGGAAATTTTCAAGCAATTTTTACGTCAGGAGTATGAAAGGAGGACACTGTGCAACATCAAACACCCTACAGTTGGCGGGGGGATTCCCCTCACATCGCCAGGTCCCCCAAAATGGCTTTCCAGATTGTTTATTACCTTGTTCATAGTCATATAATAACAAACATCTTCATTAATCTCTCACATTTTCTTCCGGAAGTTTTTTTTTTTTTTTTTTTTTTGTAATAGAGGCTGCGATCAAAAATGTCTGTTTTCTTGTGGGGAGGGGATGTCTCCCCTGTCCTTCCCAAATGGCTCTCCTGGACTCGGGTTAGGCCGAGGTAAGGATTATTTTTTTCTGCATAGTTGAGTCGGGACGGAACTGGACTTGGTTGCTCTTGGCATGTGTCGGGCGGACAGTTTTGCTTTGCAAAATAAGTAATAATGATAACGAACTTTTGGTAAGGGGAATCATCGGAAATGTATCTTGAGGTGGTTCTCAAATTCCCTGTTGAATAACACAAAACTTTCTGAAACATTTTCTGACTCATTTTTAAAAGAAAATGCATAACATTGACAGGCCTGAAGTGATTGGATTGAAACGATTTCGAATTGAATAGCGTTTTCCATTTTTCGATAAATAAATTACTTATCCAATTACAGGCGATTATTGTTACACAACGACAGTTTTCTCTTCTTTACTTGCTATGACGTTTTGAAAATCGAATCAAAAACTAATATTTGACAGCCTTTTCTGAAATATATGTTGCTTTCATTCCAAGAAAAAAGAAAGCGCCATTCGATAACATTTTTTCTAAATAAGAACATCTGCCAATTTTATGCGTTTCCGAACAAAAGTGAATTGAGAAATGCGCAAGAAAACAATTATTTTAGATTCTTTTTATCAGCATTCTTTAGAAGAATCTTAATTGTACGTTAAGAAAAATCCGAATTTTTTGTAGCTATCAAATTGGCCCGCGGATCGGGCCTGGTTTAATTGTTTTTTACGCAAGCTGTTCCTGTTTTCAAAGATTTTTGTTCAGGCCGGCCCCTGAACTGTGAAAATATAGATCCGGCTCGAGCCAAAGTTTTAATTTTCAAATCGGGCCGTGCTGGGCCAAAATAGCTTATATGTAGTCGGGACCGTGCTCTGATCTGGAAATTCCAGCCGGAAAAGACATGTATAGCAAAGACAGTAAACAAAAAAGGGAATTTTTAAACAAACTAATGATGGTTGACGAAAGAAAAGAAATCGCAATAGATCTTTAAAAATAAAATTAATAATTCCAATTATAACATATTCTACTGTCAAAATGAAAATAAAACAAGAAAATATTCACATCTTTTCATATTTAACCCGTCGTCGTCGCGTCGCCGGAGAATTTATACAACGGCTTTAGTCGTCGAGTCAATCTAAGCTTAAAAATCTGTAAATTTTATTTCAAAATAGCAATCTATTCTAATATTGTAAAACAAAAATGCAATTTGTATTTCCGTTTTATGCTAATCTCAAATAGTATTAAAAGAACTTGGAATAAGTAACTTTGAAAAAAAAAAAAAATATTAAAAATATTTATTCAGGCGCCAAAAGAAAAAAAAAAAAAAAAGAAAAGCTGGAGTCCTAATTTCTATAATAGTAGCTACACCTGCTATATTACGTAACTGGGCAACAATATCCAATGAGTTTTCGCCAGAAAAAATACTGGTAACCCTTTGTCGTCAAGAAAAAATAATCATAAAAGCAAATGTGATTTCAAAAAATTATTGATTCTGATAAATGTGTTCCTTTTTACTTTGTTTGTGTGCGGATAAAAAAACTGCTATATTTTTATCGGTTTATAAAATATGAAACCAAAGCGATATAAAGTTCAATGTTGTAATTGTAAAGCAGTATTTAATAATGACTATAAATCTCAGCATGAAAAAAACAATCATAATGGGAATAGAGTTTCTGTGCAGGAAATTGGAGCCCCTAAAAATCCATTCGATGCTTCAGTACGTAAAAGGAAAAAAGTGGACGATGTGAAATCGGAACAAATATATAAATATGATAGCAGTCCGTCAAATGAAGAAATAATCAGCATAAGTTGCAATACTGATGTGTTGAACTTAAATAAAAAGTCTGAAGAAATAAAAGATTTTTCTTTTCCTATAAACAACACCGAGAGCGAAGATCAACTTCTTCAACAGTGTAATTTGGATTTTTCAAAAGAAAGTGAATTTCTACATGAGGCTACGAATTCCAAAACTCAAAACCAATCTGAAATGGATAATGAATTTCAAAACGAGACTGCAAGCTTCACAAATGAAAACCAAACTAAAGAAGAAAATGAAAATAAGTCGGACTGGGTGTCTTTTATGGGAAAATTTTCTTTTATTCTCGAAAAATTAACTGAGAGCAAAACTATTTTTTCTCAATATAATGAATCTGACATAGTTAACGAGAAATTGGCAATAACTGAGATTGTTAACTTTATCTCTTCAATTAAAGAAACCTGTGATATAGTTCTTGAAGAGGGGTGCAGAGTATTGAATAAACTGAATAATGAGTTAGAATTTTCAATTGAAGACAGTGGAAGTGCCTCTGAAATAGTAAATCATGATCCTGGTCTACGTCCAGATACTTTAAATGAAAATCAGAAAAATTATTTAATTCAGTTAGGTCCACATCAACCTAAATTAGCATGTTTTCCTTCTGATGGAAAAAACCGGTTTAATCCCCACTGGTATACAGAATTTGAATATTTAGAGTACAGTACAGCAAAGCATGCTGCTTTTTGCTTTGTATGTTGTCTTTTTCCTGTTGGTATAGGTCGTGAAAAAAGAGAAGATGCTTGGACTTCAACCGGAGTAAAAGTATGGGGTAAAATGAAAAGTTGCGGAAAAGATAAATTAGGGAAGCTCCAACAACATTTCTCATCTCAAGCTCATAAGTCTGCTCTATATGATTTTTGTAATTTTCTTGTAAAGAAAAAACATATTGATGTCTTAATTGACAAATCAAAAAGGCAAGTTTTAATTCAGGAAGAAAAAGTTCGAATGCACAACAGAGAAGTTATCAAAATTTTAATGGATACTTGTAAAACATTCGGAAAGCAAGGATTAGCATTTCGAGAGTCAAACACCGATGATATTAATAAAGGAAATTTTTGCGAAGTGATACAGCTTATCTCAAGGCACAATACTACAATGAAATGTTGGTTTGAAGATAAAAAATTGAGACCATATCATGTTACATATATGAGTCCAGAATCTCAAAATGAAATGATAAATTTAATAGCATCTGAAATTCGTCAGGTAATCACTTCTGAAATAAAAAATAGTTTATGTTTTGCAGTTTTGGCCGACACAACTCCAGATCTGTCACACAAAGATATAATGTCTATTGTTATCCGAAGTGTAAGTAATGAAGGTGAAATTAGGGAAAGATTGGTCAAAACAATTGAATGTTGTGACAAAACTGGAAAGGGAATGGCAGATTTAATTTTACAGTGCTTAAATGAAATAGAAATTGATTATTCGAAGCTTGCATTCCAGTCTTATGATTTTGCTCAAAATATGTCCGGGAGGTTCAATGGTGTACAAAAACATATATCTGAGATTGTCGGTCACAGTGTTCCTTACATACCTTGTCAAGATCACCGCACTAATACTGCTCTAGAACATGCTTGCAACGTTAGCATATTAATTCAAGATTTGTTTAACATCCTTGAAGAGCTCTATGTCTTTTTCACATCAAGTACAAAAAGATTTAAGCATTATCAGTCAAGTGTAGAGAACATTGATAAAGTAATTCAACTTAAAAATCTATCAAAAACCAGATGGACCGCAAGAGCTGAATCGGTCAAAGCCTTAACTCAATCGTTTGAAATGGTAATAGAACTATTAGAAAATATTTTCAATGAAAAGACTTTTGATTCCTCTACTAGAACAAAAGCATTTGGAATTTATAAAAAAATGAAAACTTTTGATTTTATTGCATCATTTTTTTTCATGAAAAACATCTTAAGCAAAATAAAAATTTTAACTGAAATTCTGGAGACACCTGATTTTAACGTCATTGACTGCATTGCGATAATAAAAAGTACTGTCCAAAGCTTACAAGCAATTAGTGATGATTCCACTGGAATGAATAATCTTATAAAAAGTTCAATTGTATTCGCTGAAAAAATGGGGATAGATGTTGAATCAGACTTCCGAAAACACCATAGAAAAAGGGTTCCACCTAAAAAAATTGATGAAAACAATAGAACAGCAATGGACATAGATTTAAATACTTTTTACAGGAAAGAATTCAAAGAAGTTTTGGACACATTAATAATGGGTTTCAATGACAATGTTTTATATATCAAAGATACTATTGAACCGATACATTCGATTTTTAAGCTACCATTCACCAAAGCAAATTTGAGCATAAGTAATCTAGAAAAAGTTATTAACATGTTTCCTCCTGGATCTGATAAACCTGACATACACGACTTGCAGAGTCAAATGGAAATACTTTTTGACTTGTGTTCAAACAATAATGTTGACTCTCTTAACGGACTTTTCGTTCATGCCAAAAAATTCAAAAATTATTTAGGTCAAGCCTTCAAACTGTGCATTTTAACATTCACAGCAGCTTATGGTGTTGCGTCAAATGAAAGGACATTTAGTCAGCTAAAAATTATAAAAAATGAATTACGAACTACCATGAGCGATGACAGACTGGATAGCTTAATGCTTTTGAAATGTGAAAATAAAATAGCGGACTTACTTAAACTGGACGATGTGATCATTAGGTGGGCTTCTTTGAAGAACAGAAGGATCAGTGTTAAATGAAAAAAATTACAATGTAAGTGTTCATTAGCAATCGTTACAATTTTTCTTTATGTAACATTTTTTGTTTCATATTTCATATATTTATATAATTTTTTTTGAATGTATGCAATGTCTCTAACTTTGAATCTTACATTTATTGCATTATTTGAAATTGTTTCTTTAACCTTTGTGGTAAAAGTATAATCTTTATCTCTTTTTCTTCTGATCTTTATTTTCATGCTGAAAAAATAGCAATAAATCTAGTTTTTTTTTTTTTTTTTTTTTTTTTTGAAAAGAAATTATTTTTAATGCATAAGTATTGTTATCATTATAAGCACATTGCATTGTATAATTTTAATTGGAAATTAGAACAATATTTTTCAAGTTGGGAAATTTTTAAATTCTCCCCCCCCAAAAAATATCTGTAGCTACGCCTCTGAGATAATGCTAGCATTCCAGGGAAATTTTCTATTCTAGATTAAAAATACCGGGTGATCCAAAAGTCAGGACGAACTTTAAAAATGAATAACTCGAAAACGAATCAAGATACAAAGATACGGTTTGCACCAAATGGATGGAAAAGAAACCGGATTTTGTGTGACAACGAAAAAAATAGTTTGCCGTTGACATCCAAAAAATGACACGGTAGTGTTTTTTGCACCAAAAGATGATTTGCAAATGAAAAAATGTTGACAATTTCCAAGTCAGCTTAGTTACAGTTAATTAGTACAACAGAAAATGTTCAATGTGCTGTCCCTCATTCATAAGTGCAGCTGTGAGACTAGGCACTACACCGTTCACAGCATTTAGTAGCATTTCTTGCTTTATGGCAGACACGTTTTGGCGGATGGCATCTTTCAATGCTGCTAGTGATGCCGTTGGTTGCCAATAGAACAATATTTTTTTGTTGTCACACAAAATCCGGTTTCTTTTCCATCCATTTGGTGCAAACCGTATCTTTGTATCTTGATTCGTTTACGAGTTATTCATTTTTAAAGTTCGTCCTGACTTTTGGATCACCCGGTATATGTTGCTTGTATATTTAGTTTCTTAAATTATGTAAGTTATCTCATTCTTGAAAATTTAATTATCTTTTACATAAAATGATGCAGTGAAGATCTTCGCATGATAGGGGTTATAAATCATTATTATTCATAATTTTTTTTTCAATGTTTATAAAATAGGTTTAGTATAAGTAAAGGAATATGTAAAAACTGCAAAGCCCAAGAAGTCAAAATAAATTTCATTGAGCAGTTTATGTCCCTTAATAAATTTGATTATTCCATTTAAAATACTTATACTCTGTATTCACAAATACAATAGCTTAAAAATAGGGATGCACCAAATATTCAGAATTTGGCTTATTCGGCCATGTTACCAAATATTCAGCTAGGCCAAATATCAAACTATTTGGTTAAGCCGAATATTCGGCTTGGCTGAACATGAAATTATTTGGCCTGCTGAATATCAAAGTATTCAACTGAATCCAATGCTTAATATAACCTTTTAAAACACATTCTGAAAAACTTTTCACAATTTCTACTTTTAACTGTCAATTTACAAATACATTTAAAATAATTAGAAAGAAAATCATATTTAAATAAAATAGAATGTTTTTATATTATTTATTTGCTGTTTGTTAAGTATAACTTAAAATTAACCCTGAAAAGGATTAAAATGATGATTTATTAGGATTCTCCATAGGAATAAATGATGTGCAGATGCAAGTTCCTAAATTTTGTTTAGTAAATAATCTGTTTCTTGTTTTTCCCAAATAAAAGTCCTTAAACAAGAAAGGAAAACTTTTGAAATTAGTAATAGCCATCAAGGCGGACAGTTTTTATCCATGAAACCATAATCAACTTTATTGAGTTAAAAGTACATTGTATTTCACCTCACTCTAAGTCAAACATGTGTTTTCGTTTGTTGCTTTAACAATAAATAAGGTACCATAACTATATTTTTAACTTATATACTTTGATTCCATACAATTTGATGTGATGGGAAGGGTGGAAAATGCCATCGTTCATAAGAAAAGAACTATGAGCTGGACATTCTTTTATTCAGAATTTCCCTTTTTCATTATTTCTCTTTGATTTTAAAATGTTTGTTTTAATTTGTTCAAGAAACCATGAAATTAAAAATTTTAATAATTAAAAAAGTCTTATAATTGTGCTTCTTAAATAACTCAAGGGAGAATTTTTTTTCACTATTAAATGTTCTAATTAAAAGCTCTTATTTATCCAAATGTAAGTTTTTTTTAATTAAATATTATGTAAAACTGTTTTAAAAAATAGCATTTTAATACCTCTAAACTTTGAAATGTAAAAAGTATTTGGAAGGCGGAATATTCAGTATTCGACCAAATAGTTACTATTTGGCTGACCGAATATTCGGCATTCGTCCAAAATCACTATTTGGTGCATTCCTATTTAAAAATATCTGTTTGTAAATGGTTAATTTAATAATTTTGCATTTGAATATATAAACCAGTAGTATAAACTTGTTTTGTCTAAAATCATCTAAATATATCAAATTTTATATTCGATATTTAACTATGCCATAAGTGAACATCATTAAAAACATCATATGATATTAATTAATGATTTTTAAATTTAAATTAATTAATTATACTATCTTAAAATTTTAGAATTGTTCCATTTGTATAATTCAGTGAATAGTTTGGCGATTTGTACAATTTGACAAAATTGGTCTATGGGCAAGTAGTACCAAAAGTAATATATATAGTATATATGTTTGAAACTGAAAATTAACTACAAAAAATTAGAAATGATTTCTTTTTAATCATCCAATTTATTTTCTTAATTTTTTTATTATAAAAACTTATATTTATCCACATCTCTATAATAAAAATCTAAGTCCTATATGCCAGGCGACCAATTTGGTACTTTAATGTTAGCCAAGCACAGGTGTTAAGTTTCCAAATATTGTTCTATTCCCATCATTTCATGTATATTATAAAAATCCAAGTCATGTGACTGTCATAAACAACTACAAGCTGATTCCATCGCTTTTCATATGCAAGGTTTCCATTCTGATTAAAAAATCAAAGTTATTTTCTGAAACTCGCCACTTGGCATTTTTTTTCCCAGTAGTAAATTAAAACAATATTTTGAAGTTGAAATTAAATGTCATGGTTTGCAGCATTATTTAGTATTTTCATTTCTTTTCGTTAAAACGAAGAAAAAAAAAATCTGAAAGCCGTATATTTTAAATGTTTCAGTTTTAAGTGAAAGTTTTGTATTTTGTAATAAACATGGATAAAAGGATTATATTTTTAATAAGATTTAAAAAAAAAAATGAGATGGAAGAGATGTTTGGCCATTTATCACATATCCCCCACGAACATAATAGTAGATACAATAACATAAATATAATAATAAATAACATAATAATAGAATTCTTGATTTCTCCATCAGAATCTCCAGATTTGGTAAAAGATTGAGCAAGTAAATTGGATTACAAATAAAAGTAATATGATGCATTGCTTAAATACATTTAAGAGAGATCAAACTGGTTGACAAGGGCAGCTAATAAATAATAATAGATATATGTGCTTAAGTTTTTTCTTCATCTTTTAAAGATTGTTTATATTTGTATTGAATTACCTAAGATAAATAGGTTTCTTCATATTACAATGTAATACACTTTTATAGTAATAAGCTGTTATAAAATGCTACTATAAAAGTTTATTAATAGAAAGTTGTTCCTTTATGGATACTAACCATGAAAATTTAGAATAGTAAGGCAATACTTTTGAATTAAATATAAAATAACCTGATCCTTATTTGATATAACAATTCTCATCCTTGGGGGGGGGGGGACGCATATCACTAATAGCCAAAAAGTATTTGCCCCCCCCCCCTTTTTTTAATGTAGCAGAGTCGAGAAAAAAAATTCAAAGAATTAAATTAGCTATTAAGATTAAATAATTCTTTCTGATTAATTCAAGAACAACCATTTCATTGAAATAAATTATGATTATCAATATTTCAGATGAATAATGTTACAGTCAAAGATCGATAATCTACAATTTTCTATAATTCGCGTTACTTTACGAATGTAAACAATGAAATAAACAATTAAGAAAATTTACAAATTTGGGATTTTTTTAAATCAAAAAAATTGAAAAAAAATCATAATAAAACATCTACTTTTTAAAATATAACTCTTTTATTTTATTAACAGTAAAAAACAAACTGTATTACGGAACATATGTAATTCTTTTTATTTAAATACACATATATATCAATTTTTTAATAAAATAACTTTAAAAATGCATTTTTTTGAGATAGCATGTTAGATTATTAGAGAATTATTAGATTTCATATTTATCTTTTCATATTATTTTGATTATAGAATTAAAACACCATCTAGAAATAACGAAATGACGTATAATTCATAGTACTCTATAATCTACAATATTCCATAATCTGCACAATCTTTGGCCCCAACTTGTGCAGATTATAGAACTTTGATTGTACTTTTCACATTCAAATTTATTGAAATGATTAATTTTCATTATTATTATTATTTTATAATTTAAAAAGAAAAGTATTTTAAGATTAAAATATACTTTTATAAATGCTGAATTTTTCTCCAATTGATAAAAAATCGTCATTGCATTTTTTTATTATTGTTATTTATTTAAAATTCTTATTTTAAAACAATAAAACTGCATGTTTTTTGGAGGGGGCCTGGGAGGGGTTCAAAGCTTATTTACAATTATTGCATTATTAAGTAATAAATTAAAGATGGAAAATAAAAAGGATTTCAAATTCTAATTTTTTTTTTTTTTTTTTTTAACATTTTCACTTGAAAAAGAAAACTTTGTTTTAAGATTAAAATTTACTTTTATAAATGCTGAATTTTTCTCTAATTTATAAAAGATCGTTTTTGTAATTTTTTTTTTTATTCATTTAAAATTCTTGCTTTTAAAGCATCAAAACTATGTTGTTGTTTTTGTTTTTTTTTTTGGGGGGGAAAGAGTTTATTTACAGTTATTGCATTATTAAGTAATAAATTGAAGATGGAAAATAAAAAGGATTTCTAAAATTTCATCATCGATAATTTTTTAGTAAACATTTATCAATTTTTTTTTTTTTTTTTTTTTTTTGTAATTGACTTATTGTTGATAAATATTTTCAAAAGTACTACAGTAGACTCCTTCAAATCTGCATAGCTTAGGACCTGAGATTATGCAGATTTCTGGTAACTATTTTGTTTACATTTTTAAACAATAACTTAAATGTAATGATGCAATCAAAATTATGATGAATGCTTGCAATATAGTAAAATAATTAAGTAAAGTAAATTGAAGTAAAGTAATAAATTAAAATGGTAAAAAGCAAGATAATTTAAAAAACGATTTAACTTTTAAAACTTAAAAATAATTAATAATGTATAATTAAATATGCACTATAAAGATCAGTTACATTTTCCTTGAGCTATTCAACTTTTCTTTAGCTAATAAATTTTATCTCTTGTTTAGCCAACCTTAATAATCAAAATAATCTCATTAATACAGATATATTTGGTAAAAAGTTAGTGATTAAAATTAATACCAGCAATCCCTTTTTTTTTCTTCAAATAAATTTATATTTTCTTCAGGAAAAATCATTAGGTCAGTCATATTATCGAGAATGGCTAAAATACATACAAAATGGTATAAAACTAAAAAATTATGTAATTTTGGCTTTATATTTGAATTGAAAGTTCCATTGTTTACATCACCATGACATGCAGATTTAAAGTTGCAAATTTGAGGGAGTCTATTGTATAAATTAGAAACTGAAAACTATTACACTTAATATAAAAACTTAATAAATCAATTTTCTCAAAGTTTCCCCCCCCCCCCCTTCTTACTTACTACAAAAATAAAAACCAACTGAAAAAAAAAATCGCTTCATCCAAAACACAAACTATTGGATCCAGTATCAAGAAATTTTTATAGCGATAGAATAACACAAGAAAAATTAATTTACATTTATTTTAAATGAAAATATATGCTCAATGATAGCTTCAAAATAAATATCAAATATATGAAAACATCAAACATTTTGAAAGTAAATATCATGATATATATTACCAAGATCTGATCATACATACCCATTAATTTATACTTACCTCTAGAGTAAATAAAATAAAAAATAAACAGGTAAATATGCAATCCACATTAATTTATAAACTGGTCTTTTTTTTATTCTTGCTTTTATTATTATAGATTATTTGCTGACTAAAAGCCCAAAAGTAGAAAACATGCTTTTAACTTAAGAGCCAATATTAGTCATGCAAAAAGCTTGAGTTCTAATATTAATTCTCCTGGTTCACAGATTTCTGTTAGAATTTTAAATGATTTCTTTTATATAGAGTACCTGAGATTGATACTTTTCATTATGCATTTGTACTTTTTCGATTTTGGTCATAAATTTTTATTTAACATAAGGATAGTTTCATTTTCAGAATAGGTTCCACAAATGAAACTAGCCTCATATAAACTAACCACAATCAAAACAGAAATACTACAAATGTATACAATAACAGTTATCAATTTCAAGTATATACCTTATGTAAATTATACACATTTATAAATGAGATAAGAAATGTACATAATCTTCTCATAGGTATAACATTAGCATGAGTGTTTCTTTCCATGACTAGTATAGGCTCTTAAGTTGTTACTTCTGTCATGCAAAAGAATGAGAATTTTAATGTTAATCGTACTGGAGGGGGGGGGGGGCATTATTTTCAAATTTCTTGCTTTAACTTTAAAATTTTTGAACGGTTGTTTTGCATAGGATAGCTAAGGACAATCTCTAACCGAGCTAGTTTTTACTTTTTTGATTTTGGTCAGAGGCATAGCTAAGGGGGGGCAAGGGGGGCGCCGAGGCCTAGGGGCGCCAAATTGAGAGAAATTGTTACATATCTATATTGGGGTGGGGGCGCAAAATTTCTTGCTGGCCCCGGGCGCCAAAAAACATAGCTACGCTACTGATTTTGGTTACAGTTTTTTTCATATAAGAAAGTTTCTATTTTAGAACTGGTTTCCAAAAATAAAAGTGACTAAATTAAAAATACTTGTAAACAAATCAAAAAATGGTTGTTGTATAAATCTACTTAAACTACTCAATGCAAAAAAAAAAAAAAAAAAAAAAAAAAAAAAAAAGAAAAATATTTAACTATGTCAGAATGAACCTATGTACAAAATTTAGAGCAAATCGGATAATTGTGCATGAAAAACCTATTTACCTAAATTAAGGGAGAGATTTCTCTCTATGTCACTCCCTTTATACTTAATCAATGAACCATCAAAACTAATCAGAGAAGGGTTTTATGAGAATCAACCTATATACAAAATTTATAACAAATCTGATAATTCTGCATGAAAATCCAATTTATATAAGTTAAAGGGGTTAGATCCCCCAATCCCCTTTTTATACTTAATCAATGAATCCCCAAATCCAATCAAGAAAGCACTTTATCAGAATGAACCTATGTAGAAAATTTAGAGCAAATTGGATAATTCTGCGTGTAAGTAAAACCCATTTCCCTGAATTGACAAGGGGTTTTACCACATCCCTCACTTTATACAAACCAATGAACCACAAAAACTAATCAGAGAAGTTTCTTATCAGAATGAAACTATATACAAAATTTAAAACAAATTGGTGAAATATGTTTTATTTAGCTTATTTTTTATTGACCAAAAAAAAAAAAAAAAAAAAAAGGACAAAAGCCATTTTTCGCCCCCATGTTATCATCATTAAAAATGTCATAATCTTCATTATCATAAAAAGTTGTTGAGCAGGTGACTTGAATAGAGTCTTGTGAAACTTTTATTTTATCCCAATTTTACGTTAAAAAAAAAAAAAAAGCAAAGGATGTCCTTGAAAAAAAAATTAACATTTAAATTCTTTAACTTCAATGAAGTTTCTTTCATAAAATAAAGTAGTTCTTGCAGTGCTAATGTTTTATGTATAAAAATTAAATGAAACTGTCAGTAAAGTAAGTAAATAAATTAATCAGATTTTAAATTTGCAAAATAATAATAATAATAATAAAGTGGAAAGGAGGGGGGTGGGATTAGTAGTTGAGTAACTCATACACAACTTTAAAATACAGTGAAATAATAAAATTTAATATTTAAGTTCAATGCAAAAAAAAAAAAAAAAAAAAAAACTTACCGAATATTTAATTTACTTTATCTTTAAGCAAAGAAAAAAACATTTTAGTAACTCCAGAGTTATTACAGCAGGATTAAAATTCTAAAATTATTTATTTTTTTTAGTCTTTTTTCTTACTTGAATAAGAGTTTGGTGATCATCCGTAAACATTTTTGGATTAAAAACAGCTAGCAGTCATAAATTGGCATCAGAGCTCTTGTCCATTGGCATCAAACCTCTGTGCTTTCCAGAATTTCAGTCTAGCTGGTACACACTCAAAAGCAGAGATCAAATAACACCCCATAATGCTTTTAAAAGTGGCACCGGCTGGACACTATAACTTGTAATCTTTGTCATTAGATCCTATAGACTCTTGCACATGCTTCACAGTGGACAAAAATTGAAAAATCAACTGAAAAATAAAATAAATAATATTACAATTATAATATTAGAGTTTCATCATGTAAGAAATATTTTTCTGTTTCTAAAAAAAAAAAAACACAAGAGTCTATTAAACATTAAATATCATAAAAAAGAATAACTGACATAATAAAGTTTAAAGGGAGAGGGGGGGGGGGGAGGTACTTTTTGATTAGCCAAATGCCAGTGTTATATAAACATATATACTAACAGTGTTATCGCTGACAATTGAGCAACATTAGTAATTTGGCTAATTAAAAATAAAAAACATTCGCCAAATGAAAAAAGTATTAGCTAAATAGATTTGCCGTGTAGCACAAAAAAAATCTTTAATTCTTTAATATACCCCATTTTTTTCAATATGTTCTAAAATAACCTAAGTTTTTATTAACTGCGAAAACGATTGTTATTAATCTAATTTCAACTATCTGCTACAAGTATATGAAAATATGGGTACTTCTAGGTTATCCTGTTGACCAAAAAATTATCGCCAAATTATAAGATTAAATTCCAATAATGGATGATTGTAAATGTCACATTCAATGACAAATACGATTCACGTGTTTAAAATGTCATTGATTTTTATTTAGACTTTTTCTTAATATTTTACTAATTATTTGTTTTTTTGTTATTTAAAATGAAAATTTTGTCTATGTATAATTTGGCTATTATTTAAGCGATTTGTATAATTTGGCAAAATTGGTCGATGGGATAACAGAGTAGTACCAAAATATGTATATATTAAAAATATGTATATATGCAAATGTATGAAAAACGGAAAAGAAAAGAAAAAAAAAGTATAGCAATTTAGCGAATCTAATCGCTTGTTTACTCGCCAATTTGGTGCATTGACGAGCGACAACGAGAACTCTGCTATTAACACTGACATCCCAGCTAACAAAGAAAAGAAAAAAAAAAGCACTTCAACACAATATAATGCCACTAAAGCCTGTATTTGACTGCCTCTGTATAAAAAAATTGCAAAGAGTGGATGGCATTCTTTCATTGCAGAATATGGAAAATTACTTAAAATTATTGAGGATATAATAAGTTAGATAAAATCAAATCAGATATAGAGAAATGATAACATGTTGAAGTAAGAAAATATTTTAGTAATCCAAGAACAATATTAGATAACAACAAATTTTATTACATAATTCTTGCCTGAATTTTAAGAAAAATTTAATGTAAGTATAATGATAGCGATTTAATAAATAATAAAAATCCTCTGTTTGCAAGCATATAGAACGTGCAACTTGAACATAAAAATTTAAACAAATAACCAACAGACACATTATATGTTGATGCAACTTGACAACTCAGAATTTATTTATTTATTTATTTTTTTAGAAAAGCAACAGTTTTTCAGCCTATGCTCAAATTGTTTTGTAATAAATAGTTTGAAAATAAAAAAATTCAAAATTTTGAATTCAAGATCAAAACTATAATTATTTATAACTTCAACATTTGATCATTTGATGATTTATTAGATATTATAAATATTAAACAAAGACTTAAATATATTATAAAATAAGGATTAAATGTTTAGCCAGCATAAGTAAGTCGTTACATAACTTTATTTATAAAAAATATAGGAAAATATTCTTTCTGCAAGTAAAAGCCTTTAATAAAATGCAGTTATTTTACTCACATTAAGTTGTGCATATATAAAAGTAATTTAGACCCCCCCCCCCTACCCTTCTGAAAAAAAAACAAATTTTAGATAACTGTTTACTTTTTGAAAGTAGAATTAGCATTAACCTGGGAGAACTCGCTACATGAGATTTTCTTTCTCCATTGTACCTTTTTTTAAGGCACTTATTTAAAACATTTTTCATTTTAATTAAATTTCAAAATGGGATTTCGATTAGTACTTTATCTTTTTAGTGAATAAAAGTACTAAGCCAAACCAAAAGGTTGATATTAAGTGAATGTAAAGTAAAAAAAAAAAAGCAATTGGGCACTGTGAGAGAAATTTTCACTAGTGAGTTCTCCCGGGTTAAAAACAAGAACAGAAAACTAGTTCTAAACATAACAAAAGTAGTAACAGAAAATTAAAAATTTTAGTTATGTGAAGAAATAGTCATTTATTTTAAAATAATGATATAAGATGTGTATACCTATTAGCAAAATATTATTCGGATATTACAAATAATGCAAAAAATTCTTCTAGTAAGGCTGCATAATTTTTTTCATTTCAAATTTACAAATTTTCCACATCATGTGTAAATTTTAATTGACTAGTGCAAAATCAAATTTTTAACCTTCTTTGATACTAATAATTTTAGATTATAAATAAATACTTTAGATAGCTCAAAGCGACTACTGTAGCCTATATAAAATTTAAATTTATTTGCAAAATATCACATGAAAGTTTGATTGTGAAACTGTAGAGTACACAACACGTATTAAGCATCGGAATGTAAAAATATGAAGCCAATGTAATTTATTTAAGTATATTTCAATAATAACTTTAAAAAATAAATAAACACAAGCATACAAAATATTACTTATGTAAATAAACACACTTAAAGCACAATTTTTTAAGTTATATGAAACTACAAAGGCTATTTAAAAATATTAAGTTCAATTTAATAAAACAAAATTTCAAAATACATAAGAAAGATCGATAATGTTAAATAAATACTGTCAAATATTACCAAGTCATTTAAACAATTCTAATGGTACATCAATATTTAGATCGCATTAAATATATAAATTTACTACGTAAAATCTGAATACAATATATATATCGCGTGCAAAAAAAAAAAGCAGAATCTAAAATAGAATAAATTTTTTTTAACCATAATACAAAATAAAACTAACTTTTACCTTAATTTCTGGGGATAATAATAATTATTAAAAATCAATCTGCAGGGAAACATTTCCCATTTTGATTCTAAAACTGGGATTAATAAAAAAAATAATCATAAATAATGTAATTTACCTCGAAACACGCAATAAATATTTAACGAACAATATTTGTTTACATCCGCCATTGCTTATTCCGCTCTCCGAACGATATTCCAGCTACCTCTGACTAGCCGTAAAAAAGTAACAGATATTCCGCGTATTCGAGATGCCTGAATTCCGGATTCCGCCGGATTTTGAGGGGAGAATAGCTGATCTCCGGAATAATATCCGGAATCGCTGAATTCAGTACGATATTCCGATTCCGCATGAGGGGAGAATAAGGGCGGAACTCGTGGAGAACCCGTCTGAACAAAAGCCTCTGTATTATATAGGTACTTTAATCGTTAATCATTTTTTCCCTCTTTGGATTGTAGGAGGAAAAAGAGAAATTTTAAGAGAAATGTTCAAAGTAAAGATTCATCTTTCCCTATTCGCGTTTGAAATGAAATAGACGCCCTCTCGCGGACAAAGTCTGAAAAACGAAATAGAACTGATACCGTGAGCATGAAATCAGTGTTTAAAAGGCCGATAAATAAATAAACAGTTCTATAACGCGTGCAACGTTGGGTTCTTTGTATTAAAATTATCTAAAATCAAAATTTTATACACAAAGTTTAGATCTATAATATAAAAAAATACATTTGACTTACTCATGGCAAAATAGCATGACAGCAACACAATGCTTTCATGCTTCAGCTTCTCTAAAGCAATTACTAGATTTTCCAGCATCTACAAATTCTAAAATTGTCGATATTTGTAATTTATCTCCCATAATTAAATAAAAAAGATAAAAAACTGCACTTTAAATAGCTCTTTAAACTGGTTCTATGCTACAGTGCTACAGCATGGAACGTAAACAAACAAACGTAAACAAACGATTATCAGGTCTATTACAACGCCATCTTTCGGTCATTACAAACGCGAATTGTAAAGGGAAATCGAAGTGATGTAATTACTACGGTAGCTACAATTCACTGTTTGTTGTCTGATCTCTTTAATGGTCACTGACGATATGTTTATATCTAAAGCCGACAATGTAAAGAAAATAAAAATTATTTATGCTGTATGTTCACGTAGATGATACATATATAGCTCCACATTCTTTTATACTGGAGTATTTTAAAGTGATTGCACTATTTAAACTTATGATGTGCTTAACTTTGAATTTGGTATTTTGACATGTTTGAAATCACTTCAAGAAATCATTTTGTAGGTATTTAAAAACATTAATCACTTGTGATTTAAAATGCAAAAAAAGTGAAATTACTTCTTCTCGTTATGTAGTATATTCTTTACTGATTTAAATTATTTGTATTCAGTGTCTTAAATATAGAGTGATTAAGGTGGCCCTAATATTAAAAGGTCCAACACTGGAATACACCAAATCTCGATATTAATGTCTTTATGTGTTCAATCAAGAAAGGGCTAAAAAAAAAGGGCGTTCGGTTAGTAAAGTTACGACACTGTTAATGTTTAGTAAACGAAAGTACCAACGTTGTTTTATTTCTTCTAGATTTTAAATTTAAGTTACCGTTTAAAATAAGTATTAGTGCATTGTATACATACATATCCTAAGGTAGCACCGACCAATGACTTTGTCCGAATACTTTTAAATTTCAGAGTGGAAAAGTATTAAAAAGTTAAATTTTAAACAATTTTTCATAATTCACACATTTCCAAATTGATACGGAAAATGTTTTTATAAGTAAACTTTACAAAAAAATGTACCTATGCTTTGAATTTTGATTTAAAAAAAGAATAAACTTCTTTATTTATGATAAAATTTTTGTGAATTAAATAAAGTTTCCTTGTATTCTAAAACAAATATTATAATGTCAAAGTGAAATTTGAAGGAATTGAAGAACAATTTTATGATTTTTTCAAAGAAGCTTTTAAATGCAATAAAGGGCAACGTCTGTTGTGGGCGATCGTTTTTAGAGATGTATGAACAGGGGTATAATATAGGGTATATTAGGCTTGAACTGGCCCATTGGCCTGATAGTTCATCTAATGTCGTTTCGCGACCCTTTGTTGGGCTCAAGGAGGCAATCGCAACTCTCTCCCTTTATATCTGCTATTGACTAGTCATACCAGTCACGAAAAAAAGCTCAAAGTCGTATTCCATAAAAATTGTTGTTGAAAATCGATAAATTCCTTTTTTACAGAAAACAGAAATAAAATTTGCCACTATAATGGAAGAGTATAGGCTTTGTTAGACAAACCTGCTAACTCTTGAATCATTACTGGTCATTTTGGATTTACAATCATCGAATACTACCATCAATTTAGATTTGAAACTTCTCATTACAGATGCATTCAGAGGTTGTAATCTATGTGTGCAATGAGGGGGGGGGAGGGTAACAATATAAGTCCATGTTCTTTGGTATTCTTAATCTCTTTTCACATTAAAAAAAGAGATATTTAATTATTAACGCCACCGCAGCAGAACTTGCATTAATGTGCCAACAACGAGCAATCTTGTTGTTATTGCATGTGCAGAAAAATAATAGCGTCAAAAAATGAGAAAAAAGCACTAAAACATGGCGTCAGAAATCAGCAAAAAACAAGGCAACAAGGAATCCAAAAGATAACTGCGGTGGCATTATTACGTAAGTACAAAAAAAAAATCTCATTTAGGGAAAAGTCTGATATCCTGTGCTGGATTTTTGGCGACAAGTGTTTTGATCTGGTTTAGAGATGGGAATGCTCGGAAAAAACCTGTTTTTTTTTCGGAAGGCTTATTTTTCAATTTTTCCGAACTGGAAAAATTGAAATTTTATTTATGAAATAATGTAGTGAAAATTTTGTAATAATACATTCTCATACTTTTTATTTTATTTATTTTTATGTTGAGTGTCTCACATGAAAATTTAAATGTGGATAATCTGATCTTTGAGCAGAAATCTGTTTGAGAAGACTTGAAAGGATCCTTCACATTTTTTTCTTGCTTGAAACACAAGACCCTTTGCAAAATTTCCCTTGAAAATAGACATTTCAGAAAAAGTTTAATCAACAAATTGAATCTTTCGCAAGTGCAGTGTTTGAAGAAAAAAAAAATCTCATGCCATACAGCAGCTGAATCTTATTAAGTTGCATATATGTATGTAAATAAGGTCTAAATAGGAACCTAAATATAGTAATAATTTCTTATTCAAAAATTCAGAATATATTTTGTACAAGTACAGTAGACTCCCTTAAATCCGCACTCCATAAATCTGCAACTCTCTAAAATCCGCACATATTTTACGGATGTAAACAATGAAACATTCAGTTCAGATGTAGGTGCAAAATTCAACTTTTTTAGCTTTATATCAATTCCATACATTTTTTAATTTGTAATTTTTGTTAAGGTTATTGAATTCATGTTTTTTCATAAAGAAAAAATAATTTATTTCAGAAAAAATAAAGATATTGCTGATATCATTGGTAATCACAATTTTATCAAATATATTTATGTAATTATCAAGCTTTCTTAGTTATTAAGTCTGGCTAAACCTGACATAAAGCTTCATAATTTTATTATCTTGAAGTGAATTAGTAATGTACCTTTATGAGGCAAGTTTCATTGAATAATTTAGGAAAAACACATTTCATCTTTATAATGAATATTTAATTGTACATTATGGATTATTAACTTGACCTTTGCTTTTAGTATTTTAATCATTTTAAAAATCATCTAAATTTTTATTATTTTAACTAGACGGTTGCCCGCCCTCAGTAGCCCGAAGACTATCTGAATGCCAGTTCTACAACCCCACACATTCACGTTTCTGTGCCATGTCTCGTCAGTTTCCGGCAGATATGTTTGATCGGTGTTCTGGGGTTTCGTTTGCATATCTTTTTTTATTGTTAATGAAGAGGTCTTCCATTTGTTCTTCCATCTGTTCTTCTTTCTGTTCTTCCATCTGTTCTTCCATTTGTTCTTCCATTTGTTCTTCCATTTGTTCTTCCATTTGTTCTTCAATTATATTCGACGATTCACTGTTTGAGAGCCTATCTGTCCTTTTATTTATAGAAGTTCAAAATGAAAAAAGATTTTCTTAGCAGACGATTTTTTGTGATAAATACATTATCTGTTTTATATTTCTTCTGCGTTTACCTAAGCTGTGTAAAATCTCTATAAATAAAAGGTATAGAGGATGAGAGCCTATCTGTGCCTCAATTAATTATCCTCGGAATTCCTTTTATATATATAGATTGATGACTTATTTTAGCATATTATCAGCATTCATTATACTTTTGATTTCATTATTAATTACATTCAAATTACTTTTTAAAAAATGTAAACAAAGCAATGACCAGAAATCCACAAAATTCTAAAATCCGCAAAACCTCTGGTTCCAAGCTGTGCGGATTTGAGGGAGTCTACTGTATATACAAAAAGTTCACAATTTCACAAAAACTTGATTACATGAAAAAAATCTAGATATGTAACAGGGGTGATTCTCGTCCGAAAATTTAAGACATCTTCTTCTGAAAATTTGAAATTGGGTTATCAGTTCCGCATAGTTGCCAACTTGTACGGTTTTGCGCACGGAAAAAACAATTGCATAGAAATGCAAATTTCGTGATAGGATCGCCGAAATAGCATACATTTCGTCAACACCTCATAGACATTCTTCTCATCCTCCTAACCAGAAAGTTGCGGCTTTTAAAACTTTTGTTTTCCGGGCTTCCAATATTTGTTCAACTCCTCAGTTACTCAGTGATGAACTCAATTATCTTAAAGCTATTGCTGTTGATCGTGGTTATTCTCCTAATATTATAGATTCAATTCATAGAAAATTAACAAAATCCACCCAATCTGAAAGAAAAAACTTTAATTCAAATTCCAATACTTTGGTTGTTTTGCCTTTTTCCCCCAAAATCAGTCAGCAAGTTGCTAAAATTTTAAAAAGGTTCGATTTCAATGTTATTTTTTCTCCTGTTAATAAAATTACCTTTTCAAATCTTAAGCATCCCATTGATCGCTTAGATAACTGGGGTATTTACCAAATTTCTTGCCAATGTGGCCTTTCTTATATTGGTCAGACTAAATGTGCTCTCAGATTTCGTTTAATGGAACATAAAAGGTATGTCAAAAATCAAGAGCTTAAACGCTCTTCCATTGCTCAACATTGTTGGTCTTTACAACATAAGTTTAACTTTTCTTCAGCTACCATCATCCAAAAGTGTCCTTCCATTCTTGATCTTGATTTTTGGGAAGCTTAAGCTTACCATATCATTAAAAATTCTCACTCCTTAGTCAATGACTTATCAAGTACGCCTTATTTTCCTAGCATTTGGAAATCTTTAATTTATACCTTTTTTTTCCCCCGCGCTTTTTAGTTTTTGTTTTGTTTATTCTCCGGTAGATGTTGCTACTTGTCCAGCCAGTTGCTAGGCTGCTCTCTTCTCATTGGTTGCTTTCCTTTAGGCGGGATCGTTTCCGTAGCGGGTATATAAGCCTGCGTCTCTCTGTCTCTTAGCTCAGTTTTGCTTTTTCTAGCTCGCTGAGTTTTGCACTGATGAAGAATCTCTATAGTAGATTCGAAACGGCTGTTTGCTACCTTTTCTTACTTTATTTGTGCATTTATAATCGTTGGTTTTTTATCTTTAAACATTTTTGCACAAAGGCTTTATTTGCTATTTTAAAATATGATGTATAATTTGGCTATTAATAATGGCGAAATTGGTCGACGGGATAACAGAGAAGTACCTTTTTTTATCGCCAACACAAGTTAGATAATTTAATAATGACTGTTATAAATATTAACTTTTTTTTAGTGTGTGTAAATATTTTTATATTTATCCTTTTACTTTATATTTAAGAATTTTTTGTTTGTTAGTTGTGGGCAAAATTTTACCTATCATGAAAATTTTTTTCAAGATTTAGAAAAACTTAGTTTTTAAATCTGTATGTTATTTATAAATCTATCTTTTTACATCATTTTCTATTTTAAAAAATGGTGCAAAATCACTGATTTATAAATAACATTAAGGATTTAAAAATGTTTTTCTGCCATCTTGAAAAATTTTTCATGTTGCCAAAACAGCATTTTTTCACCAAACAGCATAGGAAATAAAACTCTTTCCACTATGTAGATAAACATTAGTAACTCTTTATTTCATAGTTTTAAATTTTCAAAGTGCCCCAACTTTTCTGTTCAATGGTACTCCATCACATTGAGTTTAGCATTTATTCAATTGAGCATTTATTCAACTATTTATTCAATTGAGCTTAAGAATATCAATGAAACAAAGCTTATAAACTAAAGCTAACATCTTTATTTAGTATTGAACAATGCATTAAGATTTTAGAGATACAAACTTGTCAACAAAAAGTTTACAACTTTATTTTCTGAAATTAAGATTCAAGAAGGAGAAAAATATATACCTTCCTTTGATAGTATTGTGCATACAAAAAATTGCAGCTTTATATACACTTATTGTATTGAAGCAGTTGTAATGTGCCATCAACATTTAAAAAAAAATTATTTGAAGGAAAATGTTTAGAACGTTCAAAGGTGACCCCCTCTCCCCTATATACATTCTAAGGCAGCGGTTCCCAAACTTTATTGGTACGAGAGCCACTTTTAGGTAAAACAATTTTTCACAACCCACCTAATATGAGTATCTATCTAAGTATCAGAATGGGAACTAACTCTTGTATTGTTACTCTATCCTGTGAAAAGGCAAATTTCCATACAAAGGATATACAGTAGACTCCCGCAAACCAGAAATCCGCAACTCTCTAAAATCCGCACATATTTTATGGATGTAAACAATGAAACTTTCAGTTTGGATATTGGGATAAAATTTGATTTTTTTAGTTTTGTATTAATTCCATATATTTTTTAATTTGTAATTTTTTTTTTAATAATACAGTAGACTCCCTCAAATCCGCACAGCTTGGGACCAGAGGTTGTGTGGATTTTAGAATTTTGCAGATTTCTGGTCACTGCTTTGTTTACATTGTTTAAACAGTAATTTGAGTGCACTTAATAGTGCAATCAGAACTATAATGAATACTTACAATATAATAAAATACTAAAATAAGTAATAAACTAAAATAATAAAAATTTAGATAATTTTTAAAATGATTAAAGTACTAATAGCAAAGGTCAAGTTAATAATCAATAGTGTATGATTAAATATTCATTATAAAGATTAAATATATTTTTCCAAAATTATTCAACAAAACTTGCCTAAAAAAAAAATACACTACTAATTCATATCAAAATCATAAAATAAGGATAATTTTTTTCAAGTTTAGCCAGGCTTAATAACCAAAAATCTTGATTAATGCATAAATATATTTGGTAAGAAGATTGTGATTACCAGTGATATCAGCAATATCTTGAATTTTTTTTCAAAAAAATTTATTCTTCCTTCATGAAAAAAACATGAATAGAGTATCATTAACAAATTACGAATAAAATATATGGAATGGATACAAAACTAAAAAAATCAAATTTTGTCCCAATATCCGAACTGAAAGTTTCATTGTTTACATCCATAAAATATATGCGGATTTTAGAGAGTTGCGGATTTGAGGGAGTCTACTGTACTTTATTCATGTTTTTTTCATGAAGGAAGAATAATTTTTTTTGGAAAAAAATCAAGTTATTGCTGATATCACTGGTAATCACTGTTTTCTTACAAATATATTTATGCATTAATCAAGATTTTTAGGTTATTAAGCCTGGCTAAACTTAAAAAACAAATCCTTATTTTATGATTTTGATGTGAATTAGTAATGTACTTTTATAAGGCAAGTTTTGTTAAATAATTTTGGAAAAATACATTTAATCTTTATAATGAATATTTAATCATACACTATTGATTATTAACTTGGCCTTTGATGTTAGTACTTTAATCATTTAAAAAATTATCTAAATTTTTATTATTTTAGTTTATTACTTATTTTCATATTTTATTATATTGTAAGCACTCATTATAGTTCCGAATGCATCATTAATTGCACTCAAATTACCGTTTAAAAAATGTAAACAAAGCAATGACCAGAAATCTGCAAAATTCTAAAATCCTCACAACCTCTGGTCCCAAGCTGTGCGGATTTAAGGGAGTCTACTGTATATCAATAAAAATAAGAATTGAGAATACATAAAACAACAAACATATTATAGGTGGGGAGGTGGCTGCACAGACCATCACCTCAATTGCTGAAATTTCAAGATTAAAAGTAACTTGATCATCATATTAAAATATTGGTCAGCCAATTCCTTTTTTGGTGGAAACGACCTCAGATCCAATAGGCTTATCATTGTGTTTCATTGCACCCAAATGTATGAAAATATGGAAGACTGGGAGCGAGAAAACACAATGGTAAACTTAACAGTTAATCTAAAATGTGATTTGTTTTCTACCAAGATGCGACTTTGCACATCAGTGGCATTTCAACAACAATAAGGTAGAAAAAGCTTGTTCACACAAATATGTTGTGTTGAATGCCATCTGGAACTTCATAACTATTTGAAAGATTTGTAAATTGCTGCTCATATATTCATCCAAGGAAATAAAGGATTTCTTATTGAAAATTGCCTTTAACCCTCCAAGCGTCTTGCAAATGGGTAAAATTGTAGTGTTGTTTTCTCTGCATTTAGTTTTAAATGCTAATAAAATATGCTTCTTTGAATATTACACAAAAAATCTTATTTAGGAATATAAATGTAATCCTTGAGAGTCTTACTCATTCTTCAATGCTTTGAAAATTCATTAAATTTATAGAATTATAATATCTTAAACATTGCTTATATTGCAGTGAAACCTGGAGCTTAGTGTACGGAATTTTACGGGCCAAACGCTTAGAGGGTTAAAGAAGAATTACAAGGTAGCTCTATTAGCAAGTTTTCTTCAACTGTTGAGAGTTTTGGACCTTTCAAATGTTTCTCTTTAAAAAGATTTCTCATCCAAAAGTAACCATCGTCAATTTTTGGAAAGTAATTCCTAAAATAATTAATAGTAAATGAATAGAACACATTTCAGTTTTTACACATAAGAAAATTTAAAATCACTATGGGTACTTTAAATAAAGAAGAAATACCATTTAAAAATAAATGAGGCCTACAACTTATTTATAATTTATGGAAAAAATTTAAAAATTACCTCAGAGCAGATGCCAGGACTTCAAAGTGTTCTTTGATGACATTTGCAGTTACCTTGTTGACTTTTATTTTGTTTGATTCAAGAAAGTCATGCAAGACAGGAAATGCATCAAAACTATTTTCTTCTGCTTTGCACATCCATCCTTCGAATTTTAAAAAAATTACATCGATTTTGTTCTGGACTTAAAACCTGTGCATATACCTTCCTTGCATTTTCAAGTTCTTTACATTGAGTACATTGAAAATATCAACCAAATAAGCAAGCTGTTTTAGCCAGTTCTCATCACAAACACATACAATAAAACATCTTATGGATTTATGGTTACTTTCGTGTTCCAATAAAAGCATTCTTATTTTGTCATGAAGTTCAAATAATCTTGACAATACTTTACCTCTTAACAGCTATCGCACTTTACAGTGAAGGAGAAGTTGTTTGTGTTCACTGGCCATTTTGTCAATCAACACTCCAAACAGTCTTGAAATTTTAGGCTGTGCTTTGATAAAGTTAAAATTTTCATCCAGAGTTTTAGACACTTGTCCAAACCTTTTACTGCCAGAACTTCTCGATGAAGGCACCAATGGCTTCATTGCGCCAAAGGGGCCACTGGCTTAACTTTGGTAACTAAACCTGAATGAAAGCCAGTCAAGCATGGGCACTATCTGTTGTCAAACCTACACATTTTGACAAAACAATTTCATTTTCTTTAAGAAAAGAGTCAATATGTTTAAAAATAGCCTCTCCTGTAGTTCTTGTAGGCAAGAACTTCCAAAACAACATTTCTTCTTCCACAGAATCTTTGAACTCAAAACAAACAAAAGCTAATAAATTTGCCTGACCAGCAACATTTATGCTTTCATCAATTTGTAGTGAAAAATAATCATTTTGCTTCAGAGTTGCAATTATTGTTTCCTTGACCAATTAGATATTTTATTGATTCTCCTTTATACGGTAGGTTTGATAAAGGGCTTTCACTTGTTCTTTTTGACATTTTTCTGTCAAATGAATTATATATTATTTTTGTTGCAGGTAAAAATAAGTTCCTTACCTACTGTGTGAGCAGCTCCCTGCTTTTTTATTAACAAGGATAATTAGTAAGACACTATGGTAGTTTGTTTTGTTGACCTACACTGACTTTTCCATAGTAGATTTGGTCAAAAAAAATTTTTTTTTTTTCAAGTGACAGAATTTAAGTGGCTTACCTGTATATTCAGGATGCTTGGCTGTCAAATGCCTTTCAAGTTTTCATGGCTTCATTCTTTCATTTCTGAAATTTTTACAAAAAATCACGTACTGAAGTATTGGCTCCTCTTCAGTACCCCAAAACACAAACCGATATTTCAAATAATCCAGGCTATACTTTTGCAGATATGTCTTGCTTTTTTGTGCTGCCTGAATTGTAATTACAAATACTTGTTTGTGATTCGGTAACATTTTGAAAGTTGTTATTACCACCATGGAGGTTAAAGTTTCTGCATCTGGATACTCTCTTTTATGGCACGATCCAGTCTTCTCCAACTTTCCATAATCATATTAAATCTACTCTCATGCATAACAAAATGCAAAAAATAACTCACTGTCATAAGCAGAAAAAACTTCCGATCAAAGATTTTGGTTTTGATTTAAGAATAGACAAAAAAAAAAAAAAAAAAAAGACAAAGAGAAGTCAAATTAAAGGTAGTATATGTGTGTATCTCCATTTTACAGGAGAGTAGGAGAGGGGATGATCAAGGATTGACATAACGATTGTGCAATTGTTGTTTCTGCCATATCTCACAATGAGATTATTGCTTAATTTAATAATTAGTTTCCATAAGTTTGTATACAAGATACAGAATTACCAAGCAATTAATTTGGTTGTCATTAATTTACATTTGATTTTCACTAATGCAGCACTGCAGCAGCTGGATGCTGCCAAAATCCATATGGGAAACATTTGGCTCTCTGATGAAACTTATTTTTTCGTAATGTTTCATCAATAAACATAAATTATACATTTGAGAAACAAAAAATTCTCATATACATCATCCCTGCATCCCTTAAAAGTCATTGTGACCTTTTTTCTGTGATGTACTAAGACTAGGGACTGTGCAAATATAACGTTACCATTTTAGGGGGAGGGGGTTTTGGCAAATGATATCGTAAGATATCGCTAGGGGGAGGGGAGATTTGTCTTTTGAAATCAATATCATTTTTGATCCAACCAAAATTTTTATCTTTTATTTTTAAACATGAGTTTTTGGTTCAAAATAGTATGTTATCGTTTTTTAGTCTGTTATCTATTTTTAGGAAGATACTAATTTTTTATTAAAATCACCAATTATAAAAATATTTAATTCAAAAATATAGAATAGCTCAATGTTTGACATTTTTCTTCTTCTTCATATTTGAATGACATACAATTATACAATTGCTGCGAGCAATTATACAATTATAGACAGAATTATATATGTATATAGACAAGCAATTATACAATTGCTGCTCAAGAAACCTCATGTGAAGTATATTTGAAATGAAGCTTGTGTTTACTAACAAACACAAGTGAACTAACAATCACAAGAGAAAGAGAAAGAATATTGCCCACTTGTTTTGTTGATAAAAAAATTCTATTTCTCTACCGCAATCCCCCTTCCCCTCCACCCCTTCATGCGGGGCATGTGTAACAAGACATTAATAATGTTGAAAGCATTATCTAACAAAAGCTATTATAAAATACATTTAAATAAAAACAATTTCTTTTAAGTATTGTATGATATAAAGTGATATTTTATTTTATCTTCATTTGTATCAATAAAGTATGTAACCAGTTTTGTATATCACTCGAAATAAAAGAAAGAAATTCTAAAGATAAAAAAAACATACACATTGTTAACAATATCATTACCGGGGGAAGGGAGTGGTCATGGAATGATAACGTATGATATCAAATGGGGGGGAGGGGGTCTAAAATTATCAAAGAGTAGATAACGTTATATATGCAGCATAGCCTCTTAGATGTACAGCCAAGATGTACAAAAGGTCCCCAAGCTTAAACAGTTTCTTATAATATTAGTGCATGTTTCTATGAATTTTGTTCTGGTTGTACCATATTGTTGCTGAAAATATTACTTAATGTATTGGGTCATTCTTGAAAAAAGGGTCTATTTCAGTCCTGGCATCATTACAAAAATTTTGCTTTATTTATTTGTGATTTTTTTTTATTGTTTTGAATATTTAAAGAATAGAGAAT
This sequence comes from Maratus speculifer, assembly GCA_964019185.1. NCBI lineage: Eukaryota > Metazoa > Arthropoda > Arachnida > Araneae > Salticidae > Maratus > Maratus speculifer. The sequence continues at coordinate 254,039,870 of OZ025289.1, read as the reverse complement.
CTTTTCATACAATTTACTATTCTATAGCTATTTTATTTTGTGTCTTAATATTAAGTAATACATGGGAAACCTCACCTCCGTGGGTGTCCCCCATTCACATTTTTAAAAATTCTTCGATTAAAAAGTGAAATAAATTAAATGTTAAATAATTTTTATTGTTAATTCCCTTTTAAATGAACCTTAGCTAATTTAAAAATGGGTTTCAATAAATTAAATAATTTTTGCAAATGCATTTTTAAGTTATGTTTATGTTTGTCCCAATTGAAATTCTCAACTCCGTTACTAACAGTTTTAGCTTCAAGCATTCATTCATAGAAGGCAGTACTGGTAAATAATTTGTATTAAAACAAAGGAAAAGAACTCTCTTTGTTAGCTCTGTGAAAAAAAAATTGTCATTTGCTCTCAGTTAAAGCTTATTTTATTCAAATAAATAGAATTTCTTTATTTTGTTTTTTGGGATTCTCCACTCCATTACTGCCAATGGAAGGTAAGCAATGCATTATATTTATTTATTTTACATTTGAATTTGAAAGTTATCATAACACATACAATCCTGTGTGAATAACATTAGTTTTGATTCAAATATTTACAAACAGTGCATCATTATATGAAATATCCTCACCTCCATTACCCTCACCTCCGTTACCTTTGCTAATCACGGAGGTGAGAAAGTGAAATGGAGGTGAGATTAAATTAAATATAAGTACTTAAAATTAATCAAAATAAAAGTTAATGGTTTACTTAACAATTATTATACGAACATAACATAATAAATATTGATATAGTTTATTTCTGTTATTGGACTGATCAATTGTAGCCTAGATTTCAAATTAAGTTGCTATCAACTATTTCATGGCTTTCACTAGCCATGTTTTAATAATTTATCTCTGTTGATTTAATCGATTCTTTGCTTAAACTAAGCAAAAAAGTGCAAGAAAAAATAATAACTATTATAATTAAGAATTTTTCAGATAATTGATTATAGTTTTAAGATTTATTAGAGAGCAAAATGATTATTATATTTCAAATGTTTTTAAATAATTTTCTGTTATGAGATTCTAACAATGGATATTAAGTGACTAGCATAATTCAAGTGATTTAAATATTTTTATATCTTAATATTCTATTAGTGGCATGAAATTAAACATATAGGGTAGCTAGCATATATTAAACTGTTACTTTAATTCAATAAATCTTATACAGTAGACTCCCTCAAATCCGCACAGCTTAAGACCAGAGGTTTTGCAGATTTCTGGTCATTGCTTTGTTTACAGTTTTTAAACTGTAATTTGAATGTAATTAACAATGAAATTGAAACTTTTATGAAGGCTTACAATATAATAAAACATTAAAATAAGTAATAAACTAAAATAATAAAAATTTAGATAATTTTTAACATGGTTAAAATATTAAAAGCAAAGGACAAGCTAATAATGTAAGATTAAATATTTATTATAAAGATAAGATGCATTTTTCATATGAAATTTGCTTTATAAAAATACATTACTAATTCACATCAAAAACTTAAAATGAGGAAGTTTTATTTCAAGTTTAGTTAGACTTAATAACCAAAAAGGTTTGGTTACTACATAAATATATTTGGTAAAGAGATTTGAATACCAATGATACAACAAAATCTGAATTTATTCCAAAATAAATTTATTCTTCCTTCATGAAAACACATGAATTCAGTAATATTAATGAAAATTACAAATTAAAATAAAAATGGAATTGATATAAAAATAAAAAAGTCAAATTTTATCCCTAAATCAAAATTGAATGTTTCATTGTTTACATCTGTAAATTATGTGCGAATTTTAGAGAGTTGTGGATTTTAGGGAGTCTACTGTATATAATTTTTTTTAGTACTATGATAAATAAAAGAAATGAGCATAATAGTATAAAAGGTCGAAAAAAAATGTATTGGTAATCAAAAAAAGAAAGAGAACATACAGAGAGTATGTGATGCGACAAAAAATGACTCACTTAGGCTTGAGAAGGAAAGGAGAGATACAAAGAAAGGTAAAATTAAGATAAAATTAAAAGCATTAATAAAATGACATCACCAGAACAAAGAAATATTAGAAAAAATTGGCGAGAAAAGAGCAAGAAATCTTACAACCTAAGCAAAAAGAAAAATGAATTAGAGAAAAAGATTGAAGGAAATACTCCTCCCAATATTGGTACACAATGTGCCTTCAACAAGTAGAGAAAGCCTGTATAGAAACAGACAAAGAAAAAATATACGTGATCTGAAGAATGAGAATCTAAAGTTAAAAGCCAAGCTTAAAGAATCTAATAATAAGATGGAAAAGTACAAAAAATGAGCACAAAGATCTCAAATAGCAAAGTTGGATACTCCAGCAATTTAAAAAAAAAAAAATTAAAGAACTTGTTAAAGGTCAGCATATTTCAGTAGCAATTAAAAAAAATATATTGTATGGTGAAGTCTTAACAAAGCAACTAAAAGACAATTTAAAACAAAAGACAAAATATAGAAAAGTGATATCAGATGTAGCAGAATAGATTGTGAGAAAATACAAATTAATGTCTGAACTTGGCAAAAACTGATGAGTTTAATGAGCATTAATAAGTTTTAAATATATTAATTTTTCTGACATATGTCTTATGCTGTATAATTCATAAAATGCACATAAACCTTCTTTTTTTCCCTTCACTCTCATAATTGGTACTTCCACAATCTGTTTCAAGCAACTTTTTTCAAAATTCCCAATGTTGGTGCATGGGTAAGGGTTGAGTATTTGTGAAAACGAAAAAGTATAAATTCATTTGTAAAATCATGTCCGTAGAAATGAATGAGATGTATAAGGTGAACTTTCTGAAGAAATCGAAGATTGGGGTGGTTTTTTTTTCCAGAGAATGATGACACAGACTTTATTGATCAGAAACAGATATTAGAAATTCTAAATGAACCCACTTTTAACAGAGGCCATTATGTGTGCAATAAACTTTATTTTTGATAATTTTCAAATTATAAAATTTTGGAGCAGTATATGCATTTGTTTTTATTTCAATGTGTTATATTCCTTTCTATTTTAAGATTTTTAGTTACTTTTAATACGTATATACATTAATAAGAATATGCATCTCCACTCCGTTACCACTAAATTTTTTTAAATATTTTTTTATTAAATAAATAAAATTAATTGAACAAGACCATAGCTTTATTAGTGTTCCTCACTTGCTTATAAAACCCAGAAAAAAAAATTAAGTGAAAAAAAAAAGTTTTTAAATTTCAAAAAAAAAATTCTGAAATATGCCCTTTTTTGAAGAATGACCCGTTTGCAGATTTCTTCGCAGTATATTGGTGCAGTTTTTCTAGATTTCATGCTTTGCAGCACCATCTATTGACAAACCTTGAAACTAAGTTTGAAATTCTATTCATTTCAATCCCCAAATACTTGGTTTCCCAAGTATTATAATGCAGTAAATGAGGCATTTTTATCTTTTACTATTTTTCTTTATTTTATTTTTCAAATACTCCTGGTTTTTTGTTTTTTTTTTTTTTTTTTGGGGGGGGGGAGGGGGCATACCTTGTATCTATTAATATAAAGTGTTTGTTTTGTTGTATTTCTTGTATTGTGTAAGTATATATAATAGGTAATAACATGTTCTTATAAAAAAATTATATGTATATATTTCTGGTTTACATGTTTTTAAAAAATTAAAACTTTTTCATGTGATTTATTTTTAGGTCAAGTGTGTGAATTTCATTTCTTAGTTATTGTATAAAACAGAATATGAATTTCTGTTGCTAATTTCAATGTGTTGTTGCATCATGGCTGCTGTTGATCAAGAACAAGGCCAGGAAAGGCCTCCTGTTACACAACTTGAATTTCGTCAAGCTATGCGAGATTTTAAAATTATGTTCCCTGAAATGGATGAAGATGTTATCGAAGTCGTGTTACGATCAAATAATGGCGCTGTTGATTCAACTATTGATCAGTTACTTACAATGAGCACTGATAATGAAAATGAGCGGCTGAGAACAGAATTAGATGCTACAGAAAATGATGAACTTCCTCCTTGTTATTCTCCATCTACTCCTCCTCCTTCTTATAATCAAGCAGTTCCTTATGCTCAAAGCCCAGCACATCCTTCTACAGCTACAGCTGCTGCTGCTGCAGCTGCACCTGAATCTCAGTCGGAAAATGGAGCATCTGCATCTTCTCAGCCTCAATTTCAAGATCAATCTGCATCAGTTAAGATTTCTCTTTTACCTTCAAAAATCCCAGAAATCTCTGGTAAAATATTCAATTTAAGTTTTACTTAACACATTTTTATTTACGTTTCTCTAAATAATGTACTCGTATGTATTTACATCATGGGTCCCAAATGGTACCTCCCCTTCCCAAAGTCCTCTTTTAAGCATTTTGGTCCCCTTAATCCCCTTTCGGCTGGAAAAAAATTGCCACAAATTAAAAAAAAAAAAAAAAAAAAAAAAAAAAAAAAAAAAAAAAACTTGAAAAATCGCTAAATGCTCAAAAATTGCAGATGATAAAATTTATTACAGTGGGCTTAAATATTGTAAAAACTGGAATTTTTTCATGAATGTTAAAAAATTACCCCAGAATACAAATTTTAAGAAACTCATTAAGAAATCTAAAATTTCTAAAAAATGCAAATTTTGTCAAAAAATTGCAAAAATCAAATGTAAATTTTGTGAAGAATGAAAAGAAAAAAATTTTTTTATCAAAAGATCACAAAAAAGTGCAAATTTAGCCAAAATATCATGGGAAAAGAAAAAAAATGGGAAAAGAAAATTTCTGCAAAGGGCCGTTGGAAAAACGTATAGTTACTGCAGAGAGGTATATCCCCCCTCTGGTGTAACATTAAAAAAAAAAAAAAAATTCAACTCATAATCATCCTTGGAATTTTTGTTATTTTTATTCAACACAAAACATAAAGTAGGGTAAATTTCTCTTTTATTTTCATTTCACTTTCTATTTATCAAGGATAAACTTCTCTTACAAGGAAAGTCTCCATACAGGCATACTCAGAAAAATCTGAAAAAATTACAGAATGTTCTTCTCCTATAGTTATATATGTTTATAAAAAAAATTTCGGCGAAACCTCCTTATAACGTCCATAAAAAAATAATAAAAATTTCGTTTTTTTGGCGATTTATCTCCGGTTGGCGAAAAAACAAAATTTTGAAAAATACGCTTTTACGCTTCGAATACTCTTTAAAGAAAAAACTTTCTATGTTCAATTTATTTAAATAAGTTTAGTTTAAGTAATTTTAGTTTTGCATTTTTACTTTACTTTAAGTGTAATTTTGTCATATACGTTTATATGTACTTATAACAAAATGAAATTAATATACTTTATCATTTAAAACACAATTTAAATTGATTAAAATTGTTCCAAATTGAAAAATACACTGTTAAAAATCTGCTGCATTTTGTTGCAACGCACTCCCTTGCTTGTATAGAAAACGGTTACTTGGCCATGAAATGGAGCTTTCTCATTGGTTGGAATAGAGATATTATATACAAGCAGTGGAGTGCGTTGCAACAAAATGCAGCAGATTTTTAACAGTGTATGACACAGTCAATTCACCGTGCTATGAAGCATTCTCATTGGTCAGAAGAGAGATATTCTATAAAAGTAGTGGAGTGACGTTGCAGTAAATGCTGCAGATTTTTAACAGTGAAATCAATTAAAATCAATTTTCAGATTCGTTAAAATCGTCTGCTTTTGGCGAGGAAATGCACTGCTCGCTAAATCCCGCGTCGCTTTCAGCTTTTCACGCCAATTATTCCAAACTATTTTATTTTTTTACATATCTAATAATGTAATTCCGCCGCTAATTTTCACTGATCCTTTTTACCTACATGAGTAGTTTAATTCGTATTTTTTTTCAAAAAATTCTGACAAGGAAGGTCTCCATACGGGCATACTCAGAAAAATCTGAAAAAATTACAGAATGTTCTTCTCATATAGTTATATATGTTTATAAAAAAAAATTCGGCAGAACCTCCTTATAACGTCCGTAAAAAATAATAAAAATTTCGTTTATTTGGCGATTTATCTCCGGTTGGCAGAAAAACGAAATTTTGAAAAATACGCTTTTACGCTTCGAATACTTTTTAAAGAAAAAACTTTCTATGTTCAATTTATTTAAATAAGTTTAGTTTAAGTAATTTTAGTTTTGCATTTTTACTTTACTTTAAGTGTAATTTTGTCATATACGTTTATATGTACTTATAACAAAATGAAATTAATATATTTTATCATTTAAAACACAATTTAAATTGATTAAAATTGTTCCAAATTGAAAAATACCCTGTTAAAAATCTGCTGCATTTTGTTGCAACGCACTCCCTTGCTTGTATAGAAAACGGTTACTTGGCCGTGAAATGGAGCTTTCTCATTGGTTGGAATAGAGATATTATATACAAGCGGTGGAGTGCGTTGCAACAAAATGCAGCAGATTTTATAACAGTGTATGACACGGTCAATTCACCTTGCTATGGAGCATTCTCATTGGTCAGAAGAGAGATAGTCTATAAAAGTAGTGGAGTGACGTTGCAGTAAATGCTGCAGATTTTTAACAGTGAAGTCAATTAAAATCAATTTTCAGATGCGTTAAATTCGTCTGCTTTTCGCGAGGAAATGCACTGCTCGCCAAATCCCGCGTCGCTTTCAGCTTTTCACGCCAATTATTCCAAACTATTTTATTTTTTTACATATCTATTAATGTAATTCCGCCGCTAATTTTCACTGATCCTTTATTACCTACATGAGTAGTTTAATTAGTATTTTTTTCAAAAAATTCTGAGTATGCCCCCAATGGAGACCTTCCTTGTTAGTCAGACCTGTTACTTACATGACCAGATTTTGAAACCAAATGTCAAAGAATTATCACAAAATGCTCTTAAAAAAGAAAGAAATCTCTCAAACTGCATAAAAAAATTCAAAAAATGTTGCACCAATTCCCAATAAAGATAATATTCAAAAGATGAAAAAATTTATTAAACTGGGCTAAAATATTGAAACTAGGTTCCTTTTAAAATTAAAGAAAATCATAGAAAAGTTGGAAAGAAACTCTAAAAATTCAAAACTTTCTATACAAATTCTAAATAAACTTAATTAAAAGGAGGTCAACATTTACTGTATTGGGCTAAAACATTGAAATCGGATTTCTTTAACTAATCAAATGGAAAAAATCGCTGTGGAATGTGTACATGCATAGATAAAATAAATAAATAAGAGGCTAAAATATTAAATTCATATCTGATAGTGCAATCATATTAGAACGAAATTTAAAACATTAGGTCTAAAAGTTTGAAATTGAATTCCTTTTATGAATGTCAAAAAATTGTCGCAGAATAAAAAAAAAAACAGAAACACGTTAAAAATTTATGAACATTTTTTTTTAATGCTGTACAAATTTTGTATAAACTTTATTGAAAAGAGAATAAAAAATTATATTAGACTAAAAAATAAGTATGTAATCATAAAAAACCCCTCGAAAATCTTAAGAATATACAAAAACTAACTTAGACATGCCACGGTACCTTTATGCCAAATCTTGTAGCTTTATGCAACAGACTTTTTAGTAAGACAGATAGTGTTACCTTTTATTATGTAATTTTGTTTTCAAATTTGATGGAGAAGTATATTCAGTCTATTAAAGAAACTTTTAATTACACTGTCATTTAAATGCTTTCTTCAGTGTATATTTCTATATATATATATATATATATATATAAATATTTTTTAAATGTAACTAATTCTGTCACTGCCACTGCAGTTAATGATTTTTTTTTTTACCTAATTAATAACCCTAATAATCATAAAATAATAACCCTCTTTTTTTGCTAATACAGTAAAACCTCCATAACGGACACTCCCGAATAGCGGACACCTCTATTTAACAGAGAGTTTTCCAATCCCCACTCCCAAACCCTAAATTTTTGTATGTTTAACCTCTGAATAACGGACACTTTATCCGGCGATAAAGGATGAAAAAGTATTTTTTAAAGAGAAAAAAAAGTCAAAAGGCTTATGAATTTTTCAGGACAATGTGTCACAAATTTTGTGATCACAAATAAATGTAGATAAAGAGCTTGGGAAAATTCCTCCCCCCCCCCCCCATGTTCAGTACTAAATTCAGGGAATTGTCCGGGAGGAATATTTCCCAGACCATTGATGAAATGTCATCCAAGAATATTTTGAGATTTTATCTTTTAGAGGTCAAAAATTGTTACCCCTGCCCGGAACTCTACATGCCCAATAACACCACATAGAAAAACAAATTACATTTAATCGAACAAAAGTTAACTTTTGTAATAGCTTTTTTTCACGAGAATAAAAGTGAGCACAATTTTATTTCAATTTTATTGCTTAAAAAGTAATTTTACTTTCTGATTAGTTATATAATAGGGGTTTTAGGACACATAAAAGTAAATTAAGAAAACATTAAGCATTTCATAGCCATTTTTGAATCTCTGAGGTTTTCCCAATAGCGGACACCTCCGAATAGCGGACAATTTCTGCGTTCCCGAGGTGTCCGTTATTTAGAGGTTTTACTGTATTAAGAAAACTGTTGCATACAAAAATATGAACGTTGGTAGTTTTCAGACTCTGAATATAAAGAAATTGATAAAAAGCATGTAGGCAGTTTGTAAATTGAGTAATTATTTTTTCTAAGGATAAACAAATTACAACCTTGTGGTGTGCAGAGTGTATTTATTTTATTTTTGACTTTTTATTATTATTATTTTTTGTTAATGTTTTAATTAAATTTTTATCATTTCAATAGATAGTTTTAATCACATTTAGAAAAAGTCATTAGGATAAAAAGTTTAAAAATTTTTATTTATTAAATTTTTAATAACAGGATTTAAAAGAACATCACCATTTCGGTAATTATTTGCTGAAAATTTTTAAGGAATTATTTGGATTTGCAGATAGTCCAAGACAGCAGACTTGGATAAAATGTAAAACTATCTTCACCTAAATTTTCAGACTTCTGTGTGCGGTAAATTTGGCAGGCAGACAGATCGATTTGTTATTTTATTAATATAGTTAACAGAATCGCAATAAAATATTTTTAAAAAAAATTCAGGGACAGAAACACAAAAATATTTGTAAAAAAAAAAAAAAAAAAAAAAAAAAAGACCTATTTGGAGCGTTTTTAATAAACAGGAGCTGAAACAGACTTTCTCATTTTCTACATGGATTAGCCCTTTTCGTCCGTGAATAGTTCACTTCAGCTTTCTATCAAACATGGTACATCAATATGAGTGTGTCTGTGTGTGTATATATCTATGCCAAAGATGACAGGCCATTGTGATTTTAGACGTTTTGGTAAATATCTAGAAAAATACATGAGGAATTATCCTCAAACTCTAAGTGTGTAAGCATTAATAGTACAAATCAAACATTTATGTGAAGATTTTTTCCCGAAACTCTATAGGGATTGTCAACAAATTGTAAAAGAATGGATATCTTTTGGATAACCTTGTCAAATCTAATGTAGCAAAAGCACTCAAACTGTAGATTAAGTGGCTTATTGTAAAATACTGTGTTTATTTTTATGTGGATAGCATGTATACTCGTAGAAAAATTAAGGTTTTTAAAAAAACAGTCCCAAATTTTTCCAAGTTTTTTGTTTATAATTTGCAGAGTTCTTAATATAAAATAATGTTCTTTTCTGAAAATATGACAAACAACATTGTACACTATAAACTGTCATCAGAATTAAAAAATAATAAAAATTGTATGAAAAATGAGCAGGTTTAGTGAATAATTTTTCATTGCACATTTCTCAACGATATCAAAATCCCGGGTGCAGAATCGGCGCAACACTGCGACACATGCCGCAGACTATTTTTCAACTGTTAAAATTTTAGCAAAAATTTAAAAAATTTGGTCCTAAATCTAAAAATTCTGACATAAAATGTATCGCGAATTTCAACAAATAGTCTTTGAAAAGAAATCAATTTCGTCATACGTCGTGGGAAATACTTGAATTTTGTCCAAGGAACACAGAAAAACGTGAATTTCGTCCAAAAATTTTTTTTAAAAAATGCAAATTTAATAAATAAATCGCGAAAAAATGGTACGTTTTTTCCACAAATCGTAAAAAATGGCAAATTTCATTTAAAAAATCATGAAAAGATGACAGTTTTTGTCGAAAAATCATGGAAAACAGCAAATTCCCTCAAAAAATTGCGAAAAAAGCACAAATTTCCTCAAAATAAATTACGATAAAACGCAAAATTTCGTAAAAAAAATAAGGCAAATTTCTTCAAACGATAGTGAAAAAACAGCAAATTTCTTTAAAAGTTTGCAAAAAAAGAGACAGTTTTTGTCATAAGATCACAAAATTACAGCCAATTAAAAAAAAAAAAAAAAAAAAAATCACAAAAAAAGGCAAATTTTGTTAAAAAATAACAAACAAAACGCCAAATTTCTTCAAAAAATCACAAACAAAACGCCAAATTTCATTAAAAAATCATGAAAAAAATGTCAAATTTCTTCAAAAGATTGCGAAAAAACAGCAAACTTCTTTAAAAAATAGCAAGAAAGAGGTAAATTTCTTCAAAAGATCACAACAAAACAGCAAATTTCTTCAAGAGATTGCAACAAAACGGGAGTTTTAATCAAAAGATCGCAAAAATTTTGGCAGTTTTCATCAAAAAATTGAGAAAAAACATCAAATTTCTTCTAAACATCACAAAAAATTGACAGTTTTCGTCAAAAGATTTTAAAAAACGTCAAATTTCATCAAAAAAGTGCAAAAAAAAATTGAATTTTGTCAAAAGATTGTGAAAAATGACTTCTCGTCAAAAGATTGCAAAAAACCTGCAAATTTTCTCAAAGGGAAGCCCAACGCCTCTTTTGGACAATGCATGAGGTGTTAAAAATTCTGAGAACAAAAGAATTTTTTTTTAAAGTACTTTCCTTTTATGTCTATCACAAATACTTATAAAGGTTTGAGTGCATATAATGTAATATGAGGGATTGGTCTGCAGACTGTTTTAAGTTTTTACTTGTGTTGCAGACTGCAGAAAAAAATTCTGCTGCGGGGATCAAAATTTCATTTGCATATTCTGTTAACTAAATGTATAGAGCAATTTCTGTAAAAGTTTCAAGCACATAGCTTGAAAATTCTGAAAGTGATCGTCTATAGAATCAACTCAAAATCCGTTATTTCAAAAATGAAGCAACGAAATCAGGGAGTTTATCCAAATATAGTAGTATGTGCCATATTGTGTATTCTATATTGCCATTAATCAGTGGATATATGTATACAACCCCTCATCTTTTTGCCTCAATTTGGTAATAACGGATTTTGAGCTGATTCTATAGACGATCTCTTTTAGAATTTTCAAGCTATGTTTTTGAAATATTTACAGAAGTTACATTACACATTTAACTAATGCAATATGCAAATGAAATTTTTATATTATTGTTGACCCATGCACAATGAAAAATTATTTACTAAACCTGCTCATTTTTCATACAATTATTATTATTTTTTTTTCTGATGACAGGGTATTTTGTACAATGCTATTTGTCATATTTTCAGAAAAGAACATTATTTTATATTAACAACTGTGCAAGTTATAAACAAAAAAACCTGGAAAATTTTGAAACTGTTTTTATAAAAACCTTAATTTCTTTATGAGTATACATGCTATCCACATAAAAATGAACACAGTATCTTACAATAAGCTACTTAATCATAATCTACAGTTATAGCACTTTTGCTACATTACTTTTGACAGGGTTATTCAAAAGTTATTCGTTCTTTTTCAATTTGTTGACAGTCTGCTATAGAGTTTCGGGAAAAATCTTCACGAAAACGTATAATCTGTACTACTATATTCACACGCTTAGAGTTTCAGGGTAATTCCTCATGTATTTTTCTAGATATTTAACAAAATGTCTAAAATCGCAAGTGGCCGGTCATCTTTGGCGATATAGTGTATATCTCTGGTGCCTTGCTAGCCAAAAAGTACCAAAAAAAAATTTCCGCTCTTTGTTTTTAATTTGTATTTTTTCTATTTTTTACCGTTAAAAATATTCCATTATAGGAGTTTCATAGCCAATTGCCCTATTTTAGCAATTACAGTTTGAAGCATAATTATCTTCATAGTTGCTCCAACTCATATGCAGTTGTAATCATGAAGAATATTTGGCAATTTATTACCTGCACCCTGCTAAGGGAAAAAATACCTTAAAATTATTTTATATTTAAGTTCTAAAAGTATTAAAACTTTTAATAATAATAATAATATTTTAAAAAAATATGTAAAACAAGTTGAATGTAGATACCTGCCTTTGCAGAATTCAGTTTCGCCTCTGATTAGAAAAAAAAAGAGGTTTTTTAGAAGGGCGACCCTGTTTAGAATGCAATGAACTAACTTCATTTTTCTTGTGTTTATCAATATAATAGCAAACAGAACGGCGTGAAATACCTAGTTGATTAGCAATTTCTCTCTGAGACTTTGGAATTGCGAAATAATAAAGAGATACAATTTCACGTGCTACTTCTTCATTGACTAGATTCATCAAAACCGGATTTTTTACGCCTTAGCCGTTGTTTTACGATTTGTCCTTTGTAGTCGAAATTCTGATGCTTACAGCGCCATCTGTCACTAAAATTTGGAACTTTTTTTGGTTCATGTTCTTTCCCCCTTCTTCAATAATACGCTGTTAAATTTTGACGCCATTCTAACGAGTGGTTCGCTTTTTAGAGCGTTTTGAAACTCGGACTTTAATTATAATCACCCTGTATATTTCCAAAGTTAATGTCAAGTTTTCCAGTTACAATTTTGCATGCAAATATTTGCACATCTTCAGTTAAAATTGTAATCTGAGTGCCGGCAAAATCCAGAAATTTTATTTTATATGCACTACAGAAAAATAGATTTATTAATTAAAAAAAAAAAAAAAAAAAAAAAAAAAAAAAAAAAAACTAATTTCATTTTTACTATGACGCTATTTTCACTAACTGAAGTCATCTGAAAGTAAAATCTCAATCTCAGTGTCCATAATGAAAAGAAATAAAGAAATATTGAAATGTAATATCGTTATGAGTAAAAATGCGATGTTTTAAATAGTGATGTCATTTTCTCTTCAAATGTTTTTTAAAAGTTACTGTTATTAGTAATATGAAAAAGGCGTCCGTAATAATACTGTAAATTTATTTTATCTAGTTGCTGAATGCCATCATTTTTTTCATTTGAAATATTTCTTACTTTGCTTTAGACATTAATTTTTATCATAAATTATTTTCTGTTATTTTATTTACATTATTAATATTTCTCAGTAAATATATTTTTTTACCTCAATTAGTGCATAATTATATGCAATCATTTTATTGTGGTTAAATTTTATGAAAACAATTAACTTTTTTCTTTTAAATGCGAGGACATGTTCACTGATGAAATACAGTTTCTGACTTGTGGAAAGTAATAACGGAAAATAAATTTTTATTATCGAGAGAAAAGCTAAACTAAATTGCCACCATTTTGAAGAAATATCGTAAAAAAGCATTTAAAATAAAAAATAAAATATAAAAATGGAAATAAATTAAAAAATAGCTAAAATGGGCACAGCTACAAATAAAGAGCTTTCATTTAAAAAAATAATTATCAAAATCGGTTCAGTAGAAAATTCAGGGCTGATGACACAACATTTTTAGCTTGTCTGAAAGAAATAGCATCGGAGGCTAAAACATTATCATAATTATTCTGTTCAAATTATGCATGATCAAACCTTCAAACTTTCATTTCAAGATTTTTCAATTCATAGGAACTGAGTATATTGCAAGCATTTAGGTGATTGGATTGCTGTTGATAGATAATAACTATCAATAAAATTAATATTTTTTAAATTCTGTTTTCAGAATTATGATTTATATATTGATTTCAGTTCTTTCTGTTATCAACAATGATTTATTTTTGGGTTTGTTTTTTTCTTTCAAATTTAAAAGTTTCCACAAATTGTGAATTCGAAAAATAATGATAGATTTTTATTTGTTTTGGAAAAAAAAAAAAAAAAAAGCTTTGTTCAAAAAATGAGGCACTAGTGTATTAAAATATGAAATAAATGAAAATATTCATTTTAAACTGCATTATATTGTTTGATATTGCATCATTATGGGTAATTCTGTTTTAGAGAGTCCTGAAAATCCTGATTCTTTAGAGGAATCTTTATCTGTAGCTAGACCAGATACAGCCTTAAAAGTTCTTAAAGAATGGAATCCTCCTCTACTTGGAGAACTTCCCTCAACATTTTTGAAAGTAGAGGGAATGCCTGCTGCTAAATCAAATAAGGTAATTTTTTTATTTGTTTGTTTGTTTCATGAATTAATAGGCAAAGATTTATTAACAATTTTGTGTTTAAAAAAGTATGATTTTATACTGTCATTATCATTTATCTAGCTGTTTGGTTGTTGTAAGTATATTTATAAGCTTATATTAGAGCTTTTTTTTTTTCCTTTTTTTAAGACTAATATTTCTTCAATTATACAAAATTGATCATGAAATTCTTTAAGTTTGTGAGATTAGTTTTATATGAAATGCTACCGATAATTTATTTACAATATTCAGTTATATATTAGCTGATTTAATATATTCATTAAAAATGAAACATGTATTTTGTATTTATAAAAAGAGAAATTGCTTCATATTTCAGGTTGCCTGAAAAAAATAATGAAATGTTAAGAACAATAATTTTGATATTTATTTATTATCTGTGCTGGCAGATACACCATGATAATATTACTTGCAGTGACCTTTAGTATGCTTCTCTTTCTACATTGTAACTGCATTTTATGTTCTGCACTTTAAACTGTAACATGTATTCTAACTTTTTTTAAAAATTATTATTCTATGATATTTTACAACAAGATAGTTAATTTTTAGTTATTCAAAATGGGTCATTCCATGTCAGATCACCCAGACCATGGCACCCACCATAACCAATTTTGGTAAAATTCAGTGAATTTGTAGAATTTCTAATGCTGATTCCAAAAATATCAATTATGTTGAAATTGATCAAACGGTTTGTGAGTTATGAACTTTTAAATAGCTCTCAAGATGGCCGATTTGCCGCCATTTTGAATAGCACATGAGACAACATAAGAGTCCATAAATTCTTTCAGGTTTAATCTAGAGCTTTCAAAATTTTTTTTTGTTTTGTTCAGAATAAAGTAATCTTTCATTTAAACCAATTTTTGTGGAGCTAATTTCAGACGTGCTACTTTTCCGCGGAATTCTGCTTTTACGGCAACGAATTTTATTGTCCCTGGGATCGATGCAAATATGCATTAAAATTTTTTGACATTTATATGTAAGGGGGAGGGGGGGTAACTGATGAAATACAACAAAAACACGAGTACAAACTGTGCTAAATTAAGCAAATTTCTCCAAAGGATTGCAAAAAAAAAAAAAAAAAAAACCTATAAATTCATCAAACAATCGCAGAAAAGATACTATTTTCTTCAGAAGATCGCGAGAAAAACACTATTTTTGATAAATTATCACGAACAAGACGCGATTTTCGTAAAAAAAAATTTGCGGGGAAAACACGATTTTCGTTAACAGGGTGCGGTAAAATACTCTAATTTTCTCAAATAATCGTGATGCATACTCGTATTCTATCGAAAGATCGCGGAAAATACTCAAATTTTGTTGAAAGATCATGGAAAATACACAAATTTTGACGAAAAATCGCAGAAAATATGGAAATTTTAACGAAAGATCGTGGAAAATACGCATATTTTGATGAAAAATCGTGGAAAATACGCGTATGTTGACAAAAGGTCGCGGAAAATACGCAAATTTTGAAGTAAGATCGTGAAAAATACACACATTTTGGTGAAAGATCATGGAAAATATGCACATTTTGATGTAAGATCGTGGGAAATATGCAAATTTTGACGTAAGATCACGGGAAATACGCAAATTTTGACATAAGATCGCAAAAAATGCACAAATTTTCATGAAGGATCGCGAAAAATACGCAAGTTTTCATGAAAGATCGTGGAAAATATGCGAATTTTGTCGAAAAAGGGTGAGAAAAAGTGCAAATTTTGTTAATAGGTCACAGAAAACGCTAATTTCCTTAAAAAAATTGCAGAAAAATGCAGATTTCACCAAAAGTTTGTGAGGCCGTGAAAGTTCAGCTTTTTTCTTGCTGAGCCTGTAGCATGTCTGACATAAAAATGCTGTCAGAAAAGGACTTTTTGTCATTTTTTTAATTAAAAAAAGGTGCAACTTTAATGTCTATTTTCCCCCAATGAACCCCCTTCAATTTTCATCTAATTGCATAGATAAACACCTCAAAGTGTGTTTTGATGACTGATAAAAAAATTTTAATGGGCAGTTCACAGGTTCTTACTTCAAAAAATTAATTCAATTTTATTGACTTTCTCGAGTAACAGAAAACACGAGATAATGTTGATATTTCTTTTATTACCAGAAATGTCATGCATATTTACATTTAAAAGTTTGATAAGGTTTTATGTTGCACAAATATATATAGTTAATGTGGCTAAAAGAAGGGGGAATCCCATTGGAATGAGTAAGAATGCCAATAATGAATTTTTGCAAGAGATAGACATGAAAAGAAAAGGAAAAAGAGAGATATTCCTGACAAATTGAAATCTATTGCAGTTTCAATAAATTATAAGTAAGAAAGAAATGATAGAAAAAAATGGTACTACTCTGTTCTTTCATCGACCAATTTCGCCAAATTATACAAATCGCCAAGCTAATAGCCAAATTACACATATTGACATAATTTTTATTTTAAATAATGAAAAAACAAATAATTAGTGGAATATTAATAAAAATCACTTAATGACATTTTAAACATGTGAATTGTATTTAATGTTATTGAATGTGACATTCATGATAATCCATTATTGGCAATTAGTCTTCTAGTTTGGCGATAATTTTTTGGTCGACAGGATAACCTAGTAGTACCAAAAAATTTCCACAAACAGGTACATTATCTAAGAAAATTATGTACGAAATATGATAAAATTAAAACTCTTAAATAAAAAATACAGTAAGTAAAAGTTATACTAGTCTGCATGATATCGGATAATTAAAAATCAATGACTGCCCTTAATGCAATTTTTTTGTAACACTAATTATAGAACTGTTCTTACTTTTCTTCTGTCATGCATAGTTGTTTGCGATCAACCAGTTGTTTTTGAAGATTCATTTTTCGAGAACAAGTGTCATGTAGTAGTCACACATAATGTAGATATATACTTGTAGATACTAGTAGAACTTAATGATGTATCCAGATCTTTAATAAGCATAAGGGACAAAACATGAAATGAAAAGAAAATAAAATTGAAAGCCAAAGAGAACAAATTTTAAATAAAACAACTTCATAATTTTTTTTTAAATCATTATTACAATTAGAGTTAGATTTCGTAAGAAATAACTATTACTCTCCCTTGTGTTGGAATTTCAGAAAATTTTTGCAGATCTATTCTGATCATGACCTCTAGAACCCAAAATACCCCCCCTCCCCGTTAAAAATATCTATCTAAATATCACTTTTTTCATGGGCATAACTTCCATAATTTTTCACAAAACTCTTCCAAACTGACACATGAAAGCCAGGGACCAAAAATCTCAATCAAATTTGTTAGTGGTCAGAATCAGATCATGGGGTTAAAATAGAGAAGGATTTGTAAAAACTGAAAAAAAAAAAAAAAAATCTTAATTAAAATGCATATTATATTAGGTTAAAGTTATTATTACTTGTAGGAAAAGGTACAAAATGAGAAGGTACAAAATTTAAAATGAGATGAAAGGGGGGGGGGGAATACAGTTTTAGGAAGAAAAAATTTCACATCTTAGTCAATAAAGGTTTTAGGGAGAAAAAAATTCATAGATTAGTCAATTCTCAAGATACCAAAATTCAGTTAAACTCATTACAAATCACCACTCTCAAAAATCTACACATAATTTACGGATGTTCCATATATGAATTCCATATATAATTTAATTTGTAATTTTTGATATGTTACTGTTTTTTTTTTTTTCTTTTTTATAAAGAAAGAATAAATTTATTTCTGAAAAAAAAAAAAAAAAAAAAAAAATCACGATTTTGCTGATTTATTGGTAATCACAATCTTCTTATCAAATATATTTATGTATTAATCAAGTTTTTTTTTTTTTTTTTGTTATTAAATCTGGCTAAACCTGAAATAAAACTTCCTTATTTTATGATTTTGTTGTGAATTAGTACTGTACCTTTTTGAGAAAAGCTGCACTGAATAATTTAGGAAAAATATATTTCATGTTTATAATGACTATTTAATTGTACATTATTGATTAACTTGACCTTTGCTTTTAATATTTTAATCACTTAAAAAATATCTAAATTTTTATTATTTTAATTTATTACCTATTTTAATATTTTATTATATTGTAAAGCATTCATTTTAGTTTTGATTGCATTATTAATTACATTCAAATTACTATTTACAAAAAATATAAATAAAGTAATGACCAGAAATCAGCAAAATTCTAAAATCCGCATAACCTCTGATCCCAAGCTGTGCAAATTCGAGGGAGTCTACTGTTATTAAATTTAAAATTTTACATCTGCTTGTAAGCTGAGCTGTCAGGGATTTAAAAAAAAATTAATTATCTGTACTTTAAATTGTTATTGATGTAGATATATTTTTAATAGCATGTTTACTGTGTGTGTTATATTTTTTATTTTGTATTCTTAAGTATCATAATTTTTATTTAATAGTTGCAATTTTATTGTATTTTGTATAAAAATAAAAGTATAATTTTGCAATAAAATGTGACTATTTGTAAAGCTTTTCCCGTCATTTTTTTTTTTTTTTTTTTTACTCATAAATTACTGAGACATTGCAAGAAATTTCAATTTGTCAGGAAATTATGTCTATCTCTTGCAAAAATTCATTATTGGCATTCTTACTCATTCCAATGGGATTCCCCTTCTTTTAGCCACATTAAATATACAGATTTATGCAACATAAAACCTTATTAAACTTTCAAATGTAAATATGCATGACATTTCTGGTAATAAAAGAAATATCAACATTATCTCGTGTTTTCTGTTATTCAAGAAAGTCAATAAAATTGAATTTATTTTTTTAAGTAAGAACCTGTGAAATGCCCATTAAATTTTTTTTATCAGTCATGAAAACACACTTTGAGGTGCCTATCTATGCAATTAGATGAAAATTGAAGGGGGTTCATTGGGGGAAAATAGCAATTGAAGTTGCACCTTTTTTTAATTAAAAAAATGACAAAAAGTCCTTTTCTGACAGCATATATATGGAATTAGCTTCACAAAAATTGGTTTAAATGAAAGATTACTTTATTCTGAACAAAACAAAAAAAATTTGAAAGCTCTAGCTTAAACCTGAGAGAAGTTATGGACTCTTATGTTGTCACATGTGCTATTCAAAATGGCGGCAAATCGGCCATCTTGGGAGCTATTTAAAAGCTCATAACTGACAAACCGTTTGATCAATTTCAATATAATTGATGTTTTTAGAATCAGCATTAGAAATTCTACAAATTCACTGAATTTTATCAAAATTGGTGATGATGGATGTCATTTTTGAAAAAATCTGGGTGATTTGACATGATTATCTTAGACCATTATCCCAGATAGTTATTAAGATAGAAAAAATCCCAATATTGAATAGGGCAGGGGCAAAATTTTATGCAGATGGAATTAACAAACTGCTGTAGGTTATGATAAATGTTTTAATTTTTACCAGGGTTGTGTTGAGAAGTAGCTGCATAATGTGCTTTTGGTACTACTTGGTTATCCCGTTGACTGATTTCGCTGAATTATACAAATTGCCAAACTAATAGCCATGCATATAGACATAATTTTTATTTTAAATAACAAAAAAAAACCAAATAATTAGTAGGGTAACATCCCCAGTAATTAGCACATTAAGAATTTGTCGTTAAACTTACTTAAATTTTCATTACAAAGAAATAAGCTATTTACTTGGAAATATTCTTAAATCAAAGAATGTATATCTGTGCGTCTATTTTGCCCACTAAAAGCAAAAAAAATTGAAAAAGTATTTTTATAAAAATATATTTATAAAATGTTGCTGAAATCACTAGTAATTGGCACCTAGAGCACCAATGTATGACACCTTGTGATCCAGTAATTGGCATATGCTTATATTTTTTTTAAAAATTACATTTTTCATTGGGTTTAATCGCTTTAATTTAATTTACTGTAGATGAAGATGCCATATTTCAGGTTTTTGAGAGTGAGAAATCAGCATATTAATCCGAAATGTGAACACTTTAAAACAATACAATATACTTACATTAATACCCAGTAATTGTCATGCTGTCCCCAGTAATTGTCATATGAAGCTTTAATGGATTCCAATTACTGATAAAATTTATATTTTCAAATAAAAACAAATGATAAACAAAATTAGTCTATAATTTTAAAAGTACTTCCAAAATAAATGGTTTAATCTCAAATTCCTTGCGAATTCCTTGTAATTGGAATAGGTGCCAATTACTCGGAACTAGCAAAATTGAAGCACCATTAACTAGCAACTACCATTAATTCAGAAATCCAAATATTTGTGTCGAAAATACTTTTACACAATTAAAGTAACCCTTTTTAACTAAACAAAACTGTTGCCAATTGAAATTTAAAATATATTATAAATCAGATAATAAGGAATGAAAAGCATGCCTTCCTTAAGCCAAACAACAAGAATTTGCAACAAAATGGCTAATTTGATACAAGCCAGATTTGTTTCTCTTCCCAGGCTCTATTGTCATCGTGTAAAATAAATCAAAGTTATAATCTTTAACGTAAAAGAGCATATAACTGATATATGGTCTTGAATTTTTAAAATACTGGATATAAAACTTTTTTAGGATATGTTTGTAAAATGTGCCAATCACTGGTGCATGCCAATTACTGGGGGTGTTACCCTACAATATTAATAAAAAATAAAAATTAAAAGTCAAAAAAAAAAAAAAAAAAAATACTTAATGATGTTTTAAACACGTGTATCGCATTTAATATCATTGAATTTGACATTTTCGATCATCTATTGGAATTTAATCTTATAGTTTGGCGATAGTGTTTTGGTCGACAGGATAACCAAGTAGTACTGTGCCTTTCAAATGTAAGTAATAAAAAATGTTTCCTTTCACTTTTTTTTTTTTTTTTAAATTCTAAATGGCCTTTACCTTTGTAGATATAGCTTCCCATGTAGAGAGAAGCAAAACAAAGGTGAACTAACCAAATGATCTTGATACATTTATATTATATTTCCTTGCCTTACTCGGCATGCCGCAAAATTCTAGGGAGACCAGATTTTTTAATATTAATCCATGGTCTTTCCTGGCATGCCGGAAAAAGCATGGGTTTTTGAAAACAAAAAGGAATGAGGTTCAATAGTTGCATTTAATAACAGCGGTATCTGTTGGAGTGAAGTGCAATATAGAGTTTGTCCCAAATTTTCTATTTATTTTACCTTTTTACATTTTCAAGATAATACAAACGTATTTTGTGTGTCTCATCCCATTTCACATTAGTCTTTATCCTAACACTTATCTGAATTTACAATGAAGATATAGATTATCTCATTAACTATTATATGAACAGAAATATTCTTACTATATATATATTACGAAAAAATATAATAATTATCTAAAATATAAAGAGAGAAATATGTACTTACCATGTATCAAAAAAGTTATTTTATACAATAATTTAATTAACTTACTAGAAATATCAAACATGAAAATTGTGCTTAATAATAAGATAAATAAAATCTAATAATCATTTAAATATAAATGAATATGTTAGAGAGATATACATTACAGGGGTCTCTATGACCATAGAGAAACGTAAGTATTTGTTTTCTTTTTCTTCTTAAAATAAAAATTTTTGCTCTGAAAAACAAAATAAATCAGAAGCCTATCCTCCAGTAGCAAAACCTAACTTTTATGGCATGCCAGTAAATATGAGGTTTTCTGGCATGTTAATGAACGTCAATTTTTTTAGCATGCTGGGTAATGCGGGGAATACGGTAAAACAGCTAAATTAGCATGTATTAAACTATCATCACAAGATCTAATGAGCTTCCAATATAATTTTTGATATGCAATTATAAAAAAGTTTCTATGTTGTCATCTAGTGAAGGATAGATCACTAATTAATTATATCACTCGCCTCACTGGATGTTATCTAGATAGTTTTATATGCGAGAAAACAGCAAATTTTTTTTTTACAAAGTTTGTTTAAAGTAAACAAACTGTAAATAAGTTATTTGTGGTAATTTAAAAGCTAAACAAGTTCAAAAAAGTTAGGTAACTATTATATTTAAGTAATTGAATGTAAATAAAAGTAAACTTTAAATGATACTGTGATAATTATAATGTAAATGAAGT
Source organism: Maratus speculifer (assembly GCA_964019185.1). NCBI lineage: Eukaryota > Metazoa > Arthropoda > Arachnida > Araneae > Salticidae > Maratus > Maratus speculifer. The sequence continues at coordinate 254,017,422 of OZ025289.1, read as the reverse complement.
AAATAGAAAAACAGAAGTTTAAACTGAAATAAAGCATGCAATATACAAGTTTAAGAGGCAATGAGAACAAGTTTGATGTTCTCATCGGAAGTCATAAATTTAGTGAAATAGTTAAAGAAGTTTATTGCAAATTTCATGAAATGATCATATAATGACACTCTGAATTTTCTTGCACAATCTCAAAAAAAAAAAAAAAAAAAAAAAAAAAAAATTATGAATTTCATCTAGAGGTTGGGGAAAAAAATCACAAATCTTATTAAACAAGTGCAGAAATTAATCATGAAATTCATCAAAAATGATATTGACTGAATATGAACTGGTTTGGTGTTTCTGGCGTTCTTGATATTTATTTTAGTTTTTAACATATGGCTGCCTGTTTTTGAAAATTTCAAATAAATACAGTACAAAATCCAAAATCTGGAACCTTTTGGATGGCAATTCTGAATTTCAGATCATTTTTAGTTTATTTGTCGAAAGAATTATTCTCAACTATTACCGTAATAAACAATAATATCAAAAGCAAATATTTTAACAGAGATTTAAAGGGGGGTTAAAGAAAAAATTGTGCACATTGAACATTTCTTTTCCTTGAGAATTATTTACATCAGAAACGCATTTACAATACTGAAAAAAGATAATACTTACTATTTAAATCAGTTTAATAATGGAAATTCTCAATTTAAATTTTTTGATGATAACCTTCTAAACAAAAGTTCCTTTCCTGTAACAATGATCCTTTGATAATATCATCTAATGAATCAAGCACTTTTTCTTTAAATCTTTAGTTAAAAAGGTAAAATGATTTATCCATGGTTTCTATTCTGCATAGCAAAATATATTATCCACTCAAAGTTGATGACCTGATTGTGTAAATTTTCAACTTCAGATTTCTTGGAGCGAGGTGAATAAACAAAAACAAACCTCAGATAGTTTTCTACTTTTGCTTTACAACATCTGTAAAGTGGGCATTTTTGGCAGGCATTATAACTGATTATATTTTAATAAAAAATTGTTAAAGATCCTATTTTATTATTATTTCATATTTTAGAAAATTTGAAAGATATCAGTCAATATACATAGGAGATATGTTTTATTATTATTATTATTTATAGTAAGAGAATTTTTTTTTTTTTTCTTTTGCACTTAAGTGAAGTAAACTTGTTGACACATTCACAGAATCCTTTTTATATTTAAAAGAATTTGAATAGTTTTCCTTGTGCAAAAAATGAGAAAGATAAATTAATAGAGTTTTGAATTATCATGGTTGTTTAAAAAGCCATCCCAGCAAGGCATGCTGTTGCTTGGGTTCCATAAGGTCATCATCAAACAAATCTTTTGATTGTCAGTGATAATATCTTTTTTGCTGATCTATAGTTGCTACAGTGAGCTATCTTACATTCCCTTCCTCAGGATTTATAATACATTAATATTGCATGCTATTTTTGCATAAGTGAAATTCACCATTGCACTCCATTTATTTTTTACAATGCCTATATTCTGCAGCCATGGATTATTTGATAAACATTGTGTATAGAATGTACCTTTACTTTTTTTTTTCTTTATTAAAGAGAGCACTTTTTCTTATGTAATTTCTTTAATACTTTAATTTTTTGTAATTGTTTTCTCCTTTGTAAATTAATTATTAATTCCTTTTTATAGAAAGTTACCATTTTAAGCTCTACAATTCTTCAACAACGCATGGAGGAAAATGAAAGGAAAAGACAAAATAACACTACTGTTAGTGATCCTGAGCTTGTTCAGTATTTAGAAGATGAACGAATTGCTTTATTTTTACAAAATAAAGAGTTTTTTCAAGAATTAAAAGACAACAAGGAGTTTCTCTCTACTCTAGAGCGAGGTATTATTAAATAAATTTTATAAAAATGCATCTAACAAGATCTAAGCATTATCTGTATATTTAAAAAAAATTTAAGTCTTTTTATCATCATGTACCTTGGTTTTCTGCTTTATTTTTTTTAACTGAAAGCTGTTCATTTTCAGGTGGACCAGCATTAGCTTTTATTATTTTAATTTTTCCATTCTAGTATTTTAGTTGAATTTTAACAGTTTTTAATGAACTTTTTTCAAAATTGTTTAAACCTGGTTGCTTTTATTCTTGCAGATAAAAGTTAAATAATTGGATCATTATATTTTTATTGATACCATTTTGTTGTTGCAATTAATATTAAAAAATAATTTAGATTGTATTTTAGAAAATCAAGAGCCATTAAAGGGCCTCTCCCTCCCCTAATCCATTTCAAAACACAAAACTGCAATTTTTTCCTATAACTGAATCAAAATGTCATTTTCAGAGATTTTTCATTCCATCTGCTATTAGATTGAGTATTCTTCACTTTCATCCAGGAAACTACAAATTTTTAAAAAGATTCAATTTACATTGGCTTTCATTGTTATGTGAAAATTAAACTAGAAGGCTCATAAAAATCTCTTTCAAAAGGTTCTAATCAGGGTTGGCAAAAATCCAGACTTTTTTTTAAGGAAAATCCCAATGCCATGGAAGCTATCTGAATTTTCTTTGTGTGTGGAAGGGGGTGGGAGGTGGTTAACTTTTTTACAAAATGTTGTTATTTTACCAGTGTTTTTGGTCATTGTTTTGGGGTTTTTTAAGTTTCAAAAATTTTTAAGTTTTTTAAATAGGATTTTTAGATAATTTTTAAAAATTAAGCATCAATCCTTTATTGTATTAAAAGAATTAAAAAAGAATTTTTAAATTCATAATTTTTTAAATAATTAATAATTCTAACTATTAATTAGTGACATTTTTTATGAAAAATTTCCAAAAGAAGGTATCATTTGTTTTGTCAATATAGTTCAGTAAATAACTATACTGTATTTTTCAGGAATAACGCCTTGGTGTTAAACTAGATTTTTCTGGTTTGAAAAAAATAAAAAAATAAAAACAAGTTGAATGTAGATACTGCCATTGCAGAATTCAGTTTCGTCTCCGATTAGAAAAAAATAAATAAAAACAAATCGATAGAGGTTTTTTAGAAGGGCGACCCCGTTTAGAATGCAATGAACTAACTTCATTTTTCTTGTGTTTATCAATATAATAGCAAACAAAATGGCGTGAAATACCCAGTTGATTAGCAATTTCTCTCTGAGACTTTGGAATTGCGGAATAATAAAGAGATACAATTTGACGTGCTACTTCTTCATTGTCTAGATTCATCAAAAACGGATTTTTTCTTTAGTTTAAACACGTTTTTATAGACTCTGGGAAAAAAGAAATGCATTTTAACAATAAAATGAGTGGAATCCTATCGAATTCGACGAATGAAATGTTTAAAAGACCCGATCGATTTGGTTTTTAAAGTAATTATATTATTGAATCAATATATAATAAATATATTTCTGAACTTAATGTCAAGTTTTCCAGTTACAATTTTGCATGCAAATATTTGCACATCTTCAGTTGTAATCTGAGTGCCAGCGAAATCCAGAAATTTTATTTTATATGCACTACAAAAAAATAGATTTATAAAAAAAAAAAAAAACTAATTTCATTTTTACCATGATATTATTTTCACTAACTGAAGTCATCTGAAAGTAAAATCTCAATCTCAGTGTCCATAATGAAAAGAAATATTGAAATGTAATATCGTTATGAGTAAAAATGCGATGTTTTAAATAGTGACGTCATTTTCTCTTCAAATGTTTTTTAAAAGTTACTGTTATTAGTAATATGAAAAAGGCGTCCGTAATAATATTGCAAATTTATTTTATCTAGTTGCTGAATGCCATCATTTTTTTCATTTGAAATATTTCTTACTTTGCTTTAGACATTAATTTTTATCATAAATTATTTTCTGTTATTTTATTTACATTATTAATATTTCTCAGTAAATATATTTTTTTACCTCAATTAGTGCATAATTATATGCAATCATTTTATTGTGGTTAAATTTTACGAAAACAATTAACTTTTTTCTTTTCAATGCGAGGACATGTTCACTGATGAAATACAGTTTCTGACTTGTGGAAAGTAATAACGGAAAATAAATTTTTATTATCGAGAGAAAAGCTAAACTAAGTTGCCACCATTTTGAAGAAATATCGTAAAAAAGCATTTAAAATAAAAAATAAAATATAAAAATGGAAATAAATTAAAAAATAGCTAAAATGGGCACAACTACAAATAAATAGCTTTCATTTAAAAAAATAATTATCAAAATCGGTTCAGTAGAAAATTCAGGGCTGATGACACAACATTTTTAGCTTGTCTGAAAGAAATAGCATCGGAGGCTTAAAAAAAAAAAAAAAAAAAAAAAAAAAAAAAAAAAAAAAAAAATGTGGCTTGTAAATAGTACTAAATTTTCAGCCGATCATTAAAAAAAATTTTTTTAATCTGGTTTTTAAAAAAGTATTCCATGATCTTATGTCATACACCTGTGAAAATAAAAAAAAGTCCAATCACAAATTTAATAAAAATAATTGATTAAAAAATTATTCAATATGAATTTCTTCCTTTGCTACTGTAAATAACAAATGTATTAGTAGACATTATCACTTTAAAATTTGTAGTTTTGGTGCCAAAGACATCAACAAATTAGAAAAATATGAAATATCTGATGAACTATTGGGCTGAAAAGAATTTGTGTAGTACCCTTCGATTTAGCACACTAAAATATGTTATCAGTTTTAAAATAACTATAAAGTCAGATTTTTAAAGAAATGTTAGCTCTCTCTCTTTTTTTTTTTTTTTTTTTTTTTTTTTTTTTTTTTAAACCCCCTTAAGGGTAGTATTTTCAAAAATCCTTAGCGTCACTCTATGTCATAAGTAGTATTTTCATCCCAATTTTCACAATTTTAGGTTCAGTAGTTTGCACTAATAGTAAAGTAAATAAAAAATTGTCTAAAATATTTTCTGGGTTATAATCCACTTATATACAAAGATATAAAGACATTAAATCCTTCATTTTGATACTTGAACCAAGCATTTATATACATTTTCACATTTATAATATAATTTGGACATTTAGGTGTTTTAATACATAATATATATATATATATATATATATGTTGGTTAAAAAGTGATTCTATTTTTTGCTTATTTAAGCTTCTTCTGATGTATCATCTCCTGAAGAGGAAGGAGAAGGTGATGGAGCTGAAAGTTTAAATACTAATTTCCCTTATTCCAATAATACCCCTTCTGAAGAGACAGATGCAGCATTTAGAGAAAAAATAAAGAATATGGGCAAAGGTCTGTATTTTCTTATATGTCTTTGTTTCTCACTCTTTGAAAAACAGCGAATTCATTTACAGTATTACCATAATATTCCCAACTATTAAAAAAACAAACTTTTTTTTTTTAATCCAAAATTGTACTGAACAAATTTTAATTTTTATTCAGTATGTTGCTACTTTCATTTAGGGGCAACCTATTCTTCAGTGAAGTTTTTATCTCTAAATACTGTAATTAAACAAGGAAAAAAAATATAGTATGGTATTTTTTATTTGTTTATTTAGCAAGACATTTGTAAAACATAGACTTAACTAAATTAGAAGAACATGGGCTTTTTCTGATAGACTAGCACTTGAATATTATCTGAGACAAGTGATGATTGATTAAACCCTGTTGATGAACATTCAACAATTTTTATTTCAAATTTAGATTTATTTAATTTAACAGTAAATATAAAAAAAAAGTATTTTTTTAATTTATTTTAAAATATGGTGTGAATTTTTCAGGAAATGCAAAAAACTTTTTTAGGTGGCAGTAGGCTCAATGGAAATGTTGCAAACTCAACTGCTACCAATAGTTGGGGAACGTTGAAATTGCGAGTACAGTTTATACTGTGAATGTTATACTTCCATGACAAGAAAAAGTGCGTTGACTATTTCAATAAAATCTCCTTCGGTATCTGTTTTTTCTTCAAAATTTTAATGAAAAAACGATTTATTGACTAAATGCAACTGATTTAAGTTAAAATCTGTCACTATTGTGATATGTACACATAAAATTTATAATAAATGTATTTATTTTCTTTGGCAAAATTTTGGCACGTATAAACATCTGTTGTACAAAAATTGCAAACCTTTTTTTAGATAACAACTCTCTGCATCTCCCCCAATTTCCAGTCAGTTAAGAGATAATTACTTGAAGAATGCAATTTTTAATCTGCAATATATATTTTTTATTTTTGAAACTTTTTAAACACAGAAACAATTTTTATGGATTTGAACTTATCGGAAAATTTTACCTGAAATGCATACCAAATATGACAATAAAATATTAAAGCAAAATAAAATAAATAAAAAGGTTTCTACTTAAGTGCGGAGTTTAAGGATTGAGTAAAGCAAGTTTTTCAGGCCGAAACTGAAACCGAATTTCGGTGATCTTTCTATTTTCGTCCGAAAACAAAAACAAATGTAATTTTTTTTCAAGTAAGGCATACGTAAATATACATAAATATTAATTAATTATATGCATTTATTAAATATGCATAGTTATTAATTAATTATACATATTTTTAAATATACATAATTATTATTAATTAAATGCATTTATTAAGTTAGCATAATTATTAATTAACTAGACAGATTTTTGTTAAATATACACAATTTTTAATTAATTATGTGTGTGACTCAACTTGATTCACTGTCTTAAACTCAACACTTTTTATTTTTATAATACAATGCATAATTAATTCAACCACGACACAGAAATATTTTCTATTATACGAATTTCATTAAATTTATAATTACCACTCATGTCTTGAGTCAATGATGACTGATAAATTGTAAACAATGAAATTCATAGCAATAAATAGTCTCATTTGAGCTGATACAGCTCAAATCGATGAATAAGGTTGAAAATTTTTGAAGAAACAAGATTTTTGAAATAAAAATATTTTCAATCAGGCCGAAATGTCAGCAGCATTTTCGGCAAAACTCAGATTTTCGTCCGAAAATGAAACCGAATTATCAGTCAATTACTAGGGTTGTAAAAAAAGTCGGGGAAAGTTATTGTGCTCAAACATGAATCTTTCTAACTTCAAAACAGAGTCATTTTTCACAAAAATTTTGGCATATGCAGGGCAATGAAGGGGGGGGTGGTCTAAATAATTGAAAAAAGAAAGCCTTCTTAAAAAAAAATTACTGTTTAATACTATTTGTTGATTTACTTTTTTTTTTCCCTTAAAATCCTGAAAGAAATTTATTTCTGAATGTTAAATATTATTTAATTATTAAATTTTTAAGTTACTTTTTATTGTTTTTTACATTGTTTTTCACATTGGTATGTTTTAAAAAAGTTTTGCGTGGATATTTTGATTAAGTAAAATTATTTGTTTAGCGTATGTCATCTTTATAGTCTCCATTTTAAAATATGTTGTGAAGGCTGCGGACCACAGGCATATCAGTTCTTAAGTCTCTACTTTAACCTAGATTTCGTGCTGTCAAAATCCATTCAACGAATTGCTATTTATGGTTATAGGAAAATTAGAAAAAAAAAAAAACTACATAATTACACTAATATAATAAAGTTTTAACGTGGATATGGGATTGAATAACAAATAAAGAAAAATATTAATTATAAAAATAATCTGAAAAGTTTATTTTACATATTTTTATAGTGTGTACATTCTATAATTTGTTTCCTTTTAGATTTGTTTTCCTTTTTACATTCAATATTTTTAAATGTATCTTAAACAGGATTTTAGGAGGGTAGCTTTCCCTATCCAAAATGAAGTTACTGTTCATTTGTCTTATCTTTCTCTCTTTTTATTTTATTTTTTATTTTTTTTTATCCTTTTAATGCCAGTAGAAATTCACATTTGAATATTTATTTTATTTTAATTTTATTATAATTGTTATTATTATTGTACTTTAAATTTTGAAGTTGCTTTTTTTATTGGCATGTTTTAAAAAATTTCCTGTGCGGATGTTTTGATTAAATATAAAATAAATAGCTTATCTTATGTCCTCTTTATAGTCTCCTTTTTGTAAATAAATTTTTTAAAAAAAGTGATCAAGGCTGCAAACCACAATCATACCGTTCTGAAATCCTTTTGTTTTAATAGTATGTTTTCTCATCTCAATTTAAAAAAATAGGAATAGATTTTATATAAAATACAAATGGGAATTTGTGTGTTTCTTCAAAATTGTACAATGAACAATGTTAGATACCTGGTACACATTACATACATATAACTTTAAATCTGACTATTAGAAACACATTTATCAAAGAAAGAATTGCGATTTCTTTACAAAATAATTAAAAAAATATAGGTGATGTTAAATTGTAACAATGTTTACTTTTAACTTTCGAAATATTTTAATTTTGAACATTATTTTCTAAGATGAAAAGTTCTTGGAAAATATGTATGTTATTCTAATTTAAATAATGTGCTTTGATAATAAATTGTCAATAACAAATTATATTTAATCTTTCAAAGAAACGACTAGAAAAAAATCTTTGAAATAAAATTTTTGCAAACACAATTCAAAATTAATATTATGTTGCCAAAATGAGTGCTATAACACCAGATAGTGCAACCATGTTAGGTCACGGTCAAGCCGCCAGGCGAACGGAGTGAAAAGCCTGTATAGGCTTTTACATACTAGCTTCTTCCATTTTCCCCGCCTATAGTTGCTGGATTTTAAGTGCACTATCTTCTGCTTTAGATGATTCATAGAAAAATGAAAAAAAAACATAGAATGGTAACCATAACTCAATGTGATTTAATACTCTGATGTTTTGGCTTAATGAATTACAACAAATTTTTAATGTGCTTCCACGCATTTTTCTCTTTTTAAAAAGTTTGCTGTTTTCATTCTTGAATACATCTTATGAAAATTTATCAATGTTGGATTTGAGAAATTCATGTTGTTTTTTCATAAATACTATTACATCCTTTATAGTTTGGTAATCATGATTTCACTTTTAAATTCATTATAGATATTCTTTAACATACGTTTATGATAATAAGAAATAAACTAAAACATTTCAATAACAACTGCATTAATTTTATTCTTTAAATAATATATATATATGTAATAAATACAATTACTCAAAGGTATTTTTTAAACATTTTAAAACTTACAGTGTATTTTCTATAAAAATGACATTAAAAATTTAAATTTTGATAAAGGTGAATGTTTTTTATATTGAATTTGTCATAATAGTTAAATAAATCATATCGCTCCCTTGCTACAAAAATGTCATCTTCATTTTTCAGGAAATGCAAAAAACTTTTTTAGTTTGCAGTAGGCTCAATGGAAATGTTGCAAACTCAACTGCTACCTAGTTGCTGGATTTTAAGTGCATTATCTTCTGCTTTAGGTGATTTGTAGAGGAATGAAAACCACATAGAATGGCAGCCATAACTCAAATGGTCTAATTCTTGAGTTGTGACAATTTTATAGCAAAGGTGCAATATAAAGTATGAGTCATTTATTCAGAAACCAATTTTTCAGAATTATGTTTTCAATTGATTGACATCTGTATTTTTCCAGAAAAAGTGCCATTTAAACTGTGAGACATAAAATTAACTAAAAAATTGATAAATTCATGGTAGAAAATGATTTTGTCAATGAATCTCACATTATAATTGTTTATAAAATTCAAGAACTATTATTAAAACAAAAATTCAAATTTAAGCATAAGTCAAGAATTTAATGGATTATTCTGCAGTAAATTTTGTTTTTCAGTTTCCCATTCAGTCATTATAAGTAGTATTATATTACCATTCACCTGGATTTGAAATTTCATTTTAATTATTATGCAGAATCAGTACTTCCAATGGGTTTTGAACAAGTTTTCTTTCAAACTCTAATCTTGTATCTTGAATTGATCTCATCCTTAGTTTTTTATCTAATAGCTAATTTTAAATGTGAAACAAAATCAGTCATATGTAATCTGCAAGTCTGATCAAATGGGTGTTGCTTTAATATTCAACCATTTATCCAGAATACATCTGTTCCTAACTATTCTGAATATATGGTTCTATAATGCATTTTTATGTTATGCAATTGATTTTGTTTTCTATTATTATCTTTATTAGTTTCTCGAAAGAAATTTACCCAGTTAGCCAGACTGTTTTCTCGCAGAAAGAGGCGCTCATTCAAACCTATGTATCCTTTTTTAAACTGTATTTAAATCAATTGTCTTGCCATATATATATATATATTTAAGTAATGGAAAGTTTGTGTAAGTTGAATTAAATGCATTATTTAAGTATCTTTTGTTGTAATTATGCCTTAATATATATATAAGATTAGGAGATGGATCTAATCCATCTCGAGACAATCTACTTTTACATGAAGATGAATATTCTGAAGCTTCTGAAGATGATTCAGAAACAGAAATGAATAAAAAAGATACTTGGAATAGTCATGTAATATTTTGGAATATTTTCCTGTATTATTTATTTACTTTGTCATTTAATACTTGTTTTTTATTTTGAATTAATAATCTTAAATAACATTAAATGCAATGTACATATCTAGTATCTATATCAAGGTTATGTATGAGAAGAAGGGGATGGTTTTCAAATGTTCCCACCATTCCATATAGGGTTAGTGAATATTTATTATTGATATATTGGATTTGATTTTGGATCAAATTTTATCTTATAGATTTTTATGAGACTAATGATCATAAAATAACTTTATTTTACCATAAGAAATTTTTAAAGAATATAGACTTTCACTTATTTTTATTTCGTTTATTTACATTAGGAATTCTTAATCTCTTTGTTTCCATTGATACCTTTCATTAATATTCTTAATTTCTTTGTTTCCATTGGTATCTTGCACTAATCCTTCTTAATTGCTTTATTTCCACTAATATCTTACATTAATTATTAAACTTTGTTTGAATTTAAACCTTATGCTTGTAAATAATTTGACCTCTTTTTCTTTGCTTAAGTTTCCTGAAATTAACATTTGAATACAACATGTGTTCTTAAATCAAAAAGGGCAACTTTGTGACACATGCATTAATTTATTTTTGTTCAGAAATGCATGAAAATAGCAGGTGTTGTTATTCAGAAACTGTCTAATTGCACTCATTCTTTTGTTTTTTAAAAAACACAATAGATTTTTCATAACAAGCCTTCAAAGTTGACACTTTTGAGCCTATTTCCCGACGAAAGCAGAAAAAATGGTCGAAAAGGAGGAGAAAAACGAGCGATTGCGTCATCAAAATAGCTTATAACTCGATAAGTAATTTAATTATCATAAAATGGAAAAATAAGTTCAATTCGAAATCGCTTTCATAGTCAGGCATTAAAATTTTATAACTTTTTGTTAAAAAATGAATTTGTAAATGTGTCAAAACGTTTTTCGCTTGTTGAGCGGATCAGTTGAGAACACCCTTAGTAATTTTGCTACAGTTTATTGTGCAAAAAAATTTCTAAAAATGCTACTAATAATACATACAGCTTAAAACAAATGATTTTATAGGCATGTAGGATTTATAATGTTTTATAATACTGTATCTTGTTATTATTACCCTCATTTACAGTATACAATACAAAACAAGAAAATGTGTAGTTTAACTAAGTCAGGATGCTTAGCTTCCTAATCACTAACACTTGCTAACCTCTGTGAATTGCGTTGCAAATCACTTTTGGACTGTTACTTGATCACAGTTCACTTTGCTCACTCTCCATTATTACCATCAATTCTAGCCAGAATTAATATTACCATAAATCCTTTTAATGATGGAAATTTACAAATATTTTTATAAAAAAGCAATGGAAAACTTTATTGCAAATGTAAATAAAAATTTATTTTACATAATGTGAAATATGTATATATATTTCACATTATGAAATGAAAGTTCAAAATTTCAAGGATAGAGTGTATGTCAAAAAGGTAAACAATTAACGATAAACAATTAAAAAACTATAAACAAGATACAGGCAAGAAAAAACAGTCTGTTCTTCTTCAGAGGGAGGACAGACAAGATTTAACCCCACCCCCCTCTTTAAAAATAGAAATGTTTCAGGTTTCTGAACGCCCACCAAAACTATATTCAAAAATAATATATAACAACAAAAAAATACCAAATTTTTAATGAACAAAGCAAATGAAAAACAATTGATGAACAAGAAAACAAATTACTGAAACATAACCAATAATATAAAATATATAAAAAGTAAAATAACATTTACTATGCAAAAAATCTCTGCAATAACTTATAAACCATTTTAAAAATGAATGCAGTATTTGGCAAGCCTCCTCCCTTACCTAAAACAAAACATTAAAATTATGAACAGTCATACCTGTTTCAAACTCCTGCCTGTAAAAACAACAAATTAACTAGAATGCTCCCTCCGAGTCCAAATTGCATATAGTTTCAAAATCCAGGTCTGCAAAACTTCCCTAAAACTCAAACCATCCAGTTAAACTCGTTCTAAAAATATAGACTTTAGAATAAAACTTTCATAAAGAATGTCAGGGAAGCATGCTATCAAATTACAAGCTACGCCAACAATCCGTAATGTTGCCAATTATTTTTTATAACAGTTTTTAAATAATATCTTAAAAAATTAATTGGATAATTATTATTATAAAAAAGATTTGCTATAAACTTATAAACCTGCTTAAAAAAATATTTTTCATTATTACAAATTTTATGAAACCGAATTAGTTGATTAATTATTGTATTTATGTAAATTTTTTTATGTAAATTCGAGTACCAGTGTGGCATACTTCTCGTAAAAAAATTAAAACTGTTTCTTTTATCATATAAATCTATATTTACTGTATTATTCAAAATAGCAAAAGAAATATCTAAAAAATCAACATTGTAATCATCACTGTTTGCCTTATTTAGTTTTAAACAATCCGGATAAACATTATTATATTCATTAGTAAAATCAAAACTGAAAATCAAAATGTCGTCAATATACCTAAAGATTTTTAAAGATTTATTGTAATTTATTGTATAATTAAATTCAAAATAAAATAAAAACAAATTGGCTGCAGTACATGAATAATTAGTTCCCATACTATTCCACAAATCTGTTTATATATGTTATTGTTGAAATTTACATAATTATTGTATAAACAAAAATGATATAAACTTAAAAACAAATCCCTATTTATGTTCAACTCATAGTCTAAATTAAATAAATCAAATATATTAATTAAAACGTTAAATAATTGATCTATAGGTATATTGGTAAAAAGGTTTTCGAAATCGAATACCTACATTAAGTGAGTAGTGAAATTAAGGTTTTGTAATACTTCGAAACCGTTATCTATGGACCAAAAGTAACTTGAATTTTTGAATTTAACTTTGAGAAAACCATATATTCTATTTAAAAGCTTTTGTAAACCTAAATTAAAATTTTTATTAACGCTATTGGTAGTACTGCAAATATATCTGAATTTAATAGGAGACTTATGGAACTTAGGAGTCAAAAATATAAATGGCAAACAGCGATGATTAGAAACATCAAAAGCATACGAAAACAGACTTTTACACTTTTTCTTGTATGAAAAGAATTTTTTGACAATAGGATCTTTTATAATATCAATTTTTTCATAAAATTCAGTATTTTTTAATTCATCATTTATTTTATCTATATAAAATTTCTTACAAATAATAGCAAAATTATTGGCAGCTTTGTCCACAGGAACTATTACGAAATTTTTATGCATATCATTTATAAAAGTTATATCTTCTTTACTTAAAGTCTGATACTCATATGCATTTGAATTTAAAAAGTCATTTAAAAAATCCTTAAAATGCTCCAACAGTTGAAATTTCCACTCAAAAAATGCCTCCAAGGGCATACTAAATTTGTAACTTTGTTTTTTAATGAAATTATTCACATCATTAATAAAAAAATTTTAAGGCTTTATCATAACTAATTTTACTATTAATTCGAAATTTTGTACCAAAGTTCATTAAATATCTTACATTTTTATTTTTAATTATATCTAAATTACCAGTAATTACATGACCATAATGATCATCAATAAAATTTACAAAATTTGATTCATTACAAAAACATTCCAAAGACCAGTTTGCCTGTAATTAAATAGTTTACTACTGATTGGTTTCAAATAATTGAAAGCTATTGAAATTTTACAATTCTTAAGAGGAAAAAGGTCATTAACACTCTTTAAAATCTTATTCATATTTAAGCAATCATATGCTTTTTGCTGGAATTAAAGTAATATTAAAGTAAAGTTGGTAATATTAAAGTAAACAATATCTTTCTGCAAATTGTCTTTACCAATTAGCCTAAAATTAATTAAATCCCAAACTAAATTTTTAAATTGCATGTTCTTAAATTTATACACACACAAACATTTCTTAATTTTTATAATAGTGTTAATTTTCAATTTAAACAAATTATTTTTTATATTTTTGACATTATATGTAATCTTAAAATTATCTTCCAAATCTTTCAGCCACTTAGTAGGAATAATTAAATTAATATTTTTAGAAAATCTTTTTTATAATAATAATTATCCAATTAATTTTTTAAGATATTACAGTAGAACCCCGATAATTCGGATTAATTGGGACCGGACTCAATCCGGATTATCGAAAATCCGGATTATCCGGAGAATTAGGAAAAAATGAAATAAAATAAAACATACTTACAGAAAATCCCCTTTATGTTAAACTTAATGAATATTTACAAACAGTAAAAATGTTTACTTTCCTTAATTCTTCCAAAAAGATTTCAAAAAAAGTTTTTTTTTAAATTCAGAATACGATGATGAAACAAGTTAATGTTATGAAAATAGCCAATCGCTTCTCAAAATTTGAAAAAAAAAAAAAAAAAAAAAAAAAAAAAATGACGAAACTGATCCGGATTATCTGGAGATCCGGATTAACGGGGTCCGAATTTGCGGGGTTCTACTGTACTTAAAAAACATCTTATAAAAAATAATTGGCAACGTTGCGGATTTTTGGCATAGCTTGTAATTTGATAGCATGCTTCCCTGACATTCTTTATGAAAGTTTTATTTTAAAGTCTATATTTTTAGAACGAGTTAAACTGGATGTTTTGAGTTTAAGGGAAGTTTTGCAGACCTGGATTTTGAAACTATATGCAATTTGGACTTGGAGGGAGCTTTCTAGTTAATTTGTTGTTTTTACAGGCAGGAGTATGAAACAGGTATGACTGTTCATAATTTTAATGTTTTGTTTTAGGTAAGGGAGGAGGCTTGCCAAATACTGCATTCATTCTTAAAATGGTTTATAAGTTATTGCAGAGATTTTTTGCATAGTAAATGTTATTTAACTTTTTATATTATTGGTTATGTTTCAGTAATTTGTTTTCTTGTTCATCAATTGTTTTTCGTTTGCTTTGTTCATTAAAAATTTGGTATTTTTTTGTTGTTATATAATATGCAGTTTTGGTGGGCGTTCAGAAACCTGAAACATTTCTATTTTTAAAGGGGGGGGGGGGTTAAGTCTCGTCTGTCCTCCCTTTGAAGAAGAACAGACTGTTTTTTCTTGCCTGTATCTTATTTATAGTTTTTTAATTGTTTATCTTTAATTATTTACCTTTTTGACATACACTCTATCCTTGAAATTTTGAACTTTCATTTCATAATGTGAAATATAACTTGTAGCATTATATATGAGCTGCTTAAACGCCAATGGTGCTGCAATTTTGCATGTTGAATTGATACTATATATATATATATATATTCTGATTAAAAAAAAAAATAGTTATACAGTATAACCTCTAAATAACAGACACCTCAGGAATGCAGAAATTGTCCGCTATTCGGAGGTGTCCACTATTGGGAAAACCTGAAAGATTAAAAAATCACTAATACATGCTTAATGTTTCATTAATTGACTTTTATATGGCCTAAAACCTCTATTATGTGATTAATTAGAAATTAAAAATGTTTTTAAGCAATAAAACTGAAATAAAATTGTGCACACCTTTATCCACTGTTTATTATATTATTATGAAAAAATCTGTTTCAAAAGTTTACTTTTGCTTGAGATTACATGTAATTTGTTTTTAAATGTGACGTTATTTGGACATTATAGAGTTCCGAGTGGAAAGGGGGGGATAGCGCTTTTGGACCACTAACTCCTTCGCAACGGGAGCCTTTTACGAAATTATTAATGTTTTGTCACCAGTTTTAAAATACAGAAATTTGTACCTTATTAAATCGAGAAAATGTTCTGAGAGAAAATGAAAAATAAAGAAAATTTTACTGGCGGGGATAAACAAGAATTCTTAAGCCTTTTTTGCGGTAGGTATACGTGTCACTAGCCCCCAAGGGTTTAAACGAATAAAATCTCAAACTTTTCCGGGGGGGGGGGGGACATTTCAATGCTCTGGGAGATATCTCTCCCGGGCAACTTCCTGAATTCAATGCTGAATATGGAGGGGGGGGGGGGGATTTTTCCCCAGCTCACGATCTGCATTTATCTATAGTCACAAAATTTATGATACAATGTCCTGATAAATTTAGAAGCCTTTTTACTTTTTTTTCCATTTTTTTTCCTCGTTAAAAAATATTTTTTTCATTCTTCATCGCCAAAAAAAGTGTCAGCTATTCGGAATGTCTGTTATTCAGAGGTTAAACATACAAAAATTCAGATTTTGGGAATGGGGATTGGAAAACTGGCCGTTAAATAGAGGTGTCTGCTTTTCGGGAGTGTCTGTTATGGAAGTTTTACTGCATTACAAATGCAACTCATTTCCCATTGTTTGACATGCAATTTTCAACTTGTTTAATTTGTGAAAAAATAAAATTTCCACTTTAGATTGTTGTACAATTCGAACCCAAGCTCAGCTCATCTCATCTCTTACAGCTATGGAATGGAATTTCGCCCAATTTAAAATATATTAAAAATTATGCTAGTGAAATTTTTACTCTGTTCACTCAATAGAAGATGCTGTTATATACTATGTTTTTACCATGAACATTATAGCATTGTATCAGTGTCTATTGGGTTAGAATGCATCAAATATTATGCTTGACATTATTAATTAAAATATATATTTGTTGATCTAGTTATGCATTTGAATACCCAACAAGAAACATGCTTGAGCCTTTATTTATTATTATTATTATTTTGTAATTCAGATTTAATTTAAAAGTAGTGCACTTTGTTTCGTAATTTAATGTGCAATAGTGTTGTTTAAATTAATAATATAAAAGAAAGTTTGTGATGGTCATTAAGGTGTGATGGCCACTCCTTAATTTTATTTATTTATTAGAAAAAAGAAAATCTCTTTCCGTTAATTTATTATCTTGTAATTATTTTAAGCATGAGCTTTGTGTAATTTTACTCAGAAAATGCTTTAAAATTTCTCCTAAAATATTTTTAGAGTTTTTTATTTTAAACTGTAATTGTCATAAGAAGAACAATTGTTTTATTTTATATCATTGTAAGGCATGTATATTAGGGTGGGCCGAAAAAAACTTCTTTTCGATTTTCGATAATGGTAGGTGCGGAAAAGTGGCCACTGGTGGCACTCAGTTCACACAAAAAATTTGAGATTTTTTGGACTTTTCCTTACCCTGCCGCAAATGGCTTGAAAATTTGCAAAAATGCTGATTTTTGAACTTTTTTAGCTAAAAAGTTAAAAATGTTAAATTAAATTTATTTTGGCTGTATTTACTTGAAAAAGCATCTTTAACGTACCAAATGCTTAAATAAGTTCTGATAATGCATAATTTAATTGCTAAGTGTATTTTAAATGAGCCGATTTTCATAGCTTTTTCACGTATAACAGGCAAAAATCATATTGGTTTGATTTGTTCGTTAATTTCTCTCTTATTTATGTTCCTTGGTCTTTAAATTTTTTCTATGCGTCAAAGGTCATATATTTGGGTAGCGGACAGTAGTATAACTCAAAAACAAAGCTGGAAGGAGAGAAGCGGGTGAAACACGACTCTAAGCGTGCGTAATGCCTCATCGTAATGTTGAGGGAGTGAAGGAAGATATAAAAGAGAAGAAAAAATTGCGATAAGGGATTGTTGTTATTTTACCATGTTCAAAATCTGCCACATTTATTCAGTGTGGATGTGAAACCTTTTCCTAGAGAGATTCAGTACTTTTTGGATCGTTTGACATACCATTACAGTGTTTTGTGCGTTTTATTGCGGCAAACTTAGAAATGGCAATTATGAAGGTCCATGGCAATGTAAAAGACACTCGACAGCATGAAAAGTATCCTTTTTGGATACCATGCTTGTTGAAAGACTTGCAAATGCCAACTTATACTGATATCATACACCACTACTACTGTTTGCGAAGCGATATGGCAGAAAATCGAAAAATCCAATATTAGTCAATAGATGATATTATTAAAATGGTAAATAAAAAAGTCACCGAAATCTGAATAAAAGCCAGTGTTTTCCTAACGATCAATTTACAAAAAGATTTTCTGCCATATCGCTTTGCAACCAGTAGTAGTGGCGCATGATATCAGTATAAGTTGGCAATTGCAAGTCTTTCAATAAGCATGGTGCCCCAAAAAGGATACTTTTCATGCTGCTACGTGTGTTTTACATTGCCATGGACCTTCATAGTAGCCATTTCTAAGCTCGTCGTAATAAAACTCACAAAACACTGTAATGGTACATCAAATGATCCAAAAAGTACCGAATCTCTCTAGGATAAGGTTTCACGTCTATACTGAACATATGTCGCAGGTTTTGAGCATCGTAAAATAATAACAATCCCTTATCGCTATTTTCTCTTCTCTTTTATTTCCTCCTTAATATTTCCTCCTTAACTCCCTCAACATTACGATGAGGCATTGCGCACTCTTAGAGTCCTGCTTCACCCCTTCTCACCTTCCAGATTTGTTTTTGAGTTATATTGCTATCCGTTGCCCAAATATATGACCTTTGACGCATAGAAAAAATTTAAAGACTAGGGAACATAAATAAGAGAGAAATTAACGAACGATTCAAACTAATACAATTTTTGCCGGTTATATGTGAAAAAGCTATGAAAATCAGCTTATTTAAAATACACTTAGCAACTAAATAATGCATTATCAGAATTTATTTAAGCCTTTGGTACGTTAAAGCTGCCTTTTCAAGTAAATACAGCCAAAATAAATTTAATTTAACATTTTTAACTTTTTAGCTCAAAAAGCTCAAAAATCAGCATTTTTGCAAATTTTCAAGCCATTTGCGCCAGGGTAAGGAAAAGTCCAAAAAATCTCAAATTTTTTGTGTGAACTGAGTGCCACCAGTGGCCACTTTTCCGCACCCGCCATAATCGAAAATAAAAAAAAAAGTTTTTTTCGGCCCACCCTAATGTATATCCAAGAAAGAACATTTGTAATTTGATTTCAATCTCTTACTAATTATAAAATTATTTTATTGTGAATTAATGTTTTCATAGTGAATTCATCAACTATACTAGCTATTAGCAAAAGTCATGCTTTGTTTGGATTCAAAAAGTATTATTTATAAGTTAAATATTTGAAAGTAACAGAAATTTTTTTATATTTTTGCATCTTTTATTAAGCAAAAATGATATTTTATGTTTTGGTGCATTTTAATTTTGGAACTAGACTTAATTGTTTTCAAAACGTGTACGGCAGACAACATGATTTGTAAAAGTATTAATAGAGATAAAGAACTTGTGTTAACATAGTAAAAGTATTAATAGAGATAAAGAACTTGTGTTAACATAATCTTTAGAAATATACTTCTTGGTATTCTTAAATTCATTTCTCAACAACGTGAAAGTTTGATACATATTTTGACTAATTTTTAGCTGTAAAGGTATAAAATTGACAAGCCTGAATACAGTAAAACCTCCAAATAAGGGACACCTATGCGACCAGAACTTTTGTCCCTTAAATAGAGGTGTCCCTTATTCGGAATTTTTTATATTATTTTTAATTAATCGTTAAGAAGGATATAAAAATATAAAGCATTAAAGGTGAAATGTAAATGTACCCTAAATGTATAAATTACGTTAATCAGACAAAAATAAGAAAAGAGAATTAATTAATTAAAGTTTTCAATTAATTACTAAATCGTTAAATGATTTGTAGAATTATTGATTTGTTTTTTTGCAAATTGTGTGCATGGAAAAAGTATAAAAAATTTGAAAGAATTTTATTTGAAGTAATCAGCCAAGAGGGATTGTTTTGTAAATTTCAATTTTTCAGTACAAACCTTTCAAGTGTTCATTTACCATACTTCTAAATTTTAGTTCTTCATTACCAGCAGTATTTACAAAAAAAAAAAAAAAAAAAAAAAAAAAAAAAAATTGTATTTAATTGTTTTGCGTATTTTAAGGCAACAAATCTCGACTACTCTGCTCAGAAAGTGGAAAATGTTTTGACACAATTAAAATTGGAACGTCTGACTATGAAAGCAATTTGAATTGAACTGAGTTTTCAATTTTTACTTAAGTAAATTATCTATTGAGTTATAAACAATTTTGATCACGTGACAAAGATGTTTTTTACCCTTCCTTGAGTAGTTATTCTTCTTTCGCATGGAATTTCGGTTCTAAACACCCACTTTGACAATATTGTCTGAAAAATCTATCACATTTGCGAAAAAGAAAAAAAGAGAAGCAGAGAAAGAAAAAACTGGTCAATTGCATATTTTCTGAACAACAACACCTGCTAGTTTCAGGCATTTCCGAATAGAAATAATTTAAAACTTAGGTCTTAAAAGTTGCTTTTTTTGGATTTGAGAACAGACTAAAAGCATCTGTATTGTTTTTGTTTCACAATTTTCTTTTATTCACCACTTTCAGAATAATCCTCACAATTTTCAGCAATATTTTCAATGCGGATAAACGCACTGATGTCGAATCAGAATTGTGGGTAAATAAATTGTCGTTAATCATGTCATATTTACTCTGTATCAATATGACTGTCTATCTGTTTGATAAGTTCACAAAAATCTGTATTTTAATTTTCATCACCGACTACTTCATTACATAAAATGCAAAAAAAAAAACAGTCCCTTTAATCTCATTTTCAAGTGTCCCTTATTTAGAGGTAAATACATTACCCATCCTATATCAAGGGACTGGGACCAGAAGTTTTGTCCCTTAAATAGAGTTGTCCCTTATTCGGAGTGTTGCTTATTTGGAGGTTTCTATTGAAGGGATTTGGAATCGAACCGCATTTTTCATTTTTGGTAAAAAAAAGATACTTGTACATACTTGTTGAGATATAAGAGATTCTTGTTACATAGTTGAAGATTTTTCTCCCTTCTCATGCTGCTGCTTCTGGAAATTCAATTCAAAACACTAACTTTGGTAGTATTTTCTTAAATTGCTTGTATCAAAAAATGGATAATGCCATTCAATTACATAGTTATTGAATTAAAAACACCTGCTAATTTCATACACTTCTGAAAAGAAATGAATGAAAAAATGTATCAGAAAGTAGTTCCTTTGGATTTGAGAAAATCTTTATTAAAATAATATTGAAAAAAAATTATAAATCTACTTTTCCTAATAACAGCTTCAAAGTTATGATGTTTTTAACTTTCTTTTTTTTTTTTTTTTTTTTTTTCTTTCCTTTTATTCTAAACCATATTAATTTTTTAATGAATCTTTATTTGAATGTTGAAAATCTAATAATCTAAAAAATCATTAATGTTGCTATTGTGTATTTTTTGTAAAATATACTGTAAAATCATCCCATAAATACGTATGCAGTCTTCTTTAAACAAAATTTAAATTACATGGTAAAATCTGATATATTTTTTGAAATAGTAGAAATTGTGTTGGGCCAGATCAGGCCTGTTTTCACTGATTTCTGTATGAGTCGTGCCGTGCCTAGAAATGTAAAAACATAAATGGTCTGGACTGGGCTCTGACCAAAATGAAAATTCTGGGCTGTGCAGACTTCTAAGGTTTCTTTCCTTATTTAATTTTTTAATTTTTTTAATGAGAAATTTTGATGCAATGATAATATTTAGATACTTAATCATTAATGACTTTATTTATTTTTACTGATTGTATGATTTTTAATTACCTCAAGAAATACACAGGTTTCATTATTGTTTACAAAAATGAATCAATATAATTTAAAATATATTCAACAAAATAATGTATATATTTTTTAATTATTTGATAAGAAAAAAAAATATTGTCAGAATCTACAGATCATATTTTAATTTGATCAAATCCAAAAATATTTCTTTCGATTAAATTTAAAAAACAGTTTTTGAGATATTTAGGCAGAGTAACAAAAATATATTTTATTTATTTCATTAATAATGATTCTGTCTATAATTACTAACTCCATGATTTATTTTTTCTTCTGAAAATATGCATGTTTCATTTTTAATTTTCAAAAATGTGTCCATAATGAAAAAACTTGTAAAAAAATAAAATAAAATTAAAAATAAAATTTAAAAAAATCAAATTAATATATTTTTTAAGTTTATTCCTTAAAAAATAATAATATTGTGCAAACCTACAGATTGTAATTTATTTTTCATTTCAAGTCAAAATACTGAATTGTTTTTGTGTAAAGTGTATGACAAAATGTAATTTGTTTAACCTAGTAGAGGATCTGTTTTGCTCATCCTGATAAATTATTTTTTTCTGTATGTAAAACATTAATTAATAATTTTATTTAAATATTTATTTTATTTTATTAATAATTTTATTTAGACATTGTTTAATAAACTATTTATATGATAAAATTAGTTTTATCTTTTGCTTTCAAGTGTATTATTTAATTTTCTCCATATAAAATTTTCTAATAATAAATATTTTTTCTTAAAATCTAGGTTGGTGGCCCTGGTGGAAGATCTCAAACTATTGAAAGATCAAAAATGGATCTATAAAGACTTATCTACACTCAGAGATATAAATAAAGCATGCTTATAGTTTGATATAGAGCAAAATGAAATCAAACTACATTATTTAATTAAAATCGGGACATAAGTGTGCATTTTTATACTATAATACTAAATGCTTAAAACATACAAACCATGATATTAGTCATGTAACTTAAAATAAATTGAAATTAATTATGCATTATGTTGATCATTAAGCTGATACATAAATAGATTGGGCAGCTGCTGCATAAACCAAATGCTCATAGAATTCTGGTCTTCAACTTCAGGTTAGGTAGAACTTGATTGATATATTAAAACTGAATTGGTCTTCCAAGTCATATCTTAGTGGAAACCACCTGCACACCCAATTTTTGTTGTTAATTGGTAGATATTCCTATTGAGTTTTCCAGTGAAATTTTTGCATCAGATAGTATATCAACATGGAAAGGGATGAAAAAATGTGATAATTTCATTAGAAAACTCCATGGGGATCTAAAAATCAACAACTACAATTGGATCATCAGATAATTTCCACTAAGATATGACTTACCAGACCAATTCTATTTTAATATGCTAATAAAGTTCTTGCCTAATCCTGAAATTTCAGCCATGAAATCAATGAAGTGATTTTTGCAACTGCTACCCGCACTAAAAGTTTTTGTTATGATATAGTAATTTTATAAGAAAAAAAATTTAGTTTAAAGCAGGTTTAATCTTTTATATTACTATATTATTGATTATAAAAAATAAATAGATTAGAATTAGTTATATTAATGAATACTTTTCTATAAATGAAATTGCATTTATTTTACAACTTTATATGCTTTTTTATATATGTGTATAAAATTCCATACTTGAACTAAATGTATTTTGTTTTTAAATATTATTAATGCATCTTTATCCTTATGCTTTCATTAAAGGTGTACTAAATTCCACTTTTAAGTTGATCTGTTTTTAATGTAATTCCGTGTATTTTCTTTAAATCTTTGCTGATATGACTGTTTAAATTAGATTTCATATTAAAATGGTTGATAGTCATTTCAGTTAGTTAAAATTTTATAAAAGTACACATGTATATAATTTGTTTTAAAAAAATAATTAAAAAAAATGAATATAAAGGAGTTGCTTTTTTTCTTTCTATTCTAATAGTCATTATATTTATTTATATGTGAAATTACTGCTGAAAGATAGTGATGGGTGATCAAAATATTTTGTATATAAATTATACGAAACAAATAATAATAAAAGGAACTGGAAACATTTTGAAGGTGCAAGTATCAGAAAAGTTTTCCAATGTTGTATTTTTAAAAAATACTTTTTGCAATGAAATAAAAGCTATTTAAAAAAAGTACACATATTTATTTAATACTAATTGCAAAAGATATATTCTACTTTTTATGCTGTGGACTTAAATCTTATTTGTATGCCTTATAATTTTGTATTAATATTACTTTTTAATTATTAATAATGTATGAAAATCATGGAAGCATCAATTTCTACAATTAAAAATACAATTATGAAATATTTTAACTATATTATTTAAATTTGTGTAGTTTCAAAAGCATTTTCCATTTTAATGTGTTATACTTATGAAGGTGCTTATTCTTATTTTGTTTAATTACATATAGATGTTAAAACATTATATAGAGATATTTATGTGTTAATTTCAAAACTATGAGCTTACTCTCTATTTATCAAAAAATAAATTCAAATTATTTAGAACAATTATGAGCTGAAAATGCTCAAAACAAACAAAATATATTTTGTATCAATCTAGAAATACTTGATGCATTTTTTCTAGAACTAAATATAAAGAACAAGCTTGACCACATATTTTTCTCTGAAGCTTTGATAACTAGGATACTAACAACAAATTCAATGAAAAAAAAGTTATACCTATGACCATACTTAAAATTAAAAGCTTGAAATTATGTGTACCTCTAGTACATGGCTATATGAACAAAGTACAGTAGAAACAACATACTGTAATTAGAATATAAATATATTAAATATTTAATGAAATATGAGTATTTGTATGAAATAATTTTAAATTTTATGTGTGTGAAAATTATAGTTCGTTTTATTTTGAATAATTTAAAATTCAACTACATAGGACAACTAATATCTAAAAGCCAGTTAAATATTGTGAAAATTCCAAAATATTTCAACAATAAACTGAGTTGAAATTCATTTGCTTTCTAAATGTAATTATCCAAAAAATTGTCATTGTCATTTTATATTTTTTATTGTAATATAATCAGAAAAAGCTCTTTACAACAAAATAAATAAAATCAAAGCCTACATTCCAAAGCTAGACATAGATACATTACATTAAATACTAATTTTTTAATAGTCATTTAATGAAAAATTATAATCCATGAAAAATCACTTAAGTATTTTTAGAAAACAATTGAAATTCAGCTACTATAATGCCAATCTTTCTGATTTTCATGATATTCAACTGGGACTTTTCATATAAATTGCCTGCACAATTGACTGTAAATTATCCAAAACAAATAAATAAATATTTTTTTTGCTTTTGCATAGTTAAAAATAATTTCATATAATCCTCATGTTTTGTCAAATTTTAATATATTTATATTCTCATTGTACTTTGTCCTTAATTGTGTTTTCTACTGTACTTTGTCCAGTTTTTTTTAAAGTGATGTTAAATTTGGTTGAAAATGTTATAAACAAAAAATATGCAGAAATTTCTTGAAGTTTTTTCAAAAATCTTTATATTTCCATGCATATGCAACTGTAAATCATTTAAAACATTTAACAAAGTAATCACTTTTTTTTTTGCTGTTGTTGGTTTTCTTATTTCTTTCATGACCAAACCACAGCTACCCCTAAGCAGGTAAAATCACTAAACTTACTCAGGCATATCACGTGACCAGTTAAAGGCTGTTAAATTGAAATCAAAATGGTGGGCACTATTAATACTGTTCTTGAAAGTTAAATTGTTCATGAATGCAAGTCACAGTTATCATATAAAATTGTACATGATTAATCGTGATATTATCAGTTTTATTAAAATATTGATGTTTTCTTTCAAGAAAGTGTTTCATATGCTTCAAGTTTTCTCTTTCCAAAAAGAAATTATGCTTGTCAAGGGATTAACAAAGATAATTTTAATTTCATCTAAAAGCTAGAAAATGCATGAAACATTCTAAAATGATATTCAGCAGATATCCATAAGATTTAAATACATTTTAAGGTTAGTCTTGATTTTACATTTTTAATTTATTGTCTTAATATATATATATATACACACACAGATGCTTGGTTTGAATTTTAGAGAACTAAAAGATTGAAATGGAGAAAGAATAATAATTGAAAATTTGCTCTTTCATGATAAACAAAAATATTCATTTAAATAAGAATTGCAATTTATCAATAAATTTAGATGCATTTGAAAACTTTAAAATGATATATTAAATCCATTTGATAAATTGTGCAAATGCTGCTTTATAAATTTTTTAAATATAGTTTTTGTAATTACTGAAAATATATACATATATAATTCTGTTAATAATGATTAATGCTATGAATTTTCAAAATTGGCCACTTTTGCAAAAATAATAAAATTTTAAGATATTTATACAAAACTTTTACAATAAATTATATCAATTTTTGTCTCTGAACAGAATTAAAAATTCAGAGTGAAAAAAAAAAAAAGATAAAAATAAAGTCAATGATAATTCAGGGGTGATTCTGGATGAAATTTCTTTTTCAGAAATTCACATCGCATTTTCGGAAATCGGGGGGGGGGGTCGTGAGCCCGCCCCCCCTTCCAGCGATTTTCGGACAAAATCGCCGTTTTCCCCGCTAACTTCAGACGAAATCAGCAATATTTTAGCAAAATCGGCGATTTATTGCGATCTTTTGCCGAAATCGGCGGTTTTTCCGCGATCTTTTGACGAATTCAGCGTTTTCCCATGTTTTTTTTAAGTGAAATCATCGTTTTTTCGACGATCTTTAGACAAAATTTACATTTTTACTCGATTTTTTTCTCGAAAACGGTGTTTTATTCCTGCGATCTTTTGAAGAAATCGGCGTTTTTTCAGTGATCTTTTGATGAAATCGGCGTATTTTTTCAAATATTCTTTTGATAAAATATTTTTAAGCGATCTTTAACCGAAAATGGCGATTTTTCCCGCGATCCTTTAACGAAATCGGCGTTATATCCGCAATCTTTAGACGAAATCGGCGTTTTCCCGCGGTCTTCAGAAGAAATCAACGTTTTATCTAAGATATTTGGTGAAATTGCCGTTTTTTCCGCGATCCGCACAGGAAATTTGCGCTTTTTTATCGTTCTTTTGACAAAGTTCGTTTACATAAACATTCACGAAATCGTCGTTTTTTTTACGAAATATTGACGAAATGTATGCTATTTCGGCGATCCTTTCACGAAATTTGCATTTCTACATAACTGTTTTTTCCGCGCGCAAAACCATACAAGTTGGCAATTATGCGGAACTGACAACCCAATTTCAAATTTTCGGAAGAGGATGCCTTAAATTTTCGGAATTTTCGGACGAGAATCACCCCTGTGATA
Organism: Maratus speculifer; assembly: GCA_964019185.1. NCBI lineage: Eukaryota > Metazoa > Arthropoda > Arachnida > Araneae > Salticidae > Maratus > Maratus speculifer. The sequence continues at coordinate 253,990,103 of OZ025289.1, read as the reverse complement.
ATTACATTCATTTATTGAAAAGCTTAAAGTTATGAATGTGTGTCCAGTGTCCACCTTTTGAAAACAGCTTTAATAATATGTTATTTTCATAAGTAAGGAATTCCACATAAAATTTTGATGCTAAACAATTTTAAACTTTCTCTTCTGATAAATATGGTTTGTAATGTATGGAAAATAATTTTGTTAACTTTTGATAAATATTTTTGAATGATTGCATTATAAGTTTGTCTAAAGAAATCTTTAGTACCAAATCGTACATTTGGTTTATGGCATATTGAAAATTTTACATGAGTTATTTTGAATACTAAACATTGCTTGTTAAATCATTTGTATAATTATTAATTAAATGATGATGAATTAATAATAAATATAGTTTATATTTTGAAATAAATTTTACAAGTAATAATCATAAAAACACAAATCCCTGTGTATTTTAAAAGTACTTTTTACAAGTATATAATTTTTTCTTTACAAAATGGTAGTTTTATTTTAGAATTCCTAATGTCATTTTATTGTTCTACTGCATAATTTCTTATGGTCATAAAATGCTTAAAGTGTGTGGTCATGGAATTTTTCTGTAAATGTTTTTGTAAAACACAGAAAGGCAGAAAATGATTTTATTTGAGCATGAAGCATGCTATCAAATCAATGAATTGATTGATTGAGCTTATTGAAAAATCTTTCAGTGAAATATTACAAGAAAACTGAGATTTAACTACTTGTCTAATCTTATCGAGCAAAAAAGAAAACACCGAAGGGAAATTCTCTTGGTATTCAATCATATAATTTTATTAGAGAGGGAAAAGTCTGCTTTTGACAGCAGCCATTGAATCAGCACTCAGGCCTAGTATTTAGAAAGCTTTAATCAAACATTTGCTGAAAAATATTAAATGAAACATGTCCTTTATATTCTCAAAGTTCTGGAAGATTTCATCAAGTACTTCTGTAGATATTTGACTAAACATGTAAAATCAAAAGTGTGCAATCCTTTTAGCCATGTAGTGTATACACATGCATATATATGTATTATTCAAGATGGTTCTAATATCAGACGACAAAATAAGAGGAATGATAATGTATGTCAAGGCAAAGAATTTTTGCTTTGAGAATCGGTCACAATCCACTTATTTAGAGAAAAAGGTCAAGTTACCTTACACACACCATCAGTTTTCATTGGTAAAATTTGCAAAAATAAAGATATTTCAATAAAGTTTCCAACATTTGTCATGCTTTATGTAACATAAAAAATGCTTGTAGTGATGGCTATTTGCTGTCAGGCAACACTAAGCTATAAAACTTCCTGTTTAAGAATGGGGTTGAAAGTATATTTGGTATGATTGATTGAAGAATTATGCACTTCTAGCATTTGTGATGATATCATCACATTTCACATAAATGTAAGTTAAAAATTCTGTTGTAATATTTTCATTAATTTTAAAGTTATGAATGAAAATCTAGAGTCTGTTTGAAGTGAAACACCTTATTTTTTTGATTGAATAAGTGGATTGTGACCCTGATTACACTGTAAAAAATTATCTTAATGTTTTATCTGAAGAGTTCAAGATTGTGCTGTAATTATTTCAGTATTTTTTAAGCATATAGCAGATAACAAATATCATCAAGGGCAATAACTATAACTTGTTGCATATAAAAATATTTAAATCTAACCTTGTATCTTGTAACACAATGAAATTCAAAGAAAAATAACACAAATTCTGTTTTAATCTTATTAGTTTTTAAATGTTAAATATTACTTTTTAAAAATTAAAGCATAGGGCTGCCATTTGTTATATTTTTTAGCTCCAGATGAATATAGCAACTTTTTTAAATGAAAAAAGCTGGAAAAGCAATTATTTTATGAAAAGGGGATTTTTCTTAAAAATTATTCTAGTTTTTCCAATTAAACATTGAAATATCTGGAAGAAATATAAAACACCAAATTTTGTCATTCTGGTATAATTAGTCCAGATGTTTGAAACTTGCACCAGGCAGCATTTTTCTTGGCTAAAACAGTCAAATTCATCGATTTTGCTCTTCACATCATATTATCTGTTTTGTGTCCAGTTGGTAAACATAAGTAAAACATCTTAATTAAAATTTTAAAATCTTATTGATAATTGGCCTATCACCAAATAATGAAATCTTTCATTGTTAAACACAAGAAAATATGCAATTTTATGAGTTTAGAGGCAAAGGATAAGGAAAAATTTTTACCAATCTCCATGTCTCTTCCATTTGAATGTTCAGTTGAGCCCTTCCCAAATCTAAGAATTGCAAAATTTTGCATGTTTTAATAATTTTGTAAAAAGAAAAGTTGTGATTTTAAATTTTTTCAACTTTTTATATTATAAATATTCAGGGTCTGCAAGCAACTGTGAAAATCTAAAAAAGGTAAGGAATTTGCTTAGTGATCAGGAAATTTTTTTTAAAGATGGTTAAAAAAAAAAGTTCTGAGAAAACTATATAGGGGTGAATTTTACATGTCTCAGAAAATTTCTTATTAGAATTGTCAGAATCTCTGTCTTCGTATCCTAGTACAAAGTTTAAAATGTCTCTCTCATTTTTTAATCCCCTCTACTTTCTACCATAGCAAACTTTTTCAATTTTTATTTCAGTAAGGATAAATTATTATCTAAATCTTCCTCCCTCCTTCTGAACTTTCTCACATGTAAATAATTTTTTCAATCAATTTTCGTAGAACACGTGTGGTGCATCACCCTCAATCAAGGTTTAATAACCACAACTCTGTTGTAGTATGCTACAAAAGATGTCATTTTAAGAGTAAGCAGAAACATAAGATATATTAAAACTTCTCTGATATTTCAGTTTAGGGGGGGGGGGGGGGAAGCTTTCATAAAGTTTATCAACAAAATTCTGGAAAGATATCCATTACTTTTGCAATGAACAAGAGTTATATCATGTTGATTCAAAAGTTGTAGCAAATTCAAATGTTATAAAAACTAGAATGGAGTTACTGTAACAGTTTTATTGGACAATATTGTAAGAACACTATTGAATATGTGCACTTTATATAGAAAATGTTGTATTGCTATTGTCAAGAAAACTCGCATTTTCAAGGAAGGATCGGCAACATGGCAGAAAATTTGTCAAAGGGAAATCATTAGCCACCCTAATACTGTGACCACTTAGAATTATATTTTATGTGCAGCTATTTGCTTAAATCAGCCATGATATCCACTATTTTTGGTTTTAAAGGCTATTAAAGTAATAGTACTTTGAATAATTTTTGGAGTGGTAGCCCTGAATGCACATTTAAATTTATCTCGTTGCAACATTTAATGAATGCAACTTTAAATAAAGTTAAAATGAGCTGTTATATTATACACTGCCTTATTTTGAGAATTTATATAGTATAAGGGAAAATTGAAAATGCATCTGATCAGCACAATTAATTGCCCATGTAATTTGGAGAAAGGAAGGTAAAAGTTATCAGATAACAGAAAGAGGGACCAAACAAATTAGCATATGTCTTACTGAGTTTTTGCTACAAAAGAACAATTTAAAAAAAAAAATAAAATGTTCTAAAAATCATGACAAGCACTCTAGATTGTGAAACCTCATTTAAAAAATACTTTATTGGGCACTTTATTTTGAGATTTGATTATCTACTATCACTTAAACATCATAATGGTATATGTTTATTGTGGTTACAATAGACAATTCTCTTTCTTTATGCTTGTATGACTGTATCTGGCTAGGAACCTCATCCAGATAGCTCAAATCTATGGTTTCTTAACATCTTTGCCTTTAAAATACTTTTGTTTTAGCAATCATGTAATTTTTCATATTGCTGCCAAGTATTTTTCAAATATAACAGGTTGATCGTTGAAAAAATTAAAAACTGTCATTTTATTAACCCTTTCGTGGTTATAAGCGCGTATACGCGCCCAGAATACCACTTAATTTGAATTGCGAAATGCCATACTGACACCGGAATTTTTAAATGAAAATTTTAATTTTACAAAGAATGTAAAAAAAAAAAAAAAACATTTATATATTATGAAATAAATTTGTTTTTAAATTCCAGTGTCATTCAATCATTTTAGTATTTTATGAATAGAAGTGCTTTAAACGTCAAAGGGTTAATAAAATTATTTAGTTATTTTTTTTAACAAAATTATGTTTTAAGTTGCTAGTCTAATTAATCTAATAAACAAAATTGAAACATGGTTTAATTTTAACGTATGTATCAGTCATAATTTCTTTGGAAAATATTGAATCATGAATTTCATTAGAATGTAATGGATAACTTAAAACTTATTTGCTTAAATAAATATATAGGAAAAAAAAACCCCTATAAAACATGATTTGAAGAAAAGTTATTATTCAGAGTAAGCTCACTTTTTCATTTGTTTAAGAAAATAGTAAATTCCATGATGTGGAAGTTTTTGTTGTATGAGAATTCTTAGGATATTACATTTTATATTGTCTTGAATTTCTACTTGACATATCATGAACTGAAATACAGTATTTATGAATAATATTAAGCAACTTTTTTTTTCAATCCTTTTTTGTTAGTATTAATCTAGTTTTATTGATCTCTGCATTTCAACATAAGTGGGTATGTTTTAAGACTATATTTTTATTTCCTCCCATCCCCAAGGGTGTCTCTTTTCCATCTTAATGATTAATTATATCATTGGATTGTTTTGACTAAAAACTTATGCTTTATAACTTTGGCAAATCTATCTAAATATCTGTCATGAAAATTTTATGTGTATATATATATATATAGTTATATCTGATGTATAAACTAAATATTGAAAGCTCTCTTTCTTTCTCCCTCCCAAGTGATATTCCTTATATTTATTAAATTGAAGATAGCAATATAAAATTAACATTTCTTTTACAACAACAAATTTAAACTAAATATTGATCAAAATAGTTTTTAAAAACTAAAACTAAATTTTGGTAATCTTATTTTTGACCAAAAATGTCCTCAAATTTATTAAAAAGAAATTAATGCATACATAAATATACATATGTAATTAATTACACATCTAGCCCATGCTGCCTCAGACGAAAACTCTAATTTTCATACAAAATAAAATGTCAGTTACTTAATCTAACTAAAAACATGTTTTGGGTGTACATACCTCTATTTTTGTAAATGATCATCTATTATACTAGAACTTTCTCTGAATATTTGAAACACTTCTGCAGTTTCAAACAAAAAAATTTCTATCACTGTTAAGTCTGCAGCTTTTAATGAGCACATGAAATGCATCTTCAAAGTTAAGTTATTTATGCATTTCTTGCTTTATAATTTGCATTTGCACCTTGAGTCAGTCATGACAGATAATTATAAACAGTGAAGTTCATACCAATAAATAGTGTTTCATTTGAGCCAATACAGGTCAAATCAATGAGTATGGTTTAAAAATTTCAAAGGAACAAATAAGATCTTTGGAACACACATAGTTTGTCCAGCCAGATTTTTGTTGAAAAACAGATATTAGGCTAAAAACAAAACTAAATTTTCGGTCATTTTTAAATTTGCTTTAGCCACTCTTAAGGGCCCTTATTTTGAAAATCAGACAAAGTGAAATAGTTGTATTTTTTGATTTGCATGATTTTTTTATGTGTTGAAGTAGATCATATTTGATGAATAATCTGCAATTTTGAAGCCCTGAAAAAATTTCCTCTTTTCTATAGAAAATGTCAAAGTTCAAGGTGTGAATGCCATTTTTCGTGAAAAGTGAAATGCTGGTATATTTAGAGCACTATATCTCTTGCAAGCAACAACATCCCAAAATTTTTTCGGCATAAACTGTTAGTATAACTATACCTAATTATTAAAATTTGTTTCCATGGGACATTGTTACTTTACATTGTTATGTTGTCACAAATTAAAGTCAAAATGACATTTTTGTCCATTTTCCACACTTAATATCTTATTTAAGCAATAGTACCCCAAACTTTTACTTATAGAATATGAAAGTGTACTACTAGGACAAGTAAAATAATGTAGTACTGTACCGAGATATTGTTGCTGTTAGCAGATATAACCTGTTAAATACTTAAAATTTTCAAAATCTGCAATGTTTAAAGTAATGTTATTTCAAATAAGCGCAACAGTAAAATAAAGCAAAATATGCAGGGCTCGAAAATTCTAAAAATTTTAAGGTTCCCGGTTGGGAACCTACATGAAAAATATTTGTTACCAGATGAAAAGTGAAAGTTCCCAGAATATTTTATGTGAAGTATTTTAATTAAATTTGCCATTTTATCGTGCCTTTTGAACGAAATTTGCCATTTTTTGTGATTTTTTACGAAATCTGCAGTTTTATCGCAATGTTTTAACAAAATCTATCATTTAAAAAAAAAAAAAAAAAAAATTACGAATTTTTTTTTTTTTTTTTTTTTTTTTTTTTTTGCAATTTTTTATGAAATTTGTGTTGTTTTGCGCAATTTTTTGGCGAAATCTGTTGTCTTTTCGTTATTTTTAAACCAAACTTGCCGTTTTTCCGCATTTTTTTTATGAAATTTGTTGTTTTTCACGATTTTTTAAACAGAATTTGCCGTTTTTGTGATTTTTTAACAAAATTTGCTTTTTTCGTGATTTTTCAACGAAATTGACTGTTTTTTCGCATTTTTTTTAATGAAATTTGTAAAAAAATATCGTTTTTTTGTTTGTTTTTTTAAATTACAAAATTTGCCGTTTTTTGCAATTTTTTTAAATTAAATTTGCGTTGTTCCGTGCGATCTTTTGACGAAATCTGTCTTTTTGGTATTTTTGGATGAAATTTGCCTTTCTTGCGCTTTTTTTTATGAAATTTGACGCTTTTCACGACTTTCTTAACGAAATTGATCGTTTTTCACAATTTTTTTAAATAAAATTTTCCTGGTCTATTTTTTTTTATTTTTTTTTTTTTTTATACGAAATCTGCCGTTTTATTGCTATGTTTCAACAAAACCTGTCGTTATTTAAAGAAAAAAAAAACTAACTTTGTTGTTTGTTGCGATTTTTTAATGAAATTTGCGTTGTTTTGCGCAATTTTTTGACAAAATCTGTTGTTTTATAGGTATTTTGGACGAAATTTCCGTTTTTTCATGATTTCTTAATGAAATTTGCAGTTTATTTGTGATTTAATTGAGGAATCTTTTATCGCGATGTTTTAATGAAACCTGTCATTTTTCAAGATTTTTTGCGATCCTTTAATGAAATTTGCGTTTCTTCCAGCGATCCTTTGTTAATATTCCAGCCTTTCTTGTAATATTTTGAAGAAATAACGCATTGTACAGGCCGCTTAAGACATTTTTTTGTATCCCTTCTCCAATTTTTTGCATAATTTATGCATTATAATGCGTTTGCGGCATCGCTAGTAGATACGGCGAAAGGTTATTAAGTTCCCAGCCGGGAACCTGATTGAAAAAATATACGTTCCCAGAAAGGATTTCTAGGTTCCCCGGGAACGCTATTTTTCGAGCCCTGAATGTCACGCAGTAGGGGAATATATGTACAAAAACATGGAAAAGAAAAAGAAGTGGGGCCTCGTGATATTTTTATTTTAAAAAACGACAAAATATAGAAAAAAAGCAATATCCATTATCACATTTTTCCCCTAAGAGAAAATTAAACATTCTCATTCTCTTTCAGAAGGGACAACAAAAAAGGGATATTTCATTTTCTCATAGGGAAAAAACACAGCAAGAGGAGCGAGAAAAGGGATTTTTCATTTTCTGATAGAGAAGAAATATTATGATCGACGTTGTTTATTTGAAAATTTTGTCATTTTTTAAAATAAAAATTTTTAGAGGCCCTACTTTATTTTCTTTTTCATGTTTTTGTACATATATTCACCTACTGCGTGACATATTTTGTTTTATTTTACTGTTGCGCTTATTTGAAATAACATTGCTCTAGAAGGTTGCAGATTTTGAAAATTTTGAGTATTTAACAGGTTATATCTGCTAACAGCAACAATATCTCGGTACAGTACTACATTATTTTGCTTGTCCTAGTAGTACACTTTCATATTCTATAAGAAAAAGTTTGGGGTACTATTGCTTAAGTAAGATATTAAGTGCGGAAAATGGACAAAAACGTCATTTTGACTGTACTTTGTGGCAATAAACAATGTAAATTAATAATGCCCCATGGAAACAAATTTTAATAAGTAAATATGGTTATACTAATAATTTATGCCAAAAGAATTTTGGGATGTTGTTGGTTGCGAGAGATATAGTGCTCTAAATATACCAGCATTTCACTTTTCACAAAAAATGGCATTCACAACCTTGAACTTTGACATTTTCTATAGAAAAGAGGGAATTATTTCAGGGTTTCAAAATTACAGATTACTTATCAAATATGATCTACTTCAACATATAAAAAAATCAAGCAAATCAAAACATCATTTTTTGGTCTGAATTTCAAAATAATGGCTCTAAAGAACATAAATACAAAATTTTGAACGATAAAAATTTTTTAATTTATACAAAACTGTTATTATAATTGATATGAATACACTTATTGTTTTAAAGCTTTCTCCCCCCCCCCCTCCTTCCCCAATAAACTTAAATGTCCCAAAAAGAAAAACTGTTAATGGTATGGAATTCCCCCCCCCCCCCCCAAGCTTAGCATAAATATGCATTTGCTAAAAATGTGATCAAAAAAAGATTTTTTTTTTTTTAAATATTTTTATAATAGAAATATTTAAATATTGCACAATTTTCTAACTTTAAAAACTGTAAATGTTTTTAAATTCTACATTTATATTTTGTTATAAATGTGTTGTTAAAATCCTGGTCAATTATAACTTGAAATTTTGACTGCCACATTTATCAAAATTTTTCTAGTTATCCAGAAAAATGTTTTTCAGTTTATATATTGATTCTACTTAGAAGTAACTTGGGTAAGAATTTTAAAAAATTATATTCTACTCAAAGAAATTGCTTAACGGAAAAACATTCCTATTAAAATATAGTTTAACTTTCAATTTATTTGTCTATTTACTTTTTAGAAAATTATTCTTACTTATAATGTTAACTTTTCATTTAATCTTTAAAATTTGCATATATATACATATAAAACAAAATATTAATTCCCAAAACTAACTTAACTGTTTCTTAAATTTGTCTTGTCTATTAATGTAAACTTTATTCTGTTGGAACAAATTTTAATTGCTAGGTATTACACAATATCTCATAATTTTTTTTCCTTGTCTGTTACATATGATTGATGATTATCTTTCTTTATTCATGTTAAAAGTACGGTGAAAGAAATTTTTCTTTGTACATTTATATGACATAGTAAGAGATGCTAGCAATAAAAACTCACTATAATTATTTGTCACTTTTTTTTAAATCTGAAATGTAACACAAATTTTTTGCAGCTCTTTAAAAGCTATAAATTTTTTCTGTAGCTTTCACTTCAAACAACTAAATAAATTATGAGGAATATTTTTGATGTAAAAAGCTACTCGTTCAGTCTCATTAATAAATCAATCCATTTGTAAGAAATGGAATCATTATTGAATCATAGAGAATGTCAGCTCTCAACGGTGGCCAAGACTAATTCCTTAACCATTAGTCATAGACATATAGTTTGTTACAAAAATGTTTTACATGAGGTGAAGAAATATTTTAAAAGCGATTTGGGTCAATAAAAGTATTTCTTAAAATATGACATTTTAATTTTTATACGATCTCCTGGTTTTATAAGTTATATTAGTAAAAATTTCCTATTACACAGACAAATAAGAGAAAAAAAATCTTATTCATATAACACTAAAATTAACTAAATTATGAAATTTTAAAAATGCATGATACCTCTTTTCTGAATGTAAGCACAGATGATTTTTGGCCTGCTTTGAGGGGTCATATGCCACATGCTTAAAGTATTCAAAGAAATTATTTCATGCATATACGTGCTTTGAAAAAAATTATAAAAGTTTTACGATTGAGTTAACTTATAAGTTACAGATTAGCTAAAATAATTGCATTTTAACATGCATTTTATTTTGTAAGGATTTGGGATTGTTTCTTTTCACGATTTCTTTTAGCAAAATTTACGTTATTTTTATAGATTTCTATTTATCTTCAATGATTGTATGTATGTTTTTGCAGTTATAAATTTATATTTGAACTTTAACTCACTTTCAATCAAGATTAAATTTCACATGCTGACATAAATCTGATGACAATCTAATATTATGATTTTCGGTGGTTACTACACATTTATTCTTATTTTATAGGATAACAAAACTTTTGGGCAGATTACTGCCAAGAAATTTAAGAAAAGATTTAGATTAGATAACATAAGATTGCTATGTTTTTTAACTATTATGTATTTTTTATCACTGAATCCGAAAATTAATTTTTAATCATTGTCACGATTTTTCACAAATGATAAATTGTCAAAGTTAAAAATAAATTATCAAAAGTTAAAAAACACAGCCATCTCCTTTATTTTATAATAACTGATTTTTGTTATTTTTTATGTACTTTTTAGTACTAAATTTAAAAATGGCCTTAATTTTTAACCATCATGTTAGAATTTTTTTTAAATGAAATATGAAAGTTAAAAATGCAATAAAAAAGATGTGAAACTTTTTTTTACTTAAAAATTTCATTTTTTGGCTTATACTGGGGATTTTTACTGCTAAGCAGCTGCAGAGTCTGATGAGGTGGGCGAGTAAAAAATGCATAAAAATCACTTATCAAAAGTTAAAAACATAATTTGATATTTTATAACATCAAATTTTCTTTACTTTAAAATTTACAATTAGCAAGAAATCTGTATGTGATGGTAAAATATGAAGGTCAATTTCAGATTCAGTGGTACAGTATATATAAGAATCTATTATCAAAAGCTAGAAAACATCTTTTGCAAGTTGGTGTAATCTAATAACATTTTAAAATATGTATCATTTGGTGAAGAATTGAGGTTGTTAATTTTTGTTATTTTATTTAACAAAAATTCTTTCTATTTTTTTTCTTCCACTTTATATGTTTATTTCAAATTTATATTGCAATTTTACTTTCAACCATTTTTTTAATACAATGTAAAGTCTCAAGCTCACAATCCTCAGAACTTAATCAAATCTGAACTTAGGATTTTTCTGAATTTTGCGTCAAAAATATTGCTTTTCTAATAAGAAAAACAAAAATTTCACTATTCAAAAGTGCAAGATGATGTCCTTGAATTAAAAATTGCATATAAAAGCTATTGATACTATACTAAATTCAACAACTTTTTTCATTAAAAAGTAAAAAGTTATTAAAGGGAACATGCAATTTAAATAATAAACATTTAAATAATATACTGTACATTTCAATTAATGTACAGTATTTTATAAACTTAGGCTTCTTAGTAAGAAATTGTTTTAGAACTACTAATATCTTTTGCATTGTTTGGTGTATTTCTCTTTATTATTAGATGTTCCCATTTCAACCAATGCCTTGATAATCATAGTAAAATAGAAAGAAAGAGAACACAAATGTGTTGGTGTCTTTGCTGATAATCACATTAAAATAAAATAACTTAAAGCTCCTGTCCTGTCAAACGAAGACACTCATGAACTAATTTTTAAATTATGGAGAGTTTCTTTGTATGTAAATATCAAGTTTTTATTTCAACATTGTTTTCCCCCATTGAAAAACTGGGGTTGTCTTCTTTTTTGAGTTTATTGCAGATACTTTTTATAAAGTTACTTTCACTTTCGCACTGTTCCGAAAATGAAAGTGTCAATCAACATAAAAAAATGGAACCAAAATCACAAGGAGAAAAAAAAGGGGGGGTGGCAATTGAATGATTGACTTCAATTGTCCAATTAAATATATATATATATATTTTTAAATATAGAAATGCAAATGAAATATTTGCAAAAAGCCTCCTCATATGTTTAACAATTACCTCACGAGTGTCTTCGCCTGACAAGACAGGAGCCTTAAGGGGAATTATCCGGCGTGGAAGGAAAAGGCTGAATCCCATGTTATCCTATGGGAAAATTAATTATTCTTGGAAACTTCAACAATATTTTTTTTTTTCAAGCATGCATATAGGAAATTTTTTATTCCTGTCTAAGTTCCAAATTTTTATATAATTTTCCAGTTTTAAGTTACAAGTAAAGAATAAAAGAATACTTTTTTTTTATACTTATCAGTATTTTTGAATATTTAGCATGAATTTTAAAGTATTCATAATTACACAGAGAGATAAAGGATCTTCATATCTAAGTACCAAAGAAAAAAATATTGAAATTTTCAAATTTGAATGAACAAGGATAAGTATTTTCTCTTTAGGATAGCACAGGATTCTACTATTTTTTTTTTCCCCACCAGATAAGTCCCCTTAAGCAGGAGAACAAAAAGAATTAACTGAATGCTGAATGGCATTTCTGCAATGCTTTAAGCTTTATCTATATTCTAGCTTGTGGGGGAAAGAAACAGAAAGGCTACATTTGATGTAACGTTTCAATGTTTTTCTTTCTGTTTCAACAATTTTGTTTCTTACCAACCCTCCTTTAATATTGCCACCGGAAAGTCTGAACTAAAGACAATTCCAAACTTTGCGTGTCCGAATTAAAGACTTTGTACTGTATTTCTGCTAAATTTATGAATGACTCCTAATTTACAACAAAAAATATGTTCCAATTTTAAACAGCTATTACTTGGTCGATTTTAATCATAGAATAATTTGTCTTTTTTATCTTACTTGTCAGTCGAACAGGAAAATTTTACTAAATGTAACTTATAAGACCAGAAGACCATATAAAAATTTAAATTTCATAATTTTTTTAAGAAATGTTTTTATTTTACCAAAATACTTTTAAAATATTTTTGCATTTGGAACTATATATCTACAACAAACAGTTAAGGAATTAGCCAATGGCCACTGTAGAGAGTGGAATTACTGTGTAAACTGCCACAACTACATGAATTATGGCGTGTTTAGATTATTGATATTTTATTTTGGATGGTAATGACACCCTGATTATTATAATTTGTAAATATAATATCCTAAGAGCTTTTTATATTTTTTCTTTACAAATAAATTTTCTTTTAATATAAATAAATCAAAAATATTCTCATTTCTTATGTTGAAATTCATTGTGATATTTATTTGTCTGTTGATTTTTAAAGCTTTATGTAATGTTGAATCATATTTTCTAGTCTCAGCTATTTGCTCATTGTTATTTTATTTACATATGTTATGTCTATTTACATGTATACAATTTTAAATTAGCCAGACTTGTGTTAGTAAAATATTCATTTTAATTTAGTATTTTTAAATAAAAATTTAGATTTGTCAGAACATTGCTGTTTTGTCTTTGCTACATTCTTATCCTTCAGCCTCTTTTTCTGCTTTCTTTAAAAGATGATTGTAAAAATATAACACTTAAACTGCTTCAAAAGGTGTTTACTCTAAATAGTTGATAGGATGTAAATTGTCGAAAATTTACACCATTGCTCATGCTCACCAACTACAAATATTTTTAAATGCTGATGTGAAATCCAAGTGAATGATACAAATTTCATAAAACTTTACATTTTTTCAAGAGAATTTCCTCTCACATTATTAACTTTTACTTGTTTACTTACCATGTATGCATACCATTCAATAAATCAGCATGTAATTTTGGCTACAAATGTGCAGTTTTTTTTTTTTTTTTTTTTGGGGGGGGGGGGGGGGGCAAGAGATTATCTAGCTTTTTTTAGTCATGAAGTAAGTTTTTATTGATTGGCCATGGATGTATATCAAACATATGTTCAATCTTTTACCATCTACAACATGGATCTCAACATTGATATGAAACTTATTTTATTAAAATCTAAAGCTTTAATCTTCATTTAAATTTTTAATAAACATCTTTTTTGTTATGGTAAGTAAATGGTTCAGTTTCTTTAAACATGTTAAATCTGTTAATATTTTAATTTATTGAGATAAAACAGTATGTTAAACTTATTTTTCTAAAGGAAACATGTAAAGTATTGAAAATAACAATATGAGATTTTAAGGTTAAAAAATTACATGCTTTAGGTAGATTTCGTATGAAATACTACCTATCGCAGTCGCTCCTATGTTGGAATTTCTGAAAAGTTTTTGCAAATCTACGCGGATCGTGACCTCTAGACCACAAAACTATCATTAATAAAAAAGTTTATACATATATATCTCGCTTTCTTCTGGACACGATAACTTCTATAGTTCTGCTGTAATCTCTTCCAAACTGATACATAAAATCAAGGGTTATATAATCTGGGCTAAGTTTGTTGATGGGCAAAATTGGCCCAAGGAGGTGGAAATAGGAAGGTTTTTTGTGAAAACCGAAAAAAAAGCACTAACTTCTTAATAAAATAGATATTGAATCAGTTTAAAATTTATATTACTTCTTAAAAATGGGCGAAAAAAACAGGGTTTTTGAGAGAAAAAAATTATAACTTCATCAATTCTCAAGATATCAAATCCAAGTAAATTTTGTATAAATGTTCTCAACATTATCTAAAATGTTTGTATTTACAAGTTTTTGATAGGACTATTTCTTACCTATAAAAAAAATGAAAACAAAAAGGGGAGTGAAAAAAGACAAAAATCCATAACTTCGTCAATTCTTAAACTATCTAAACTAATTAAATTTATTTTACATCTTCTCAATAATATATTGACAAGTTTTTCATAAAACCAATTCTTATAGCAAAAATAAATCAAACAAAAATAGGAGTTGGAGAAAAAAACCTCAAATCCAAACTGCTTACATTCTGACTCATTTTTAAATTCTTTTTTGATGTTAAGCACATTCAAAAGATCCTCTTATTTAGGAAGTACATAATGTGATGCATTGATCAGTTTTTTGATAAAGACAGAATATATTTTTTAAAAGTCTGCCAAAAAGGGTATTTTTTGAACAGAATTTCCCTGAAATGATCGCAATTGAAAATTTGAGGAAGTATTCAAATTACAAATTGCGTTTTTTTTTTACTAATTTTTGCTATCATAACACATTCAATTTACAGGTCCTCTTATTTAGGAACTATATTATGTGGAGCATTGGTCAGTTTTTTGATAAAGGCGGCTGAAATGGATATTTTGAACTGAATTTTCTTAAACGATCGCCATTGAAAAATTGAGGTATACAAATAAGAAGTTACGTTTTTTCTGACTCATTTTTAAATTAAGTTTTGCTCTCAAACGCATCCAATTGACAGGTTCTCTTATTTAGGAGCTGTATAATGTGTCGTGTTAATCAGTTTTTTGATAAAGGTTGAATATATTTTCAAAAAATGCTGCCAAAATGGGCATTTCATGCAAAATTTCCCGAAGTGATCATGAATTATTCAATTTTGCTATGCATACATAGGAATTTAATCATTTTTAGATCATTTGACGCATTAGAAGAGTCCGGTGTGTAGATTGAATTTGTTTAATTTGACTCATTGAGGATTTATTTCCATTTTAAATTCAAATTTTTAGCATTGAGATATTTTTTATATATTTTAGAAAAGGAAATTATTTTAAGTTGTTACCAACATTAAAAACAGCACAAAGAATAAAAATCCCTTCAAACTGAAAATTCATTGAAATGTGACTATTATAAATAATTATTTAATTAGAAAAAACTTTCATTAAAATAAACTGAATATTGCATATCAAAAGCAGGAAAATATTGAAAACTAGCGGCCTTCGCCCGCTACGCTGGTCGGTTTATCTAAAGAAATCTTGAAGAAGTAGTTAGATAAGGTTCAGACATACATTAAAAAAAAAAAAAAGCAAGTCGATCATTCAAAAAACGTTGGGAAATATCAAATACTTACTGTAATTTTTTAAGAAAAACAAAGTTTCGAAAAAAAAAATTAAATCGAAAAAAAAATTACACTGACATATTAATGCAAGGAAATTTTCCCAGAGAGAAAATTCGCCTTGAATACAATATTTCAAATTCTTTTAATTGCTTATAGGCGTTAATGCCAACATAGTGAAAAAAAATTCCATGCTGGGAATCGAACCCGGGCCATCAGTATGGCGCACTGACGTTCTACCGACTAAACCACATGGAACGACAGCCAGCTTGAAACTTTCTCATACTTAAGTAGACTGGCGAAAACATAGCGATAGCGCGTTTTAAAATCGCACAGTGACATCTATTGGATTTTATATGTACTAAAAAACGTTATGTACTAAAAAACGTGAGCAGCGCACCTAATAGTTTCTTTTGTTTCTTTTTGTTACTTTTTTGTCTGTTGTCCGATTTTGATGAAACAAAGCCTATACACTGCCCGGGAGTGTGCATTCTTCATTAGTGAAAACCGCATAAAAATCCATTCAGTAGTTACGAAGATAACCTCGAACAAACAGACAGACAGACAAAAAATTCAAAAAAAAATTTTTTGTGTTTCATTGGTTTTCTTTTATCGCCCTGACTCCATTTTTGTCAATTATCTTCAATGTACAGACACACCGGGTCCTACTGTTTTATTATATGTATAGATTAAGGCACAAAAATTCTCTTTACACATAAATTAAAAAATAAAATAACTTCATTAACATACGTTAAAAGTTATTGTGAAAATTTATGCCAGATTTAAAAAACAAAATAAGACAGTGCAAATAACATTTCCTTTACAACGATAAAAATATTTGTGTGTAAATGCTATAAAAAGAAGAAAAATGTTTGGTAAAAATCACATCAGCAGTCATTTATGTCAACACTACATTTAAGACCATTACCTCATAGCATTGTTTGAAAATACCAGGAAGCTAAGACTGTTGACTAAGTTTAATTTTATATTAACATATTTTGGAATGTATTAATAATCTTATTTAATCAAACACAAAAACAGCCATAACACAGCTCATTTGGCCTTAAACATCCTCCATAATGCAGAAAAGAATGAATACCTGTTAAGATTGCCTTTTTTTTCTTTTTATTTATTTAAGGGGGTTCAGGGGTTGATAGATACAGAAAAACATGAAAACAGAGCTCTTGCTTCGAGTCCATATAAAAACAGAAATATTCTATGTAATTAATTTAAACTTTGATATTTTAAAGGTATGTTTGTAGTCTTATAAAATGAAGTACTTCAATGAAATATAATAAGAAATATAGCAAAATTTATGTAACAATTTTCGAAGGAAAAAAAAAAATTGTGTTATATCACCAACACCAAGATATCTTAACGTTGATTTGACATAAGATTTAATTTTTGCTTTAAAATGATCCGGAAACTTTACTCTATAGAATGAATTAAGGATATAACTATCACTCAAAAACAACATTATTAAAAAAAGTAAAGTTTGAAAATTAAAAAAACTAAAAAATACAACTTTTTTTTCATTAAAAATACTCAAAATATTAAACTATCTAAACTATATTAATTCATTCTGTAGATAATTATGTTATTATATGTATACAAAAAAAAATTTAAGCCATTCCATCAAATAGTTGTTTTTAAATCTTGGTGTTAGTCATCAAAAATCAAGTTTTGAGAAAAAGCGACTTAAAGTCGAAATTATATAGGTGCAGCTTTGAAAGCGTTGATACATAAATGCTTATAACTCTTAAAAATGCAAATATTTTTATGCAATTTTTTATGGGTTGAGTTCAGAATTAACTTAATAATAAAACTAGATCATTAAAAAAAAAAAAAAATTTTTTTGAAAAGTTTTTAACCCTTGAGCCCCCTTAAGGCAATCAAAAACATTTTTATAGCCCGGATGGGGGTTTACAAGCATAGCTCGTAAGGAACAGAGCCTCCTGGTATTAAAAAAGTAAGATTATTTAAAGCAATCTATCATAACACACATAATGATTTTGAATATGGAGCTACATAACTAACACTATCTTTAAGATTTTGATCAAGCTGTAAAAGAAATTTTTCTTGAATGGAGAGATTATCTTTAAAAATTAAACTCAAAGTATGAAGTTGAAAAAGAAGGTATTAGAAAATCGTGCTTTACAATATTTTAATGATTTTTTTTTTCTTTTTTTCAACTACCTGTTGAATCTAATAAAAAATTTTGACTTTGAATATTCACTTGAAAACCAAAACCCCAAGAAGTATTTGAAGTTTTTTTAATAACTGTGGAAAAGGATATTATATTCAAACTACATCAAATTTTTTTTATTAGTAAATCAAAACTAGTCGTTGGGGGCCACCGTATTACTTACCCATCATGGCTATGCATAAAATAATATGAAAATAAAACATGTGTAAACTATTTATAAAATGCTTTGCAATTCCAAAATAAAATATAAATGTATATTTATATATTGTTAATGTGCATAGCTATGCTCTATTAATGAATTGCTGATGAGCCAATTTCGACAAATTACATAGAACGCCAAAATACTCAACTAGTACAGAATTGAGTAAAAGAAACATCCTTATAACTCCAAAATTAATAATCCTACTAACAACTTACCGCATCGATTAAGGGTTTCATTTTCAGTTAAAATTTATCTTTGAATTAAAATTTGAAGGAAATACAGGGCCATGAAAAATCTATGAATGTGGAAAACAGGATTAATAATATCTCGGCAACTTATCCGATTGACTTTGCTCTTTATGCAAAATTTGTGTTATTTTATTGCCTTTTACGTCCACTCCTTCAAATAAAAAATTTCTAAAATTTTTACATACTTTTCATCAGAACAAATTTTTTGAGAGTCCGAAAAAAAAAAGGTTCCGGATAATTGAGGTGACTGATATTAAATAGGCTTCATCCTATTCTTACATCTAAGTACATATAAAATTTCAAGTCTATCTCAATTTGTTCGGGAGATAGAGCGTTTACAGACACACAGCAATTTTTTTTTCTAAAAATATGTTTTTCGGAATCTCCAGTATCTGAAACGTGTAAATCCATCAAAAAAAATTTTCGATTTTCAAAATGATTGCAAGATTTACCCTATACTACGTATGATGGGTAAGTAAAATCGTTTATTAAAATTTTCAGAGTATCAATGTTTCAGTGTGTAGAGCTGTTTATTCTTTGAATATAAGACTTTATACACACTTTTTTTTTTTAACTATTTCTTACATAAATTGATTAATTTATTTAAATTAATTTCAAATGAAGTTATAATACTTACATAATCAACAATGTGTATTTTTATGAATATACATGTATATGTACCAAGGAAAAATGTTTAAAAAACCCAGATTTAAACCAAATGAACCATTTTTTGGGCTTTTTGGCCTTGTGTAAAATATACTGTATCATCAACCCATAAATATGTATGCAGTATTCTTTAAAAGAATTTTAATTATGTTAAAAAAACTGAATTTTTTCGAAATAAAAAATTGTGTCGAGCCTGTTTTCAGCAATTTCTGTATGGGCCTAGCACTAAAAATATCAAAAGTTCGACCCGTTTATTTTTGAACCAGGCCAGACCAGCCCAAAATAACTGCCGTTCGGGCCAGGTCCAGGCTTGGAAGTTACAGTTTGTGTAGACCTTTAATCTATGTTAAAGGGCCACTCTTAAAGCCATCTCTACATAATTTTAAGCCTGGCAATCACAGGACTAATTGTTATTGTAATAATTCAATAACTATACTTATTCCAATATATGTGATTTATCAGTTATGTATCTGATAATTTTTATGTAACTCCAATATCTAATACTTTGAATAAATAAACACCAAAGAAGTGCAGATAATTTTATTCACATTTTAAATAAATTTCCGAAATATAAATTTTAAAAATACATAAATTACAAAACTATGAAGCTAAAGATGTCAGTCATTTTTACAACTAGAACTCATTCCAAGATACCCTAAAGATGGGGAGAAAAAAAAAATTATTGCAACAATGAGAAAAATGTAAAAATACATTTTCATTTAGTAAGCACTTTATTTGATTACAAAATTAATCACATTTTGAAAAGAATTTAACATTTTGTTTCATGTAACCTGAATTCAGTCCACAATGTAAGATTCTTAAAGTTAAAATACAGGGTGCTCAAGTTTCACACGTCAGAGGGCTCTAGAATGTGTTCTATTGGTCCAGATGAGTTCAAATTTAAACTACAGATAATTCAAGTGATGTGCTTGACATTTTTTGGGGGGAAAATATTAAATTACAAAAATTAAAATTGCAAATTGTGTAGATGCACATCAGCCAAACAGTTTGAAATATACTGTTAATTCATTGTGTATGAAAACTTACACAACAAACAAGATTTTAATGTAGTTCACAGTATTTTATATCAATTGAGATAACCCAGCAACAGATGTAAAGAACTCTGAAGAATTTTATATTGCTTCATTTTAAATCAAGGTAACCCAGCAATAGATTCCAAGAGCAAAGTGATGTATTTTGTTATTAGAATGACAAAAATTGTTTCTAAAGAATTAAAATATAAAAAATATAAGTACTTATGTATTAACGCGCCACAGCTACAAATTTGGCAGTTTTTAAGTATTGCCAATCTACACCTAAAATTTTTGCGACAAATCATAACTCTTTATTTAAAATTAAAACACTTTATTTAAAAACAAAGTAGTCAATCTGATTTCTTAGGGAAATGGGCCGATATTGAGTTTAACAGATTCAACGTAAAATTACATCTTGTTCGGTTTTTGGCAAATCACTATATGCATTTTCGTTGTACTAAAAAATGGCATCAAAAATCAGCAAACAACAAGGCATCCAAAAGATAACTGCATGCGAACAACAAGATTGGTCTTCATTGGTGCATTAGAACTTCTGCTGCGGTGGCATTAATACGTAAGTACCAAAATATATATGCAAGGGATAGAATGAAAAAACTCTTAGGTTTTAGAATTTAAAAACCAATTTCTGGCATTCACCTTGTGCAAAAATTCAACACAAAGTTTTGTTGCAACTTGTTAACACTAAATCACTAAGGACTTTTTTTTTTCAGTTATTCAGAAAATACAATTTTTAATTTTGGGAGCAATTCATGAATTTCTTGAGACTATGAAAATTGCAGTTTGATTTCATGATCAGTTGATGCAAATCAATACTTTATTTCACAATAATTTGACAAATAGCATGGCTTTATTTCATGGTTATTTGATAAAAAAATTTTTCCCTTAATTTGACAAAAATCTTAGTTTCTTAAAAATTAAAATCTGCCATTTGGTACAAAAGTGGCATTCCTCTGTAATGGATAAATTAATAGACTGCTAAATTCATATTGCCTTGCCTCACAATCAACAAAGATAAGGAACAAGAATTGTCCTTTCAAGAGATCTGAACTTGTTATATGCATAAATTTAATTGGATGATCAGTAAATTAATTCAATTTAATGGAAGTTTGTTTCCAAGAAAGAAAATATTCTCTCATTCCACCAGAAATTCTACAGGGCATCACAGAAAATGGGGCGCCTGAATCAACTTCAAAAGTAAATGGCTTACCTTAAATTATCACTTCTATTCTAGCTAGAGATAAGGCTTGTCTCCAGTAATATTGAACAATGTATAAGCTTCATTTTTAAAAATTAATCTACATTTAATTTATGTACTATGAGTACCAGGATTGTTTTTCTTCAAACCTCACACTTTTGCAATGTGTCCCTTTTTCTTGTAATAATGGCATGTTGCATTTTTAAATTTGCAATTTCTTGACAAGTAAGCTTTCAGTATGCTCACCTATTTCTGTATGACTTGTCGATTTGGCTGTTTAAGTGTATTAGTGGAACTTTTCTTTAACTATATTTTATTTACTCCTGAATATGATGTCATACGTAAATTATTTGCAGCGTTAAGCTACTATTTCTATAGCTACTGTGAACACCATTGCCCAAACTAAGGTTAGCTGAAGCTGATTTTCTAATACCTTTCTTTGAATTGCCTCGTCTAGTATGCCACAAACAATCAGATCACCTAACATTTTATCAAACAATGTGTTGTAAGTCAATATTTCACTAAACTGCACATACAGCCCACAAAATTTGCCAATGATTTTCCAGCTGTGCATACTTTGCTGTTGAACTTTTCTCTACGATGACAGATGGAGCTGGATCAAAGTCAGGGTTGCAAAAAAGCTGGCTAAAATTTAAAAAAAGTCAGGCCAATGGCTTTTATTGGTTTTAACTGGCTTTTATTTATTTATTTATTTATTTATTTATTTATTTTTTTTGGAGGGGGGGGGGGGGGGCATAATCGACTTGTGAAGCATTTTAATTATAATCTACACATTTTTAACTGTTTTAACTAGTTTTAAATGATGTTTAATTTACCTTGAGTTATTTATTAAAATGAAAAATTATAATTTTAATTATGATTCATTATGAGAAATTGGGTTATAGCCCAATTTTTCAATGATGAAGACAATAATGCTAGAATAACACATTGATGGAGTTGCTAGTGATTTATATAGTCAGAATTGCAAATAAGTCAGTTAAATTATAAAATGGCCATACCAAGTGCTTTTTCAGATTTACATTGACCTTTAATCCCACCCTTGGTTTTCCATTTTTACTGCTTTATAAAATTAAAGAGGATAATGGTTACTTAGTTACATGTTTTATTACTTAACTAATTTTAAGAGTTATTAAAATGTCATGTTTTATTCCCTATAAAAACTAGACATTTAAAATCATACATATAAAAAAACAGTATTATGAATTATGCTTATTTCATAATATATTGTATTTCATAATTTATTTCAGTATTCTCAATTAGCATTAAAGATGTAAAATTTCCAGAAAAATTGAAGTGGCGGAAAAAAAAAAAAAAAAAAACTAACAGTTTTGGAAAAAACTGAAAAGTTGGAAAAATTGATTTTTCATAAATCATTATTTTCTCCAAAATAAAATTATATTTTCTTGGAGAATATGAAATAAACATTTTATTTTTCATTTATTTGTATTAAAAGGATATTATTTTAACTTTGTATGACTATATTACAAAATTTAAAAAAAAAGGGCAAAACCTGCTTTAAGTTTATTTTTTAATTTATATACACTAGTACACCGAACCCGGGGTTCCCGGGTCACAAAGTAAAGATGAAAAACTTTTTTAAAATTTAAAACTGGAAAGTCTAATAAATTAATAAATTTTTCCTGCGTAATAGGCTTTTTAAACTGCCAACTAATTCCAAATAGCAATTTTATATGAAATATATTATTTATGTAATCATATACAGCTTTAAAAATTATCGGTACTTCCGTATTAGCGGGGCCGTAGCTAAGGGGGTGCTATGGGCGGCTCACCCCCCTAAAATATTTTGAGTCCCCCCTGGAAAATATTCCAAGGTCACTCAATGAATTTCTGTTCCGAAAATTCAAATGAAATATTGTTTAAAAATCTAATTTAGTTTTGAAACCTTTTCACAGTTTTGCAGAGTTACTAAATTGTGTGTAAAATAAGTGTTTCAACACTCCCTCATCCTATTTGTACATATGAAGCTAACATGATGGGCTATTTTGCACCAGTTATACACTCAAAACTTCATCATCGTATACTTTTCTAAGTATAAAATGAAGTTATTTTAATAGTTTAATAAGAAACATAGTACCTACAATATGAATATGCACTAATTTATCCTTCTGCGTCAGAGAAAGAGAAAAAAAAAAAAACTATGAGACCCCCTACATTCTCTTGAGCCCTCCCTATTGTTCACTACGGCCCTGCGTATTAGACGCAAGATAGCAGTTATTAGCCAAAGAATAAAATTGCATTCTCAGTTTTTAAAAACAACTAAGAAAATATGACACCCAGATATTCTTTAAAATACATTTTTGTAAAGGTTAATTGGTGTATCTTTTGTAAAGTAAGTTTATAACGAACTAAAAGTCACTAAATTCATAGATAAAAACGAAATAAAACCAACAACATTCATCGGGTTTTATAACCGACGATATATTGACATAACAGGTTTTTAATTACTATTTTTTTCAGTTGCTATGAAAAAATGACAACTAAAATATACAGTGATCTGTTATTTTCCATGGAGAAAAGAGATAGATGCCGTATGCGATTAAAACTGTTTGATTGGCGTTATTCTTCCAATATAAGTCTCTCATTCGACCCAAACAAAACAATCACATGGAACAGAGACAGAATTTTTTAGCATCATTTTTTCTCTAAATGAAAAAGATCTGAATATATTTTAGCATTATAAAATAACATTTCATTATATTATGAATTAAAACTGCATCGCTGCAAAACTGCAAAGTTTTTTCTTTTTTGTGAAAGCAGGCCGTTGTGTTTGATGCAATGCAGCGAATTTTAGAGTTACATTTTTGGCGTCACCTACAGCCACTAAACTGCATCTGTATTTTTTTTTTCTTTTTTACTCTATGGCTATTTTTTCTCTTTTTCCCTCATAAATGCGATACTCAAGTTGCCACCATTAGATAAATTGAACCAAAAACTACAAAAAAATTAATATCTCAAAAACAAATTGAGATACAGTTTTCTAACAAACGGCATTTAAAAGTGCATTTTTTTCTATAAACGATGATATAAAGATTGAAAACGTGCAATGTCTAGAAGTTTAAAAATTTACAATAGCGAAAAATGCAAAACCGAAATTTCATCGGAAAGTGTTGCCATTCAAAACATGACGTATGCGTTACGCACAGATACGTTTGGCCTTTATTATATAGATATATAAATTTTTGTTTTGTTTTATAGTACTTTCAGGATTTATTTAATGCTATTGTTTGTTGTATCATGTCTCTGTTGAAAGGATTTTTCAATTATATGTTTAATTACTAATTGATCTAATGTAAAAACCTGAGCCAATATCTCTGCAGTTTAGAATGAATTATATATCCCATTTACATACGTGTTGTTTTTAAGTAAATGATACTAATTTAAAGGATCAAATTATTGTGGTTTTGTCATTATTATGAATATCAATATTTAAATCTTCCATTGTTTAAAAAATGTGTATTTTTACGATATTACATTTTTTTTTTTCTAACAATTATAATTTTATTTCCTTTAAAAAATATGTTTAATTTTGGTATAGCTTTTCAATCTCAACCCAAAAAAGTTTCGATTAAGTTTTGTAATCTAAATTCAAACAAAATTAAGTTTTAGTTTGGCTTATTCAGGTTCGCAACTAAAGAACAGTATAGGATAGGATTTATTGACTGTTAGATTTTTACTCACTGAAATTGGGAAACTATTTTAACAAAAAGTTTAATTAAATGCAAAATTTCTCTTTTGATCCTGAAATCTGGTATCCCATTCTTGAGTAAGAAACCAAATTCAATAATGTTTCCATATAGTCCAGTCATTTTAGCACCTTTTTTTGCAAATAGCAGAAAAAATTAGAACAAAGCTGGATTTTTGCATAGGTATGTAGTTTAGGTATGTAGTTTAGTAGTTTATGTAGTTTAGTTTGTTGTATTAGGGTATGTAGTTTAACATACTAAAAGTCCTCATCGATCCGATGTGAGCTTTCACCTCCAGGGGGCGCTAAAGAACTTGAAAATCGGTTTTCTGTGAATATCTCACGAACAATGGCATCTAGACAAAAAAGTTCAATTAAAAAAATGTAGATAATTTAATTTCCTACAAAAAGTGTCTAACATTTTTTTGTCACACCAACCGTTCCCTGCCAAAAATTAAGATAAAATAAACATTATTGAAAAAGAATGTGCAAGCACAATCATAACGCGGCGAAGAGGCAGAACAAATACTAAACAACTTTTGATCCCCCCCCCCCCCTCATATCTCCCTCATTGTTTGTATGGCGTTTTCGCGTGCTTGCGCAATACGTCACCTGAGAATAATAAGGTTCTATCCGTGTTTTTGAAAAAATCGACTTATCAATATAGAAATGTTATATTTGTATCTATGAAGGCATTTCTGGATTAAAATAATGTCGTAATATAATTGTAATATTATATGTAAATTATATATAACATCATTTTGATGCAAAAATGTCTTCGTAGATACAAATAGAGTCTTTCTATATAGATAAGTCAATATTTTCAAAAACACAGATAGAACTTTATTATTCTCAGGTGATGAATAGTCATTGCCCAATACCCTATCTCTTTTTGCATTTGTCGAAATGTACCACGTGCAAGTACTTTTCAATATTTTATTTTTATTTGGTGCTCATTTCGCTAGTATGAAATGACCCTAATTTATTGAACGAAGTATTTATTCTTTTAAGATTTTAGGAAGGGAATAATTTTATTTTCAACGCATGTTGTAGAAAGTTTTAAATTATTTATGACAGTTTAAAATGACTCTTTCTTAATTGCTGATTCTGACCGAAAAATGGAGATTGACAAAATAGTTTATCTTGCACGAGATGAGGACTGGGTTTCGAAAGATTTTGTAAAAACAGAAAAAAAGGGTCTGAAGTCGCTTGTGACAGAAAGTTCGGAAAGAGATGACCATAAGTGGAAAATATTTGAAGAAATGGCTAAAAACAATAATGAATTTACAGTTCATTCAAAGAGTAAGAAAAATTATTCACGAAAGAGTTCTATTAAATCATACAATAAATCTATTGCCGAAAAACGATCAAGATCCGCACAAATTAATCATCCATTGAAGGAAAAATTGAGAATTGACAGCCCGTTGTTTGAATTTAAGGGAAAATGTTATTTTGATACATTAGACGAAGATTTTTTACAGAAGGAAAAAAAGAAAGCTCTAAAGTATCGCGGAAAAGAATTTTTTTAATCTAATCATTAAAATAAGACACGTCTCATATCTATGCTTATGGAGAAATTTATGGAGAATGGTTTCGAAGCGAAACAAGTAGAAGATGATGCAGACACACTAATTGTTAACACAGTTATTGAAGTAGCAAAGTCTGTGCACTTACTGCTGTTGTTGGCGATGATGTTGATTTGATCGTATTGTTGACAGTTTTAGCACCTCCAGAGATGGAAATATTTTTTTATTAAGCCTGGAAGAGGACGAATTGTTACCAACCTGTATTCATCGCACAGTTTTAGCAATGATGCTGTTCTGAAAGATCATATATTATTCCTTCACGCTTTTTCAGGTTGTGACTCGACATCAGCAATGTTTGGGAAAGGTAAAATGTCGTTAGCAAATATTTTGAAGAAGGAAAAAGATAACATACAAGCTGCCAGCATTTTTAAAAGTGATCAAGTATCTTAATTTGAAGTTTCCGAGGCTGGAAAAACTATTTTTCTTGCTTTATACAAAAGTAAAGCAGAAATTTCTCTGAAAAAGTACCATTATGTATGTTTCAAGAAAAGAGTTGTTGGTAAAAAAAAGCCTTTTATCGTTGCCGCCTGCCGAAGATACAGCTAGATTGTACAGTTTACGTATTTATCATCAAGTACAATACTGATTGAGCAATAAACTACTTCCTGAGAACTGGGGCTGGCAAAATGCACCTAATTTGTTTCCAATTCTGGCTACCTTACCGCCCGCACTAAAAAGATATTATTGAATCTATTTTTTATACTTGCTCCAAAGGATGTAAAAAACCTTGGTGGATGCCGAAAAATTGGATTGAAATGTTCCGATATTTCATAAATTGCTGCAGTTTCATTTCATACTGCAAGTAAAATTGAATTTGAAGACGAGGAAAATATTGACAGTATCCTGCCTACTGCAAGGGAGGAGGGAAGCGCTACTTCTATATTCAGTGATGATATCGAAAGGCAAACAAAAAATACTGAAAGCAATACAGCAATGAAAGAAAGAAATACAGATAATTACGAATCTGAATAGAGTGTAGAAATTGAAGCTGTGCAAAGAACTACTAAAGCAGTTAAACGACTTAAATTGAATTAAGCCAGTCACTATAAGTGGAATATGCCTACAGGAGAAACCACCAAAAAAACGCACTAAGTGTTTTACTTCAAGGGTGGTGTGGAAATAAGCATAAATGTATATTATATATTCACTTTCCCCATTCAAAAGGTGAGAATTATAGATCTGTTTAATTTTTTTTTTTTTTTTTTTTTTTTTTTTTTTTTTTTTTTTAAATAGCAGATTTTTTTAATTTTTATAATTTTACTTTCAAATATGGTCACGTTTTTACATTTTTGACAGGGAAGGGTTAATGTGACAAACAAATGTTAATGACACTTTTTATAGAAAATTAAATTATCTACAACTTTGTAATTCATCTTTTTTCTCTAAATGCCATTGTTCGTGAGATATTCACAAAAAACTGATTTTCAAGCTTTTTAGCGCCCCCTGGTGGCGAAAGCTCACATCGGATCGATGGGGACTTTTAGTATGTTTAACTACATAACCTAACTAGCACCCATGCAAAAATCCAGCTTTGTTCTAATTTTTTCCCCTATTTTTGCTAAAATGACTGGGCTAATATGGTAATTTCATATTTCTAAGAGTGAAACTCAAAAGTTATGAAAAGAGAACACACAAATAGAAAACGTGAGGAATTTGAGGAACAAACAAAATCAGTTACACACAGAGATAAACTTTTACTATGCTTCAGACAACTACTAAAACTCAAAGTAATCGAGGGAAGCATAATTTGGAACATAGTTACTTGTAATGAAATATGGATTATTTTCATTGCAGTTGTACTTTTCTAATGCTAACTGTCCATGTTTTGCAACATTACTGTACGTTATGAAGGGAAATGGAGGTCAATTTCAGAATCAACACCCTGAAAAAAGCATTTAATTAATCAGCTATAGCGAAAGCATGAAAAGTGCAGGATAGTATTGCCACCTATTGAGCAATTTACACAAAAACGCCAAACAACATTAACTGACTGAATCTGCAGTTTGATGAAATATCGTCCTTTAGTTCTTGAGATAGAGCTTTTTCTACGAATTAAATACTTACTTCTTGTAAAAATAGAAAAAAGTAATAAATGCATGCTTCAAATTTTATGTTAAATTTTTAATTTTACCATTTCCATTAATCTGTATATTATAAAAATAATTTTGCACATGAATCCATTTTTAACAAGAGAAGTTGCATTTAATTATATATATCTAGATTTCTTTCATGTAATCCCGCTTTTGTGAACTTTTTGTATATACTTGTACAAAATGTTATCAGAATTTGTAAATTAGAAATTATTACTATATTTATGTTCTTATTTAAATATTTTTAATAAGGTTATTCATACATATGATACAACTTGATAAGATTCACCTGCTATAATGGCATGAGATTCCCCCCCCCCCCCCTTCAATCATTACATTTATAAAATACTTAATTTAAAGATTAAACTTTTTTCTGAAATGTCTATTTTCAAGAGAAATTTTGCAAAAGGTCTTGTGTTTCAAAGTAAAAAAAAATGTGAAGGATCCTTTTAAGTCTTCTCAAATAGATTTCTGCTGAGAAATCCGATTATCCACATTAAAATTTTCATGTGGGGCATTCAACATAAAAATAAATAAAACAAAAAGTATGAGAATGTAGCTATTACAAAATTTTCAATATATTTACAAATGAAATTTAAATTATTCCAGTTCGGAAAAATTAAAAAATAAACCTTTGGAAAAAAAAACTAAAAACTTTTTTCCCCAACTTTCATTTCCCCCCCCCCCCCCCAAGCATTCCCATCTCTAATTAGCATATGCATGAATATATTCATGCACACCCACAGAATGGGACCCACAGAAATCTCTGAACTATCAGGCCGACGGGCACAATTAGGTTCGAACCTCCCGCCTATCAGTTTTGAGGGCCTGAACTTCTTGGCCACTGATGGGGCTCTTTTTAAGACAGGGTTGTCTTAGAGAGATTCCGTTTTTTTAGGATTTGCTGTATGAATCTGGGGAAAAGAATGTAATACTTGTGTTGTGTAATAAGGAGTGTACTTGCTAAGACAGAAAAATGACATTTTGTTCCAAGTTTCTTGCAATTTTAGTAGGTTTTATTGAAAATGGGCATTCTATTTAAATAACAGCTTCATTTTTTGAATATTTTTTACATTCAATAACTTAAGACAAGAATTTTCCACTTTTAAAGTTATAAATATGTCACTACAAGTTATGGATTGTTTTACATAAGTCAATTTCTATAAGATAAAGATACTGCATTAAAGTTAGTGTAAATATCGTTAACATATTGAATAACTTCATTTGGAAAACTTGATTTGATTGATTAAATAGTTATTTTAGAAATATTAAGTAATATTTTTTCTATGGTAGACTTGTATTATTTATCTGTGTTCAGAGCTTTAACTAGTCTGTGAAGCAATTTGAAATTATTTTTGTGGGGCTAATTCATAATTTTTTCCAGTCTCTTTAGCGATATAAAAAATAAAATATACAGGAGAAAGACTTGTTTAATTGTATGCTTGATATATAAATTATATATATCTTAAGTTTTAAACAATTATTACTTGAATCATTATCGAATAAAAAAACGATGCACCAAAATTCTCTGTTTAACAAATCAGGAAAAGAAATTTAACTTATTCATTTTCATTTGCAAACTAATATAGACGTCTGACTAATTCAGGGTTGCAACTCTAATCTTGAAAAAAAATTCCCTGTACTGCAACGCGTTTATTCTATGTTGAGTGCGAAAAAATATATGCATGTATGAAGGCTGATTAGACACTAGGGTGGAATGAAAAATCGAAAGTTGGAATTTTGATTTGGGATAGCAGCCAAAAGTTGCCTTTTAGTATTTCTAATACATGTGTAAAATTTCATGAATTTTGAAAAACTTCTTGAGTCCCCTACCAGGACATTTATATTTTCATTGATTTATACGATAGATTCTTACCATAAATTATACATTAACAGGATTTTTTGGTAATCTCGTTTGATATTTTTATATTTAAAATGTTTAGTGTAATACCTTTCATCATTCTCAAACTTTAAGTCTTTATTTTTAAATACTTGAAACGGTTTATTGAGTTTTTAAAATTGTATGTTGTCATTTTTACAGTCAAAATGAGTACATGTGTAAGCAAATTGAACTTTACCATTACTAGAAGTTGGTGATTCTTCAAAACTAAATAAAGCTGTTTTGCCAACAATAGCAGAATTCTATAAAATATTATCATCATACAAAACAATAAATAAAACACAGCAGTAATTGTAAAGTTTTGCAAAATCAGAGATAAAAAAAAATCTTAAGAGAAAACATCGAAGGCATCAATTATTGTAGTTTCCAAAAAATGTATGATCAAATGATACACAATTTTTCTGAATATCAGAAGCTTATTTAATAACCCCAAATCAAAGGAAATTATGGAAAATTGAAGATTTGTGGAATAACTATAAGTAAAAAACATAATCTCTGATTTTAAGAGTCAAATGAGTTGCATTCGGGACACATTACACCATCTTTTTGAACAGGAAAGATCATTGCAGGAAGTATTAAAATATTGCATTAAAACATTTAAATCTTGATGAATTTATGGCAATAGGCTGTGACGGAACAACTGTAAAAGTAAGATAATAAATCATGCTAATAGATTTTTGAAACTAAGATTTAGTCGTCCATTGTAGTGGTTAATATGTCAGCTCTCTGCAAATGAACTGCCACTAAGTCATTGAACTTGATAAATAAAATGAAGTCTCACGGGCTATTCTTGTTCTAATTGAAAAGTTGTTGGATCAATGTGAATAATAGTCAGTTATGGAAATTTAAAAATATCTGCTCCTATCACAGAGAAATGAACTCTGGAGAGTTAAGTGTAGACCAAAATTATTTTTATGACATGTGTCAAACATTTGAGTCTGGTTAATGCTCCTCAAATCTGGTAAATCATGATCCAGCAAGAATGTTGCACTCTAAATGATTGACAACTGCCAATTGATTACTTGGTTTGCAGATTGGAAGTCAGAATTCATCCCAAAATCTGAAGATTATAGCTGAATTTGTAATGAAAGTACATTCGCCTATGTTGTTTCACTTCAAGAAAGATTCTTCTTGCAAATATAGAGCTCAAAATGCTTTTTTAATAAAAAATTAAGTTGTTTCGTTATTTGAGGGAATATTTAAAGAAAATTCTCAATTCCGTTATTCAACAAAACGTATACTTCTGTCATTGAGATGAAAATTTACAGGAACGATAACTGATAAAAAAAAAAATCATGTTGGAGAATTCGGATTCCGAAGAATATTGAAGATGAAGGATATTATACGTTCTATAATAAGACAGTTTCATATTCCAATATTAAAACTCAGTATTACAAACTATAAACATTAACTGGCAGGAATGCGAAATCACCCCACATTCTTAAAAGAGTACTAAGAGAGAAGCTGGAAATTCTCAGAAAAAAATCATAAGTCCCATCTTTTCTGAAAAATTTCCCTGTTAGAATCAAGTATTCGAAAGATGCGTAAACTTAGTTGTTGAAGCGCCATTAACGGCTGTAGTAGTAGAAGTAAGAGCCGGATATATATGAGCAAAAATCAAATCACGAAAGGCAATACCTATTTTTGATAACAAAGACCAATATAAATTAGAGTGATAGGAAAGATCGTTTTACAATGCATCGTAGATATTCTTTTCATTTCATTACTATATATTCAGAAAATTGCATATCCTTTATATTTAGAGAACTATCTTTCATATGCATTCGAAAAATAAAAGTGAAATGCCTGTCTAACTGTGCGACAATAGATTAACATTTTAGGGTTTTATTCGCGATTCAAAGAGTTAAAATGCAACGATACTTAGATCGTTCACAAGTAATACTTTAAGAAGTCATTTTTGTGGGTCATTTTACTGAAATCAGAAATTTAGTTTTAAAAAAAAAAGTTGATTAATTTACACTATATTGTGAAATCTTAATTTTCACGTAAAAAAGCATAATCTTTAAGAGCTGGTAGGGCACTAAAATGAATTCTAAATGAAATGAAATTTTAACCATATATTCAGTGTGCCAAAAAGAAACATTTTAGACCTATCCAAAGAAAAATTTCCGAAAAAAAAAAAAATTTTTTTTGGTCATTTACCCTACATAGTGAAATCTTGATTTTCACATATAAAGACAAAGAGCATAATCTTTAAGAGCTGGTAGGGGATTAAAGATGAATTCCAAACGAAATGAAATTTTAACCTTATATTTAGTGTGTCAAAAGGCAACTTTTTAGACCTATCCAAAGAAAAAATTCTGAAAAAAATTTTTTTTGGTCTTTTTCACTCCACCCTATTAGACACGTTATAATTTGCCATTACCGAATTCCCTGTGTTTTCCAGATTTTTTAGGATTTTTTTTTTTAATTCCCTGGATTTTCCCTGTTTTGGGAAGAAATTTAAAATTCCCTATGTTTTCCCGGTTCTCCAGGTGGCGTGGCAACCCTGTAATTGGACTTTTAGTTATTTAGGCATAACGTTCTACGACAGTTTGTGGCTCTGCCGCCAACAAGTGGAGATGAGACAGGCTCAGTACAACACCGGTTTCAACCTGACCAGGGCTCATTTTTTATAAAAGCCTTTGGTTTCGGGCACATTATTTCTGAAATCATCAATTTTATTTATTCTCATATAGAAACAAAAATAACTTTTTTTCACAGTAAAAAATGCGTATTACATTTCAAGTCACTTTATCTTTTGGTCAGAATAAAAGAGAAATAGAATCTCCCTCCCTATTTTTAGTGGCAATAAAACACTATTTTAAAAGAAAACTTTTATAGGCTAGAAAAAAACAATGGGTGCAAAGAAAAACTATAAATGTATTACTACAAAAAAGTAAGAAAAATCATGCGTTAAGCATAGATTATGAAACACTTTCCAACACTTCCATTAAATCTTTAACAAAACTTTGTTATCTAGGGAAATAAGATGCTATTGTCCATAGCCAAATATGTATTCCAATATTTTTGAACAGCCCTGTATTTGATCCGTCGGTTGTATATATATATATATATATATATATATATAGCAAAACCAAAAGAAATTCCATATCCCCAAAATACATGGAAGTCTTCATCAGGGAGGCCCCTCCATGTAGGGGTAAATAAAGAGAAGTTTCTGAAAGGATGTAGGCTCATAAGCTAAATTACATCCTTAGCCCCCAACTTCTCAGATTTCAGAAATCAAACTCAAACCTTCAAAAATATTATAAATATATACAAAAATTTTATAAAAATACCAAAGGACAAGACCAAAAATTACACAAACCAAAAAGGAAAATTACCTACAAAACTAAATATAAAAAATAAAATTGTAAAATACAAACCCCCAGGAATACAAAACCCTCTTCAGCTAGTGGGGCCATTCACTAGCGCTTCAATCTCGCCCTAAATTGAAATCGAGCATCCGTAAGTAAAGAAACACTGAGACTCAGAAACTTTCAGTTAACATATAAGATGGATAACAGTTAACCGTTAAAATCTTTTTTAAACCACTCATAGCCAATTCTAGATCTGTTTTGTTATTGCAAATCCTGCGGATCCTATTAACTTGTGAATACATAATATTTTTTAAAACTTTATTGCTAATACATGAAAACCAGTAAGTGAGGCTATTAACTTCAAAATTAAAATCTTTCCTTTTATCATAAAGTCCAATCAACCATTTTTCCTTGTTTTTCTTAATTTTAAGATCTAAGAAAGTAATTTGTTCACCATCATCGGTTCGGTTCAGGACGAGCTCTTTAGGGTAAATGTTAAGGCTTATTTCCTCAAAATTATTGCAGTTAAATACTATAAGATCGTCTACATATCTAAAGAAAGAAATATTATTGAAATTTTTTTCGTAAAAATATAAAAATAGATTAGAGAACGCACTGGAAAAACTTGTTCCCATTGGCACCCCATTATTTTGTTTAAAGTAATTAATTCCATTAAATAAAACATTTTCAAATAGGCAAAACTTAATTAAATCCAAACCTAATCAATCCAAAACTTTGATTGATTTAATTAAGTTTTGCCTATTTGAAAATGTTTTATTTAATGGAATTAATTACTTTAAACAAAATAAGGGGGTGCCAATGGGAACAAGTTTTTCCAGTGCGTTCTCTAATCTATTTTTATATTTTTACGAAAAAAATTTCAATAATATTTCTTTCTTTAGATATGTAGACGATCTTATAGTATTTAACTGCAATAATTTTGAGGAAATAAGCCTTAACATTTACCCTAAAGAGCTCGTCCTGAACCGAACCGATGATGGTGAACAAATTACTTTCTTAGATCTTAAAATTAAGAAAAACAAGGAAAAATGGTTGATTGGACTTTATGATAAAAGGAAAGATTTTAATTTTGAAGTTAATAGCCTCACTTACTGGTTTTCATGTATTAGCAATAAAGTTTTAAAAAATATTATGTATTCACAAGTTAATAGGATCCGCAGGATTTGCAATAACAAAACAGATCTAGAATTGGCTATGAGTGGTTTAAAAAAGATTTTAACGGTTAACTGTTATCCATCTTATATGTTAACTGAAAGTTTCTGAGTCTCAGTGTTTCTTTACTTACGGATGCTCGATTTCAATTTAGGGCGAGATTGAAGCGCTAGTGAATGGCCCCACTAGCTGAAGAGGGTTTTGTATTCCTGGGGGTTTGTATTTTACAATTTTATTTTTTATATTTAGTTTTGTAGGTAATTTTCCTTTTTTGTTTGTGTAATTTTTGGTCTTGTCCTTTGGTATTTTTATAAAATTTTTGTATATATTTATAATATTTTTGAAGGTTTGAGTTTGATTTCTGAAATCTGAGAAGTTGGGGGCTAAGGATGTAATTTAGCTTATGAGCCTACATCCTTTCAGAAACTTCTCTTTATTTACCCCTACATGGAGGGGCCTCCCTGATGAAGACTTCCATGTATTTTGGGGATATGGAATTTCTTTTGGTTTTGCTATATACATTTTTTACATTTCTTTTTGTAGCATTTTGCGCATTGGTCTGTAAAAAACTGTTTATTTGTTTCTTCATTTTTTAAAATTAATTGAATGGTTTTAATAAAATTGTGTATATATATATATATATATATATATATATAAATAATGGAAAAACTTGGTTTAGCAAGAAAATGTCTAACTGGTTGAAATTTCTCTTTCAGCACTTTATTCTAATAGATGGAAAATACTTCAATACTTTTGTTCAGCCCTGTAATTTACCTAGTACCTTGATTACATGCTAATATTTTGTTAAAATTTAGTTCAAACAAACACTCTTAAAACTACTTGAATCACATTTCCAGAAATTATCTATGGGTGTCCATGTAGCTAATTCTTTGCATGACCCTGTATATCATTTTATCTATATTCTACAAACATTTCTTAGTAAACTGAAAGCAGTTCAACATAAAAATGCATAACTTACTTAAAAACCACCTTTAAGTTAATTACTCTCATATTCAGTAACCTTTATGACCTCTTTTGTGTAACCCTGTATATCTACTATAACATTTACCCAGCAGCAGAATTTTTTTCTGCAGTCTGCAACACAAGTAAAAACTTAAACAGTCTGCAAACCAATCCCTCGCATTACATTACATGCATTCAAACCTCTTAAGTATTTGTGATACACATAAACGAAAAGTACACTTTAAAAAAGAAGTTGCCTTTGTTCTCAGAATTTTTAACACCTCATATATTGTCAGAAAGAGTGGAGGGGGGGGGGGGGGGGGGGGGCTCCCCTTTGACAAAATTCGCAGGTTTTTCACTCTTTTGTCGAGATGTCATTTTTTGCGATCTTTTGACGAAATTTGCATTTTTTTCGTGCTTTTTGACAAAATGACTTTTTTTCGCGATCTTATGAAAAAATTTGCCGCTTTTTTGCGATTTTTTGAAGAAAACTTTCGTTTTTTCGGAATCTCTTGAAGAAATTTGCAGCTTTTTCGTGACTTTTTGAAGAAATTTGCAGCTTTTTCGTGACTTTTTGAAGAAATTTGCAGTTTTTTCTAGGGATGGGACGAATAGTGATTTGGCCGAATACCGAATATTCGGCCAAATTTTAGGCCGAATACCGAATATTCGGCCGGCCGAATAGTAAAAGTTTTTTCCCAATAAAGAAAATAAATTTTGATTACATATAATTTAAAAAATAAGTGCTCATTAATAATTATTACTCTTAAATGTGCTTTTAAATGTATTTTTGAATTTAAAACACTTATTTTAACACAAAAAAATTAGGAAATTGCACTATATTCTTTTATCTTAATGTAAATCAAATTGATTTTCAG
Source organism: Maratus speculifer (assembly GCA_964019185.1). NCBI lineage: Eukaryota > Metazoa > Arthropoda > Arachnida > Araneae > Salticidae > Maratus > Maratus speculifer. Next base: position 253,953,129 of record OZ025289.1, on the reverse strand, counting down.
TAAGTCAGAATGGTAAGATATTTCCATTAAAATATGAAGAATGTACTTCACTTTTACTATCAAATGATACTTTTATCCTTTCTTCTATCCAAAATTAATAATATTCTTAATCTCTATCTCTCGGAACTCACAAGGAGATATTTTCTGAAATAACGAAGTAAATTTAATCATTTAGAGTTTGTGTCCCTAATAATAAGCAAATTCGTAAGAATGAGATTGCTCTGAAATCAGTTGCCAAGCTTTACATTACAAATTCCGTTATAGCTAAAGGTTATGTTTAAAGTAGAATGCATATGGTAACAAAATCTTTGATTTTTGAATTGGCACGTACTATATTCAACATCAATATTCCACTTATTCAACAAGCATTAAAAGGATAAACAGAAATTGACAACAACATGAATGAAGAAATATGTAAATTAAAAATATAGACATAGTAATGTTGCATATTTAAGTCAGTAATTATGCAAATTATTTAAAAGTGAAAACTATAGAATAAAAAAATTATTTTGTTCAGCATTTAGAATTTATGTGTAGATACTTATTAAATCATCTTCATAAAGCAAGTTGTGTCATCTAATGCATATCTAGTTTGCCACCAGTTCTGTCTTCAGATGTACCGTTATATTTGGAATAGTGATATTTGATATCTAATTTTGAAAATGAATCTTCGTTAATACACACTGTGAATGAATTCTTTCATTTCTTACTTTACAGAAAATAAGTTACAAATTTCATAAGAACTTTTTTTAGTTGTGCATGGAATTTGCACATTGATAAATATTCATGTGTTAGAATAAGGCAGTGTTTTTCTTTTTTTTTTTTTCTATAAGTGTTTTTGTATCTTGAATTGTAATATATCATTCTCTAATGAAGTACATTAAATCTCCAACTTGGGCAGCATTTTCTAAAATATCACTAACTTTTATAGGAAATACAAAAAGGCTGTGTATTTTTTAGCAATCGAGTAACTGTATATTTTGTAAGTAAGAATGAGAATGACTTCATGAATGAAGTAGCAATTTGGATTAGAGAAAAAAAAATGCAAGAAATGAAATTCTTTAAATCTTAAATTTATTTGCCAAAATATCTTTCACTATTCGGCGAGATTTTAGCAATATTCGGCCAGATATCTCTAAATATTCGGCTACAGGTATTCGGCCGAAGTATTCGGTCAACAAGCCTTCAATATTCGGCCAACCGAATATTCGGCAAAAGGGCCGAATAGGCCGAATACCGAATAGTGGCCGAATATTCGTCCCATCCCTAGTTTTTTCGTGACTTTTTGAAGAAATTTGCAGTTTTTTCGTGACTTTTTGAAGAAATTTGCAGTTTTTTCGTGACTTTTTGAAGAAATTTGGAGTTTTTTCGTGATTTATTTTAAAGAAATTTGCAGTTTTTTTCGTGATTTATTTTAAAGAAATTTGCAGTTTTTTTCGTGATTTTTTTTTGAAGAAATTTGCCTTTTTTTTTCGTGATTTTTAAAGCAAAAATTCCCGTTTTTCACGACCTTTTGAAGAAATCGGCCCTTTTTTTCACAATCTTTTGAAGAAATGTTCCATTTTTTTCGTGATTTTTTGATGAAATTTACCTTTTTTTCGCGATTCTTTGAAGAAATTTGCTGTTTTGTGCTGTCTTTTTACGAAAACTGCCGTTTTCTCGCAATCTTTCCACGAAAACTGCCGTTTTTCCGCGTTCTTTTCGTGAAAACTCCTGTTTTTCATAATCTTTTGAAAAAAATTTCTGTCTTTTTGCGACTTTTTGACAAAATGTATTATTTTTTGGTGATTTTTGAAGAAATTAGCCGATTTTTTGACGAAATTTATTTCTTTGCGAAGACTATTTGTCGAAATGCCCGATACATTGTGTCCGAATTTTTGTTTTTTGGACCGAAATTTTTTAATTTTTGCTAAATTTTTAATAGTTGAAAAATAGTCTGCAGACTTTCCAAAGAGTCCGCGACGTGCGTCACAGCGTTGCGTCGATTCTGCTCCCAGGAACATTTATATGCACCATATAATTTGCAGAACATTTAGTAAAACTTAAAAGTGCATATCATAATTGAAAATGCATTTCAACCATCCATCAGTTATCATCCATAATATACAGTATTTCGGATAAGAATATAAGATTTGAAATATTTGGTGCGTCCCTGTAAATGCCATGCACTTCATATTATGCGTTAAATATTAAGTCTCAGTGGCGTATATCAATTTTATGATACTTGAAATCGTTCAACATTATTAAAACATGTCGCAAATAATTCCCCTCTTTATTATTGTGTAATGGAATTCTTCTGAGCTACTATCCCTGAGTGCCCCTGTAAATGAATAATAACTATTATTTTGACTAAATATTTTACAGAATGCGTATTTTAGTGCACTTTGCGAACCCATGTAAATTTGAATAAGTTTGACATGACAGGGTGTAACACCTTTAAAATTCATTTTAAACTATTTTTTCCCATTGGCCGTGTTGTATCTGAAAACTTTTGACTATCCTGTAAATAAACTAATCACACTTCATTTTCAATAGGTTTCGTGCTAGGATAAACATCAATAACAAAAATTTCATAGCAATCCGAGAATATTTATGGGAGTTAGAATGCGGACAGACAGCCACATGAACTGAATGCATAAACACTTTTCAACTTTATTGGAAAGTTAAAAAAAAAAAAAAAGATGTGAATGCAGTTTATAAGCAACTACTTTCAGAAGCTAAAGAAATAGCCGCGCAATTAGATGTACACCTAAGGTCACCAGGGATTGTGTCTAAGCAAACACATCGGGCTGATAATCATTTTGGTCAATCAGTCTAGTAGTCCTTTCATAGTGCAATATATACACTTCTTTTGGATTGCATTACAATGGATTTAAAGAAAAGACTTTCTCCAGAAGTTTTGGATTTATTCCAATTTGGAGCCAACATCTAAGTCCTGCTTGCTAAAAGTTTCTTATAACAAGCAGGACTTAGATGCTGCGCAAAATATTGCATATACTTATCTAAAACTTATAGATAATAATAATAACATAACTGTAATTATAAATAAATATAAACTGTGGATAGCAAAATAGAAAAAAAAAAAGATTGAAAGTGGAAATAGAATTCCTGAGAATGTGACAGAAGTTGTGGAAAACTGTAATAAGAATTTACATCCAAATGTCAAATCATTTTTGTTAATCTTCGCTACTCTGTCAGTTAGCATAGCAACAAAAGATTTTTCATCTCTCTGTCATGTGAAATCCAGTATTCGAGATTCTATGGACGAAGAGCGCCCAACCTAGTTTAGCTCTGATGAATATATTCATCCTGGTATTAAAACTGATCCTGATGATGTCATTGCTTGTTTTTCAAACAACCTTCCTCCCCCCGAAAAATGGAATTTGTGATTTAATAAAACACTTTAATTGCATGAGTAAAGGTTTTAATTTTTTTAAGATTAACTATTATTGCAATGTTGTCCGATTAATCAAACTTCAAAAGATGCATTTTCCTTTAATGCTAAAGTGGACATTAGTTAACTGCTAAAGTGGAATTGTAAAAAATGGGGAAAAAATCCACTTTCAACTGATTTGCATTTCAGTAGATTCATAATTTATTTCTGGTTTCTTTTCGCTTTTACTTTAAAATTTTACTTTAAAACCAGAGTTTTGTTATAAATTCTGTTTTCACAGGATTTACTGTATTTTAAAATTGTTTCATTAAATCATCTATCTCAGTGTTGAATTCAGACACCTTTTACCGGGAAGGGACATTATAGAGTTCCAAGGGAGGGCATCGATTGCTATCATCTATCCCATTCAGCACAAAATGCGCTCAAAATTATTAGTACACAGAATCTAAGAATCATTTGATGCTGAAAGTAGAATACTTTATGTTCTCAATACCTCGACATCTTTACTTTTGACTTTCCTTTCATAATTATCTTTAACACTAGAACTACTGGGAATTTGAGTAAAGTTTTATAAAAATATTTTGTACCAGAATTTTGATTTAAAAACAGTAACTTCATCATTAACTTTTTCTTTGTATCCTTTTAAACTTATTTTATAATCAAATGTCTACTTTGAACCGAAACATTCATATGGTAGCCATAAGAATGACAGCTCACAGTAGTTTTAGTTTTAAATCATAGTCATTTAAATATAAAGCTTATATTTTCACTTTTAAAACTAAATATTTGGAGATTGGGCACATGTTTATTATGACAAATGTCATGGAGATTTTTATTATGGCAAATTATAAAGAGCAATCCAATTGCAAATTCATTATGAAAAAAAATTTTAAGCAACTTTGATGGCAGAACACACAGCTTTCAGTTCACAATGCCTATCTTTAAATACACTTCAGTTAGCTAAGCTTGTAGAATACAGCAGACTAAAGTTAAAATTATTTTCAACGTTAGAACACCAGAATATTCGTATTCCAAGCATACCGGTTTCGGTAGCATATAGCATACCTTCCTCAGAACTAAAGATAGTGGAAATTTGCTCATATATATACAGGGAGGATGGGGATTCAAGCGACAAGTTTCTTGACCAATAGGAAAACAGAGGATCCTAGGCAACAGCCAATAGGAAAACAGGGAACAGTCAATAGGAAAACAGGGTGGAAAATGGAAAAGATATTGCGAGAATTGCATTAAAAGATTACGAAAAATTAGTTTTAATGTAATATTTCCAACAGTCTGATAATGGTGAAATAGCAAAATCACAATTAACGAGATTAGCAAGATTTTTATGGATATGGAAGGCTTCAAGGAAGTTAAGTTCTTGTAGTGTTCATTCTAGGCCATTTTTGAAGGGTGCAGCACCCTGCCCTTTTTCAAATTTACAAAATGCACCCTGCCCTTTTTAAAAGCAGTAAAATGCACCACTGGTTTTATCTAAAGATTTTTTTCATTTTCATAAAGATTTTAATAAAGATTTTTTTAATTCCACAGTATTTCTAAGTTTGTGTGCCCAAAAATGATAGATTTTTTTTCATTTCTTTAAGAAAAAGAACATGTAACTATTCAATCATGTTTCAATTTAATTGTATTTATAATTTTTATATCATAAAACCATTCGAAATTAATGTTATTTGATTTATCATACTTAAAAATTATGTATTTTCCCGCTTTCTTTTTTGCCCTTCTAAAGGGCAAAAACAAATTTTTTCTTGCGAAAGTGCCCTTTTCCTCTGCAGTAGTGCCCTTTTTAGAGAATAGCACCATGCTCTTTTTATTTCTAGAGTGAACACTAGTTCTTGTATAGAAGTAGGTTTAGTTAGTATCTTAACCGAATTGAAGTCAGAAGCATGACTCGTCTCCCAGCAATGTTTTGCGATTGAGGATTTCTTGATTTCTTGTTTTTCAATATATTGCTTATGTTCTTTAATACGAAATTTTAGACTGTGTTTGGTTTGATTAATATAAGAAAGACCACACTGACAATATTGTAAATACCCCATGAATTTGATAATTCAACAGGATCTTTAAGGTTGGAAAGGGCGAGTTTATTAGTAGGAGTAAAAATTATTATGAAATCGAACCGACTAAGAATTTTAGCAATGGAAAAACTTGATTTTGGAAAGAAAGGTAAGACAATGCTAATATTGGAACGAGTAGAAGACAGATGAGTTTGAGGAGTGAGAGTTTTGTAATTTAGAAAGGGCAGTATCAATAATAGAAGGGTTGTAACCTCTATCAAATGCAATTGCATTAATGTATTGAATTTCATTATTGAGAGACTGAGAATCTGAGCAAACATGAAGAGCACGATTTATGAATGAGTAAAAGACAGCCATTTTTTGACTTGGAGGATGACATGAATGAGCATGGGGAGGTAGAGAAACAGCGAAGCTTTTTCGATAGACAGATGTAGAGAAGCCAGTTACACTGCGAGTGACAAGGGTGTCCAGGAAAGGGAGTGAACCATTAATTTCTGTTTCATACGTAAATTGGATATTGTTATCAATAGAGTTCATGATGCTAAGAATGTCCTCAATATTGTGAAGAGAAGTGTCAAGTAAGGTGAATGTGTCATCAACGTACCGAATCCAGAAAGGGAAAGAGAATTTATCAAAAAGTGAGCATTCAAAAATAGTGCATCTAGAAATCTGCAAGGATGGGAGACAGGGGCGAGCCCATAGCTAAACCATCAGTCTGTCTGTAAAAATTGCCTTGAAATGAAAAGGTGGTTTGAGAAAGACAAGTATGTGTAAGGGAAATAAGTTCTTGAATTTCGAAGCTTGAAAAATGAAATTCACGGAGTCTTTGTTCAAGACAAGAGAGGGTGCCATTTATCGGGACATTTGTGAAAAGGGATTTAACGTCAAAGGAAACCATAGTAAAATTAGTCCGAGACAAATTTTGTATCATTTTGGCAAAGGTGATAGAATTCTTCACAGTGTATAAATTTGCTGATAGAAAGGGAGAAAATATTGTTGTTTAATATTTTGCTAAATTGTAAGAGGCCGTGCCAATATTTGAAACTATCGGACAAAGAAGGATATTGGGTTTGTGGACTTTGGGAAGAGCATAAAATCTTGCACAATGTGCAGCAGAGGGAGAAATGTAGGGATGAGAAGACTTAGGCAAGAGAGGATTTAACTATGGATTTAATTACTGATCAGAAGGGTCCCAAGATAGAAGTTTATATGGGCCATCTTTAATAAGATTAGTTACTCCATTAATATAATGCTTTTTATCTAGAACGACAATCTGCCCCCCCCCCCTTATCAGCTTTCGTAATTACAATATTGTTATTTGATTTAAGGTCTTTCAAAGCAGTTTTTTCGACAGGAGTGAGATTAGATTTTATACTGGAATTGAAATCAACATTAGCCATAATGAGATGATGTAAACTATCTTTCTGAACTTCAGTAAGATGACTGTTTTTGAATGCTTTTTCAATAGGAGCAATTAATTGGGGGAAAGAAGCTTTTTTAGATATTGGAATTAAGTTTGAGAACTGAATATTGCGTTTCCGAAATATCAGAGCCAGAAAGGTTGATTACAGCATTCTGATTGACACTGGGGAGATCAGTAAGTACCAAGGGAACGGACGACTCAAGCAGACGGGCAAATTTAGAATCGAGTTTCTGGAAATATTTTCAGCATGGTGCCAGGAATTTATATCCATGGACTTAAAATCAGAAAGATTAGCTGCCAAATTTAAGTGTAAATCAAGTAAGTCCTTTTCAATTTTGGAAAGGGAGAGACGAGTATCTTTAATGACCGCCCGAGAATAGCAAAATGAGATCTAAAGACAGCCTTTTTGAAAAAGTGTGAACTAGAAACACTGCATTTTAAAGTAATGAGTTTTGGGATGATGCGTTTACGTTTGCAACGGAGAAGGAAACTCAGTCAATTGAGTGATTTGAACTTTATCGCCCGCAGGCAGAAGAAAAGATTAATAAGCTTTCTGTCCATATGAGGAATGAAGTTGCTGATCCAATCTCCCCCTCTGATGAGGCTTCGCTGATTGGGTTGCTCAGCAATTAAATGAGCAAATCCTATAGAAACAATGCCCGTTAAAGCTAGAACAATAAGTAATAGGTTGTTGCCTGGTGCAATATGATAAAGTTAAAATTATTTTCAACGTTAGAACACCAGAATATTCGTATTCCAAGCATACCGGTTTCGGTAGCATATAGCATACCTTCCTCAATGCTAAAGATAGTGGAAATCTGCTCATATATATACAGGGAGGATGGGGATTCAAGCAACAAATTTCTTGACCAATATGAAAACAGAGGATCCTAGGCAACAGCCAATAGGAAAATTGGGTGGAAAATGGAAAAGATATTGCGAGAATTGCATTAAAAGATTAAGAAAAATTAGTTTTAATGTAATATTTCCAACAGTCTGATAATGGTGGAATAGCAAAATCACAATTAACGAGATTAGCAAGATTTTTATGGATATAGAAAGCTTCAAGGAAGTTAAGTTCATGTATAGAAGTAGGTTTAGTTAGTATCTTAACCGAATTGAAGTCAAAAGCATGACTCGTCTCCCAGCAATGTTTTGAGATTGAGGATTTCTTGATTTCTTGTTTTTCAATATACTGCATATGTTCTTTAATACGAAATTTTAGACTGCGTTTGGTTTGACCAATGTTCTAATGGTTGGTGTTCTAACGTTGAAAATAATTTTAACTTTATCATATTGCACCAGGCAACAACCTATTACTTATAATACAGCAGACTCCCTGAAATCCGCGAACGCCAGAAACCCACACATTTTTTTTATATGTAAACAATGAAATTAAAGATAGTGCTAAAGTCAGCGGCTAATGCAATACAAATAATGCTTTAAATATATATATTTTTTTTAAATCCTTTTCAACTTCTTCCCTTTTTTGTGTCTTTCAATTTAAAATTCTGCAGTTTTAAATATGTTTCTTAGACATACGATGATTGATATTTAATTGAATTAATCATTATCATATTGTAGTTACTGCGTAATATAACTTTCAATGGCCGTTTGGTAGTGTTTGCAATTCGCTAATACAGGGAGGATAATTTTTGCTATATAAAATTATTTTAATAGTTCTATTACTATTTTCGTATCCCTGCTAGTTATAATACTAATTTGGGATCTATATCCGGTTTACTAGTTACGATGATTGGTGTTTAATCAGGGTTTGAAAAAACCCGGGTTTTTTCGGGTTTTATCAAAATGTTTTAGAGACCTCTTCACATTTCTAATTTTCACATGCATAGTACCTAAATTTTTCATTTATCAGTGGAACAAAGGTATAATTTTGCATTAAGTATAGATTAACAATAAAAATAAATATATAAAAAGAAAATATAAATATATTTAAAAAGATTATTTTGTATCTCATAGAACTAGATTACTGGAAGAATGATATATTAAATCAAGTGCAACTGAATTTCTTTATATAAATCTTAAGTTAAACAGACTAATTTATACAATTTCTTTAATTTACTTCAATAGAAATCAGTTTAAAGCAGCAACATTTATGTAAATATTTTTATTTTTGTGAAGAAAAAAATACAATTCACACATATGTATGCATATATATATTTACTACAATTTAAACAACATTTATATTGCAATAGTATTAAATTGGATTATCTAAAAGTCAATGTCAGTCATATCTATAAAGTTAGATCGTAAATGGCAATACACTTTTACTAGTTTAGTTTTGCTTTTGTATGCCATCTGTAAGCAATCTTTTAAAGTATCTGGATACATTTTAGATTAGATATTATTAGGGTTTTTGGATATTATCAAGGTTATTTATGTTAAAGAAATATGGTTCAGAATGTTTGAAAACAAGGTACTTATACTACTAAATACAATTTAAAATAACTAATTGATTACAAAAAGTTTGAGGTTAAAGGTTAAAAGGTTATGACAATAATAAACATTATAATTTGCTTTTAACAAAAATTAATAATTAGTAATAATTTTAACAATGAAATTATTAAAGTACTATACTAAAACTTTTTCACTCTTTTTGTTACAACAAGATTCCCAGCAAAACATGACTGGCAAATTTCTTCACTTTCTATGACCAAATCTCAAAAAATTCCCTGACTTTCCCAAACCAAATCTAGAAAAATTCTCTGACCAAACGAGCATACAGCAAAATTTTATACTTATTTTCACAATCTTTTGCCAAAATTAGCAATGTTTTTCTGCAATCATACTTCAATTTTTTTTTTTTTTTTTTTTTTTTTTTCCCCCAACTGTGATGAATTTTGTGTCATTTTTCATTTTTTCACTCAAATGTTTTCCATGACTTTTTTAGAAATTATTTGTAAATTCCCTGACTTTTCCTGTATATTTTGAGATTTTCCTGACTTTCCATGATGCTGGGAACCATTATAATCTGTCACCATTTTTGTGTTGAAAATTACTGTATAAACTTTCATTGAATTTCAAGAATAAGGAACTGATAAAGAGTAGCTTTACTTGCCAGGGAGGGTATTCTTTTCGGTTGAAAATACTGGAACAGTTGTATAATACCATTTCAATTGTACAACTCAAATTTACTTTTGACCTACAAAAACAATCACCCATCCCATTTCATCAAACTATTGAATCATTCCAGAACTTTCTGTAGGTAGTTAATTTCACTAGTATCACCCTTTGGAGCTATTGTGAAAATTCCTGTAATGACCCTGTGTGCTGTACACGGGGTGTATCAATGTGCCCCAGTTCCCCCTACATTAAGATTTAAAGCCCTTGGGTGCATTTTAAAATATATAGCCATGAAAATCTTCCTTATTTACAAACTAATTTATTTTATGGTCATTTTATCAATACTTAGAAATTCTTTTAAATATGGTTAGTTTGAAATATATTTAAATTGGCATTTATCTTTCCATTCTCATATCTTAGATTAAATAATGATACAATTGTAAAAACACGAGAAAATTTGAAAAAACCCACAAATGGGTTTTTGATGGGTTTTTTCAAGTGTACCCGCCCGAAAAAACCCGGGCGGGTTTTTTCGGGCTGGGCCCACTTTGGCGAACCCTGTGTTTAATTGAAATAATCATTATCGTATCGTAGTTGCAGTGTAATATAACTTTCTATGACCGTTTGGTAGTGTTTATAATTCAAGGGCAAGATAATTTTTGTTGTATACAGGGTTCATACAGAGTTCGGAAGAAAAAATCCAAGGAGTCCAAAACATTTTACGGACTTGCCACTTTTGTTGTTATCTATGTGGCATGCACTTGCACAGTCCCAATTCCGCACGGATTCCGCGAGTTACAGAGAGGGTGACCACAGAAATATAATTTTCAAATTCCCTGATATTTCCCTGACTTTTCCCTGATGTATTTAAAATTTTCCAGGATATGACGCGATGTTAAAGTTAGTTTCAAAAGAATGATGCAAATTATTAGAAGTAAAATAATTTTTATATTTTATGGAAATACTTCACTCATATTTGGCAATTAGTACTTTATATGACTAAGTTTATTTCAAAAATCATAAAAATATGTAATTAGTAAAAAAGAAGCATAAGTCTTTGAAAATACATGAAATATCACTGAGAGGAAGGCAAGATGGTTTACGGCCTTAGCAAATAAACTATTTTGTTTATAAAATTATCTAATAGAAATTGGAAGAAGGTTTAATTTATAATAATTTAAAAACATAATTCATAACATTCACTGATGCAAATTTAAATGTACAATTTATCTTTGACATTTATTACAAAAGAAAAATTAATAAAATACTTACTAAGTCATTAAGACATTTCTTCTTTCTAAATTTCAAAACTGGAGTCCTACTTCAATTTATGTACAATGGTTTTAAATGATAAACTTAAGTCCTAGGTTCTTGAGAATAAAAATTTCAAATTATAAATAAGATTAAAAAAAAAAAAAAAAAAAAAAAAAAAAAAAAAAAAACAGTTCTAGTCTCTTTGAGAACAGTTTCAAGTTTATAAATATTAAAAAAAAAAAAAAAAAAAAAAAAAAAAAAAAAAAAAAAAAAGACTGCTGGCTTTTGAAGAAAGTCCAAGTTATGAGTAAGATTCAAAATAGTTGTTCAAAAGGTTCTTTTTTTTCAAAACAGCTCCAGAGTTTCAGTCTTATATAAAATTATGTACCAAAAATAATGTTTTAAATATTGCCTTCTTTCAACGACTTTATTTTTTCTGTTAGTAAATTTACTTCTTTAGTTGCAGTTTCTTTTATTTCAGAAATTTTCTTTTCTAACTCCTTTGCTGCTATTGCTAATTTTCTTTTTTTAGTTTCCTCAGTCTCCTTTTCACTTTCCTCCCGTTTTCTTTTTTCTGTGGCTTCTGTTAACCGTGCTCTAGCATTTTTGTAGTACTGCATCAGAGACTTTGTTACTTCATATTTCCCAATATCATTACAGTCATGAAAATTATCATATATCATTCGCTGTGCTATTAACGTTTCTTCAGCTAAGTTCTCAATAAGGCATTCCTTGTTTACTGAGAATCCTCGCTCAACATTTGCATTTCCATGAGACATGATCAATGTCATTTTAAGAATTTCCAAAATGCATTTGGAATCTTGAAATTTATTGAAAATATCCCTCCAAAAGTGATCCACTCGTTGAGTAACTCGAGAAAATTTTATTAATTCTTTTTTCACTTCCGACTGTGAGCATATCGCATTAAATTCCTGATCAGCTTTGTCCGCTGTTGTTGAATTTATCCACCGACTTTCATCCAAAACTGTCAACAAATTTCTTAACCTCACCTTCCTAGCATTTTCATCTGCAACGACTGCTGGATCAAAGCATGTCAATGCCTTAGTGAGCGGAAAAGAAAGTGGTGATCTTGATATAAGCTTGGAAGTTAAAGTCTTAAAACATTCAAGACACTGACGTCGAAACTGTGTAACAGCACCATCTGAAATTTTGCTTACTTTATTGCATTTTCGTAAGGCACTGCACCCAAATCAATTTCAGCTACTGTCAAAATATTATTAGCATCATTTAAATTAATCTGTGCCACTGATTTTGCTTTCTTTAAAACATCTTTTTTGACAAATCTACTCATTACCGACGTCAGAACAGTTAACAGTGATGTATATAAAAATGGTACTAGTGGCTTATCAGTTTGGTACTCTTTTAGAAATGGTTGAACTTCATCAGTCAATGATACAAAAAAAGCCAGTTTTGTAGTTAGTAGTGGATCTTCTAAATGTGACTTAACTATTTGAAAACTTGAGCACTGTGGTGGATTTTTCTCAGTTTTCATCGAATCCACAAATATTTTGACATTTGGCAAAATATTAATTGCTCGCTGAGCAATGTCACCATTTTCAAGCCAGTGTACAGCACAAAACTTCTTGGGAAAACATTTCAATCCGGACAGTTCGGTGTAAGTTGCCCGACGTGCAGGCACATCCTTAAATAAATTAAATAACGATCTCAAAAATTCAACAATAGACCAATTTGTTGATAGCATGGCAGCTTTAAAGGCACCATGCATTACATGAAGACCACAGGTACCAATATTCAAAATCTCTGGACCATGTTCACTCTCAAATTCTGCTTTCAAATCTTTAAAAAATTTATGGTTCACATTTGAGCCATCCATTGAAATCTGTAAAATCGATTTCATATTTAATGGAGAAAGGGCTTCCTTAAAAGCTTATCTTATGTTATCTGAAGTGGCACGACCCAAAAATGATGAAGTGAAAAATTTTGTACTTACCTCAGAATCATCTTCATTCCAAAATCTGACATTTAGATCCATTTGGGTCTTCTGAGAAATTTTATTTAACGATTCATCAAATCCTATAGAATAATATTTACATTGAGATAGTTTAGCTAATACATCTTTCAAATAAGGGGCTATACCATAGAGGATGGAATATGCAATTTTTGTCCTTTGCAACTGCATTTTTTGTGCCACTTCACTATCGGCAAACATGGCTCGAAAAAGCATTACATCTTTACTCGCTGACCGCATAGATTTATGAGTCATTACGGCTTGAATACACCAAAGAATTTCTGCTTTAGTGACATGGTCATTAATCAGAAATTTCTGCAAAGTTTTCGATGGAGCAGCTAATATGTTATCGGATGAGGAACTCGAAGTAGATGGCGGATCAGAAAGCGATGTATTAGCAGTAGTAGCGTCAGGTTTTGATTTTTCTTCAACTTTCAAAATCTCTTCATTCGCAATTTTTTTGGAATACAATGAATCCATTATATTTGGCTGTAATGTGGCTTTTATCCTTTTTTTATGTTCACTTCCTTTTGCATGACTCGTAAGAGCTGTCCGACCCATATTACTAAGAGCAACTGAACAGTGGCATTTTATGCATTCAACTCTGTGCACATCATTTGGCACTTCTCTAACCCAGGACTTAAATTCTGGATCAGTAAGCCAATCGACTTGAAACCGCAATGACATAATAATTAGAAATAATTAGTTTTTATCCGAGAGAAAATATGACCATCCGCACATGCGATCCGAAATAATACATGAACACGCGGTACACGAAGGCGATTTCGTTTTGTAATGTTGAGGTGTATGACTGCAAACAGTTATTGAAAAATGATTATTCATTATTCTGTATTCAGGCACATAGTAACAATAAGACAGTAACACCATTTAGCGATGCGATTGCATTAGCGGAAGCGAGATGAGGTGGGGCAGCGGTCTCAAAAGAGTGGCTTCATGACGTCACTACCAATCAGATAAGAGCGTTTTCTCCTTCATCGCTCTGAGAATCAGCCACGTTTCGAATGGCAGGTACGTAACGGAAGACCGTTCGCGCTATTACAGAAAAGGAAAAATGACAAAAAATTTTCCCTGATTTTTCCCTGATATTTCCCGAAATCTTAAATTCCCTGATATTTCCTGGTTTTCCAGGTCTGTAGTCACTCTGTACAGAAGGGGGGGGGGTATCTGCGATCTTCAGATTAAATCTGTGATTTATCTGCGATATTTTAGCAAAATCAGCGATTTATTGCGATCTTTTTTCAAAATCGGCAGTTTTTCTGCGATATTTTGACGAAATCTGCGTTTTTCCGTGTTTTATTTATGAAATCAAAGTTTTTTCGATGATTTTTAGACAAAATTTGCATTTTTACACGATTTTTTCTCGAAAACAGCATTTTATCCTCATGATCTTTTGACGAAATTGGCATTTTTTCTGTGATCTTTGATGAAATCGGCGTTTTTTTTCCAGTGATCTTTTGACAGAATATTTGTAAGCGATCTTTTGTCGAAAACGGCATTTTTTTCCTCGATCTTTTAACGAAATTAGTGTTTTATCAGCGATATTTGGTGAAAGTGTCATTTTAACCACAATCCGTACAGGAAATTTTTTTTAGCAATCTTTTGACAAAGTTCGTTGACAAAAACATTGACAAAATGTGTGCTTTTTCGGCAATCCTTTCACGAAATTTGCATTTATCCTCGATTGTTTTTTCCGAGCATAAAACCATACAAGTTGACAACTAAGCGGAACTGAAAACCCAATTTCAAATTTTCAGTAGAGGATACCTTAAATTTTCGATATTTTCGAACGAGAATCACCCCTGAATCAACTGTTATCAGCAAAATTGAGCATGATGAATCATATTATGAAGAAGAAATCAAAGCTGTATATATCTAGCTGTGAAGGAGTTAAACAGTGTAATCACTTTTTGAAATTAGAAGCTTAGACGTATGTCTGGATTACTCTTTTCACTTTTCTTTTCCTTATAGCCGTGAAAAATAAATCACTTTGGTCGCTATTAGTATGATCCCAACCAGTCACTGCTGTGCCTCTGATGAATGATGTGCATAAAGGGTTTACCGTGCGCTTTACAATCGCAATTTTTTTTTTCTCGGGAGCAACATTGCTCGCGTGCAATATGCACACGAAGCGGTGCATGTGCAACCGCATTTTGGTTCCGCAATACAATTTAAGGAGTATTTTGTTTATCTAAGTAGTTCTAAGTACTACTTGGGAATGTTTTCATTTCTAAGTAGTTTCTAAGGAGTCCAAGGAGTCTTTACGAACCCTGTGTATAAAATGAATATTTTTTTATTAATCAAGCTTTTTTTGTTTATTAATAAAGGCAAATATTTTTCTTTATAAAAATGATTGATTTTTTCTCATATTTAGTATTGCATCTTAATTACTTTATTTTAATATTTTTCTAAAATTTTATTTTACTTAATTTTTTTGTAATAACTTGCTTTAACTATTTAAATATTTTACGTAATTATTTTAATGTTTCAATTTATTATATGCATTGATTACAATACTTAACTACCAATTAAATTAATGTTTCAAAAATGTAAACAAATCAATGACCAGAAATCCGCACAACCCCTGGTCCCAAGCTTTGCGGATTTGAGGGAGTCTACTGTACTTGTAATTTTCATCAACTTGTTTTTCCACCAATACTTGCATGCTTAGAATGTTCCAGATCTCAATAGGATTGAGCTATTCACGCACAGCACTTCCGTTTGAGTTATCTATGTACATGAATACCAGATTTTGTATTTTGCAAAAATCTAGCCTGACATGCTAAAAAAACAGACTACTGGAGAATTCTTCAAAATAAAATTTTATAGATGGAATGTTAAATATGAATTTTTTAGATTATAAATTACAGTCAACTCTGTGAAATCCTCCAATGTATAATCCACCAACTTCTACTACCGCACAAGATGTTAGAATGTAAACAATGAAAATTGTCATTACTAGTTAACCTCTTCAGTCCCTGAGTACCCAAATGGGTACATCAGTTTTCTCCCATTTTATTAATGATACTCAAATATAAATGAAATTTCGATATAAGAATAATATGATTCGAATTCTAAGATTCGAGCTAATGAAAATAAAACAAAAATCTCGCTCTGAAGTCAAACGAGAGAAGAAATAATTCAGTAATAATTAAAAATACTATAATAATCGCCAGTAGCGAAGAGGTTAATTTCATAAAATTAAATTTGGTACATTTTTTTTTTTCAATAATCAAATTTCTAATAAATAAATATTTAAATATTGATTGGATATAAATACAGTCGAGTCTCTATATAACGAAATCCATCGTTCCAGTAAAAAATTCGTTATATAGAGAAATTCGATGTATAGAGAATGATGTTAAAAATCGTATTTAATGTGAGAAATTTTGAACAAATATAATTTTCGATCTTTTTAATTAAGAATTTGAAATGTTCAAAAGTAAATATTAACATTTTATTTAACATTTTATTTAACATTTTATTTTAACATTTTATTTCTTAATTATTTAAGCTGTTTCAAAAAAAGATGAACAGACATTTATTTGAAAGCTTAATGAAAATCAAGTAAGGAAGACTTGCATTAATTTCAGACGAAGATATCCGAAATTTTAGCAAGAAATGAAAAATTGTAGTTAACATTTTCCTCCATTTAAAGGTCTCTCTTATGTACTTCTCATTGATTCTTCTCTTATATGTGTCCAACTGACTATTTTGAGAAGGATGTGGAAAGTGGATGTGGGAGATGGGATGAATTCGTTGGATTTAAAGAACAAGGAAAAAAAAAAAACTCAGCACTGAACGATAAATTAAAAATAAGTGATGGAAAATTGATTCCATATGATTTCGAAGCTTTTTAAAACTGAATAAATTAAGACCGATTTATGAAAAAATTCGTTATATGGAGATAGATATTTCGCTATATAGAGACTGTTTTTAATGTAATCATGTGAAAAGGGGACCGTTCCTACTAAAAATTCGTTATATAGAGAAATTCGATGTATGGAGTTTCGTTATAGAGAGACTCGACTGTATTTAAATTTCCTTGAGTAACAAAATTTTATCTGTGTGCAGGAAGTAATGAATGTTCATAGACTACAGGAAAAAGTTACTGGTAAAAAAACAAAAACTATCACTTTGCTGACTAAATGTTTAAAATTTTTATTGTAGATAATTTAAAATTCATTTTAGTAAATATAATCAGCCAGTCTATTTTTTTTTTTTTTTTTTTTTTTTTTTTTTTTTCCCATTGTAATTTTTGTGCAGTTGTTTCTAATTTATAGCCAGACCTTAAAAAATGAACTATAAACAAAGGGATGATCTATAATCTGGCAAAAATCTATGGAAGGGACTGGAAGTTTGGCAGATGCCAAACTTCCAGTCCCTAGGTGTGCTGATTTCATAGAGTTGACTATATTTAGGAGCCCTATAAATACAGATTGATACTGAAAACTTACTCTTAGAACTTCAGCTAAATTTTCTGCTACCTTAACTTCTTCTTTTAGTTTAGTATTTTCAGCTTCCAGAACTTCCAATTGATCATGCAACTAAAATTAAAAATTATATTGATTATGATTTTAAAATATTTTAAAGCAAGCAAATAATTTAAAATACTTACCAACTCATTTTCATGAAGTACTTTCTCTAAAGCTATCCTTCTTTGTTCAGCCAAATTTTTCCAATAGTTTAATGGTGGGCTTTCTAAAAGTAAATGATTTTATGCAAATATTTATTTATGCAAATAAATAAAATATATCAATAAGCTGCAGAAAATATGAAAATAACATTTTAGCAATTATAAGCTTTATTTATTACACTTACCTGCTGTAATCATAGAAATATTAGGTATAGCAGATGAGCTCTTTACATCATGTGCGTTTGAAATAACAGTAGAGTTCATGGGACCTTTAGAATAAAAATTTTAAAATAAGTTTTATCCTTTACACAGTTAAAACAGTGAGGGAGATAAGATGATCAGAGGGAAAATGTTTTATAATTATTAAAAATTATCAGAGATGCAAGCAAAAATCATTTGACTGGAACTTGAAATTGAGTCTTCAAATTTATAGTTTTCTTTAAATTTATATAAAATATTAGTTTTCGATTAATAAACTAATAAACTTTATCGTTTTTAATAGAATCCCATTTTGACATAAGAATACAAATCTAAACACTCAAGTTAACTTTTTTGCAGGAAGTTTCTGTGGATAAATGTTAGGATATTGGACTGATGTGATAACACAAATCAGGGTTGTATTGTAATGATTTAAATAAATTTTTTTCCCATATATATATTTAAATCACTATTTTAAACCAATTTCTTTCACATATGATAAATCATCTGTTTTAATCTAAAATAATTATTACACAGCTCTACTAAAATATTCTTTAATTTTCTAATTTGCATTTAAAGGTATAATGTAATTTATAGAGCACATATATATAAATTCATTGAATTGATGCAAGAACAAGTATATTTTATATCTGTTTTTCAGAATACATTGAAATTAAAAGCAAATTAAAATGTCAGTTAAATCTCTCATAAGCAAAGCAGTAAAATAAAGCGAGATTCCCTCCCTCTCTTTTAAAGTTAAAAATAAGCATATGGGCAAAGGTACATGTTCATAATAAACATGGTAAAATATGAGATTGCGAGTTTTCATTTTAAAATAAAAAAATTTAATAGAATCTTTGGGTTTAAAATAATAAATATACATGTTTGTTCACAATGCAAAACAAACTGTTTATATATATTATTGCAATATGTAAAAATATGTTCTATACAGACTTTGAGTCTATTACGGAGGGCTGTAATCGATTAAGATTACAATTATTTTCAATTTCAAAAACCAGATTACGATTATGTCTATTTATGCAAGTTGGATTACAATTATGTTTAGATTACAATTAATATTTTTGTTCGAGTATGATTACGTTTAGATTATGATTAATATTTTTGTGTTGGATTACGATTACCAAACGATACGTTTACAGGTCGATTCCACCGGTTTCATAATCTATACAAATTAGAGACTTGGCATCGTGTCGCATAACCCAATTTTATCCAAACCAGATCTGATACCAAGTTCTGATCAGATTAAACCTAATTTCCGTTTAAAGCTAAAAAACTGCATTTTTGAATGAGTAAATTAATTGTAACAATATATACAGTAGAACCCTGCTAATTCAGACCCCGTTAATATAGATCTCCAAATAATCCGGATTGTCCCCCCCCCCCCCCCCTTCAAGTTTGAGAAGTAATTGGCAAATTTCCATAACATAAATTTATTTCATACTCTTATTCTGAATTTAAAAAAAAATCTTTTCAAAAGAATACCGAAAAGAAACTCAGGTAGAAACTTACCATACGAACTACTTATACTCAAACAGATACATGACCATAAGGCCCGCAAAAAGTATTCAAAACTGGCATAGCAGAAGATAACAAATTTTGTAATTACAAAGTAAACATTTTTACTGTCTGTAAGTATACAAAGTGTTTAATATAAATATGATTTTCAGCAAGTAGTTTTGCTTTTATTTCATTTTTTCTCATTCTCCGGTTAATCTGGATTTTTGATAATCCGGACTGAGTCTGGTCCCAATTAATCTGAACTATTGGGGTTTTACTGTATCGATAAAACAGGAAGTATATATAAATCATTTATGAAAACGATGAAATTGATATTAAAAGGTATAATTAAAACTAATATTCAATAAATTTATTAAAATAAAGATTAATTTTCATAAATTTAGTGTTCAAGTTGGAATATGTTGGGTCGAGTTGCGTTTTGGGTTTACTAAATTTTAGGGTTAAGATTAGATATAACCTACTTGTGCAGGATTCTATTATGAATCTTCTTACTTTGGATTAGTTATTTAACCATATACATGTATAAGTAATTTTACTCTCCTTTTACAATTATTTAACTATGCTCACAGTTTGAAAGAAATTAAATTTGTCTGAAAAAATCTCCCCAAATCTAACCCTATATAAATTCTTCTTGTACTGTTGAATTTTGATAATTTATCTTTAGAAATTCTTATGAACTACAAACTGTTTGACTGATAGAATAGTGAAATTTAACATGTGAAACAGATACTAGTAGGTTTAAAACAAAATTAAAACACAAGAACGTCAACAAGCAAAAACATAAAATGAAATAAAATATTGTCTTCTGGTAGGAGAGTATTTGGGAAATGAGGGCGGTAAGCAAACCTTCCAGAAAAAATTAAAAAAAAAAAACTCAGGTACCCTTTCTTCTATTTATTTCTAACTCATTTAGAAAGAATAAATTTTCTGGAGGTTTTACTTACCCATCATACGTAGTATAGGGTAAATCTTGTAATCGTTTTGAAAATATAAAAAAAAATTTGACGGATTTACACGTTTCAGATACTAGAGATTCCGAAAAACATTTTTAGAAAAAAAAAAAGTTGCCATCTGTCTGTAACTGCTCTATCTCCTGAACTAATTGAGATAGAGATTTGAAATTTTGTATGTACTTAGTATGTAAGAATGGGAAATTCATGAATATCACAGCACATTGGATGAGAACCACCCCCTTCTCTTATATGCGCATACACACACACTTACACTAGATCTTTGGAAAAGAAGAACCTGTGTTTCACAGTCTTTATTCAAAACACAAAATACAAACATGAAATGAGTTTAACTAAGGTTATTTTCGTCAGAATTCCCACTGCAAGACAGTTAAGGATAACAGCAATAGGGATGGGACGAATAGTGATTTGGCCGAATAGCCAAATACCGAATATTCGGCCAAATTTTAGGCCGAATACCGAATATTCGGCCGGCCGAATAGTAAAATTTCTTTCCAATAAAGAAAATAAATTTTGATTATATATAATTTAAAAAATAGGAGCTCATTAATAATTATTACTCTTAAATGTGCTTTTAAATGTATTTTTAAATTTGAAAAACTTATTTTAACAAAAAAAATTATGAAATTGCATTATAGTCTTTATTCTAATGTACATCAAATTGATTTTCAATAAGTCAAGATGGGAAAATATTTCTATTAAAATATGAAGAATGTATTTCACTTTTACTATGAATTGATACTTCTTGCACCCAAAATCAATAATATTCTTAATCTCTCTCTCTCTCAGAACTCACATGGACATATTTTCTGAAATAACCTTTAATGAAGTAAATTTGATCATTTAGAGTTTGTGTCCCTAGTGATAAGCAAATTTGTAAGAATGAGACTGTTCTGAAATCATATGCCAAGCTTTAAATTACAAATTACGTTAAAGCAAAAGGTTATGCTTAAAGTAGAATGCATATGTTAACAAAATCTTTGACATTTGAATCGGCACATGAGCTATTCCATCTCAATTCAGGCAGACAGTACTGATATGCGTCAAGTCACCATCACAGATTTTTTTCAAAAAAATTCAGTAGTTAGAACTAAGTGATTTATAAAATTTCCTAAAAGGATTTTTCCCTAAAAATTTTTTTTTCTCTGATTACAGCACTTTAAAGTTCATGATAAAATTGGCAGTTTTCAGAAAAACTGAAAAACGCTTCATTTTGAAATGAACACAATACCAAACATATTCAACATATTTACTCAATTTATTTTTTATAAACAGTTATTAAACTGAATTTTACTTTGGCATAGTTTTAAAAAATATAGTGACATTTTTACTTAATTAAAAAAATTAGATTTTAAGTATAAAAAATATAATTATTAGTGAATTTAAGATTTTTTTTCAGAATGAAAAAAAATATTTTAAAGCTAAACATTGATGGCAATCTAAAGACCTTTAATGGGAGTTTTACAGCAAATTTTATTTTAACTCTAAGGTGCTTACAACTTTTGTAATTCAATTTTAAATTTTGCAAAATTTTGTAAAATAACTACTTTTGAAATGCAATTTCTCAAAAACACCATTTTTTAAAAATCTGATAATATGCTCAATTCATACCTTATTAGTCTCTAATAAATACCTTACAAGCAAATCGTGTGTTTTTGCTTAGAAAATTTTATGATTTTTTGAAAGTAACATGTTGTGTGTATTTTTCAAATAAAATAATAAAATTTATAATAAAATTTTTACACACTGTAGATGGATTTAACACATTCATGAGTATGGAATGAAATGACATATGGTCAATACTAATTTCATTATTGGCTGTATTTTACGCAATTTTAAATTTAAGCAAATGATTAGCTATAATTTAACAGTAATAATTATGTACTAGTGATGTATTTTTTAGTTTGAAATATTAATTACATTACAAGTTCGGTTAAATAAGGAAGAGCTTGCCTTTGTGGTCTGTTGAAAAATACACACAACATGTTATTTTCAAAAAATCATATAAAATTTTCTAAGCAAAAACACACGATTTGCTTGTAAGGTATTTATTAGAGACTAATAAGGTATGAATTGAGCATATTATCAGATTTTTAAAAAATGGTGTTTTTGAGAAATTGCATTTCAAAAGTAGTGATTTTACAAAATTTTGCAAAATTTAAAATTGAATTACAAAAGTTGTAAGCACCTTAGAGTTAAAATAAAATTTGCTGTAAAACTCCCATTAAAGGTCTTTAGATTGCCATCAATGTTTAGCTTTAAAATATTTTTTTTCATTCTGAAAAAAAATCTTAAATTCACTAATAATTATATTTTTTATACTTAAAATCTAATTTTTTTAATTAAGTAAAAATGTCACTATATTTTTTAAAACTATGCCAAAGTAAAATTTAGTTTAATAACTGTTTATAAAAAATAAATTGACTGAATATGTTGAATATGTTTGGTATTGTGTTCATTTCAAATTGAAGCGTTTTTCAGTTTTTCTGAAAACTGCCAATTTTATCATGAACTTTAAAGTGCTGTAATCAGAGAAATAAATTTTTTAGGGAAAAATCCTTTTAGGAAATTTTATAAATCACTTAGTTCTAACTACTGAATTTTTTTGAAAAAAATCTGTGATGGTGATTTGACATGCCCTGCCTGAGCTGAGGTGGAATTGCTCACATACAATAAACAACTTCAATATTCCACTTATTCAATAAGCATTAAAAGGATAAACAGAAAATTGAAAACAACATGAAGGAAGTAAGATTAAATTAAAAATATATACATAATAATGTTACATATTTAAGTCAGTAATCATACAAATAATTATTTAAAAGTGAAAACTTTAGAATGAAAAAATTATTTTGTTGAGCATTTAGAATTTATATTAAAATATTTATAAAACCATCTTCATAAAGCAAGTTGTGTCATCTAATGTATATTGAGTTTGACACCAGTTCTGCTTTCAGATGTACCATTGTATTTGGAATGGTTATATATTATATTTAATTTTGAAAATGAATCTTCGTTAACACACCTTGTGAATAAATTTTTTCATTTCTTACTTTATAGAAAATAAGTTATGAATTTCATAAGAGCCTTTTTTTATATGTGCATGGAATTTGCAGACATTAATAAATATTCGAGCATTTTAGAATAAGGCAGTGTTTTTATATCTTGAATTGTAATATATCATTCTCTAATGATGACATTTCCCATACAATTAAATCTCCAGCTTGGGCAGCATTTTCTAGAATATCACTAACTTTTATAAGAAATACAGAAAGGCTGTATATATTTTAGTATCTTGATAACTCTATATTTTGTAAGTAAGAGTGAGAATGACTTCATAAATGAAGTAGCCAATTTGGATTAGAGAAAAAAAAAATGCAAGAATGAAATTCTTTAAATCCAAAATTTATTTGGCAAGATATCTTTCACTATTCGGCGAGATTTTAGAAATATTCGGCAAGATATCTCTAAGTATTCGGCTACAGGTATTCGGCCGAAGTATTCGGTGCACAAGCCTTGAATATTCGGCCGACCGAATATTCGGCAAAAGGGCCGAATAGGCCGAATACCGAATAGTGGCCGAATATTCGTCCCATCCCTAAAAAGCAAAACAAAATTTTAAAAATGAAGAAATTTTAAATACTTAAACAAAGCTTCTACCAAAATTTTAGAAATAGAATTGAAACAATTCATTCTTTTTTCTTTCATTTCAATGGCACTGTCCCTTTGACTCATAGGTTTAAAACAAAATTAAAACACAAGAACGTCAACAAGCAAAAACATAAAATGAAATAAAATATTGTCTTCTGGTAGGAGAGTATTTGGGAAATGAGGGCAATAAGCAAACCTTCCAGAAAAAATTAAAAAAAAAAACTCAGGTACCCTTTCTTCTATTTATTTCTAACTCATTTAGAAAGAATAAATTTTCTGGAGGTTTTACTTACCCATCATACGTAGTATAGGGTAAGTCTTGTAATCGTTTTGAAAATATAAAAAAAATTTGACGGATTTACACGTTTCAGATACTAGAGATTCCGAAAAACATTTTTAGAAAAAAAAAAAAATTACCATCTGTCTGTAACTGCTCTATCTCCTGAACAAATTGAGATAGAGATTTGAAATTTTGTATGTACTTAGTATGTAAGAATGGGACAAAGCGTATTTAATATCAGTAATCTCAATTATCCAGAACTATTTTTTTCGGACTCTCGAAAAATTCGTTCCGATAAAAAGGTATATAAAAATTTGATTTTTTTTTTAAAGGAATGGGCGTAAAAGGCAATAAAATACAAATTTTACATTAAAAACGAAGTTGATCGGATTATTAGTTGCCGAGACATGTGTAATCCTGTTTTCCAAATTCTTTCATTTTTCAAGACCCTGTATATCAGGCCTGTCCAACCTTTTAATAAGCAGGGGCGCATCTCAGTTTTTGGCAAACCGTGAAGGGCGCCATTATTAACATGGCTCAAAACACACAACAAAATTATCTAAGAGTACTAATACCGATGCATATATACAAATTTATTTAGCTATAGAACACATAAGGCCCCTAAGGATGTGAAACATTACCATATAGAAAATCTCTTCGAAATAACTATAAATCGTTGTAAATTTTGAATTATACGTTTTTCTTCGAGGGGTAAATAAAAAAAATATTTGAAGGAGCCAGAAAACTAAATCTCGCCAATTTGTTAAGATAAAAATCGTACATGAAAATAAAATCGTAACCAGTGATATTGTTAGATTTTTTGGGGACGCAAAAATACAGATTTGTTTTGAAGGTGTAAATTTGTCGGTATGAAACAAAGTAAAGAACAAAGTATGAATAAAGAAACAAAGAGGGGCATTATATAGTGATCAATCTAAGGGAGGTTCTAAAGAGACCGTGTAAAAGAATGGAAATAATTTTGCATGATTTTATAGATAAAAAGAAAATTACCTAAAATTTCAAAGTTCTGAGCAAGAAAAGGGCAAGCCCTTTCTCGTCTTTAAAACAGATAATGAGCCAGCGAAACAACGATAATTTTTTATGCGTGAAATACATTTGAATAGGTTTTAAAAATATCTCAAGCAAATATAAAGGATTTCTAATAAAGCTTGCTTTAAAAAAAGAATTTTATTCTGAAAAAATGCTAGTAACGTGCAATCTTCAAAAGGGCGCCAAGAAAACTTGCAAAGGGCGCCATGACGCCCGCGGGTGCCGGGTTGGACAGCCCTGCTGTATATCATTCAAATTTCAATTTACAGATACATTTTAATTGGAAATGAGACGCTCATGGGTGCAAGTTTGAAAATTTGCCAGGACTGAAAATATTTTGAATCACTCCTTTCCCCCCCCCCCCCCCCTGAGTAAACAAATACGCATGTGCTTGATTCACATTTTTTCCATGACCGTTTGACGAAATTCGCTTTTTCTCACTATCTTTTGCCAGAAATTGCGTCTGTTTAGCAATCCTTTGACAGAAATTGTGTCTCTATCGCGATAATTTGATCCAAAATCACATTTTTTGGCGATCTTTTGACAAAAATTCGCGATCCTTTGACCAAAAATCGCGTTTTTGAGGTCTTTTGACAAAAAATCACGACTTTTTCGCAATCCTTGATCAAAAAATCGCAACTTTTTCGCGATCGTTTGACAAAAATTCGCTACTTTTTCTTATTCTTTGACAAAATTTCGTGATCCTTTGACAAAATTCGCGTCTTTTCCACGATTTTTTGACAAAAGTCATGTGTTTTCTTCTCTCCTATGACAAAAAATCGCGTTTTCTCCGGAATTCTGGCAAAAATAGTGTTCTTTCCGCTATCACTTGACGAAAAGCGCATTTTTTTCGTGATTCTTTGAAAGAGACTGCGTCATTTTTGCGACTCTTCGGCAGGAATCGTGTTTATTTTGCAATTCTTTGACAAAAAACACGTCTTTTCCGCGATCTTTTGTCAAAAATCACATATTTTCAACAATCTTTTGAAAAGAAAATCGTGTCTTTTTTCATGATCTTTCAATAAAAAACGCCTTTTCCTCGATCTTTTCACAAAAATCGCATTTTCTCTGCAATTCTGACAGAAATAGCGTTTTTTCCACAAACATTTCAGGAAAATCATGTCTTTTCCGTGATTCTTTGTTGACAGAGACTGCGCCATTTTCGCGATTCTTCGACGGAAATTACGTTTTTCTCGAGATCCGTCGACAGGAATCACGTTTATTCCGCAAATTTTTGACGAAAAACGTTTCTTTTTCGGATCTTTTGAACGAAATAGCGTTTTTTCTGCGAACTTTTGACAGAAATAACGCCTTTTTCTGCGATCATATGACAAAAATCACATTTTAGTAATAATCTTTTGATGAAAAAAGTGTCTTTTTTCGCAATCTTTTGGCAAAAAACGTGTCATTTTCGCGATCATTTTTCATTGTCAGATTTTTCCGTCCTCGGGAACTTTTAAAAGACGGAAAACTTGCACCCATGGAGACGCTTAATCCAATGCAGTAAATTTTTAGTTAATATAATTATTTTCGGAGTTATAAGGATGTTTCTTTTATGCAATCTGATACTACTTGAGTATTTTGACGTTTTATACAATTTGGCTCATCAGCAATTCATTAATAGAGCATTATTATGTATATTAAAATTATTTAATTATGCGTTTAAATTTTATTTTGAAATTGCCATAGATAGTTTACACGCATTTTATTTTCATATTTTATATTATGATGGGTAAGTAATGGGTAATTTTCTTTTTAAAATAACCAGAGATAAAGAAAATTTAATGGCTACATTTCAAAATTCAATGGACAGTTATTGAATTTGCCAGTACATATGTCAAGAAAATTTAACAACAACTAAATACCATTACATCCGTTTATTTATTGACAAACCAGTCTTAGTTTCTTTTTCCTTTGGATTCTGTTAAAATAAACATACGTTAAGAAACAATCATTTATTATTAGTACTTTTGTGAGAAAATTGACGGATATGTTTATTTTATCCAGATATATTAAAAAAAAAACAAATTTTGAATAAACTGATAATTTTATACTTATGATTAAAATCACTATACAGTAAATTTGATTTAAAAAAAAAAACTCCTTCACTACAATTTTAAAGAAAAAGAAAGGTATACAATATTTCTTAAATAAATTTATACTACATATATTTAGAAAATTACCTGCATGTGGGTGTTCAAGTAAGATTTTGTTTTCATGGATATTTTGACATCTGACGTGCACAATTTACATTTATACTTTAAAACATTCATGCCTTTTTCATTTAAATCTGATCTAGATACAATGAAATAATCTTCAATTTTTTTTACTGCTTATCTTATAGACATCTCTAGAATAGTAAAGACAACCATCAAGAAATTCAAAATGCAAATTAAATGTTAGATAAATTGTTGCATGCAATTTAAGCATCTTTTTTTTTTTCTTTTTTGTTATTCTCATGTTCCCACATTTGAAAAAGCTTGGTTTCCAAATGATTAGTGCCCATAATAAAACCTTAAATATAGTGTTTTTCTTTTTTATCCTTCATCACCCCCACTCAATAAACCATGAAACCAGGGCTAGAAAAATTTGAAAAAAATTACATGCCCAGTCGGGCATGTGGTAGGGAAAAATATATGCCCGAATAAAAAATTTACATGCCCAACTTTTTTGTACTTCTAAGTTTTATGATTGTAACTTTAAAGCTGGTATTTTTTATATATCATAGTCCATAAAATCATAAAAATATAGCGTACATTATGCGAGCCGCCATTGCTGCGCGGGTAAATATGTTGCTCCATAACTTTTGAAAACCGTTATTAAAGAATCACTGGTACATCGGCGATCACGGCACTTAGTTACGTGAGTGACGTTCTATCCTGGCAGCCAATGCGGTAGCGGCTAGCGGAGAGTCTTTCTCTGCCGTTCCATCGGAGAAAAGGTGTGTACGCGCAACGGATGTGCGCAGCAAAGGCTATGCTCCTCTTCTATTTTCACTTGTTTTGACGAAAGCTCAGTCGTATTCCGGCGCTGACCGATTGTATTGTAAATAAAATGTCTACTTTTCGTAAGGCGTCCATTAATTTACGAAGTTTGATCATTCTACTTCATGATTTAGCTTATGCCAACCTATTTAAATTTAAATGTGGTACTTTCAAATATACATGCCCGTTCGGGCATGTTGATAAAAATAATACATGCCCGATCGATAATTTTACATGCCCCGGGCATGTCGGGCAATAGATTTTTCGAGCCCTGCATGAAACAATCCTTTGAATGAACACACACGAGTTTATCTTCCCAATTCCCATATATTTCAACAAAGTCAAACTATTATACTATGTACAGTGTACAATGTTTACTTAAACTGTCCCCTCATGACCCCTGACCTGTTCAAATAAGTAAAGTAAATAATACTGTTAATAAGTTGCAAACGTGAACTCTTTTTTTTCTTATTGTAATGTTTAGTGTTAGGACCAAGTATTTTATGGATAGAGCAAAAGGAAAAAATAGAAGAAAAAAAAGATGTAATTATAGAACGTAATTGTATATTTGTGCGAGATTACGATTAGAATATGATTGTAATCGAAACGAAATCTCGATTATGATTACAGTGCGATTAAATTCAAAATAAAAATTTATGATTACGATTACAATGCGATTACAGTTTTTGTAGTCTATTATAATCTATTATAATTACACGATGTCTAGTTCTATATAACTTTTTTTGGTCAGATTCTATTTATTCTTGTTGATGTGCAATATAATCTAATAAAAATAATAAAAATGAATTACATAAAGTTATATATGAAACTAATAAGTTATAACTTAGTTTAATGAATTATGTAATTTATTTGTTTGCATCATCTTATGGTATTATGATGCAGTTTCAACTTTGTTTCATAATACGTGCAGGTGCATTTGATTGTTTCTTTAAAAAGACTTTTTTCAACTTTTGGTATAAAGCTGCTATTAGATTCACCAACATTCCATAAGACTTTTGAGCCAACACTTGATTTCCTCCAACTTTTTGCGAAATATCCTCCCAACTCTCAGTGTGATAGCAAACTGCAATGTCTCACCAACTTTTTTCCACAGTTTCAAAAAAGTCTGGGCTAGCCCAGATTTTTCATCCAACATTTCAACCAATCAGACATAAGCGATTGATACAAATCCTTACTAATATTATAAATCGGAAAGTGAGTTTGATTGATTGTTTGTTCCGCTTTCACGCCGTAACTACTGAACCGATTGCTTTGAAATTTTGCAGACGTAAAGTAAGAAGACCGGATTAAATAATAGGGTACTTTTTATCCCGGAAAAATTGATATTCCCGAGGGAAAACAAAAATATAGTTTGCTTGATGGATGGATTGGAGATGCCGCTGTGTGTCGTTTAAAACAAGATAAAATATTGCAAACGAATATAAACATGTAAATTTAGAAGCTAAATGATACGATAATGAATCCCCGAAAATGTGGAATTCCCGAGGGATGACGTACAATTTGTTTTATCGTCTAAACTGTTTTTTTACATCTACTTATATATTGCAAACGAATATGAACATGTAAATTTAGAAGCTAAATGATACGATAATGAATCCTCAAAAGTGAGGAATTCCCAAGGGATGACGTACTATTTGTTTTATCGCCTAAAATGTTTTTTTTTACATCTACTTATCCTGAAATAACTATAAGTCAATGAATTACTAATTGGTATAAGTATTAATTACGTTATTTAGTTCTTGAGGTATGCGATAGATGGCGCTGGGTGTTTTTAAAACGTGGTAATGATGTGTAGCAGCTGTATAATAGTTAGGTTAGGTTAGTTTAGTGCTTTTTTCTAGGTAGATATCTAAAGTAGTTGTTTTTTTTCGATAGGTAATTACATCGCTTTGTTCGTTGTTTAGATTGTTATAGTTTAGTTTAGGATTTTAGTTTAGTGTAGGTTTATGGTTTACTCATATTTTCACAATGCCTCGCAAACGTAAATCTAATTTGTTGAGCACCTCATCTAAAGCTCGGGCAATGAAAATTGCCCGATCTCAAGAATTTTCTCTCCATGCTGAATTAAGAAGGCGCGAACAAGCAGAGCGTCAGGCTGCTTTGAGAGCTGCTGAGCTACCATCTCAGCGCCAGCAAAGACTTGAGGAGCAAGACGCTCGCCAAGCTTCTTTGAGAGCTTCTGAGAATGATATTCGTACTCAAGTCCATTTATCGCAACAGGCTCAATGTCAGCATAGTCAGCTCTATGTAGCGTGTTCCTGGGTTTCCAGTGCCCAAAATCTGCATGTTTTTGCTTCACAAGGGAAAACATATAATATAGTGTACCATTCAGTTTTGGTTTAACAACTAATCTTATCCAGCGTTACATCGTGCTTCTTACATTTTTCCGTGGAAATGAGAAGTTTTCTTATAGTTGCGCTTTATACTGCAGTATAACCGAATTCCATGCGGGTGAAGCCGCAGGCGGAAAACTAGTAGGAGATAAATATCAACGCCTGACACTAAGTCAGCACAAGTAGGACTGGTTTTTTGGCTTTACCTCCAACATTTTCAAAGACAATTGTAACCTTTTTCTCTCTTTGAAAGGGAAAATGTTGGAGTTAAAATCGGCTGAAAAGTTTGTCTCACCTAAAGTCCGTGAATCTGATAACAGCTTAATACATACAAAATTGTGAATCCGATAAGGAATAGACAAGGCATCAAAACTAGTATTCTCAATGAAGCAAATGAACAATGAATTAAGGATGCAATTTATTGCTGTATATGTATTCAAAAAATGTCAGTTATCATTTTCTCTTTTCCTTAATAAAATGTTTTGCCATATTTCTCTAGTATATGATTCTTTATCTTTAGTTTGCATATACTTTTTAAGTAGTTATCTGCGTCAATTAAAATTTCTCAATTTTCTTTAAAGAAAATGCATATTAAAGACTAGTGTGTTAGTGATATGTTTTGTTAAAAAAAAAATAATAAAAAAAGTCATTTTTTTTTTTTTTTTTTTTAAATCAACATTGACACAATTTTTATTAACACTTCAATTCAGAACAGCCATTGCCTAGTAATGATATAAAAAATTAGTTACTTTAGAAGTTCATGATGAAAAAACAGCTAAAATATATGCTTATTTTTTAAAAGGAAAGGGAAAAGAATATTTGCCAAAAATAACCAAATCTGTTTCATGAAAACAATCTGCAGTTTAGACTGACACCCAAATTTGCCATTTTTTTATACGTTATAAAATCACATTGTAGAAAACAAAAAGGGAGAAAAAGCATCCAATATTACAATGGAGATTGATTTTCCCAAACTAAACTGAATATCAGGGATGGTGAACTTTTTCACATCCACATGCTAATAACAGAAATTTAATTGATCAAATAACAATTTAATAAAAATTATTTAAAATTTTCTTTAGGAGAATAAACAAATACAGGCAATATTTGATAATTTTAGAATTTTGTCCATTCCATATTCTTAGTAGCTTATTAAATTTTTAATTAAGTTATCTAAAGAAAATATTTTATTTACTAAAATAGGCTTTAAAATATTAAATTTTTCATTCTAGATACTTTAATAATAAAATTCCTGTGACAGCTGAACCATGCATAATTATTAAATTAATGTCAACTTACTATGATCAGAAATGCCACAAGTGGCACCATAACCACTGTCTTCATCAATTTCTGTTAACTTTTTTTCTTGATCATCTTAAAAAAAAAAAATTCTCATTAATATAGCTTATTCAGAAAGCATGCAAATGAATTAAAAAAATTTTCATAACAGAAGACCAGGTTATTAGAAAAATGTTAAATCAACATACTGCAAAATAAACAGATTTATATTATAACAATGTTCAGAAATAAGAAGAAAACATTTCTTCAACCATGTAAACTAGGGGTGCACAACCTTTTTAAGGGAAGGGCCATTGACAAATATGTCTGGGTGGTCGAGGGCCACATCAGTAACACTGAGATAATTCAATTTAAGTGCTCTGTGGCCTATAATCGGATAAAAAATGGTTTCAGAGGGGAGTGCGAGAGTTATTTCTTTAATTTCACTTACCCAATCAAAATACCCAATCGGTAAGGATATATCAAAAGTTTTTTTCTTTATATAATAGATATAGCAAGGATTATTTTCAAGATGTAATAATATTTCTCGCTTTATTCAGGAGAATAAATTTTGTTTTATTAAAATTGCTAAAAAAGAAACATAAGAGGTTTGTGCCGAAAAAAATTGAATTTTATGAATGAAGGAGAGGGAAGCAGCTGATCAACATGATTCTTGCATGCCTGATCAATGAAGTTCCCGATTTTTCAGCACCTGATAAACAAAAATTGCAATTTTACCACGCTTGATCGACCAAATTTGCACTTTTTATAAAATCAAATCAACATAATTCTTAACTTTTACGAAACTGATCGACGAAATTCGCAATTTTTAAAAAGCCAATCAACGAAAATCGTGATTTTTACTAAGCCGATCCATGAATTTTGCAAATTTACTCACATACTTGATAAAATTTTCAATTTTTCAGCTACTGATCGACAGAATGAGATTTTTTCATGCCTAATCAACAAAATTCGCAATTTTTACCAAGCTAATCGACAAAATTTGCGAATTTTACAAATCTGATTGACAAAATTCGCGATTTATAATTGCAGAGAGTTCCGAGACTGATTGATGAAAATTGATTTTTTCGACACTGATGGACGAAATTCTCAATTTTTCCGACACTAATGGACAAAAGTAGCGATTTTTCTGAGTCTGATCAAAAAGATTTGTGATTTTTATGAAGCTACTAGAGAAAATTCATGATTTTTTTAAGATAATCGAAAAAAATTGAGGATCTTTCCGCACCTGATCAACAAAAATTTGCAATTTTTTGAAAAGCCGATCGCCGAAATCTGCGATTTTCTAAAGCTGATCTACGAAATTCACGATTCTTCCTCTATTGATCGATATAATTGTTTCTTCAGGTCCAGATTGATGAAATTCATGATTTTTCTGCAGCTTATCAACAAATTTTTTTTAACGAACCTTATTGAATAAATTTGCAATTATGAGTCCGATTGATGAAATGCGTGTCTTTCACGAAACTCATCGATAAAGTTCTCGATTTCTACAAAGTCAATTGGCGAAATTCGCGGTTTTATTTGAGCCTGATTGACAAAATTCGCGATATTCCTCCGTCCGATGATATTTGCCATTTTTCTGGACCCGATCACTAAAACTCTTAATTTTTCCGTGTCCAATCCTCAAAATTTTCATTTTTTGGCTTAATTGACAAAATGCACATTTTTCTGCGTATAAACAACTAAATTCGCAACTTTGAACTAATTGACGAATTCTGCTGTTTTCTGCGCTACAAGATGGAATTCATGATTTTTTTTCCCTCTTGATAAATTGACAAAACTCACAATTGTTTCGCAACCATTATAGAAATCTTCAATTTTTCTGCGCATCATCGCAAAATCAACGAAATTTGCAATGTTTTCGTCCCCGATTGACAAAATTCGTGATTTTTTTCGTGCCGAATCAGCAAAATCTGCGTATTTCTCAGGCGATAAATCGAGAAAACATGCAATTTTTCTGCAGCCACTAAATTTCATTTGCATTTTTTGGCACATCATCACCTATGCTGGCGATTTTTTCTTATCCGATCAATGAAATGTGTGATTTTTCGCGATCGATCGGCAAAATTCAAGATTTATCAGTGCCTGATCGACAAAACATGCGATTTTTTTGTGCCCGATCGGCAAAATTTGCTATTTTTTTCCAAGCCTCACCGACGAAATTTGCCATTTTCCCACAATTGATCAATGAAATTCGCGATTTTTCCATGCTCAATCTACGAAATTTGCGATTCTTAAGTGACTGATGAAATTTTATATTTTACTGAGGTAATTTAATGAAATTTAGGATTTTTTCTGCAACCTATGCACAAAACTTGCAATTTTTTTTCATCACGGGCCACAAGTTGTGCATCCCTAATGTAAACTTAAAAAAATAACTTTTTAAACCTTCACGTGCTAGTTGAATACAAATCTTATCAATAACATGTTTTTCTTGCAAACAGTAGCTTTTATTTTTCGTTTGCTCAAATTGGAAACAATGCTTTGATCAAGGCTAACTTATCACAATATAAAGGCTTGTCATTCACCAAGTTTCCTTTGACTGCAGTACAGGGAGCGCTGAACTACATGATTTTCACGTTGGTAGCGCCATCTAATGTTAGAAACTGAAATGTTTGCCATTATTTCCTATGAGATTATTAGCAGTAGTACGCACCAGGTGGCGTTACATACGAGACAAAGTCATATAATAAGTTGGCAATTATAGGGACAATTTCAACAATAGATTTTCTCCTGAATGCGAGGCCTTGATATTATGATAAGGGGGCCTTGGCTTTGATGTTGAAATAAAATATTTTTATTTATAATATTTCTAGCCTTCTTTTCTTTCTTTGATGTTTAGTTACATGCCTGTATTTCAAATATCTACTATTTAAATGAAAATGCACAAAATGTTTCATATTTTAAATTCAATATGAATGGGAACAATATTTGACAATTTTATTATCTGCAACCAGCTAACAAAAGCATAGGCATTTTTAATCCATTTTACGTATACAGTATGGAATCTCAAAAAACTCAAACAAGTGTAAAAAATTTCTATGCAGCATTTAACCTTTCAGTGCCCTGTGATTATTCATCAGTATGATATAACAAATTAAAAAATTGTCATGGATTATGTTTAGTTCAGGTTTCTGATGCTTCAGGTTCTGATCAGCAGATTTTAAAGTGGACTATTTGAAGATATCATTAGTCAAGTGAGACTTAGCAGAACAGATTTATATCAAAGATGAGAATACATTTTTTCAATGTTACGTGCCCAGAAAAACTTATGCGATACCTGGGACTTTTGTCTGAAGATCTATACTCTGGAAAAGCAGTGGTCTTGATAATTCCAGATTTAGAGTCAGTCTTCCAAATTCATCAGGGATGCCGCAAATGCGCTATAGCGCGTAAAATACGCAAAAAATTGGCGACGGGACGCAAAGAAAATGGAGCTTACTTGTCCCGCAGGACGCATAATTTTCGTCAAAAAATCGCAAAAAAGCCAAATTTTTTTAAAAAATCACGAAATAACGAATATTTTCTGGCAAATTCCGTCAAAAAATTTGCAAAAAATTGGCTAAATTTGTTACAAAATCCCGTAGAAAAACGTCGATTTCCACAAAAAATCGCGAAAAAACGACAAATTTCGTCAAAAAATTTGCGAAAAACAGCAATTGTCATAAAAAAAAAAAAAAAAAAAAAAAATAGAGATAAACCGTAACTTTCATCAAAAGATCACGAAAACCTGGTACATTTCGTCAAAAGATCTGAAAAACAGGCACATTTCGTCAAAAAATCGCGAAAAAACGGCAAATTTTGTCAAAAGATTAGCGAAAAACAGCAATTTTCATAAAAAAAATCGTGATAAAACAACTTTCGTCAAAAGATCTCGAAAATCTGGCACATTTCGTCAAAAAATCGAGAAAAAACGACAAATTTCGTCAAAAAATTGCGAAATAACAGCAAATTTCGTCAAAAGATCGCTTTAAAACGCAATTTTCGTCAAAGGGGCACAAAATAAATAAATAAATAAAACAAATAATAATAAAAATAAAGTTAATGCCAG
Source organism: Maratus speculifer (assembly GCA_964019185.1). Classification (NCBI taxonomy): domain Eukaryota; kingdom Metazoa; phylum Arthropoda; class Arachnida; order Araneae; family Salticidae; genus Maratus; species Maratus speculifer. The sequence goes on along the minus strand of OZ025289.1, from coordinate 253,916,914 downwards.
GATAGAATTTTTTTGTTCCAAAAACTAATTTTCCTGCTTCCATTTTTTTTTTTTTTTCTCTCCAAAAACATTTTTTCTTGATCCACAATCTGTTTTTGATTGTTCCAAATCTTTCTGAGTGAATGCAACTTCTGAAAACACCCATTCATTAAACAAAAAGAACCCCTTTACTCAACAAAAGTATTCTTTTTTCAGGAAAAATGACTTTTTCAATAAATCAGTTATGCTCCTTTTTAAAAGAAATGCAAACAATAGTGATACTTGTTAATTTGTATCTTGCACATTTATTTTTAAAATAGTAAAGAAAATTTCTCTTAATAGTTAAAAAAAAATTTAATATTGGCTTTAATTATTTATACATTATGGCTAAAACAATAATTATTGGATTTAATTTTTCTTTTGCAATTAGTGGGGACCCGCTTTTGTAAAAAAGGGACCCATAATTTTAGAAGTCCTGGGTCCCCGGGACCCAGGATTTTTCAAGTCCAGCGGCATCACTGTTCGTATTGTTTTGCTTTTTCATGGCAAATACAAAGATGAAACCATACACTTCATTTGTAGTTCCAAAGTATTTGGGACCTGAAGATTCTGCTTTGGTTCTACAAATTCCATTTGTATTCATTTTAATTTTTTTATTAATTTTTACCTCCAAGTTCAGTGTGCTATAGTTATTAAATTCAATGGTTCATATATTGCAATACAATTATATAATATACAGGGCTTGAAATTCAATTTTCCAGAGGAGGGGAGTCTCCCTCCCAACATTTATAAATGGAGGGGAGTTTAGCTATTTCGGAGGGAGAAAAAAATCTTTAAAACCTACTGTTCTTTTATGTGCTATTTAAAGAATTACATTAATACAGACATAATAAAATACCCCTGAAGCAATTTTTATCAACAGCTCAGAATAGTTATGCAAAATGTGTTTTTTGTTTAAAAGAAAGAGTAAGTCAAGATTTTATATAGTCTATTTAGTTTTCAATGGAGTAAATTCCCTCCCTGTGCTAATTGTTTTTGTTTCAGGTCTAGTAAACTCTGTTTTCAGGTTTATTTTAGGTTGAGTGTAGCTTGCTGCAAGTTGGATTCGGGTTAATCTAGTTTTTCAAAAGTTAGTTCAGTATGTATTATTTCCGATTAAAAATTATACCTATAACAATAAACAGGTATGTTTGTGTGTGTGTTGTTTTCCATGGAGACTGCTGCATTTTTTTAGCAACTTTTTGATTAGATTAACATTTATTCGGCAACCCTCTGATGAAATTCACATCTTTTTTGCGATTCTTCAATGAAATTTGTATTTTTTTAAAAGCAGCTTTTTGACTAAATTAGCATTTATTAACGACCCTTTGACAAAATTCACATTTTTTCCCACAATGCATTGTTGAAATTTGCATGTTGTACACGATTCTGTGACAATTCGCATTTATTAAGAGATCCTTTGACGAATTTTGCATTCATTAAGCGATCCAAAGACTATTCTGTATTTTCCAAAAAAATCGCCATCCATCCCGGAAATTTAAAAAAAAAAAAAAAAAAAAAAAATTGCGAATTTTGACAAAAAAAAAAAAAAAATTTCATAAATCGTTTGCAGAAAAATCTTAAATATCATCAGAGCTTCACTGGAAAACGCGAATTTCGTCAGATAATTGTGAAAAAATTCAAATTTCGTCTGAAGATTGTGAAAAAGAAAAAAAAAACGTGAATTTCGTCAAAGAATAGTGAAAGGAAAAAAAAAAAAAATTCATCAAAGATTCGCGAAAAAAACAAATTTTGGGTAGAGATCACAAAAAAAAAAAAAAAAAAAAAAAAAAAAAAAATCGATAAAAAACCTACAGGATCGGCAGATTGCAAATCGCGAAAAAAATCGCAAATTTTGTCAAAGTTTCACGAAAATTCCGCAAATTTTGTCAAAAAATTTAAAAGTTCGATAATTTCATCCAAAGATTGCGAAAAATCTGCAAATTGCATCAAAGGGCCGCGGAAAAACAGAGCCAAAAGAGCCTTTACAGGTGGTGGATTAAAACTGATCTTATAGTAATGACAATAAAAAGCACATATCGATATGGGTTATATTAAATCTGGATTTCACAGTAGACTCTTTCGAATTCACACAGCTTGGGGACAAATGGTTACGAGATTTTAGAATTTTGAGGATTTCTGGTCATTGTTTACATTTTTAAAAATATAATTTTAATGTACATTTTCAATACATGTACATTATTGTAATAGTGCAAGTGAAATTCTAATAAGTGCTTACGATGTAGTAAAACATTAAAATAAAAACCAAGATATTTAAAAAATGATTAAAAGTAAAAATCGGGTAAATAATGCATTATTTTTTTTTTTTTTATGAATTATTCAACGGAGCTTGTCTCAAAGGCACACAACAAATTCATATGAAAATCATAAAATAAGGAAGTTATTTCAGGTTTAGCTAGATTTAACACACACACTAAAAGGCTTTAATACAAATATATTTGGCAAAAAAGATTGCTATCATCAGATATCTAATTTCAAACACAAATTTATGTTTTTTCCATGAAAAAGCATGAGATCAATCATTAAAATGATAATTATATTTTAAAATGTATATGAAGTGAGATTTATTAAAAACGTCACTAATTTTTTCATATATTTTAAAAGAAAATTTCATTGTTTACAGCTGTGATAGATTTTTGGCGTTTGCAGATTTTTAGAATTATGGATTTAAGGGAATCTACTGTATATAGGGCGATTCTTAAAGATAGAAACAAACTATTTTCTTAAAGATTGCGATTGGAAATATGTATCTAAAAGCAAAGTTTCATAAAAAAAAAAAAAAAAAAAAAAAAAGGTGTGAAATTTGATAAGTTGCAACTTTATTGTGGGAAGAAGGGGAGGTCTATGAGAAAATATGAAAAATAAATTTTTATACATCTCTTGTAGGATACAATTTCTAATTAAGAAAATTTTCCTTATTCATACAAAAAATTCTATCTTCAAAATTCAGCAAAATGCTGTTTAAATAGTTTGTCGGGTTTTAAGAGATTATGCACAAATTAAAATGCATGTAATTTAAGAAATAAAATTATGTTAAAAGTTCCAGGAAACATGCAAAAAATATTGAGTTTGAATTTTGATTTTTTTTCTTTTTTGTGATGGTTAATCATATAATTTGCAAACAAAATCACATTTTAAAATTTCTCAAATTAAAAAAAAAAAAAAAAATTTTTTTTTTTTTTTTTTTTTTTTTTTTTTTTTTTTAATGGGGGAGTTTAAAATTATTATAACAACTCCAAAAATGTCTCTTTTCAATTAATTTTTTTTTATTTTGTTTTAGAAGTTTTTTAAACAATAAAAATATAAATATAATTTAAAATGATGCAACTTATTTTGTTGAAAATTATATTTTCAAAAAATATTTTTTCATTTGCCAAAACAAAATTAATAACAAAAAGACATGTTCCATGTTTGCATTTTTTTTCTTTAATAATTATTGATTTAACTTAAAGATTTAAAAAACATGCAGAAAAACCCATTTAAAGTTTTAATCAAAGATAGGCTCCTAATAAAATGCTTAAAAACACCAAGTTATTTTTATTTCAAGAATTTATTTTATTTCAAAATAAAATAAAATATGTCAATATGCAAAATTTGGCTATTAGTTTGCCGATTTATACAATTTGGCGAAATTGGTCGATGGGATAACAAAGTAGTACCACTTTTTCTAACATATTGATAGAGTTTTTTTTATAATTTTAGTCCTCACAACTTCATATTTTATATCCAGTGAGGACATTAAAAAGTATTCTGGGTCTGGACTATGTTTGGCACAGACTTATTTTCTGAAGGCTCAGTCAAACTGGATCTAACTTTTTTTCATACCGAACCAGACATTCCTTTTTACCTAGGTCTGCACAGGATGAAATTTTCAATCTTGATCTTGACCCAATTATTAAAATCATTGTTTCTGACCAACCTGATCTGTGCAAAAATCAGTAAAATTTGGCTCTGCTCTAATATTTTACTTACAAAATATGAACACGTTTTTAAATTTATATCAATAAATAAAAACTTTGTTAAATCACCATAAAAAGATAAAATAAACAGGACGCGTTTCGAGCTGCAAAATTACTGCTCGTCATCAGCTGATCCAAACACGTGTCACAACGGACAGAGTGGAAATAACAGTGAAATAAAGAGGTGAAAAAAAAAACGTGACCCAAAGTTACCCACTATCGAATTTCCTTGAACATTTGACCTAGCCTAATAAGATTCTGGTATCTGAAAAGCCTAAAACGCAAAATTTAATTAATATTCTCTCTGAGAAAATGAGCTTAGTAGTGCCTTGTGTTGGGTAATTTATACTAAAACCTAATAAGCATCTATTGATGTCAAGACCTAACAGAAGCTGAAATTTGATGGAATTTCGTCCATTAGTTCTTGAGATATAGTTATAACAAAAAATTTGCAAAACGTAGCACAGCAACACCATCTTGGACAATTTATGCCAAAACGTAAAAAAAAGCGCCTAATTATGTTATGGTGTAAAAGAATCTGAAGTTTGGTGAAATTCTGTGCATTAGTTCTTGAGATATAGCTAGTTTTAAAAAAAGTAAAATATAGCACAGCAGTACCATCAGTTGAAGGATTTATAACAAAATGTAATCATCGTGTAATTATGGTATATGTCATTTTGTAACAAAATCTGAAGTTTGATGAAATTCTGTGCGTTGGTTGTTGAGATATAGCTATCGGAAAAATCGTGCAAAATGCAGCATAGCTGCAACACCTGTTGCAAGGTTAATACCAAAATGTAATCAGCGTCTAATTATGTTATATATTCTAGTGTAAAAGAAACTAAAATTTGATTACGTTCTCTGCATTAGTTATTGAGATATAGCTATCGCAAAAAACGTACAAAATGCAGCATAGCAGCGCCACCTATAGGGCAGTTCACACCAAAACCTTATCAGCGGCTATGTATCTCAAGGTATCGCGGAATCTGAAGTTTGGTGAAATTCTGTGCATTAGTTCTTGAGATATAGCTACCATGAAAATCATGAAAAACGTATAGCAGCGCCATCTGCAGGCCAATTTCCACCAAAAACAAATAGGCACTAATTCATATCAAGGTCTAACTGAATATAAAATTTTATTAAATTTCGAGAATTAGTTCTTGAGATAGAGCGCCCACAATTTTTTTGTCCCATGCAGACAGACTCAGACAGAAATTTTCTAAAAATAGTCAAAATGTGTTCAGGACCTTCTAAAACAAATCCGTCGAAAGCCGGAAGTCAAAAATTTTCATGAATCCAATACTTTCTTCTTGTAAAGATAGAAGAAAGTAAAAAGGATACTATTTCATGAAGAAAATTATTAATAAAGGGTTTAGTAATCACAGGGTTGGGTTTCTGACGTCAGAAACTGGTTTTTGACATGACTAGTGTCAAAAACTGGTTTAAACCGTCAAAAACTGGCCTAAACCGTCAAAAACGTGTAATGCGCTTTAAACATTTTAAAAACTAGAGAAACATTGAGTAATTTATTTATTTAAAATTAATTATACTGTAATTTAATAATTACAAAAAAATTAAATTACTTTAATCGCAATAAAAGATTGTTTTTAGAATGTTCAAACAGAAGAAAATGATTTTGTACAGTTAATAATCTGGATCAATTTTATCCCACAGCATTCTATAGCACTTCACCAATTTAGCACATTTATTTACACCAAAATTCTTTATGAGTTTAGAGTGTATGAAGCCAAAGTTACAAACTACTCTCTCAATTAGTGTTCAGCTAGCAGGGCTTGATAGCAAAAGCATTGCTAATTGAGCAAGTTTGGAGGCAAGCCAAATTTTCAGATTTATGACAAATTTTTCTTTTCTTTCCGGAAATCATAATATATAATACAGTAAAAGTGAATTTTTTATATTACATCTAATATTGTATATTTGTGACAGATGTTTAATATGAAATTTTACAGATCAGTGTAGTATTTGAGGTTTCTGACGAGGTTTTTGACAAGAGGTTTTAGCCATGACAGTTTAAACCACGGTTTTAACCGGATAAAACTGCACACTGTCAAAAACTTGCCAATCCTGAGTAATCGTATAAAAAAGTAAATTGCTTCTTAGTATAAATAAAATGTCATTCATTTTAATAAATTTGTGAATTACAAATTGGAAAATACAATTAAATAAACATGTTTTATTTTTATTTTTTTCTTAAGAAATAGAGTTTTATCATTTTTGCAAGATCTTAGTAGGTATAAAAATTTAGAAATATTATAGAATTTGGTTTTAATTATGAATGTTTTGTTAAAAATTATCTAAAGAAAACAGTAATTACAGAAATAACAAGTTGGAAATTGCATGTGAACATAGCAAATGAGGTGCATTCGTACGATAACGAAGTTTTAAAAATATTCAGATCTTGCTGATATAGTAGAGCAAACTTCGGATACAGTATAGTAGTCTAAATCTTTGTGTTTCTGTAAATATGCAGAAAGTAATTTTTATTACACCTCAGAAACATATATCTTATTCATAAAATGTGAAATAGTTGAATATGATTAAAACACGCCCCAAACAATGTTTCCCCGTATAGCATTATGTAGTGGAATACTTTTATGTGGCCCTGTAATTTAATAATAAAAATTCTTTGCATCACAGATTGTACAGAATGCATATTTTAGTATATATTTCATAGATTCATGCCAATTCTATTATGTTCAAATGAGTGTAACATCATAAAAATGCATTTGAATCTTTTTTCCCATTAACCGTAATGTAATGGAATACCTTTGATTGTCCCTGTAAATGATCTATGCATCCGACTTTCATAACATTTGAAGTGACTCGACAAAATTACGCAATAATTATGGTTTAAATTTCAAACGATTAAAATGCATTTGAAATTTTTTTCCACATTGACCGTAATGTAACTGAATCCTTTTGATTGTCCCTGTAATTGATCTATCCATCCGATTTTCATAAAATTTGAAATGACTCGACAAGATTATGTTATAATTATATATTTTAAATTTCAAAAGATTCGGTTCGGTAGTTTTTGCGTTGTTATATGCGGACAGACAGACGGACGGAGTGACAACAATAGGTGCTATGTATTTACATAATTATGAACACACCTAAAAAATGCGATTGAAACCATTTTTCTCGTTGAACATAATGTAATTAAATACTTTTGAGTGTCCCTGTAACTGATCTCTGCATCCGATTTTCATAAAATTTGAAATGACTCGTCAAAATAATGTAATAATTATATATTTTAAATTTCAAACGATTCGGTTGGATAGTTTTTGCGTTGTTATATGCGGACGGACGGACAGACAGACGGACTGACTGACTGAACGACAACTATAGGTGCTACGTATTCGCATAATTACGAACGCACCTAAAAATTGCAAATAAGTAATTTCATTAGGTAATGCTACAAATTAAAAAAAAAAACTAACAAATATTGTTTGCAGATCATTTCATTTGCTGTTAATTGCATAAATCTAAATCTAACAAATATAGGCCTCTAAAAATATGAACATATTTAACCCATTCATATACACATACATAGCATAAATATCACAAATAGTTATATCTGAAATCATCAAAACTTTAAACAGCATTATTAGCATCTACTGGTGATTCTCAGCAAATAGTTTTACGGCCCTTTTAATCCATATCAAGTCTTATCTGGTAGTATAAGTTAAACATTTAATCTGTACTGAAGAAGTTCTTGCTGTGCTTAACTTTACACGGGGGCTCTGGCAGCATCTGTCAGGGTTGCCGGCTTCTAGCAACAAAAGTGGATAAAACCAAAAAAAGCCGGCCGGCTTTGGTTTTATCCACTTAAAAAAAGCCGGCTAAAATTGAAAAAAGCCGACTTTTATTTTTAAAGTGTTAATTTGTATCAAATCCATATTAAATTTAGATTGATTTATTTAATATAATTTTAATTATTTATTACTAAAAAAGTTATAAATTTCTATTTAATTTTTCAAATAAATAAGTCTTTATAACTGCTAGAAATCAATTGTGAAGGTATTATATCTGAAAAGTATAAATCTTGTAAAAAAGAAAATGTACTCAAAAAATCTGTTTTAAACTTCTATATTTCATAGTTCTACTTATATTACACTTTCTTAAGAATTATATTTTATTGAATTATGATAAAATGTAACCAAAGCATTCATGGAAACATTCTTACAAGTCAATATGTAAAGATTAAGTGATAAAATGAACAATGTTGAAAGAGAAATTAGGATTGAATATTTGAGGAGAGTTTAATACATAATTATATAAAATTAAACAAAAAATGTTCTAATAAAATTTGTTGAATTAAAATTTTAAATAGCTCTTTGTTATTTATAAGTGCACATATGCCCACTAGTATGAATGAATATATTCATGCATATGCTAATTGAGAATACTGAAATAAATTGCGAAATATAATATATTATTAAATGTGCATAATTCGAAATACTATTTTCAAAAGTGAGAAATGGTGGTTTTTTTTATATGTATGATTTTAAATGTTTGTAGGGAATAAAACATGACATTTTAATAACTCTTAAAATTAGTTAAGTAATAAAACATGTAGCTAAGTAACTATAGTCCTCTTTAATTTTATAAAGCAGTGAAAATGGAAAAACAAGGGTAGGATTAAAGGTCAATGTAAATTAGAAAAATCATTTGGTTGGTATGTCCATTTTATAATTTAGCTGACACATTTGCAATTCTGACTATAAACCACTAGCAACTCCATCAATGTGTTATTCTAGTATTAATGTCTTCATTATTGAAAAATTGGGTTATAACCAATTTTTCATAATGAATCATAATTAAAATCCCAATTTTTCATTTTAATAAATTTATTAAACTCAAAGTAAATTAAGCATCATCAAAATTAGGTAAAAGACACTTAAAAATGTGTAGCTTATAATTAAAATGCGTCACTGTATAAAAGCCAATTATGGCCAAAAAAGGCCAATTTTAGCCAAAAAAAGCCGGCTAAAACCAATAAAAGCCAACCGGCCTGGCTTTTTTAAATTTCAGCTGGCTTTTTTGCAACCCTGGCATCTGTCTAATTAGGCATATATTTCTGAACAGATGCTGTGCGAGCCCCCCCCCCCCCCCCCCTGTAAAAATGTTCATTTTATACCAATTAGTTTTTTCTCTCTTATGCATTCTTTTACAATAACAGTTCAGCTGATGTCATTTGTTAATCTTCTTTAGCTCTATAATCAGGGATGCCACTTAGAAAATAGCAAAAAAGAGGAAATTATGCGTAAAGTAAAATTTATGACATTTTTCACAACACTTATGGGTGAATTCTGTAAATTATACTGTTTATAATAAACTAAATAAATAATTACAGCTTTTATTTTTGTTGTAAACTTTTAATTTATATATGAGTAAGTAAAAATGATTTTTCTTTAGTTCACAGCATTTTACAACAATTAAGGTAACCCAGCAACAGGTTCAATGAGGAATTTTATGTATTGCATCATTTTAAACCAATTCAAGTAACTCAGCAATAGATTTGATGATTATTCCACGAATGAATAGCAAAATTTTGCAGAATATATTTTTTGGGTGAAAATAGCGGTTTTATTTCATGATCGTTTGAAGAAAATCGTCGTTTTATGCTTTTATTTTGCGATCACTTGACGAAATTCGCCGTTTTACATCGCGATTGTTTGACGAAAATTGCCGTTTTATTTAGCGATCGTTTGACTAAAATCGCCGTTTTACATTGCGATCGTTTGACGAAAATCGCTTTTTCACATCATAGTCGTTTGACGAAAATCATCGTTCCACATCGCGATCCTTTGACAAAAATCGCCGTTTCACAAAAATCAGTTGTTTCGCGATTGTTTGACGAAAATCACCGTTTTACATCGCAATCATTTGACAAAAATCACCGTTTTATTTAGCGATCGTTTGACGGAAATCGCCGTTTCACATGAGCGTTTGACGAAAATCATCGTTCCACATCGCGATCCTTTGACAAAAATCGCCGTTTCACATTGCGATCGTTTCACAAAAATCACCGTTTCGTTTCGCGATCGTGTGACGAAAATCGCCGTTTTATAATGCGATCGTGTGACGAAAATCGCCGCTTTACATCGCGATTGTTTGACGAAAATCGCCATTTTATTTAGCGATCGTTTGACGAAAATCTCCGTTTCACATTACGATCGTTTCACGAAAATCATCGTTTTGTTTCGCGATCGTTTGATGAAAATTGCTGCTTTATGTCGCGAGCATTTGATGAAAATAGCTGTTTTTTTTTCGATCTCTTAACGAAAATCGCTGTTATATATTTGCTATCTTTTAACGAAAATTGCTGTTATGTTTCGCGATCGCTTGACGAAAAAGGCTGTTGTATTTCGCGATCTTTTAAGGAAAATCGCTGTTGTATTTCGCGATCGTTCGACGAAAATCGTTATTTTATTTCGTGATCGCTTAACGAAAATCTTGAATTTTTAAAAATTAAAAAAAGCAGAAATCCGCCTTTTGGCGGAAAAGTGGCATCCCTGTATAATTCACAAAAAATTATTTCAAAATTAGAATGGGAAAATAAGATTATGCTGATTTTATTTTGCATGCAGAAATTTACTATACTTATTTTACATAGTAAGAGTCAATTTTATTACTATAATAAAATTATGACATTGCAAGTTATATTACATTTAAATATCATTTTTAAATGAAGTCCTCCTTTTAGGATAAAAACTGGGCTTTTTACAAACTCACTGTACTTAAAATTTTTACATCATGAATTAAGCCTAGAAAAAATTATATAAACCCTTTTTTGTGTGTGTTTATAAGTCAAATATTAGCAGAAACTTTCCAAATTATGTTCATCTTAGATTTTAATATTTTATGTAATTTTAAACATCAAGAAAATTTATTATTTTAATTAATGATTTAAAAAATGGTTAAAATTGCGATTTAAATCAAAAGATTTTAATTTTTGACACCTTACAGCAGGAGTCACATTCACTCAGAAAGATTTGGAGCAGGAAACAGAATTCATAATAGCAAAACCCGATTTTGTAACAAAAAAATCTACTTCCATCAATAACTTTTTTTTGGTGACCTTATGGAAAAAGTTACTTTTTTTGCAATCTTTCGACAATTTTTGCGATCTTACATCGAATTTTGGCTTTTTTGGACAAAATCTGTCTTTTTATGATAGTTTGATAAAATTTGTTATTTTGCAAAATTTGAGGTTTTTTTCGGCATCTTTTGATGAAATTTGAGGGTTTTCTGTAATCTTTAGGGGGTTTTTTTTCTTTCTTTTTTTTTTTTAAATATTTTGAAGAAGTTTGCTGTTTTTTGCAATCTTTTGATTAACCCATTTTAGGCCAAGCACAGAAATTTTATAAAATGTAGCATTATTTTTATTGAAATATGCTTAAATTACATACATTAAGACACAAAAAAAGATTCGTGCATGAAAAATAATATTTTATATAAGAAATAATATTTTATATAAGAAATAATATTTTATATAATAATATAAAATATTATTTCTTATAATGAATAATATGAATATGAATAATATTTTTATGACTTTTGTTTTATTCTTATTTCATATACAGAATTTGCAACTTTAATCTATTTTAAAAACATATAATTCATTTCAATTGGAATAATAATATATTTTTAAAAAGTCGAATTTGTCAAAGGCGTTTCAAATTAAAACTCTAGCGTATTTTGAAAATTTTTTAAGAGAAAGTGTTTACTCCAATTGAATTACTAATATTTTATGGATGTCTTCAAAAGCCTTAAAAAATAGAAGAAAAATAAAATTTTTGAAAAAAATGTGTCAGAGTGTTAAAAAAAAATATTTATTGAAATGTTTCGTATACGAACCTTTGGCCGAAAATGGGTTAAACTGTTTTTACAAAGTTTAGCATTTTTTGCGATCCTGTGACTAAATTCTTGTTTCTCCCATGATTTTTTGATGATATTGCGTTTCTTTAGTGACCATTTGTCGAAATACATGATATTTTATGCCCAAATTTTCAAGTTTATGACAGATTTTTTACTCAAGAATGGGATATCAAATTGCAGGATAAAAAAGAAATTTTACATTTAATTAAACTAAAACCATTTTTGCATAAAAATTTGATGTGATAATTTTTTTTAATACTTTCCCAGTTTAAGTGAGTAAAAATCTAACAGTCAATAAATCCAAACAAATATACAGTATCAATAAACAGTCAGATTTATTATATTTATAATAATTGTAATTTATTATATTTATAATTGTTGTAAATTATATAATTGTAACTAATTACCAACTTAAAATGATTATATATATAGCAACCTCATTTAATACTGGCCCAAGTACAATTCATTGTTCCCCCTGTACAAACATATTGCTATAATGATTGAGACCACTTAAAATTGCTATCAAACAAAATCATAATTGTCTAGATTAGTCTTCGACTTTAATAAATTATCCAAATTTCTAGCACAACAAATCAAGTTAAAATTATACAAATTTAAGAAAGATTGCAATTTATAATCAAAATAACAAATATGAGTTATTGATTATATTTAACACCAATTTTACCTGATTGGGAATCACAAGGATTTTCATTTATAGCATTAGTTTTTACAGGAGAAAAATTAAGCTTAGTTTGAGCAGTCTTTTTTTCATTTTTTCCCCCAGCAATGGGACGCTTTTTTTTAGACTTTGTTATAGTTTTTTTAGATTGGATATTCTTTGATTTGGATGACTTTAGTTCTACAGGCGATTCTACATAAACTACTTTTTCAGCTGCTGTTTTGCGTTTGGACCGCCTTACTGTAGATGCATTTTCTTTCTCTGCCACTATCACTTTTTCAACAGTTTTAGACTTTTGTGCTATAAGGGCAACCTGAAAAATAAAATTTAGCGTATCAGCTTAAAAAAAAAAAAAAAAAAAAAAAAAAAAAAAAAAAAAAAAACTCATTTTAGAAAAACAAATATATTCAATTTATAAAACTTGAGAGATAAATAATCTATTTCAACTACAGTCGAGGTTGGCAAAGTGAGCCCAGCACAGAAAAACCCGGGTGGGTTTTTCTGGGCAGGTCCACCAGCAAAAACAAAAACCCACCTGGGTTTTTGCTAAAAAATTATTTCTGAATCTGCAAATCCCCCTAATAGTATAATAAAAATTTTCCTGTTAAGTCCAAAACCTAAGTGGTTTCTTTTAGAAAATCGCATTTAAAGAGTCATTTGCGATAATCAGGTAATATTTCAGAATATTTATTTTTGCAGTTTCTTTTATAAAAATATTACAAATAAGTTACGCAATGTAATACAAAACAATTTTATTTGATCTTATTTATAGTTTACCAATCAAAATCGCATACACTTTAATTTGTATGGTAATATTTATAATTTTTTACTAATATTTCACACTGCTCTGAATCTAGTCTGTTCTGTAATTTAGATTATATGAATTCAAATGTAGAGAAAATCGTCTTGGAACAGAATGCAGAGATTAGAAAAAATTACAAAAATCAGAATCTAACTTTTTTTTTCTGTGTTTTTTCTTTAAGAATGTCCCATCATTTTGAAGCTGAGAATTGTGACATACTTTCTGAGAAAAATGAATTTTAAATGCCAATATCGGAAGTAACAACTCTGAATGATACTGCACTATCCATTCAACAGTTTCTTTCACTTTTGTTAAATTAAGCTTTTCCCATTTAAACTTTGCATCCATTATATAAGCTAAAAATGCTTGGTCCTGATGATCTGTTTGTAGCATTTCAGCATAATGTCCCCTGTATTATTTCAGTTCAGATTCCATCAAATTTCTCCAAATCTTAACAGAATATGATAGTGTGGTTGTATCTTTTTGCAGCTCATCAGGAGCTGAAGATATAATTGTTAGCTGCTTTTTTAAATTCAAACACTCCTTTCCTCAAATACCATTATTTTATTTTTAAATTTTGTAAAAATCTTAAATTCTTGCTTTATTTGTTTCAAACTTTAAGATAGCTTATAACATACGATTAAAATTTATAAAAAAGAATGCTGTGTCAAATACTGCTTTTTTCTATAACAATTTCTGCAAAAATCTTAATTTCTTCCTTTAAAATGCTACTCCCTCGACTTTTATATCTACGGATAGGTTGTTTAACAGAGATTTCTTCAAATATATTCTTTTGCTAAGAATATAGTGCGCTACTTGCAGGCATGAAAGTGGAAAAACGAGAAAACAGGAAGAAAATTTTTCTCATCTATACAACGGCGTCAAACTCGTATAATTTCAGTGTCATTTTAACAGAGAATAAAATTAAATGTAACTGCACATATGATTGCTTTTTTAACTTAGAAAGTTTTAATAATACTGAAGGAGTAAAACCAAATATATCTGATCAACTTACGTGAGGTACAGGCAGGGTTGGGTTTCTAACGTCAGAAACTGGTTTTTGACATGACAAGTGTCAAAAACTGGTTTAAGCTGTCAAAAACTGGCTTAAACTGTCAAAAATGTATAATGCTCTTTAAACATTTTAAGAACAAGAGAGAAACATTGAGCAATTTTTTGTTTAAAATTAATTATACTGTAATTTAATAATTACAAAAAAATTAAATTACCTTTTAATTGTAATAAAACATTGTTTTTAGAATATTCAAACAGAAGAAAATGATTTTGTACAGTTAATAAACTAGATCTATTTTACCCCACAGCAACCTACACCACTTAACCAATTTAACATCTTTATTTACACCCAAATGGTTTATGAGTTTAGAATGTATGAAGCCAAAGTTACAAAACAGGGTTCGTGATTTTTTTGATTTTTTTAATAAAAATCAAAACAATCTGATTTTTTTGATTTAAATCAGATTTTTGATTTTTTTTAAAAATTGCCACACATTATTATTATTTTATGACTTTTTGTTTAATTTAAATAATATAAAGTTTACATACATAGACATGCATATTATAAGTATTATCTATTACTAATATTACACAATTTACATAAATGATTGATATTATTTCAAGGTAAAAATTTTGGCTATGAAAAAAATCTTGATTACACAAAATGCATGAAAAATTACAAATCAGATGTCCAAAATTAATTCAACTTACAATATTTTAATTAAAATAAAAAACATCTGCAACACATAAAAAAATTAAAATTGGAAGTTTAACTTTTAAGGGTTGACTGAGAAAAATGAGTTCAATTGCTGCCATCAAAATACTTAAGCCCAGAGGACACAAGTCATCACTAATCTAACTTCTCAGTAGTGTTGGAATTTACACAGGAAAATTTTGAATAGCAATTTTATTTTACTTGTGGAATATTTATCATCTTATAAAACAATAACTATTTAAATTCACTAATAAAAACTTGGAATCCCTAAATAAAAATTCAGCCAGAGAAGGAATGCTACAGTGTTGCCGCATCTGGATATTTTTTTGTTGGGGGATTCCAGATTCTCATCTGTATGTTTAAGTTTAAGAAGTAATTAATCATAAGTTAATCAGTATGTTCAGTGTTTTATATGATGATTGATATTCCACAAATAAAATTAAAGTAAATTGTTATTCAAAATTTTCTAGTGTGAATTCCAACATAAGTGAGAAGTAAGTCAATCAGTGAATACCTCATAATTTGTGTCCTCTGGCCTTGAGCATTTTGATGGCAGCGGTTTAAGTTTTATTTATTGATTTCTAATTTCTGAAAGTATCAAATTAAAGATGAAAATAAGCACTCAGCGACTAAATATGAAAAACTGGCGATTAAAAATGTGGAAAGTACCAGCCAAATACCCTGCGAATTTCGACAAAAAAATTGAAAAAAACCCCAAATTTCGAAAAAAGATCGCGGAAAAACATGTCTTTCGTGCAAGTATCGCGAAAAGACATCGTCTAAGGATCTCAAAAGAAACGCAAATATCGTCAAAGAATCTCTAATATCGTCAAAGAATCGCGAAAGTAACTTAAATATCATTAGAAAATTGAAAAAAAAGCAGTTATCCTAAAAAAAATCTCTGTTTTTTTTCAAAAAACATAAAAACAAATGGAAAAAACGCCAATTTTATCAAAAAAACACGCAAAAAATGCGAATATCGTCAAAAAATCACGATAACAAGTGCGAATACCGTAAAAAAAAATCGCGTTAACAAACGAGATTACCATAAAAAATCGGGATTTTCGTCAAAAAGCGTTACGAACGCAAAAAACGCGAATTTTATCAAAAAAAAAAAAACACGAGAAAAGCAAACACTGTCAAAAATCGCGATAACGAACGAATACAATCAAAAATCGCAATAACGAATACAGTCAAAAATCGCAATAACAAACGAATATCGTCAAAAAATCGCGGTAACAAACGCGAATCCCGTCAAAAAAGCGCGATAACGAATGAGATTTTCGCCAAAAAGCGTAAAAACGAACTCAAAAAATGCGAATTATATATTTTTTTAGAAAGACACGAAAAAAGCAAATACCGTCAAAAAATCACGATAACGAACGAATACCGTAAACAAATCACGATAACGAGAGCGAATTACCGTCAAAAAATTGCGATAACGAACGTGAATACCATCAAAAATCGCGATAACAAACGCGAATACCGTCCAAAAAGTCGCGATAACGATCGCCAATACCGTCAAAAAGTCGTGATAACGATTTTCGTTAAAAAGTCGCAAAAACGAACGCAAATATTATCAAAAGACCACAAAAAAAGAAAAAAAGCGCACATTATGTCAAAGGATTGTGGAAAAAACGTGCAATACGAGTTTAATGCGAGCCGACTACCCCCCTTTTATTTTTAATCTTAATTATAGACAAATAATTACAAAAAAGAGGGTTGGGGTTTATTTATGTCGTTAGCTACACAAGCATAGTTGGACTTGTGTAAGCTAACTACATATGCATGTTACTTATAACTTTGCGGTTAATTTAAAATAGATTTGAAATTAGTATCTCAAGTTTATTCCAAACAATATAAATTAAAATATTTTTAACTAGTTCATATATTACTTATTTAGTCTGTCTAAGCTCATATATATCTTGTAATTAAATATTCAGTAACATAAATGTTCTTACTGGCTACTAAAAAAAGACAACCTACCGGCCAGTGGCCACTAAGCAAAATTCCTTACTTTCATCTTTATATCAAATCAAAGGCAAAAAAACATTTATTCGATTGAATCTAATAAATCTATCGCAGTAAAAAGCTAGTTGATCATTCTCTTTTTAGTATGAGCTTTTTCGATAACTGTAACAAAAATACCTTCCACCATTCTAAAGGGCTGAGATCAATTATATTAAATTAAATAAATCAATTGCTGATTCAGATTTTGCTCAAATCCTTATATAGCAGGCTTCAAAGTACAGCACATAAAGTCATATAATTTTATTTTACCTCAACTTGTAAAAGTTTTTCTAAATACTAATGAGTAAATATTCAAATCTTTAATATATTTCTGCTTAGATTTCTTTACCGTTGCAAGATTAGTTTATAATTTGATTCAAATGAAATTTGAAAGCATTTTTTTTCCCCTAAACTTTACATTTATTTTACTTTTTTACTTAAGCTTTATCTTTTTGAAAGTTGTTTGATTATATATGGTATATAAAACTAAATTATATTAAAGCACATTATTATGTTTGTTTCATCTGAAATTTATTAAAAAATAACTTAAAAGAAAAACTTATTTAAATCAATGATTTTTTTTTTAAATCAGTTGATTTAAATCATGATTAAAATCAACGAACCCTGTTACAAAATACTCTCAATTGGTGCTGAGCTAGCAGGGCTTGATAGCAGTAGCATTGCTAGTTGAGCAAGTTTGGAGGCAGGCCAAATTTTCAGATTTATGACAATTTTTTTATTAACGGAAATGATAATCGTATATATTATAAAGCAGAAGTTCTGAAACTTCCAAATGAGTGTTTTCAAAAACTACCCAATGCATTTTTTTGCCAATTATATCATTCGATAGGAAATATTTTTCCGAAGGTTTATGATTCAAATTTACAGGGATAACTCTGATTTTTCGTAGTAAATTTCGTATTTTTCAGTTATTTTTGACAAAAGGGTTGCCAGTAGTTGTTTTTGGCGAAAATTATAATTGCTAAAAAGAATTAAAATGGCTATATCTATTAGAAATATTACAAATATCTTGCAAATAATAGCAGAAAATAACTACTGATAATATTAATAATAATAAAGAAAGACCGCTTAAATGAGGCGTAATATTATAAAAATATATTTATCTTGAAAATGAAAAAAATATTTGTAATGCTTAAAAAATAAATTAACGTGAAATATAACAATTGGTTCAACTTTTGGCAACTTATCCCTGGTGTTAGAATAAAAACATGAATTTCAGAAATTGATTAAATGAATTTTGAATGATAGTTATTTCCCTTTTTATTACTTTCTTTCTCTTTTTTATCGAATTTCCGTATAATATAACTTACAGCAGAAAAAAGCAGATCTGATTGTAAAAGACACTAAGTTGTGAATTACTATTCGTTTCTATACCATTTTCATCTTGCTTTTATCGCCAAAGAATGTGTTTTTAAGCCGAAAATGCACTCTGACTTAGGTTCTTAATGGTCGCAATAATTTTTTTTTCCCAAGTGTAGATAATTTTTAGAGTATATTTTAATATTCAATCGTAAATTATATAGATATGAGTATAACTCTTTTTTCTTTTTGCAAATGTTTTCATTGTTAATTTAATTTTTCTTGCGCCAATTCATCAATCTCACTTACAGGAAAAATTACAGTTTTAAAATTTAGAAACTGAAGAAGAAAAGATTATCCCGTCGATTAAAAGTCTACCGCCAAATTCCAAGATTAAATGTCAATAATGGATGATCGTAAATGCCACATTCACTTGACATTAAGCATAATATAAATATTAATTATGTCATCAAGTGATTTTTAATTCGACATTTTATTTCTACTTTTATGTATGCTCTGCTAATTTGTTTTTTGTTATTTAAATGAAAATTTATGCTAATCTATATAATCTGGCTAATAGTTTGGCGATTTGTATAATTTGGCGAAATTGGTCGACGGTATAACCAAGTAGTACTGAAGGAAAAATTTTGCAATTCAAAGGAAATTTATGAAATTATGCGTTATTACTATAGATAAATTCAACATTTTGAAATAAAAAATTCCCGCTGAATAAAATTTACAAATCTTTTTTAATTAACCATTTCCTCTTCAATATTTCTTCAATCAATATTTCGCTATTCTCTTCCGCGCAGGATAAAAAAAAAAAAAATGTATTTTAAATATTTTATTAGATAAAATGTAAATAACATTTTTCTATTTTTTTAAAAAATATTTTTGAAATCTAATTCTACCATTATGTGTCTTACAGGACAAAATAGCAGAATTATTTTTAAAAATGGTTTTATCTGTTAATTGTATGTTATTTGTTTATTTGGGTGTTTGAATTTACTTTTGTCATCAAACAATGCGATTTTATGCCAAGAAGGCATAAGCCGGAGCGATGTTCGTAATATCTGAATTCTCTCAATCTTTTAAATGTGTGAGGGCATTTTTAAAATATTTTTTTTATGTTTAATTGTAAATATATAAATAGCAGTTATAGCAAAGAAAAATGCGAATAATGTTTAAATTTTAGTATAAATGTCTTCCTCATCCAAATTGTAAAATAATTTAATTGCAACTTTTTAAAGTTTATCATATACGCACCACATTCACACGATTGCAACAAAATGGCGATTTTATGCCACACATGGTAAACCGACTATGGTTGTTTATTTATTAATAAACTATTTTTTAACTTTCATTTTGTTTTTTTAAATAATATAAATCATTCTGTCCTATAGCTATTAATTAAACTTTACTTATTATTTTTTTCAAATAATACAAAATAATTAAAAAATATTTATGAAATTGGTAATTAAAAACCAAGTTCTCCAAATTGGCGCCAGAAAAAAATTGCGCCAATGTGGTGCATACATGACATCTGTGTCAGTTTTTTGTTATACATAAGTAGGGAAAATGCAGTATAAATACCCATTAAAGTTTTTTCCAAATGGAAATTTTGTCACGGATTTGGTCATATACTCATCGAGGTATCTCACTGGCGCCAAAATGGCATTATTTGCCTCATACGGTAACCCTGCTATAGTTGTTTATCTGATGATAAGTTGTTTATTTACTTTCATTTTCTTTTTTGAAATGATATTTGTTGTTTTGTTCTACAGTTATTTTTTTTTATTTATTGTTAATTGCTGTTTAAAATGATTGAAAATAATAAAATATACAGTTGGCAAAAAAAGTATTTGTACACTCTAAAATTTTTAATTTTTAACTAAATAAAAACAGGTATTTTGTCAAAAATAGTTTTAATACAGTCTGTTTACCGTGCGTTTTAAATTACACAACAGAAAATTTCGATAAAGATGTAAAATAATTTTCTAATAGGAAAAGTTTAAAAATTTCTTGCAAAAAAAGTATTTGTACATTTCTCCATCCTGGTATGTACTGTGTTTTATAGTGTTTATGGTTCAAAGGACTACTTTTACAGAAGCTGTTAATAATTTTTGAGTTCATATTATATTTGTCTGACATTTAATCCAATTTGCTCTTGAAATAATTGAGTATAGAACCTAATACTAGAGAGGCACCTCTAGATATATGAAATCCTATGATTGAGCATAATAAAAATTTAAATTCGCAACAAGAATTTGTAAAAGCTATTAAATTACCATTTACAACTATTGGACGTATAGTGAGAAACTATGAATAAATTAAAAGCATCGAAATTCAATGAAAACCAGGACTTCTTAGCAAACTAACAATGAGGGAAAAAAGGGAGTGTTGTTAAAAAAGCTTTAAAAAATCCTATGCGTTCGGTTCAAAAATTTGCTGGAGACCTTGCGACATCTTCTCGTATCAGAGTAATACCTCAAACAATAAAAAAATATTCTTCTCAATGCAGATTTAAAAGGAAGAACCTCAAGGAAAAATCCATTCATCAGCAAAACAAATAGGCGAAAACGCATAGTATTCGCTTTCACATAGAGAAGTAAATCATTGGATTTTTGGAAAACAGTAATTTTTTCTGATGAGGGAAAATTCGGAATTTTCTTACCATCAAGCATTCGAAAAAATTGGCGTAAAAATAAAACTGTTCTAGATCCAAAACGTATACTTCAAACCCCTGTGGCAGAAATTTTTAACTGTGTCTGCGACAAGCCTCATTAACATCAAATTCTGTCTGCAACCGCAATGCAGTATTTTCTTCTAACTGTATATAGACATTTACACATCATATGTTTAGGAAAAAGAAAAGACACAGAAAAATCAATATATCACAAATCAGGTATTCTACATATTTTATATATAATATTCTTAACTACTTTTTAAATGCATATAAAAAAAAGTCCAAAAACCTAATTTTAATAAATCAGCATTAGAAAAATTGTCTAGCATATTTACGCACGACGAAATTCGCCGTTTTTTCGAGATTCTACAACGAAATTCGCCGTTTTTTCAGATTCTTTGACAAAATTTGCCATTTTTTCTCGATTTTTCGATGAAATTTGTCTTTTTTTCTGCAGCCCATTGACAAAATTTTTCTTCTTTCTGCGATTCTTCTACAAAATTTGAATTTTTTTTGTGATTCCTCGACGAAATTGCTCTTTTTTCAGCGATTTTTTGATGAAAACAGACATTTTTCCGAGGTCCTTGGACGGAATTCCCATTTATTTCACGATTCTTTGAAGATTTTACGTTTGTAAAAATTACGCGTCCCATGGGACGTCGTAAGAACTATTTTTTTGCATCCCAACTCCAATTTTTCGCGTAATTTAAGCGCTATAGTGCATCCGCGGCATCGCTAATTGCTTTGGTGCGCGCGATCAGACAGAGGAAAGAGAAGGTCGGAGGAAAACGAAAACAATTTCAATTTGGCGGCCACTATTTGTTTTTCGTGTATTTCGTCCGCTCCCCCCCCCCCCCCAACCACACACACCCCCCCAAAATGTAAAAAATTTTAATGCATATTTGCATTGATCTCAGGAATGTTAAAATATACAGTGCCGAAAAAGCGGGATTCTGCGGAAAAGTGGCATGTCTGCATATCAGAATTTCCTTGGGGAAGGGGGGGAGGGAGCTTAAGAACCGGTGAAAACCTTGTTTTAAACAGGCTTCCGTCTTAGCAGGTAAAATTTCAATATATTGAATATATATACATATATATCGTTTTAGAAATTTTTTATGATAATTATTGATTTTTATGCATAAAGCGTTTATTTAATGAATATGTTTTTATTGCAATCAAATCTGATAAATTATTTTAGCGTTTGAGCAATTTTTTAATTTTTGTTTCAGTATGGCATTTAATGATTGATAAATGTTCTGACAAATTCCTTGGGGGCGGGGGGTAGGGGGGTAGACACTTCTGATCGCGGGGAGAAAACACAATTTCGTGTAAGAATTGCGGGAAAAAAAAACAATTTGGTTTTGATTTTTAGCCTAACTTTTTTTAAGTTTTTCGGCGAATTGCAGATATAAATTTTAAAAAAATTATATTTCTGTTGTTAATTGTACGATTTTGTTCAAATTTTCAACAAGTTGCAATGATAATAAATTAGGTTGTGTACCAAATTTTTATTAAAATATAATAAGTTTTAAGAAAATTATTCCCAACGACAAAAAAAGCCCACTTGCTAGAAAAAAAAAAAAAAAAGCTGATAACGATTTGTGGTTTGTTTATTTAGATCAAAGAACTCCGACGCTAATGAGATAAGCTTTCCATTGATAATGTTTAGTATGAAAAAAGATAATTTCAACAAAAATATTTCATGACTATATATGCATTATTTCTATTTAAATAATCTACTTGACTTCCAACTTAAATGCTTGAATAAACAAAGCAGCTGATTTGTTCTTTTTTGGAATTAGAATCTTCCGCTTTTTAAAATAATTTCCAGTCATACTTTGACCAGGATGGCGTCTTTAAAAATGTGTACTCTTTTTTTTTTTTTTACCTTTTAAGAATCACACACAGCACAAACAGCTTTATACCGGGATGTGTGCACATGTTCTTCACAGAGACAGCTGTTCATCTTAGCGGCCGCAGCGCTGAAGAAAGCAGGAATGAATAGGCGAGATGGGCGAGAGAGGCGGGAATTTGACGTCCGGATCAGGGGAGAACCATCTACGTACTGCCGAAAGAAAAAAAATGTCCGAAAGTTTTGGACAATTTTTTTTTTAATTTTCATCAGTGCAGACAAAAAGTGTCCGATAATTGCGGACAAAAAGTGTCCGACAGTTGCGGACAAAAGTGTCTGAAAGTTGCGGACAAAAATGTCCGAAAGCTGCGGACAAATTTTTTTAATTGATTTCATTAGTACAGACAAAAACTGTCCGCAAGATATTTCTGTGTCCGCGACTATGTCGCCGTGTCGCCGTGTTTCTGCCACGGGGCTTCAAACTATCAAGCATGTTGGGGGGAATATTATACTTTTGGGGTGCATAGCTTCTAATGGAGCAGGACATTTAAAATTTATTGACAATGGAAAGACAGGTTTAACATACATTGATGTGTCGCGCCATAATTTATTAAACTGTGCCAAGAAATTATGCATAGAGGAAGCTTTTCACTTTCTGCAGGATAACAACCAAAGCATACCGCTGTGATCACCAGCACATGCTTACGACAATACTCCAAGACGACTGGTATCTCTTCTAAAATCTCTAGACTTGAATCCAATAGAAAATTTGCAGATGCTATTGGATGCAAAAAATCCGAAAAAAAAATATGTATTGGTAAAAAACAGTTTTAAAGAAGCTCTTATTGTGTCATGGAATAACATTAACCAGACCGATACAAAAAAGTTGGTGGAATCAATGTCACACCATCTAGAAGTAGTCATAAACGCTAAATGAATTCGCACAAAATATTTGTATCATTTTACTAAATTTTCATTAATTATATTACATTAATATAGTGTACAAATACTTTTTTTGCATTATATTTTTGTATATTTGTTTATTATAATGTAAAAAATCCATTCGTTTAATTTTGTTTTTGCTTCTATAATATTATAATGCATTAAATTAATGTATTACAGTATTTTTTGCTTAAATCTTTTGTTTAATTTCATTATAATTTAAAAAAATGAAGTGTACAAATACTTTTTTTGCCAACTGTATATAAATTTCTTTGGTTTTTTAAAACGAGGATTTTGGCACATTGTAGTTGCAAGAAAATTGTGCTAAACCTATTGCGTAATGATGTCTGTGTAGGAATCTTTTGTGAAATATGAAAAGTGTAAATTGGCTATTACTTGATTATCACGTCAACCAACTTCGCCAAATCGTTCGCCATATTATACAAATTTACATAACTTTATCTTAAATAACTAAAGAGAAAATGCTTAAATACGAAAGAGCAAATATTTTTGTTTTCAGGAGGAAATTTTGCAATAAAGAAATTGTTGTAGTGAGAATTTTAATGTGTGTTTTTTTTATCGTTGGCAACTTGCTGTAACAAAAAATGTTTATTTTTTTTCCAGCTATTGTTTTTTAAGAGCTGGATTTGTGAAAGTCATATTAAGATGGTATTCAAATTTTTGAACCCTTCCCAATTACCACCCACCACTTGGGCCGATTTTGCTCATTTGCAATTCCCACTGAGATATTTACCATCTCAATGTACTTGACGAGTTTGAAGATGATTCTTGCATAATTGTCCCTTTTATCGCACGGACAAAATTTAATATATATATAAACTTTTTAAATGGGAGTCGCTTTGGGTTCCTGGCTTCACATAATGAAAAGTTGTGAAGAAATTTTTCAGAAGTTGTACCATGGTAACGACTGTAATAATTGATATTTCTTCAGATAAGGGAAAATTTTAAATTCTGTTGCCATAGTCTCATTTCGCTTCCAAATGTGCACTGATAGGAATAAACTAAAATAATTACTTCTAAATAGCTGGTTTTTGCACAACGTTTAAGATAATTTAATATCACAATGGTGTTTAAATCGTTTTCAGCAATGAGCAAGGTGCTGCTGGAGGTCCAAATTATTTGAAATACAAATTTAAAAATTCACCAGTTCGTTTCATCCATGGTTGATTTTGAAATATTGACCAGCGCAGCGGGCATAGCCTGCTAGTATACAATACAGTAAAAGTGAATTTTTAATATTACATCTAATATTGTATATTTGTGACAGATGTTTAATGTGAAATTTTACAGATCAGTGTAGTATTTGAGGTTTCTGACGAGGTTTTTGACAAGAGGTTTTAGCCATGACGGTTTAAACCACGGTTTTAACTGGATAAAACCGTACACTGTCAAAAACTTGCCAACCCTGGGTACAGGTATTAATTTTCCAAAACAAATATTATTCTGAATAGTTCAGCTGTTAAATCCCCTCCCCTACCTTTAAAAAAATTCTCCCAGCTAAATTGGTCTTTACTTCAGAAATACAACTCAAAAAAGGTACCACAGAAATTACCCAAAAGTGTTCTATAAATAATACAAAATTTTCTATTCCAAAAAGAAACTTCCTTTCACTTTGAATTTTCAAAGTCTAAAAAATATTTCCTTCTTGAAAGACATTCAACACAACTTCATTTATAATAAATAGTGTCAGATGCTTATATGTAGAAGCTAACTTTTCAGTTGATGCCACTTTTGCACAATTCAAGAACAAACTCCAAGGGTTCGAGTAGATAAAATGTATAATTATTAAATTTTTGACTCCTGCCCCTGCCCAAATTATCCTTCTAAAATTTTCTTTGCATTTTTGCACCAATCCAGAAAATGACCAAAATATCTCTGAAAAAGGTGGAATTCCTCCTTTAAGAGGAACTCTTTCATGCCTGTACTTGGTAGTGTGTGTGCAGTATGCCTGCTATACAGTGCTGTATGCTGCTGGAACCTAGTTTGAGATTATTGTACTTTTAGGAGTCTAAAACAAGGATTTAAAAATTTTTAAACCTTTTGAATTTTTTTGGCACCCATTTTTTTGTCATGTCACAAGCGGTTTTTCATGAAAATAGTACTTTACAGAATCCTTTATAACTTTTTTATTTCTAAACATATCAAAATGATTTAAAAACCATTATATTTAGTAATGAACTAAATTTTCATAATACGTATTATGATAATTATTAAAAAAATTTCATAAAATAAGATTAAATGTATCATTTTTACAGTGGAAAATTGTCTTTTTTGACATAAAAATTTTAATAGAAGAATGTAAAAGGTAACCCTGTTACATAAACCCTTTACATTTATTTTTCTGAGTATATATTCTTCTCAGAAGAAATATCAAACATTTAGAGATGCTCCTTTTTCTATAATTAGTCAAAGTTGACAACTCAGCATCAAAATGCTAAATTTGAACTTCAATATCTAAAAAAAGACTGGCTAAAAAATTATGAAAAATTAACATGATAACCTTATCAGGGCTGGCAAGTTTCTGCCGGGGTGGTTAAAACCTGTGGTTATAACCGGTAAAAACCGGCATGACAGAAACTAGTTTCTACCAGTAGGTGACAAAAACTGGCAGAAACAGAGATAATGTTAATAAATGCAATTATTCATAAATAACAGATGTATTTAATGTGTAAAGAATTTAGTTGAAAAAATAAAATAAATATTTTGAATGTTATTCAAAGTAGCAAAAATTTTCAAATGGATCATACAAACATATTTTGTTAATATAATAATTTTTTGCCACTTGAAAAATAAGTTTTCATAATGGTAATCCGATTACTGTTTACGGTTAAATTTCTAATTAAAAAAAGAGAAATTTACGAAAAATTCTATAATCTTTTAACATTATAACTTAAAAATTATCTACTACTACATATACAAAGCAGGGTTGGCTTTTTCCCGTCCAAAACTGGTTTTTCCCATCCCACAGGGTAAAGGTTAAAATTCGCGGTCGCCACCGGCCACAGGGCGACTAAATGTAAAAAATTGGCGACTTTATGCTATGCATCTGATCGCCAAAATGGCGATCAATCATTTCCAAAAGTTAAGAAGAAAAATCGGTCATAAATCCGAAAATTAGGACATAAAATACATCGCGAATTTCGACAAATGGTCGCCGAAAATAACCAATTTCGCCAATCATTCGAAGAACAATTGCTAATTTAATCAAAGGATCATGGGAAAACGCAAACTTAATCAAAGGACTTCGAGAAATTTCGGTAAAAAATCACGGAAAGGTAAATTTTGTCGAAAAATAATGAAAATACGTCAAAATTCATCAAAATATCGCGAAAAAACGGTAAACTTTTCCAAAAGATCGCGAAAAAAACGGCAAACTCTCCAGAAGATCGCGGAAAAACAGCGAGCTTTTTCAAAAGGTCGCAAAAAAGTCAAACTTTTCCATAAGATCGCGAAAAAACGGCAAAACTTCTCCAAAAGATCGCGAAAAAAGTCAATTACGTCAATAGATCACGAAAAAAAGGCATATCTCATCAAAAAATCGTGAAAAAACGGCAGATTTCGTCAAAAGAGCGTGAAAAAACGGTGGATTTCGTCAAAATATCACAAAAAAGCGGCATATTTCGTCAAAAGATCACGAAAAAACGGCAGGTTTTGTCAAAAGATAGCGAAAAACGGCAGATTTCGCCAAAAGATCGCGAAAAAAGGCAGATTTCGTCAAAAGATCACGAAAAAATGACAGATCTCTTCAAACAATCGCGAAAAAACTGCAAATTCCATCAAAAAAAATTCGAAATAGTGCAAATTTCGTCAAAAAATCGCGTTTAAACAGCAGATTTCGTTCAAAAATCACAAAAAATGATAAATTTTGTCCAAAAATCATGAAGATACGATAAATTTTGTCAAAAAATCTCGAAAAACAGCAAATTTCTTCAAAAGATCGCGAAATATATTGACCAATAGCGAAAAATATTACTAAATTCATCAAGTGGTTGAAAAAAAAAATCACCATTTTCATAATCGATGATGGGAAAAAAAAATAAGTTTGAACAAAGTTATGGTTTTTGGTACATATAAAATAGTTGTTAACTATTTAATATTCTTATTAGAATTCCAAGAAACCAAATTTTATACTTGGGCAAAATAATGTTAGTGTTATGAAATTATACATACTGACAGGTAGCAAATAGCTATTCGTTTACACATATCCAACAATGAAAATACAGTGTATTTATTATAGAAAATGCTATAAAACATTTTAAGGGGACACCAGTACCTTTGAAACCATCTCTTCAATTTGAATAATACTGTATATTTATGCATATATGTAATATACTTTAATATAATTTTATTCTTGTGTATATAAAAAAAAATTCAGCAAACTCTCAATTTAAATAACTTTTAAAAAATAACTATAAACTTGAATGTTAAATCCATATACAAAAATATTAAATACACATGAAGAACAAGTTAAAAAAAAAAAAAAAAAAAAAAAAAGGCCTTAGTATTTTTTAAACAAGCAAAATATAAAAACATAAACAGGAACAAAATCAGTGCTTTTATTTATATGGGTTATTGTGCTGGATTTATTAACATAGTTTACATTATCTCACAATGACAATATAATTGTTGTGTAGGTGACAATGAGGTGTCAAAACATTCACAATTAGAGAAGCTTTCAATTAATATTAAAAAAAGAAAATCTATATTTTGACCAATTTTAAGGCACTGTGACTCCTTAACATAAGAAATATGTCAATGAAATATCTAATACAATGTAAATTACAAAAACTAAGCATAAATGTTGTGAAAAACGTCGTAAATTTTTCCTTTACGCAATATTTTATTTTCAGTGGCGTCATTGATAGTAATTAGTGGCCACTAACTTGACAATAGTGGCTACTAAACATTCAGCCTCTACTGGCCACTGGCTACTAATACAAATACTGAATTTTAACCTTTACCACAGGGAAAAAGTGGTAAATATTGGGAAAACTTCCAAAACAAAATATGTAAAAAATATTCTGGCTTTCTGTATCAGATGTGTAAAATTAAAGTTATAGTAATTACAAATTTCCTTAGATTTAAAATTATTCTGTATGAAAGGAGTATAAATACATAAGAATTATTGCATAAAATATAAAATTTACTCATAAAAATTTTTAATAATGGATTTCCTAAATAAATATTTTAGAACACAATAAAATTATTATACTTAAAAATATCAGTATTATCAAGTCAATAAAGAATTTGCATTACATTTAAATAAAAATGTTATTTTTTAAATAGATCTGTTAAACACAATTTTTGCCTTCTTTTATTTGTAATATAGAAAAATATTGCATTCATGGAAAATTTAGACTTGGGTTTTTGGTAGATTTAAATAGGTTTTAGAAGTAGAAGGTCCTAAATATAATTTGATGGTTTTTAGAAAATGTCTGTCAGTAACTTTGTATGTGACAAAAACTTTGTGGGCACTTTATATCAAGAACTAATGCATGGGATTTCTCAAAACTTTAAATTCAGTTAAACTTTGATATAAACTGAAGCTGATTAGTTTTTGGTGTATATCGCTCAACAACTGAAGCTGTTATGCTGCATTTTTCATGATTTTCACTATAGCTCTATCTCAAGAACTAATGTATGGATTTTCATAAAACTTTAGATTCAGTTTTATAATTTGGTGCTAATTACTTTTTGGTGTAAATCACTCAACAGGTGCTATGCTGCATTATTAATGATTATCGCAGTAACTCTATCTTGAGAACTTAAAGCACTTATTCTCATCAAACTTCAGATTTAGTCAGTCATTGATATAGATTTCTTTAGTTTTTAGTGTAAATTGCACTACAATTGTTGGTGGCATAGTTATGTTACATTTTTCAAATCTCGCAATAGTTGTACCCGAGATAATGCATGGATTTTCATCAATCTTCAGATTAAGATAGCCCCTGATAAAATTGGTCTTGATTTGTTTTTGGTGCTGTTGTGCAGAATTTTTAATTATTTCAGCAATTGTTCCATCTTAGAAATTAATGCACAGATTTTCATCAAAGTTGAGCACCAGTTAGAAGCTGATATAAGTTGTTGACTCGATTTTGGTGTAAATCACCCAACTGGTGGCTGTTTTCCGCGGGGGCTTGGATAGTATCTGTCTGTATATGCTAATCTGAACAGATGCTGTCCAAGCATCCATTTAAAGGTTATGCTGCATTTTTAGAAAGTATTAACATGTATAAAAAAAGTAGAAAGTTTTGAGAAAGCCACATCCAACTAGTTTTTTTAGTTTGAAAATGTTGGTTAGGTATAATATTTACACAAAATATTCTTTTACAACCAGATGTTCATCATATTTGTTTAATTTTTTTGTTGTTACCAAATTCTGGTCTAGTCTATAATAGAATGCTTTAAAAATCCTTTAAAATGCTTTACTTAAACTCTATTTTGACATTTTTAAAAGTTGTTTTAAATTTATATTTGTTTTAAATAAGGGGCCGTCCATTAATCATGCGAGACTCGAGAGGGGGGGGGGGGGTCCATAAAAAAATCACGAAACATCACAAGGGGGGAGGGGGAGGTGTTGTAATATATCACGAGTATTTATTTTTTCGGCAAACGTGCGATACTGAACTGAAAAGCGGCACTTCGTGTATTTTTTCGTCAAATGCATACAAAGTCGAAAGCAGCTTGTAGTGTGACCTTGATTCACCGTTGCCAGACAACGAACGAAGTGAAGTTCCCGCAACAAGCGCCTGCCGTACTCAGCTTGTCAGTGTCAGTTATTCTGTTGTTTTGGCACTGAATACATGCGTAAATTGTTTAACCTTGTACATTTTGCATTAAAACAATGTCTGAAATAGGTGATCTGTATAAAGACCTATTTGCAAAGTATAAGAAGGGGATAAAACTTAGTGTAGCTCAAAAAGAATTCAATGAATTGTGGGCTAACACGAAACAAAAATATACTATCAAAGAAGAATTTATGAAGTGGGCGAATGATCTTTAACTAGATTACCACCGAAAGCACCAAGCAAAGAAATCATCTAATATCCTCTTTTATTGTTCTAATACTGAAAAGGTAAGTCAAAATTTGTATGTAACTATATCTTTTATGGTCATTGTTCTAATAATACATGAACCTGTATTTTATAATAAATATTCTAAAAAAAATTAAGATTCTTTGTAGGTACTAAAAAATACACGTGATATAGGGTAAGGGGGGAGGGGTAGTCTTGAACCTCACCATGTATCACCAAGGGGGAGGGGGGGGTTAAAAATGCCAAAAAAACATCACATGATTAATGGACGGCCCCTAATTAGTTTTTCCCATGTGGGAAAAACATTATTTCCCAGGACAGTAAATACTGGTTTTTACCATGGTATTTACCGGGGGTGGGAAAAACCTTGCCAACCCTGATACAAAGAGAAATGGTTTTTGTAAAAACATGTAAGTAAATAATTATAGTGCTAAAATTAAAGAACAAATTCGTTTTTCTGGAAAAATTAATATATTAAGAACATTCCATATTGTAGTATTAATTTTGCTAATCTTTCTTAACCTAGACAGCTTTTTAATTTGTTCTGAATGAAGAAAAAATTTAAAAATATTCTTTCAAGACTAGCATTACTTGCAGGTAATGTCATTGATGTAAATTTTGAAAAATTCTCATTTTCACCGTTATTTGTTTCTAAAAGCGACTACCCATAGAAGGACCATTTTCTAGGACTTCCTTGGTGAAATACGTTTCTGAAAAAAAAAAAAAGTATTTTCTTGCCCTTTCTTTATGCTTAAATATCAATTTTGATCCCAAATATTTAGGATGAAGTAAATTTTAGGATGAAGTTAGCATAAAAGCTAATGCTGCAATAAATGTGATTTGAATCTTGCATTTGTAATTGTAAGTTTCCATATTTCCATCATTAAATAAGGTTAAGCAAATTTTATGAGCAGCTGCAATAGAACAGTCATGTTTTTTACTTTTATCTAAAGCAATAGATTTTAGCATTTGTAACAAGTATTTAACTTTTTTATAAATCATGATATTTATTTACAATTTTAACAACTGCAGTGTCCTTAATAATTTTCATAATTTTCAACTTTCTGCAAATAATATGGTTGATTCTATCTTCTTGAAAGAGTCAAACTCAAATTTTAATACAAATTTATATTTTAATTTAAGCTATTTACAATATTTTATTTGCAATTTATTCTGAATAAAATATATATAAGCAATTTAATACTATTAAAAAAGTCTCAGATTATGTCATGAAATTAGTTTATGCCAGTTTCTGCCAGTTAAAACCAGTTATAACCACTTTCTGCTGGCAAAAACCTAGCCCTGCTCAGAATAGGGCACCAATTTACATTAGTCTATTGTGAATTTTACTGTAAGTTTCTGAAATTTGTTTCTTATATAAAAAATATTTTAGAGGAGGGGGGGGGGGAGGCTTTTGATAGAATGATGGATAATCAGAAACTTACTGTAGTTCTGATATCATTCTATGGTAGGGGTGCACAACCTTTTCAAGAGAAGAGCCACTTACAAATGTGTCTGGGCGGTCGAGGGCCACATCAATAACTTGGAGATAATTCGATTTCAAAGGGGATCTATGGAATATAATCTAATAAAAAATATGTTTTCAGAGGGAAATGGGAAAATACTCCTTTAGGTTTTGCTTAACCAGTCAAAATATCCACTTCAGTTGGTAAGGCTATATCAACAGTTTTTGCGTTTGTGAAAAAAAAAAACGTGGTTTTTATGAACAAAGGAGAGGGAAGGAACCGATCAACAAGATTTTTCTGTGTCTCATCACTGAAATTCCTGATTTTTCAATACCTGATCAACAAAATTTGCAGCTATCCATACATGTCGACCAAATTAGGGATTTTTATGAAAGTGATCAAAATTTGCAATTTTTATGAAACTGAGAAAATTCGATCTTTCTGTGCCTGATCAACAAAATTTGCGATTCTTACGAAACCGATCAAGAAAAATCACAATTTTTACAAAACCAATCGACAAATTTTGGAATTTTTACAAGGCGGATCGACAAAAACATGATTTTTTACAAAGCCCATCGACGAAATTCATTATTTTTACGAAGCTGATCTGTAAAATTCGCGACTTTTCTGCGGCTGATCGACAAAATTATAGATTTTTACGAAGCCAATCGGCGAAATTCACGATTTTTACGAAGCCGATTGACGAAATTTGCGATTTTTAAGAAGCTGTTCGGCGAAATTCGCGACTTTCCTGCGGCTGATTGACGAAATTATCGATTTTTACAAAGCCGATCGGCGAAATTCATGATTTTTCTTCTAATGATCGATACAATTCGCAATTTTTGTCGCATGATCGATAAAAATCACAATTTTTCTGCGGCTGATTGACAAAATTATCAATTTTAACTAAGCCGATCGGCGAAATTTGAGATTTTTACGAAGCCAATTGTCGAAATTCGCGATTTTTACGAAGCCAATCGGCGAAATTCGCGATTTTTACGAAGCCGATTGACGAAATTCGCGATTTTTACGAAGCCGATTGACGAAATTCGCGATTTTTACGAAGCCGATTGACGAAATCTGCAATTTTTATGGAGTTGATTGGCGAAATTCATGACTTATGTGCGGCTGATGGACGAAATTATCGTTTTCTACGAAGCTGATTGCCGAAATTCGCAATTTTTACAAAGCTGATCGACGAAATTTGCAATTTTTCATCGCATGATTGATAAAATTCGCGATTTTTATAAAGCCGATTGAGAAAATTCTCAATTTTTACGAACCTGATCGACGAAATTTCGATTTTCACAACGCCGATCGACGAAATTCGCGATTTTTCTTCGCCTGATCAACAAAATTCTGGACTTTTCTACACCGGATAGATGAAATTTTTGATGATTTTATTAGAGCCTGATCGACGAAATTTTCAAAATTACTGTGTCCGACTGACAAAATTTGCCATTTTTGGGACCTGATCAATAAAACTCGCGATTTTTCCGTGTCTGATCGACAAAATTCTCGCTATTCAGCCTTTAACTGACGAAATCTGCGTTTTTTCCGCGACCAATCAAGGAAATTCGTGAATTTTAATTCATTTTGACGAAACTGCATTTTTTTTGCGCGGCAAGATGAAATTCGCGATTTTTTCTCTTGAGAAAGTTACAAAACTCACGATTGTTTTGCAGCCGATCAACGAAATTTTCAATTTTTCCACGCATCATCGCAAATTTTGAGATTTTCCCGTGCTTTATCAACGAACTTGGCAATTTTTTCGCTTTTGATCAACACAATTCGCGATTTTTTCGTGTCCGATCAACGAAATTCGCATTTTTTTCACGCCGCAAACCTAGAAAACATGCGAACTTTCTCTCAGCCGATGAGTTTAATTTGCATTTTTTTCGTGCATCATAAACAAATCTGACGATTTTTTCTTGACTGATCAATGAAATGTGCGATTTTCCACGTCTGACCGACAAAATTCGCGATTTTCCCGTGCCTGATCGATAAAACTTGTGTATTTTTCGTATCCGATCAGTTAAATTTACTATTTTTTTCCGAGCGTCATGGGAAAAATTCGCGATTTTTTCATACCTGATGAACGAAAAGTGAGATTTTTCCGCACTTGATCATTAAAATTCGCGATTTTCCCGTGCCCTATCTACGAAATTTATGATTCTTAAGTGACTGACAAAATTTTATATTTTCTCGCGGGAAATTGACGAAATTTACGATTTTTACCTGTGACTTTTCCACAAAAATCGAAATTTTTTCTAGCTGTAAATTGACGAAGTTCGCGGGCCACTTTTGGCCCGCGGGCCACAGGTTGTGCATCCCTATTCTATGGTTTAAAAAAAAAAAAAAAAAATCCAGGTTATAGAAAACTTGAAGTGCAAAAATTGCATTTTTAAAAAATCATACATTTAAAAAAAAGAGGGGGGGGGGACAAAGGATAAGGAACCTAAGCTCTTGCATAATAAAGACTGATAGCTAATGTTCATTCAAAGTCATAACATCTCTATATTATGAGCCAAAAAAGGTAAACACTCACTTTATCATCTGCACAGTTCATACTCTTTCCAACAAATCCTTCATCAGCAGATAACTGAATTTCTTTAAGAGACCTCCTGAACTTATTTCTATCTTGTCTCTAAAAAATATTTAAAAAAAAAAATTGTCAAATGCAATATATATATATTTTTTTTTTTAATTAAAAAAGTGGAATATTTCATAAATTCATGTCTATATAAATGAAGTCAACTAAAGACCAATTTATGGCAAAAGAATATCTTTTAGATTTTTATAAAGGGATGACCAGGCATTCTTTCACAAGTTTAACACACTGCAAGTTTGCAGAAACAAAGTAGAAAATAGCCTTCAAGTAATAAGATTATGTAAAAACTAACATTTGTGAAAACTTGAAATTTTTATGTTAATTTAGATGTTTTTAATAATAATGATATAATAATTATATTATATTATGTCTTAAATAATTATATGTGTCTTTAAACATTTATATTAATTAGGGATGGAAGGAATTATTCGGCCACTATTTGGTATTCGGCCTATTCGGCCCTTTTGCCGGATATTCGGTTGGCCGAATATTGAAGGCTTGTTGACCGAATACCTGTAGCCGAATATTTAGATACATCTTGCCGAATATTGCTAAAATTGCACCGATTAGTGAAAGATATCTTGCCAAATAAGTTTAAGATTTAAAGAATTTCTTTTCTTGTATTTTTTTTTCTCTAATCCAAATTGGCTACTTCATTCATGAAGTCATTCTCATTCTTACTTACAAA
The DNA here is from genome assembly GCA_964019185.1 of Maratus speculifer. Classification (NCBI taxonomy): domain Eukaryota; kingdom Metazoa; phylum Arthropoda; class Arachnida; order Araneae; family Salticidae; genus Maratus; species Maratus speculifer. The sequence continues at coordinate 253,881,171 of OZ025289.1, read as the reverse complement.
ATATACAGTTATTCAGATACTACAAAATATACAGCCTTTCTGTATTTCCCATAAAAATTAGTGATATTTTAGAAAATGCTGCCCAAGTTTGAGATTTAATTGTGCTGGAAATGTTTTCATTAGAGAATGATATATTGCAATTCAAGATATAAAAACACTTAAAGAGAAAAAGAAAAAACTGCCACCTGTCTAAAACACTCGAATGTTTATTAATGTCTGCAAATTCCATGCACTTATAAAAAAAGCTTTTATGAAATTCATAACTTATTTTCTATAAAGTAAGAAATGAAAATATTAATTCACTAGGTGTATTAACGAAGACTCATTTACAAAATTAAATATTAAATATCTATTCCAAATACAACGGTACATCTGAAAACAGAATTGGTGTCATACTAGATATCTATTAGATGAAACAACTTGCTTTATGAAGATGGTTTTATAAATATTTAAACAAATTCTAAATACTGAACAAAATTTTTTTCATTCTATAGTTTTCACTTTTAAGTAATTATTTGCATAGTTACTGACTTAAATATGTAACATTATTATGTATATATATTTTTAATTTACATCTTCCTTCATTCATGTTATCAATTTCTGTTTATCTTTTTAATGCTTGTTGAATAAGTGGAATATTGAAGTTGAATATTGTATGTGCTGATTCAAATGTCATATTTTGTTAACATAGAGTCACCCGGGGTAATTCCTGGTCAGCAAGTTTCCGGGGTAATTCCTGGTCACAGTCCTTTTTATGTTTTAAGAACACTTTACCAAATTGAAAAAAATCATAGAGGTACTCTGAACTATCCTCATTGGAATCTATTACTTAATTATGAGTTTACTGTTTATTTATTTTGAAAAAAAAATCTTTTTGAAATGGCTTGTTAAATTTCCGTAAAATAACATTGGCCTTAGTTATGATACATTTTTGCAAAGATCTTGGTCACAGCTAAAGTTTTAAATATTTTTCTTCTTTCTCTTTTTGGTTGAATTGTGAACTCCTTCAATTACTGAAAAATGTTTTTGGATTTACTATTACTATTTTAAATAATTTACAGGAGTGCACCAAATACTGCTCCATATTCCCGGGGTAATTCTTGGTCACTGGGGTAATTCCTGGCCAATACTGTTTTCATCATTATGCATTGTTATTTTTCTTACTATTGCCATATTTCATTGATTTTAACTATCTGTAATTAGCATCTTATAAACTTCAACATTCTCCTTTGAAAAGGTCGGCTATTGCTCATCATCAGCATCAACTAACTGCAGCACACTTTCAAATCAAACAACTGCAGCGTACTACTATTTAACCCTGACACTTCTTGATCTCAAACAGAAGAGATCACACCATCTATTTGTGCACCAATTTTATCTGTTTCTAGTTTTTCAAATGTTGGCATAGGCAAAACATCTACAGTTATCAATCAGTCAGTCCGCTGCATCCACCTCGTTTAAAGACTTGCTAAGCACACAGTTTAGACAAACACCAAAAACAGTAGCACGCTCAGACGTTCGGCGAAAGATTGATACAAAAGCTGCTGCAATAACCATTAATGATTTTCTCGAACTAGTTGCAGAACGTGACAGAGAAATAAAAGAAAAGGTCAATCAAATGAAAAAGAGACAAGATAATAAGTAGATACGAAAAAGAAAAAACATAGATCAGGACACAGATGAACCACCAGATCGTGACTGTGCAGTTGAATAAAAATACATCATCATTGCAAAATGCAAAAAATGTAATTGAAAACAAACAGAATTCAATAGAAGAGCATAAATACTATGCTGTATATTATGATAAAGATCTGTTTTATGTTGGAAAAGTTACAAAAGTAGAGGGCAGTGAAGTGTGTGTAAAATTCTTGGAAAGAGGAGCAGGAAACTTAAGCTCGACGAAGCGAGATAGAATAGAGACAATTGACATTCGCTATATTTTTTATGGACATATTGATTTGACAGGTGTAGATTCATTCATAGCAGATATAGAAGCTATAAATATTGCATACAAATTGTACAAAAAATATTTTGGCTAAAGATGTGTAGCATGTATATTTTGAATGTATGTGTTGAATAAATTTGTATTTAACCCTGAAATAACTAGGTTAAAGTATTTAATTAGCTATAGATAATAAAATTAATAGTCTAATTAGTTTAATAAATTGTATTAATAATGTACAATGTATTAATAATATAAAAATGTATGTATTTGCTTCAATATGTGAGTGACCAATAATTACCCCATAAGTGGCCAGGAATTACCCCATCCCTGGGGTAAATCCTGGTCACTAATTAAGTATAATTATTCAAATTACCTGTGCATTCTTGGTAAAATAGATGTTTTATTATATAGACATCACAATGTGCTTACTCCATGCCAAAATTGGTAACTCTAGTTTAGATAGATTTTGTAATAACTGAATGTTGATGCTTTTTGACCAGGAATTACCCCGGGTGACTCTACACCTTCTACTTTAAGCATAACCTTTTGCTTTAGCTTAATTTGTAATTTAAAGCTTGACAATTGATTTCAGAACACTCATTCTTACGAATTTACTTATCATTAGGGACACAAACACTAAATGATCAAATTTACTTCATTAAAGGTTATTTCAGAAAATATCCCCTCGTGAGTTCTGACAGAGAGAGAGATTAAGAATATTATTGATTTTGGGTGAAAGAAGGGTAAAAGTATCATTTGAGAGAAAAAGTGAAGTACATTCTTCATATTTTAATGGAAATATTTTCCCATCCTGATTTATTGAAAATAAATTTGATGTACATTAGAAAATGATATAATGCAATTTCATAATTTTTTGTGTTAAAATAAGTTTTTAAATTTAAAAATACATTTAAGAGTATAATTATTAATGAGCTCCTATTTTTTAAATTATGTATAATCAAAATTTATTTTCTTTATATGAAAATAAAGTTAGTATTCGGCCGTTGAATATTCGGCCTAAAATTTGGCCGAATATTCGGTATTCGGCCAAATCATTATTCGTCCCATCCCCAATATTAATAACGGGGTGAAAATTCCTTTACGGCACTAGTTTTAAGTGATTATATTCAATTGGTTTTATAAAAGAAAAAACGTCTTTATTAAAAAGAAACTGGAAACATTTAAATGTTTTTCAGGAAATAGTTTGACTTACTTGAATACTTTCATTCATGATAGCAAAACAATCTATGCACAATCTTTCTAACACAAGCGAATAGCGAATATCCCTCTCGAGAACTTCAGATACTTTTAAAAAATTGGAGCGATACAGATGTTGCCATGTTATAGTAACATTATTGTCATACTTCGGTTGATAAAAAATATGGGCGTGTTCAGCGGTTCAGCGCAAGCGCAACTTACCAAAGTGACCAAGGCGGTGTTCAGCTTTTACGCGCACGCTCAGGAACAACGGACATGGAGTGGGTACCTATAGTGGACGGGATGTGCGTTCAGTACTCGCTACTGTGCCACCGGTACTGCAACTGTGCGCTCAATAACAGATGGAGAACAGATCACGGATGTAATTACTTTAGTCCAGTCATTTTAGCACCTTTTTTTGCAAATAGCGGAAAAAATTAGAACAAAGCTGGATTTTTGCACAGGTGCTAGTTAGGGTATGTAGTTTAACATACTAAAAGTCCCCATCGATCCGATGTGAGCTTTCGCCTCCAGGGGGCGCTAAAGAGCTTGAAAATCGGTTTTCTGTGAATGGACCCTATTCTCCGTTTGAGTTCGAGGCTGTGATTTCGGAAATGTTTCCCCAAAACACGTGACCTCACGTCACAAAAATATGTTCTGTTACTATTCTATGGCATACAATCATGAGTTGGGAAGCGGGTCGTTGGGTGATTAATGGTTGTGATGTGGGGAATGTTTCCCCAAAGCACGTGACTTTGACGTCACCAGAATAGAGTCCATATCTCACGAACAATGGCATCTAGACAAAAAAGTTCAATCACAAAAATGTAGATAATTTAATTTCCTACAAAAAGTGTTATTAACATTTTTTTGTCACACCAATCCTTCCCTGCCAAAAATTAAGATAAAATAAACATTATTGAAAAAGAATGTGCAAGCACAATCATAACGCGGCGAAGATGCAGAACAAATACTAAACAACTTTTGATTCCCCCCTCATCTCTCCCCCATTGTTTGTATAGCGTTTTCGCGCGCTTGTGCAATACGTCACCTGAGAATAATAAGATTCTATCTGTGGTTTTGTAAAAATCGATTTATCGATATAGAAATGTTCTGTTTGTATCTAAGAAGGCATCTGTGGATTAAAATAATGTCATATTATGATTGTAAGGTCATATGTAAATTATATATAACATCATTTTGATGCAAAAATGCCTTCATAGATACAAATAGAGTCTTTCTATATAGATAAGTCAATATTTTCAAAAACACAGATAGAACTTTATTATTCTCAGGTGACGAATAGTCATTGCCCAATATGCTATTTCTCTTTGCATTTGTCGAAATGTACCATGTGCAAGTACTTTTCAATATTTTATTTTTATTTGGTGCTCATTTCGCTAGTATGAAATGACCCTAATTTATTGAATGAAGTATTTATTCTTTTTAAGATTTTAGGAAGGGAATAATTTTATTTTCAACGCATGTTGTAGAAAGTTTTAAATTATTTATGACAGTTTAAAATGACTCTTTCTTAATTGCTGATTCTGAGCGAAAAATGGAGATTGACAAAATAGTTTATCTTGAATGAGATGAGGACTGGGTTTCGAAAGATTTTGTAAAAACAGAAAAAAAAGGTCTGAAGTCGCTTGGGACAGCAAGTTCGGAAAGTGATGACCATAAGTGGAAAATATTTGAAGAAATGGCTAAAAACAATAATGAACTTACAGTTCATTCAAAGAGTAAGAAAAATTATTCACGAAAGAATTCTATTAAATCATACAATAAATCTATTGCAAAAAAAATGACCAACATCCGCACAAATTAATCATCCATTGAAGGAAAAATTGAGAAATGACAGTCCTTTGTTTGAATTTAAGGGAAAATGTTTGTGATTTCTGATACATTAGACGAAGATTTTTTACAGAAGGAAAAAAAAGCTCTAAAGTATCGCGGAAAAGAATTTTTTTAATCTAATCATTAAAATAAGACACGTCTCATATCTATGCTTATGGATAAATTTATGGAGAATGGTTTCGAAGCGAAAGAAGCAGAAGATGATGCAGATACACTAATTATTAACACAGTTATTGAAGTAGCAAAGTCTGGTGCGCTTACTGCTGTTGTTGGCGATGATGTTGACTTGCTCGTATTGTTGACAGTTTTAGCACCTCCAGAGATAGAGATATTTTTTATTAAGTCTGGAAGAGGACGAATTGTTACCACCCTGTATTCATCGCACAGTTTTAACAATGATGCTGTTCTGAAAGATCATATATTGTTCCTTCACGCTTTTTCAGGTTGTGACTCGACATCAGCAATGTTTGGGAAAGGTAAAATGTAGTTAGCAAAATTTTTGAAGAAGGAAGAAGATCATAACATACAAGCTGCCAGCATTTTAAAAAGTGATCAAGTACCTTAATTTGAAGTTTCCGAGGCTGGAAAAACTATTTTTCTTGCTTTAAACGGCAGTAAAGCAGAAAGTTTTCTAAAAAAGTACCGTTATGTATGTTTCAAGAAAAGAGTTGCTGTTGGTAAAAAAAGCCTTTTATCATTGCCACCTGCCGAAGATGCAGCTAGATTGTACAGTTTACGTATTTATCATCAAGTACAATGCTGATTGAGCAATAAACTACTTCCTGAGAACTGGGGCTGGCAAAATGCACCTAATTTGTTTCCAATTCTTGCTACCTTACCGTCCGCACCAAAAGATATTATTGAATCTATTTTTTATACTTGCTCCAAAGGATGTGGAAAAGCATGTAGATGCCAAAATATTGGATTGAAATGTTCTGATATTTCACAAATTGCTGCAGAGTTTCATTTCATAATGCAAGTAAAATTGAATTTGAAGACGAAGAAAATATTGACAGTATCCTGCCTACTGCAAGGGAGGAGGGAAGCGCTACTTCTGTATTCAGTGATGATATCGAAAGGCAAACAAAAAATACTGAAAGCAGTACAGCAACGAAAGAAATAAAAACAGATAATTACGAATCTGAATCGAGTGTAGAAATTGAAGCTGTGCAAAGAACTACTAAAGCAGTTAAACGACTTAAATTGGATTAAGCCAGTCACTATAAGTGGAATATACCTACGTGGGAAACCACAAAAAAAAGCACTAAGTGTTTTACCTCAAGGGTGGTGTGGAAATAAGCATAAATGTATATTATATTTTCACTTTCCCCATTCAAAGGTGAGAATTATAGATCTGTTTACAATTTTTTTTTAAGTAGCAGCAGATTTTTTGAATTTTTATAATTTTACTTTTAAATATGGTCACGTTTTTATATTTTTGACAGGGAAGGGTTAATGTGACAAACAAATGTTAATGACACTTTTTATAGAAAATTAAATTATCTACAACTTTGTCATTCACCTTTTTTCTCTAAATGCCATTGTTCGTGAGATATTCAGAAAAAACTGATTTTCAAGCTCTTTAGCGCCCCCTGGTGGCGAAAGCTCACATCGGATCGATGGGGACTTTTAGTATGTTTAACTACATAACCTAACTAGCACCTATGCAAAAATCCAGCTTTGTTCTAATTTTTTCCCCTATTTTTGCTAAAATGACTGGGCTACTTGTAAAGATAATCTGTTACAAATGGATGTGAGCTCGTTGGCCGAATGGTCAGAGTGCGGAGCTTGTACCCTGACGTTACGGGTTCGAGACCTGCGCGGGCCAAGAGTTGATTTGTGTTTTTTAATTTTTTGGTTTCTTTTTATTAATAAATAAGACATTTTTATTAAAGGTAAATTTTATATTAATAATACAGAAGCAAACGTATTTCTATTATAATAATAAAATACTTATTTAAATATGAGAAAATGAGATTTTTGCGGAGAAAGTTTTAATATTCTAAATATCGTTCCAAAGTGATTTATATATATATTAAGCAAATGAAAAAAAAAGTTTTCTGCGAAAATATCCGTATACGCATAAAATAATTATTAATGTTCTTTTTCTTTCTTTTCTTTTTTTTTTTTTTTTTTTTTTTTTTTTTTGAAAATTTTAGAAGTAAGTTTTTATTGAGATTAGGATGCAAATATAATGCATGCGTGGATATTTTACGGTGTTAAAATCAAAATGAAAAATATTATAAAAGCAAAATGTAAAAATATGCATTTTTTTTTAATTAAGAATATCTGCATACATATATTTTAAAGAGGTGAAATATTTGGAGTTTGCCTTCTAGTTTTGTAATGAATAAAGTATGATTAGAATGTTTATAGTTTTTCTATTGAAAGTATAAATAAGTGTTTTGCTTATACTAACATAATTTCGGATGTCGTTTGTTTCTCATATTTTATGACATATTTTGGCCTGTTATCCACACGATATTAAAATATACAATCATTAAATAAGAAATATACACATACTAAAACTTCTTCTGAAAAATTATCTAACTAACAATGCAAATTCCATTGAAATCAATCCAGTATTGTAGATTACAAATCAATCTTGTAATATGTGGATACAGGGCCATCGCTAAGACTTTTTATTGGTGGGGGAGAAAACCTTAAATTGTCAAGTCAAATTTTTATATTCGCCAACTCGTTTTATAATTTTGCCAAGCTAACGCACTTTAAAAATGTAATACAGTTCTTATTTGTAAAAAAAAAATAATAATATTCCCAATTAGAGTTGTAACTTTTGCAAATTCTATCAAAAATAGAAAATGTATTGCAGTTTTTATTAAAATTTTAATTAAATTTGACATAAAAGTTTTAAATTTGCAAAGTGTAACAACATTTGTGAATGTTTTGGGAGGGGAGGCTCCCCTCTCCCCCCCCCTTAGCTAGTCCCCCGTGTGGATATCTCAACCTTGGTTTATCAACAGCATTCTATTTAATACGAAAAGTATAAAGCAACTGATAAATAATTTTTAGATAAATAAAAAGAAAATTATTAAAAAATTTAAATTGTATCAGTCAACCTACCAACTTTGTTTACAAACAAAGTGCAACCAGTAACAGATAAGCACAAAATGCACAATCACGTGATCAAATCGCCCATCAGTTTTATTTGCGTCGCGCGCGTCAGCTTTTGAGCAGGGTTGGTTGTCATATTTTAAATAATGATAGGGCGTAATTACATGAAATAGGTCACGTGATACTTCCTGGAATATTTTAAATTTTATTTGAGAGGTCACAGGTATGTATTTCCGTTAAGAGAATCATGTTTTGAAAGGATCAAGGGATATAGTATTTGTATTTACCAATTCTGAACCATAAAAATAATGCAATAACTGAATAACCTAGTACCTACTCCAAGCAGAATCTTCTGAGCACGCGCGCACAAAAAAAGCGTCTTTTGAACACGGCCCAATTTTACCGACCAATTGTAGGGAAGTACGAAGGCGAATTGTTGCACCAATGAAAACTAGCCTTTTGAATTGTTGCTGACGTCACAATTCAACTTGATTTTTATTTCGTACTACTTTACAATCGATTGGTAACATTGCCCCTTCGGTAATTTACCGGTAAGTTGTGCTGAACACGCCCAAAGTTAATGGCAGAGCATTAATAAAATGTATTATGTATATATATATATGAATTTTCAAAATTCTTAAGTAGTTTGTAAGGCGAAATTTTTTTTCCCAAGCACCTTCGTCGTTCCAAGCCCAAGCTCGCACTCCGATTGGTTGTTGCTCTCGGCAATGTTTTCACGTAACTTGGCGATAATCATACTTGGCGTAGCGATAGACGCTTCCGTCGAGTTTGATTTCCTTCCGAACCGAGTACAAAGTAAAAAGTTGTGCGTAAAAACTTTTAAAGAGTACAGCTTTCAGTAAAACACGTTCCATCCAATCCAATGCTGCAAGAGAAAAGTTACTTTGTACTCGGTTCGGAAGGAAATCAAACTCCTCGACGGAAGCATCTATCGCGCGCAATGACGTAAGATACTGATAAACCATCTTAGCAAGATCCTCATATGGCAGAATGCCAAGCCGATTCCATTCAGACTTTAGGGGAAATAGCCTAGGAGGCCGAGATTACTTCTACGTATTCATGGAAATGATATTAAATATTGTTTTCTATTTTTTTTTCTAGCCTAGGAGGCCGAGATTACTTCTACGTATTCATGGAAATGATATTAAATACTGTTTTCTATTTTTTTTTCTGAGTAAAATTTTATTTTTAATCAAATAGATTGTGCAGCTTCTATCAATTCTCGGAATAAGCCTTTCCTAAATATATGTTTTGCCCCTACATTTTTGTGAATTTTAATAAAAACACATCTCTCTCTTTTTTTTTTTTTTTTGTTACTTTTATATTTATGGGTAAAACACAGATTTAACGATTGCTTGACATCTGACTTGGCGGCTGTGTGAGAAATTCGCCAATTCTAAGAACTTAAATATTTCACATGTATGTCATAAACTCACTGGGATTTACTTGGTGTCAAAATGGCGTTATTTTGCCTAATATGGCAACCCTGCTATTGTTGTTTATTTTTTGATAAACTGTTTATTTACCTTAATTTTTCTTTTTTCAAATTATATAAAATGGTTTTACTTCTGTAGTTATTAGTTTTTAAAATTTAATATATATATATATATTTTTTTTAATAATAGAAAATTATTAAAAAATGTATATGTAACTAGTATTCGAAAATGAGATTTTCGCCAAATTGACGTTGGAAATAAATCGTACCAAACCCAGTGCGTATATGATATTTGCTCCATATTCATATCCAATTCATGCAAATAATATAAATAAATGATGTACACAATAATGTAAAAAAATAATTCTTAAAAATCTCTCCTTTGGCAATTTTTAAAATTACGCCACGCAGTCGTTAGTTCTAAAATGTTTACATACGCTATATTGCGAGGGGCAAAAGTTATTACGTAAGTTTAATAATCATACCTCTAAATCATCTTTTTTATTATATTTGATTTTTTATACCTTATTTTAAAATAAGAGAATTATAAAGTAATATTTAAAAACATTTAATTCAATCACAGAGACAAAAAGGCATTCGCCAAAAATATTGGACATATTCTAGGATGTTTAATAAACAAACTCACTCAGGATGATACTGACTTTCCCATTTTTGACATGGACTAGTCCTTTTTGCCCATGCGCATATCTGTCCAGGTTTCTGACTCCACAACAGGGTTGCCAGATAAAATTTATCAGTTGAGGCCAAATGGTATAAGAAAAAAGGCCAAAAAGAGGCCAAACAATTTTTTAAATATAAAATGGGTTTTGTGCGCGTCTATGGTGCATAAAACGACTTATAGACAGGGCTGCGGAGTCGGTGGGAAAAATGGCCGACTCCAACTCCGACTCCGACTCCAGAATTTTTAACGCCTTCGACTCCGACTCCGACTCCGGAAATTTTAACGACTCCGACTCCGACTCCGACTCTTGGCTTCCTGGCTAGCAAATATACTAATGTTGATGCTCGTTAAAGTTATAAGGGAACGAAAGAAAAATGAGGCAAAAAGTCATTATTTCGGTATTTAGTTCTTAGAGCTTTGGAAAAAAAAATATTTTCCGTTTTACAAATTCTTTAATTTTACATACCACAAACCTGAAAAATTAAATTACCGAAATCTAAAAGAGATAACAAAACGGATATTTTATTATTTCGGATCCGTAGCCTCGAAAAGGGGAAATCTGTACAATTTCTACGTTAACTAGTGCTCTCCAGAGCACAAAAATTTCAATGGAAAGGAAAAAAAATAGTCAGATGTGTTAATCTTAGAACATTCTTCTATATCACACATGTTAATACTTCCTGAAAAATGCAGCATAGCAGCACCACCTCTTATGTGATTTACACCAAAGTCTAGTCAACAAGTTATATCAACTTCTAACTGAATTTGAAGTCTGGTGAAAATCAGTACATTAATTTCTGAGATAGGGCTATTGCTGAAATTTTAAAATTCTGCATAACAGCGCTACATGTTGAGTGATGTACATCAAAAACGAATCAGGATCAATTTCTATCAGATACTAACTGAATCTAAAGTTTAATGAACATCCATGCATTAGTGATTAAACCAGAGCTATTTCAAAATCGTAAAAAAGTCAGCATATCAGCGCTACCTGTAGGGCGATTTACACCAAACACTAAACTATACTAATCTAGATTACAAACTAATTAAATATAAAGTTTGATGAAAATTCGAGCATTTGTTTTTGAGATAGCGCTGTTGCAATATCATGAACAATGCAGTATAGCAGCGCCACCTATTGAGCGATTTGCACCAAAAAATTTGCAGCACCTAATTATATCAAGGACTAACTGAATCTAAAGTTTTATAAAAATCCATGCATTAATTTTTAAGATATAGCTACTGTGGAAATGGACTCTATTCTGGTGACGTCAAAGTCACGTGTTTTGGGGAAACATTCCCCACATCATAGCCATTAATTATGCAACGACTCGTTCCCCATCTCGTGGTTGTATACCGTAGAATAGTAACGGAACATATTTTTGTGGAGTGAGGTCACGTGTTTTGGGGAAACATTGCCGAAATCACAGCCTCGAACTCAAACGGAGAATAGAGTCCATTGTGTTTAATACAACATAGCAAAGCCACCTGTCGAGTGACATACACCAAAAATTAATCAGATACAGTTTCTATCAAGATCTAACAAAATCTAAAGTTTTGTGAAATTCCATCCATTAGTTCTTGAGATAGAGCGCTCCGAAATTTTTGCCGCATGCAGACTCACGAAGGGACAGACACTGACAGACATTTTCAAAAAACTATCAAATCGTGTTCAGTTCAGGATCTTCTATAACGTATAAATCCATCGAATGCCGGAAATCGAAATTTTTCAAGAATCCAATACTTTATTCTTGTAAAGATAGAAGAAAATAAAATTAAAGATGAAAATTTTAATAGTTCGCAAATAATCTGTGATCTACTAGAACTTTTAATTAAAAACAGCTTTCATCTCCTGTGTACACTGGACAGTTTATTGGGATTCTTTAACTTGGGTAGTCCGATATAATCCAAAAATAAAAATAAGAATTCCTTCTATGGATTTAAAATTACATTTTATCGGTTTAATTTCACTTCAAACTGTCTAAAAAAAAACCCGGAGTCGGAGTTGGAGTCGGGTGGTTTTTTACGACTCCGACTCCGACTCCTTTTTCTCAAAAATGGGCCCGACTTCGACTCCGACTCCGCAGCCCTGCTTATAGAGGCGCTAAAAGCAGTTTTCTGTGCAGGAAAATTGGCCTTTTTTCCCCATTGAAATCATTTTTTACTATAAATGCGTTTAAAATATTCAAATTCGGATTATTTTCAGTTTGCCATGTAACACAGATCACAAATGTCACATAAAATCTGAAAAAGTTAAAAAAACAAAAACAAAAACAACAACAACAACAAAAAACAATCTCTCTATCAACTCAAAAATCAACTCTGAAAAAATTTAAAAATATATGTAATTCAATCATGGGATTTTCCTGAATAAAGAAGTTATATCTTTTCTTCGGCAAATGGCGTACTAAAACAATCAAATTTTATATCTGGTACGTTGCTACTTTCATGTCGAAGCATTCTGATATTTGCTTTGTTTTTCCTATGTTAATCCATGCTAGCCTACCTGCTCACTTATTAAGAGCAAGAAGGAAATTTATGAAAGATTTCAAACAAGTGTTAAATGCCATCAAAAAAGCAACTTTATTAGCAAGTTTGATACTACTTAAAAGTGAATAACGTAAAATACTTCAAAAGTACTAAAGGAAAAAAAGAGGCCAGAAAAAAGCCAAAAGGCCAAATGATTTTTTGGAAGCCAAACGAGTTTGAAAAAAGGCCAGATTTTTTAAATTTTTGCCTCAAAAAGGCCAATCTGGCAACCCTGCTCCACAATGGCAACCTTTTCGTAGGCCGACATGTCTGCGAGTTTTGCAGAAAAGAGCGAAGTCGGTTTACCTGAAGGTTAGTTACCCACGTGATCATTGGATTTGGCGATATTTTCAGCTTGGCTATTCATTGGCGCTTATCCAGGTAACTAACCTGCGAAGTAAACAGGGTTTCCTGTAGGTTATTGACGATCTTACAAACAAACGTGAAACGTGCTTTTTAGCGCGCTGCTGTTAATTCGTATATTTAATTACTGCTTATTTATAATTAATATTTCTGACTTCAGTTTATTTGCGGGTAAGAGCGATTTTTATTTTAATTATGTTTTGTTAGTTTATTTATTCTCCCTGAACTCTGTTAATTTTTTTATCCCTCCTGCACGTGCTATTGTTTAATGATTTTCTTAGTTTTGCCTTGAATATACCTTCTGTTTTTAATTATAATTGTATCATTTTGCGTTAATAAATGAAGTATTAATTTTATTAGTTCTTTAAATATTTTATTATTGCTTTGTATCCTGTGACACAAATGAATTTTCTGTTAATTTATCTTTCCTACACTTTTGTTTCTTAATTTTCTTATCCCTCCTGTACGTCCTATTATTTAATGATTTTCTAAGTATGCTTTGAATATATCTTTTGTTTTTAATGAGAATTGTGTTATTTTCCATGTTTAATGAAATCTTTATTTTTATTTTTTTGTCTTATTTATTTTTTATTGCTTTTTATCTTAGAAAAGCACTAGAGTAGATAAACTCTGATGTTTTTCAAAGTCTATGTGAATTTAATACAACTCTTTAGTAAATATAAGGCAATAAATAAATCTATTAATACAATTTTAAAAACTGCCTGTAATATTAGCAGTTGTTTAGCTGCTAATATTGAAAAAAAAAATCTGTATTTGTTGCTTTTTTGCCCTTATTGTATGTAGTAGGGTCATCTGGAGTAATTCCTGGTCACTAAGTTTCTGAGGTAATCCATACCATGATCATTTTTATTTTCATTATCAAGCTGTAAAAAATCTAAGACACTTCGAATCTTTTGCTTTGGTATGAGTTAATTTTTCTTTTACTAGTTAAAATTTCTGCAAAAAACACTGCCGTTAACTTTTTTTTTTCACATTTTACAAGGATCTTTGTCAACATTTATGATCAAACCAAACTAAAGTTTTACCATATTTGTGGGATAAATTTTGGTCAATGGAGGTAATTCTTAGATGATTGCTTAATAATGTAATTTTTTTTTTCAATATTTATACTCTAGAATGCACAGTTATAATAGATAAAATATAAAGTCTATTAGTTCAAAAAACCGACTGCACAAAATCCTAAGTCATTGAGCACAAGAACAATTCCTTTATTTTAAGGAAGAGTGGTCATTGGGGAATCTAATGATCCATGTCTGCCGGAAGTGAAGTGGTGAATAAGCCAAAGCTTGATACCACTAGTGGTTGACTCGTAGACTTAGCATTATGTTTTCCTGCACCCAGTTTTCTGTGTTTTCATACTTTTAATTGTACTGCAAACACAATGACAGATCTACAAGTGAACCACTAGTAGTATTAATTTTTGGCTTAGGCACTACTTCACTTCCAGCAGACATTGATCATTATATTCCCCTATGACTACTTTTCCATAATATTAACGTTTATTTCTTGTGCTCCATGACTTAGGGTTTTGTGCAATCGGATCTTAGACTACATTCTCTGATAACTATTTGTTAACCATAATGATTAAGGGGCATCCTTAATTGTAAATGTAAAGGAGAAAAACAATAAATGCTTTAAGCATAACACAAACTATTTGATTGATCAATTAAAAATACAATTTATTGCAAATGGTGGTTAAAAATATTGATTCTGCTTGTTTTGATACTCAGTCTTGAAAATTTAATTTTACTGTTTTATAGAATGTTAACAATTTTAATCAATTGATTAAATCGTCATTTTTAAAAACTGATATGTATATATTAATCATTGACTAAACTCACATTTTTTTAAGTGTTTAAAATAAAGGATGCACATAGTGATTTTGGTTGAATGCTGAATATTCAGCCAACAGGCAAACTGAATACCAAATATTCAGCTAGCCGAATAGTAATTGTTGGACCGAATAACCAAATATTCGGCCAGCCGAGCTGTAACTATTCAGATGAAAGTCGAATATTCGTATTTCCAAGTACTTTTTATATTTCAAAGTTACAAGGTATTAAAATGTTACTTTTTAAAACAATTTTACATAATATTTAATTAAAGAAACTTACATTTTGATAAACAAAAGCTTTTTTATAAGAACATTTAGTATTGAAAACTTCTGCCTTGAGTTATTTAAGAATCACAATTATGAGGCTTTTTTAATTAATAAAATTTTAAATTTTGTGGTTTCTTCTACGAATTAAAACAGGAGAATATGGGATTCCTGAGAAAACCTGCTAAAATGAAAGTCTACCCTCAGAAATTGGAAATGAATGCTAAATTATCTTTTTAGTGATTAAAACATAAAAATATATATTATATACCTATAGCAAGTTTTCTGTCCACAGGACAGAATTCAGTCTTTTAAAAGTTCCTGAGGACGGAAAAATCTCCGACAAAGAAAAATGATCGTGGAAACAGGGTTGGCACGGTTTAAACCAATTGGTTTTAACCATGGTTTAAACCACGGTTTAAACCAAATGGTTTTTTTCTCAAAAAAACCAATTGGTTTTTTTAGAAGAAATCTAATAACATTTTCTTTTTTTTTTTCTTTATAATTTACGTGTTTCAGATTATTGGACATAATAATTTCTACTTTTAACACTTTATTTCAGTAATAAGTGTTATATATAGTGGGCTTAGGTCTTTTTTTATGCATAGGATTAAACCAATTGGTTTTTTCTATAAAAAAAAGCAATTCGTTTTTTAGAAGAAATATAATAACATTTTCTTTTTTTCTTTATAATTTTCGAGTTTCAGATTATTAGACATAAATAATTTCTATCATTTTTTAGAAGAAATCTAATGACATTTTCTTTCCTTCTTTATAATTTGCGAGTTTCAGATTATTGGATATAAATAATTTCTACTTTTAACATTTTATTTCAGCAATAAGCATTAGATATATTTGGTTTACGTCATTTTTTTATGCAAAGGATTAAAATCAGTACACATTGGTGAACATATCTATTACTCTAAAGAAAAAACTTCAAACATGTGAATTGACCATAGATAAAATAAATTCAATAATTAGTATAAAATATTTTAATTTTTTTAATAATGCAGATTATTTAATGCATTTAATAATGTAACACAATGATCTTTTAAGATTTTGCACAAGCTGTAAAAGAAATTTTTCTTTTGGAAGATTATTTTGAATAATTAAAAGCAAAGACTGGTTGCTAGTTATAGCATTTTAATAATAATTTTTTCCCTCTGCTATCTGCTCAATCTAACAACTAAAAATTTTAACTTCAAATTGTCACTCAAAAAGAAAAAAATCCTAAGAAGTAAGAAGTATTTCTAATTTATTATTTGAATAATTGTGGAAAAGAATATTTATCAAACTATACATCAAATGTTTATTATTAGTAATCAAAAGATTGTTTATAAAGATTTACAGGGCATCAATGGTGCACTGTGTAGAACAGTGCAAACTTTCAACATAAGACTGTTTGCTGAAACTGTTTAAATTGAAAAATGAATTTTTTTAATTTTCAGCATAAATTCACTATAATTATTAAATTTAAATTATTTTAAATGAAGTTACATTGCTTATAAATCAATAATGTCTGTTTTTATCGGTAAATATGCATGTATATGTAATAAGAAAGGATGTTTTTAAAAAACCCGGTTTAAACCAAAAAAACCTGGTTTAAACCAAAAAAACTGGTTTTTTTGGTTTTTTTCCAACCCTGCGTGGAAATGCCAAAAGATCATGAAAATAGACAGAATTTTTCGTCTTGCAGAATAAAAATGATTTCTGTCGACAGATCTCAAGAAAAACGTTATTTCCGTTGAAGAATAGCAAAAATGACACAGTCTGTCGAAGAATCGCAGAAAAGACACAATTTTTCTCAAATGATCATAGAAAAATGCTATTTTTGTCAAAATTAGAGAAAAAGGACCAAGGAAAAGACGTTTTTCGTCAAAAAATCGTGAAAATAAAACACTTTTTTTTTTTTTCCAAAAGATTGCTGATAATACATGATTTCAAATTTGTCAAAAGATTCTGAAAAAAAGCACTATTTGTCTTAAAAGTACACAAAAAGACCCCTTTTTCATCAAAGATCTTTTTTATATTATCTTTGTTATATAAACATCATTTATTGTCTTTTCAGGTCTTCATATGTGACATTTTCACTGAACTCAGTTAAAATGGTATCTGCTGGGGGTCTTGGATCACCCTCATCTTCCTCTCTGCTCAGCTTTCCTGATTATCTAGGAGGACTCTCCTATGCTGAAGTAGTGGCGAACCGGATTGATTCAAGGGTTTATTGGCGATCATCGATCAAGTTTCAAGACAAGGATCTGTTATCAGAGTCCTGATTGATTTGTGATATTAGATTAAAAAATGTGTACAGATTTTATTCGTAAAATATAATTAATTTGTTAGCACTAAAATGCTGAAATGTATTAAAGACATAAAAATAAATTCTGTATTTGTTGTTTGTATCCTAGAAAATAAATTTTATTTTGTTTAATTTAAAGTTTGTATGGATTTTTTTTTTTTTTTTTTTTATGGGTGATAATTATGTTTTATAACAATTTAATTTCTTGGATTTTTAAAAAAAAGATTCAACAGTCTCATTTATTATAAATTCTGAAGCTAAGGAATATATTGCAGACATCTGTCTAATACAGAATGAGTTCTTTACAGTTTCATAATATTACTAGGATTGGGTTGAAAAGCATAATTAGCACTGGCAACAAAGCTACTAAATAAAGAGGAAAAAAAGGGGGGGGGGGGTTTTTGCATTCAATAAATGATTTCTGCTTTTGCTGATTGCAATATGGTAATATTAACACATTTATTTAGTCTATTAAAATTTAGAATAATACTAAGAGTAATATATTTTAATCAAAATATTGCAAATACAAAATCAATATTGTTTTTGTTGTGTTAGTGGAGATAGATTGGTTAATTTTCCATTACTGAACTATGCCTAATAATTTTTTTTTTTTTTTTTTTTTTTTTTTTTAAATGCTTAAAAATTATTTTTGAAACCATAAAAACAATCAGAAAATTAAGATAGTTTTCAATTGCTATTATTTTTTATGTGGGGGGGGGGATGCAAATTGTGCATTGTTTAAAAATTGCAGAAAAATGCAATTCATTTGTTGTTATCGTCAATATTGCTCATGAACATGTTTTTGCTTTACCATACAGGTTTACATTTACTTTAAAGGCTATTCCAGACAGCAACAATAAAAATTGATGTACCCCAGTAGCCAAACAATATTGACTACATCTTTGATGTTGACTACATTATTGACTACTGTCCTTATTTAGCCAGTATTATGCCCAAAATTGGGATTTCGTTGGAAATATTGCCAATAAAACACCAATATTGGTTATACATTAGAATTTCATTGGAAATATTTCTTATGAAACGTCAACATTTGTACAATATTGGAGCAATATTGATGTTTTTATTGGCAGTATTTTGTTGGACCAATATTGGTTTGCTACTAGGGTAACTATGAAAAAGTAATGGAATGTTAAAAAAAAAATTAAAAATATAGCTTATTTTTTTACACAATGATGGAGATTAAGCAATAATTATTGAAAGTTTGAGGCGAAAAAAACAATCAACAAATCTAAAAAGGAAAAGGCTTAAGTGTGTATTCAACAGGCACTTTTCCTGAAAACTAATTAGTTCACCTTCTCTTAATGTTTGTTTTAAGGCATTTGATTAGAATAAATGTTACTTTCTAATCATGAAAACCGCCTTGGAATTAGCTTTGGCAGTTACTACTTTTTATTCAATTGATGAAAATTCATTTTTTATAATTTTAAAGCTCAAGTTATTTCTTTATTATACAAATGAATACATTACTGTTACCTAAAAAATTTTATCAACTGTGAAAATATTGCATAATCATGTTAACTTAAAATCATTACCTATCATAGAATATCATTGAATTAATTATGTATGCTAAGCAGTGTTGTAGTGAAAAAAAAAAAAAAATGCTATGAGCAGAGATTATGTTACATTCACGAAAATGCATTCCTTGAGTATACACAATTTTTTTATTTGAAAAACAGAAGGTACACATAGCTTCTGTAAAAAGTCCAGAAGATATATATGCCTTAGTTTACCCTCCACTGTTTAAGAGAATGAAAAAAACTATCTTTTCAAGATTCAATTAAACTTTCATAAAATATGAAATGACTCAATAAAATTCAGGATTTACACAATTTTAGTGATAGTCATAGGAAAGGCATAATTAACAGTCACTTTTAGTCATTATAATATTGAAAATGGCATTAAAAATCACTGCTGTAGTGCCCTCTTCCGGTGAAATATTTCATTGGATGCATAGATCAATTACAGGGACAATCAAAAGTATTCTATTACATAACGGTCATTTGGGGGGGGGTTCAAATGCATTTTATTTGTTTGAAATTTAAAATATATAATTATTACATAATTTTGTAGAGTTATTTCAAATTTTATGAAAATCAGATGCATAGATCAAATACAAGGACAATCAAAAGTATTCAGTTACATTACGGTCAATGGGGGGGGGGGGGGATGTTTCAAATGCATTTTAATGGTGTTACACTCATCCGGATATAATAAAATTGATATGCATCTATGAAGTGCATGTTATACATTTTTCATAATCTATGGTGCAATGAACATTTGTTATTGATTTACAAGGTCACACAAAAGTATTTCATTACATAATGGTATAGGGAGAACATTGTTAGGTGTGCATTTTAATTATTTAACATTTTATGAGATTGATATATGTTGCTGAGGAATACTATAAGTTATTTCCTGTATAAAAGAAAGTGGTATTTAGAGGGACACACTAAAGATTTAGGCTACTATACTGTATCCGAAATACTGTGAATCAAGATCTGAATAATTTTAAGTGCATCCATAATTATATAAATAGCTAGCACCTATTATTTTAATGAATAAATATTTGACAGCTAATTATGTAGTTTAGTATTACATTTTTAAATAAGTCTACTTTTAGAAACTTAATAAAACTCTCTTTATAAATTTACATTGCAGAAAGAAGGTGGGGGGGGTCATGGATGAGTACATTTATTTTTCTGAATTTGAATTTCATTTAATCACTGGACAACCTCTATAAGAAGGAATTGGAGATTTATAGAATTCTCTGTGAACTATAAAAAGTTAATAAAAACTAAAAAGAAACCATAACCCTATTGCTTTATGTTATGAATCTATTCATACAACTTACTAGAAATTGAATTAAAACTGTATAAATGTGCGTCAGAACAGCAAAGATGCAAAAGTTGTATTTTGACATCTTTCATAAACATGTTGAATAAGTAGATTGAATCATAAGGATGTTATCAGTGTTGAATTCAAACACTTTTCTCTGAGAGGGACTTCTGTGACTCCAAGGGGGGGGGGGGGGAAGAGCATTTTTTGACCATTGAAAACAAAATTTTGGAGGAGTGAGGGGGACATTTCATTGCTTCAAGGGAGAAAGTCCCCCCCCCCCTGAACACACTTGAATTCAACACTAATTATTTTTATTTTACAAGCATGCAATAAATGTTGAGCTTTTATCAATCCGAAATCTGTCAAGTATGAAGATCTTGCCAAGGAATTGAGAGTAAACATTGCATTGACAACGTTGAAACAACTGTTGTCAGTTTTCTTGGATCCTAGAACCTTTCAAATGGTATAGTGTTACATAGAATTTTTGCTGACAAATATGCTTTAAGTGATGAGGTGAATAATAGCAAAACTATCTCATTTTCACTGGACATCCGTTTTGAACACACAAGATAAACTCTCCAGGATTCAGGAAGCTGTCAAAGATGGCCATACCTATTGTTCAGTCAGAGAAGTTGCATTTAACTTTATTGTGATTTAAACCCCATCACTTTTTTTATGATGTAGTTTGTATTTTTGTGTTTTTCTTTTTTTAATAAAGTTTGTTGAATTCACAAGGTTCTGAGATAAAGAACCACAGACTAACTCAGGCCACATGGACACACATTTTTATAAGCAGGCTTAATGTAAATATTCAGACCCATGTGGTTTAATATTTTCCATACATATGTACATTTTCATGACAATGAAAGGATGCAGTAGGGGGGGGGGTACAGATGTCCTTGAAAAGTCTGTTAGAATTATATGGAGTATAGATGCAGGGGTGTATTTGTAAAATAACCAGAAGGGCTTAGGAATTGTATAAGATGAATAAGTGGGCATAGGGCTTTCCAAAGATATATCACACGAGAGGTATTTAGAAGCACGAGTAAATTTAGAAAAGGGCCCATGCAACAGTGGGGAGAAGTTTGCTGAATGTGTATAACATCAATAAATGATCATAAGCTTTTCCAATCATAGGCAACCTGAGGGATATCTGACTTTTAAAAATGTCTTCTCTTAGATTGCAAAAAGGGGGGGGAGCAAGGAAGGGCCATAACATGAGTAAGGGGTCATATGCCTTTCCAACAATATGTCAGATGAGGGCTCTATGCTAAATTTTAAGAAAGTGCCGCTCATGAGCGTAAAGTAAGGGGAGGGACACTGAAGGAGCATAACATCAACAAGTGGTCATAGGACTTTCCAACCATATGTCACATGAGGCATCTCGATATAAATTTATAAAAATTCCTTCTCGTGGGGGGGGGGGGGCAAAAAGAGGTGGACAGGGAGGGAGTTGGGGATAAAGTGGGGGGGACATAGAAGCTGCATAATATGAATAAGTGGTCACAGACTTTTGCATCAATATGTCGTATGGCGAGGTAAATTTATAAGAATGCTCCCCGGTAGAGGCAAAGTAAGGGAAGGACCGCGGAAGGTACATAACTTAACAAAGTGATCACAGGCCTTTTCAATCATATGTCACATGAGAGGTCTCGACTTAAATTTATAAGTATGCTCCTCGTGGCATCGAAGCGGGGGGGGACGTACCGCGGGAGGTGTATAAAATGAGAAAGTAAGCAGTCACAGGCCTTAGCAAAAACATGCAACATGAGGAGTCTCGGTGAAATTTAGAAAAGTACCTTCCGTTGGGGGAAAGGGATACTGGAGTTACATAACATGTATGAATGATCGCAGGCCATTTCAACAATTTATCACGAGGGGTCTCGTTTACATTTATAAATGTGTATCCCGTAGGGGCAAAGTATGTTGTAGGCCCGTGGAAGGTGCATAACATGAGTAAATGGTCAAGGCCCTTTCCAACAATATGTCACATGAAGGGCTCGGTTAATTTTTGAAAACAACCTCCTAAGAGAGCAAAGTGAGGGGTAGTACATGGGAGCGATAAATAAATAGTCACAGGCCAGACTTCAACTTCCTGCTTTTCTAAGTTTCATACATTATAAACATTATTTACTGGAGGGCTCCATAAAAAACTTCGTTCTAAAATGAAAGGGGGAGGGAATATAATATGCGGACGATTTTTGGACGACACCTCGGACGTACATGCTGCATACTGACCCAAGAGCTCTGACTAGATGCCCGTTGCGGAACCCTGGAGAAACCGGTCAAACTCCTCCTGACGGCACAGACATCGGCTCGCTAAAGTTTTATCCCAACCTCTATTCAGATATTGTGGGGGCCCGAGAGATCAGACTGCCATTAGCCTTCCCGTTTGATCACGGAAATCTCCACCTCGATGAGAAAAATCTCGCACCAACACATCCGCCTTTCAGTTTGGGAACCGCTTGATATCAGACAAAACTTCGCCACTCATTGCCGCATGGTCCTTTGTCGAATTTTGTGTTTATTCCCAGCAAAGAGAAAAATGCTGGCCAGCAGCAAGATAGGTGCTGGCAATGATGGGGAAGTGGTGGCTAATGGCCTACCACTGCATTACCACTGCTGGACAACTGCAGTCAACTTTGCTGTTTAAAACCATCAGATAAAATTCTGATTGACCTCCACTGATCGACCATGCGCTGGCCCACCACGCCATGGAACCGCACGTACTTTTGCAGTATTTCTGCTGGTAATCCTTACCCTAGGTGGCGTTGGGAATATCGAAGACATTTTGTATCTTGCAATTCATCGTTTGGCAACGCTATGATTATTTGGAATTTCAAAGAACGCGGCAGCATGGTGTTCATGAAGATGTGACACGAGAAAAATTAAAATAAAACCTTTACAAAGAAAAGTAAGTATGCAGTTTCATATATCTTTTGTAAACATATTCATTTCGTAAACATATATCTCGTGTAAACAAATTCATATATCGCTTCTAAACGACATCTTTTACGATGAACGAATGTTCGTTACGAATGTTTTGTTTCTGAATAGAAATGAAAAATTTGGCTCTTTTAAAATTTTTATTTTAAGTGTGTTTAAGCTTAATCGCAACGATATTTTCTTTCTTTTACCAATTAATTTTGGAATCAAAGAGCTTTTTTACTGATATTATCAATTATTTTTGTATATTTAAATAAGTTTTATGCTTAAAATTAAAATACAAAGTTAAAAAAAAAAAAAATTAAATATTCACAAAAAACTTATCCTAGATTGATCTCTAATATGCAATTGTTAAATCTGGTTGCACTTTTAAGCTAACTATAAGCTAAATATATGTGAAAATTATTATAAAACAGGAATATTGTGCTTACTTTAAGATGTAATACATACTTGGCAGTTTTTACGATTATACGTTTATTGATAAAAATATAAATGCTTTTAAAAAAAATAAGTTTTAAGTAGGAAAAAAGTTATTTTCTTGTATTATATCAGTGAAATATTTTGAATATTCTCCAATACTTGCCAGTAAACATGGTATTTGTGTTATTTTATTTAAATGTTCATTAGTCATGGAAACTTTTAGCTTTTGCCCTGTAATTTCAAATTAATTGATCTATGCTTAAAGAGGATCAGTTTTAAAATTTAAGATTTAGGCTGTATTGATGAACATAGTTTTATTTTATTGACAATGAAATCATTCAAATGTTTCATTGCAATGTTGACTCAACAACAAAACAAAACAAAACTTTATCTCTATGCTGCAAAACAATATCTATATAATCTCTCTTTTGTTTTGTTCTTATTTTTTTCTCAATCATCTCTTCAGAGGCGGATTACCCATTAGGCTGAGTAGGCTGAAGCCTAGGGGCCCAGAAGAAAAGGGGGCCCGGTGCTAAAATTTTCCTTATATAAAGAACAAGAAAATATTCTTTTACACTGGTCGGACATTAATACAAAAGACAAAAGGTGTGGGAAATTCTTTGTCGTAATCTTTTATATTTTAATCATCAATGATTTATGAGTTAATGAAGCAAGGTATATATTGGAAATGTGTTTTAATTTTTCCAGTATATACCACTTTGAAGGAGTGAAAGGGGGCCCTCAGAAAGTCAAGCCTATGGGCCCGGGTGGTAGTTAATCCGTTTCTGCATCTCTTTGTATGTTGGTTATGAATAGTGTTCGCTCTAGAAATAAAAAGGGCATGGTGCTATTCACTACAAAAGGCACTACTGCAGCAGAAAAGGGCACTTTTGCCAGAAATTTTTTTTTATTGCCTTTAGAAGAGGAAAAAAGAAAGTAATGAAACACATAATTTTTAAATATGATAAATCGAGTAACATTAATTTTGAATGATTTTATGATATAAAAATTAAAAATACAATTAAAACATGATTCAATAGTTTTATGTTCTTTTTCTTAAAGAAATGGAAAAAATCTATCATTTTTGGGCACACAAATTTAGAAACACTATGGAATAAAAAAAATATTTATTAAAAATCTTTGGATAAAACCAGTGGTGCATTTTACTACTTTTACAGGGTAGCTACAGATTCTGGAAATCAGGGAACTTTATAAAAATACTCAAAAATCAGGGAAATTTTTCTTTCTGCAAAAATATTTGTTTTCATCTTACCAACAACATTGGTTCGCTGCCAAACAGCTACATTTAAACCAATAATAAGATGTGATAATGAGACATAAAATCGTACTGCTGCCAAGCGATATTTGTTTGTATGAAAGTTAAATTGTTTCATAAACCCAAATTTTCAAAAGTTAGTTCATTTGCAATCTTTTGACAAAATTCATCAAATTTAGCAATCTTTGACGAAATTTGCTTGTTTTACGCAATTTCTTGACGAAATGTACACTTTTCTGTGAGTTTTTCATAATTTTTTAAAGAAATCTGCATTTTTTTGTGTGTTATTTTCACAAAATTTGTGCGTGTTTCATGATTTCTTGACAAATTTCAAACACTTTTTGCGATCTTTTGATGAAATTTGCATGTTTTTTGCAATCTTTAGACAAGATTTGCACATTTTTTGTGATATTAAGATTAAAAATGCACTTTTTTTTGCGATTTTCTGACTAAACCCGTGTTTTTACGTGAACCTTTCACAAAATTTCCATTTTTTTACTCAAGCCTTGATGAAATGTGCATTTTTTACGCCCTCTTTAGAATTAATTTCATGCCTTTTTTTAATTTTTTGCAATCTTTTGACTAAATTTCTGCTAAACTCTGACGAAATAAGCGTTTTTTAATGATTTTTTTGATAAAATTTCGTGTGTTTTCTGCGATTCTGTGTCGAAATTCGCATTATTTCAACTCTAACAAAATTAGCAAATTTTTTTTATCTGATACCTGTAATGCCGTAACTTTTGTGTATCCGTAATAATTACAGATAAATTGTAATTCTTGGCACCTCTGCTAATCAAATACTGTGCAATTTTTGTTTTTTCCTCCCAAAACAGATATTTATAAGTGTGTTATTTGAGAGAGCAGCATACATTTAAAAAAATACCGTACATGTTCTTTAATAATAAAAATCGGGGAAATCTGATATAGATAATCAGGGAACTTTTTTCATCATTCTTGTAGCCACCCTGTTTTAAAAAGGGCAGGGTGCATTTTGTAAATTTGAAAAGGGGCAGGGTGCTGCACCCTTCAAAAATGGCCTAGAATGAACACTATTTACCATACAAAAT
Organism: Maratus speculifer; assembly: GCA_964019185.1. Lineage (NCBI taxonomy): Eukaryota > Metazoa > Arthropoda > Arachnida > Araneae > Salticidae > Maratus > Maratus speculifer. The sequence continues at coordinate 253,855,081 of OZ025289.1, read as the reverse complement.
AATATATTTGTGACCTTAATACAACCTATACTGAATGCGAAGCTTGAATTTCATAGTGGAATTTATACCAAAAATTTTAAAATCTTGTCCAAAAAATTGTAGGCATTCCCGTTTAAAGAATTTCACTGTTTTCCGTTTTCACATTAGTGAATACAGTGGCGCAGCGAGGGGGGGGGGTTTTGGGGGTTAAACCCCCCCCCCCAGAGCCATGACAAAAATACAAAAATTTCCACTTTTATGAACCGAATCATAAAAAAAAACTAAAGTTAGATTTTTTTTTGTTTTGTTTTCGAAATCTGCCGCTTTATTGAATCAAATTTTATTTAAAAATTTGACTCGTTTAAGCGGCAGCAATGTATTTTCTTTGAAAAATAGGGAAAGCACATAGCAACAGTATCAGTATCGAAAACTGGTCACTCAATTTCGGAAAAGGCCGGCATTCATTTAATACTATTGGAAATCAGCCGAAGGCTAAAAGGAATGGTCTTTTCCTGTCGGTGCCAATGCCGTCTCGGGTTTTTCAATACAGCACCACTGGGGGGGGGGGGGGTCTTAATTAGTTGCATCTGTTTCTTGCTCTTTTTTTGGAAACGGGACTGGATCTCGAATTCCAGGAAAAACACATGCTCGCATGCTTTGAAGGATAGACTTAATTCCACAAACAGTGTGTTGTTAGTTGCTGTAGTGCTAAGGTTTTTTTTTTATTGTGCGTTTCGCTATGGAGGATATTAAATCCTCTTCAGAGAAGAAAATTATGAAAAAGATGGATATAAGAGATCATTTTTTTTAATCTTTTGAATTCCTTCAAGCATTCTTGAAATTTAGGTATGTTTGGAAAGTATATAATTCGTTTATATTTATGTTTCTGGAAAGATATTAACAGCGCCGTGCGAAAGGAGGAGGGGAGGGCGGTTGCCCAGGGCGCAGAGATTTAGGGGGCGCCAAATTTCTAACTACTTTCTACTTACTACTACTTTAAAGGGGCTACTTTCAGACATTTTTTTTAATTAATATTAATTCTTATTTAAAAAACGCCCTAAATAGGCAAGTGGGTAAACGGAAAAAAAGTTACCTGAAAAACAGTTATTGGAAAAAAGGTGACATGACTACAAAAGCGAAAAAAATGTTACCGGAAAAAAAGGGACATAGAATTGATTTTGGAAAATTATTATTGATTTTGGGAATTCATTAATGATTTTCAGGATTCATTGGTTAAGTATTTAGAAGGGATCAGGGGGAAGCTCTTAATTTAGGTTAAATGGTTTTTTCGTGCTGAATTAACTGTTTTGGTTCAGTTTTTGGACATATGATAACCCCCCCCCCCCCCCCATCCGTAACCTCTCAAATTAAATCAATAGTTTTTTACGCAGATTTATCCGATTCACTTGGAATTTCGGACATGGGTTCATTATGATAAGGCGTATCTCTGATTAGTTATAGGGTTCTTTTGCTTATTATAAAGGAAGGATGGTCAATTAACCCCCTCCCCCCCCACAAATTAGATAGATCGGTTTTTATGCAAAATTATCCGATGTATTTCAAATTTTAGATAGAGATTCTTTTTGATAAGGTGAATCCCTGAATAGTTTTAAGAGTTTAATGAGTTAGTATAAAGGGGAGAGTGTACGGGGGATAATCCCTCTTAAATTAAATGAATGGCTTTTCACGCAGAATTATCCGATTTGCTTCGAATTTTGGACATGGGTTCATTATGATAAAACGTATCTCTGATTAGTTACGGGGTTATTTTCCTTATTATAAAAGGGGGGGGGCAAGCAATTATTTCCCCCTCAAATTAGATAAATCAGTTTTATGCAAATCGTTGTTTTAACCGACGTATTTCAAATTTTAAATATAGGTTCTTTCTGATAAGGTGAATCCCTGAATAGTTTTAAGGGTTTAATGGCTAAGTATAAAGGCAAAAACGAGGATAACTTCCCTTAAATTAAATAAATAGCTTTTATGCAGAATTATCCGATTTGCTTCAAATTTTGGATGTAGCTTCTTTATGATCAAGCGTATTCCGGATTAGTTATGAGGTTCTTTTGCTTATTTATAAATAGGAAAACGGACGATTATCCCCCCTTAAATTAGATAAATTGTTTTTTATGCATAATTATCCGATGTATTTCAAATTTTTGATATAGATTTTTTCTCATAAAGTGGATCCCTAAATAGTTTTAAGGGCTTAATGGCCAATTATAGAGGAGGGAACTGGGGATAACCCCACTTAAGTTACATAAATGGCTTTTTACGCAGAATTATCCGATTTGCTTCAAATTTTGGATGTAGTTTCCTTATGGTAAGGTGTATAAGCTAATGAATGTAGTTAAAATAGGGAGGGATGCAGCAGTCCCTTCAGGAAACTCTTTCGGGGAAAGAAGCTTGCTTTCCCCATTCGACAGAGGGGGATGTTCGGTAGATATCGCGGGCGGCTAGTCTCTTAGGAAATTTGTTGATCAGGGGATTTCCCGGTAAAGGTTTGACGCAAAAATATTCAAGTAACATAAAAAAGCGAGTTGAATGCAATTGAACGCAAATAACAAATAAAGACAATTTTTCTTTATTTTGTAATTTAATGATTGAAAACTATTATGTCAGAAAACATTATAACACATTTTACCTTTTTTCTTATAATGATTAATTTCCATTCATTTTGCATTTAAAACTGGTTTATTTATTTATTTTTTTTAATTTGTGAAAAAAGTAATATACTAAATCATTTGTTGTAATTGTCATTTTAATTTACGCCAAATATTTATCATTTAAAACTGGATTTTTACTAATTATGTCCCATATTACGCATCACAAAATATAATATAAAACATAAAAAAATATATGTTAGAAAACTTTAATGTACAAACTATATTGTATGTCACGAACGAATGACCTAGTGAATTCATTAATTTGTAGTAATAAAAATAGTTTTTTTTTATTACTAACTTATGTTAGTAATTAGAAAGTTAATTGTTTAAAAACCTGTAGTTCTTGATAGATCTTCGGGTTTGAACGCTTAAAAAAATAAAAACAGATTTAAATTAAAGGAAAAAAAAAACGATTTTAAGAAAAACAGGATATTTTTTTCCTTGTTACGATATTTATAGAATACTGAAAAATGCTATGCAGCAACATAAATCACAATTTTAAATACAAACAGCTATTGAGGATATATAAACAAACACTTAAAACTATTCAGGGATTCATTTTATGAGAAAGAACCTATAGCCAAAATTTGAAATGCATCGGATAATTGTGCATAAAAAATAATTTATCGATTTTAAAGGGGGGGAAATAATCGTGGCCCTCCCTTTTTAATTAGCAAAAGAACCCCATAACTAATCATGGATACCCTTTATCTTAATGAATTAACATTCAAAATTGAAGCAAATCGGATGATTCTGCGTAAAAAGCTATTTATTTAATTTAAGAGAGGTTATCCCCCATGCACCCTCTATACTTAACCATTAAACTCCCAAAATTCTTCAGGCATTATATACTGTGACGACGTACTGACAACTTTAATTGTGGCAGAAGATAGATAGCGAAGTCTTATTCTGAAAAAGTATTCATAGTTGAAAGTATCTTCATTCAAAAGCTGTTAAGAACAGGTTCTCAAGGGATATGCCTAGAAAATAATTGCACTGGTCTAGTGGCAATGAGCTGAGGGGGACACTGGCAGGGTTCGCACGGACCTTAAAAGTCCTTATAAACTCCTTATATTTCGATAGTCCTTAATAAGGATCCTTAAAGTCCTTATTTTTTATTGAAAGTCCTTATTTTTTAACGTGAACTTAATATTAACGCGATCCGTAAAATGTTTTTAAAAAATCGTCAAACATTCCAGGAGTGATTCTCGTCCGAAATTTCCAAAAATTTAAGGCATCCTCTTCCGAAAATTTGAAATTGGGTTATCAGTTCCGCATACTGCCAACTTGTATGGTTTAGCGCGCAGAAAAAACAATCGCGGAGAAATGCAAATTTCATGAAAGGATCGCCGAAAAAGCACGCGTTTCGTCAATATTTCGTGGGAAAACGACGATTTGGTAGATGTTTTTGTCAACGAACTTTGTCAAAAGATCCTGAAAAACGCGAATTTCCTGTGCGGATCACGGGAAAAACGACAATTTCACCAAATATCGCAGATAAAACGCTGATTTTGTCTGAAGACCGTGGGAAAACTTCGAGTCTAAAGATTGCAGATATAACGCCGATTTCGTTAAAAGATCGCGGAAAAACCGGGAGGGGGGGGGGGTAATTCGTGGAATCCCGTCTCCCCCCGCGCCGCCGATTTCCGAAAATGCGATGTGCATTCCCGAAAAAAAAAAAAAATTCACCCAGAATCACCCCTGAAACATTCATAATCTGCCAAATATGGCAGCTGAAAAAAAAAAAAATCAAGTTTCTTTGTTACAATTCTCTTATTTCTGATTGGACATTAAAGCTGCCTCTTTTGTTTCCCGATTGCGACGTAGAAACCTCGTATTTACAAACACCAATCGTAAAAAATATTCACCATCAAAAATTACCTTTTCTTTGAAATAGAGAAATGAATAGCAAAGTAAAGATATTTCGCCAAATAATTGCGCCAATCTGTTCTATAATCCGCCAGGGATGCCGCAGACGCGCTATAGCGCGTAAAATACGCAGGAAATCGGCGACGTGACGCAAGAAAATGGAGCTTACGCGTCCCACGGGACGCGTAATTTTCGTCAAAAAATCGCACAGAGGCAAATTTAGTTAAAAAATCGCGAAATAACAAATAATTTTCGGCAAATTCTGACAAAAAATTCGCAAAAAAAATGGCTAAATTTGTTACAAAATTTCGATAGAAGAAAAAGGCAGATTTCCTCAAAAAAGCGCGAAAAAACGACAAATTTCGTCCAAACATTGCGATAAAGCGGCAAGTTTTGTCAAAAAATTCGCGAAAAACGGCAATTTTCATAAAAAAATTATGATTTAAACAGTAACTTTTGATCGGTTCTGTAACAAGAACCGTCTAAAACAGAGTAAAATTTAGCAGCTTATAACAGTGTAATTACGGTGACCTAAAAGAGTAAGTAATTGGTGACGTTGTGACAGTGTAGTATAAGACATTAAAGAAACTGTTTTTCAGTAAAATCAGGCTAACGTTTATTGATGAAAAATAAATGTAAGTTTAAACAATATATATATAAGTCCAGATGAAAAAATATAACAGGCATAATTGTGAACGGAAACAAGTTCAGTTAAAATTATTCTAAGTCATGAAATAATATTCAAGTTTAAATGAAAATAAGTATAAACTCAGATGAAACTATAACTGGTAAAATGTAAACAGAAAATAAGTTCAAATCTGTATTTAAATTAAAAACATTCTATGTAATGAAATAATATTACTTATTGAATGGCATGGCATGGCATATAACAATACTAGGATAGCAATGAAAAAGCAAAACAGACTCACTTATGGACGGCTTCTATCGACGTACTGAAAGAATTTCCATGATATGGCACACCAACTATTTCGATGGAAAAGTTTTAACAAAAAACTGAAGAAAATAATGTCCACTAATAAATGAGTATGAAGACGTAATTAACAACACAAATGGACTATGACCGCTGGTAAAATGAAACACGGGCGAAGTTGATACACCATTCTTCACAATCAAATGTCCAGCAATGGATTTAGCATAATTACTCAACTAGATGTTAACTTTAAACTTTTAAAACTGTATGAGTTAAAAATACATTTCTGAAACTGTATCATATTGACGTTAACATCAATTGTCTAGAGACATAACATCACTTCAAAATCCCCACACAATCTATCTCTCCCGGTTTAAATAGCAGCGGCAATCCGAAACTGGATACGCCCCTCCGAGTTGAGCAAACGCGTTCCTGACTTGCGATGGGAGAAATGCAAGACAGCCACTTGCGAGTTGCGATTCGCGATGCTTGCGAATTGCGACCGGACGGAACGATAAAACCAGAATGAACGTACCCACGGAAAAGATAAGCGATTGATTTGAACGTGTAAACAAAAGTTCGGAAACTGGATACGGAAGATGGAAAATGCCGACAAAGGAAAGAAAGGAAGTTGGAATAAAACATAAGATAGTAAGCCATGCCATTTTACAATATTACGATATATATAATTAGAATTATGTATTTTAGAGTGTTAAGGAAGAAAAATGGCTGACAATCGCCCCCCCCCTTAACACTCGTACTTAAAAATAAAATGGATAATTACCAGATATTGTAAAATATAGGTATATATAGAATACAGTCAAACATTAGAATATAAACTATCACACTTCGATAGCTACCAGTAAAACAGAAACTTAACATTAACAAGCATAAATGCAATTAATTCAATGACTTCAACAGGGTTAATCAAAACATCAATTTTCAACAATGTTAATAACAATATTCAATAACAACAACAACAATTTTAACAATTATATATAACAACTAGATTAACAATTTTTTTCATTTCATGAAAGTTTAGTTACAATTGTAACTCTAACGAAAAAATTTTTTTTCCACGTTGGAAAAGTTCAATAGCAAAAGTCTATAAAAATAACATTTTCCTGAAAAAAAAAATCCGTGAAAGATAATTACAATTACCTCGTCACATGCAAGTGACTACGAGTTACCTTTACATAAAAAGAATTTAATATGATGATTTTTCCTTTAGTCTTGACTTGTAACAATATTCAAATGAAATTTTAAACAATCATACATTTGCATATTTATCCTGAAAAAGAATGATTATCACATAAACATAAATTCAGGATAATATGAAGAATACGTATACATGAGCTACAATATGATAATACTTTGACAATATATGAAAGACACATGTTATGCAAATGAGAAAATTTCAATAATGAGAATAATAACGATCATGATCGTGATAGTAATTATGAATTATGATTATGTTAATGACATGGTTAAATGACTGTGACTGTGAGCGCTCACATGAAAGACAACACAAAAAAAATAATAATATGCTTAAGCTTTTGAAACGATATACATTTGCAAATGATTTGGCCAATTTCAATATGAAAAAAAACTTGTTATATATACTCTTAAGAAGAGAAAGAAAAAATTCATATTTACATATGCAATAAAACAAAATACAACTCGATTTTCAACACCTATGAAATGATATTATGAAACGTATGCATACGAAACAAATATGAAATAACAAGAGTATAATCACATATTCAAACATTTTTTATTCAAAAGAAAAGTACTGAAATATACAAAAATTTCAGTTTAAAAAAAATGCTAAACTTCAAGGTTTAACATAAAAAGTTAAACAAGCATCTTAATGCTTGACACCAGTTCAAAGGAGGAGGAGTTTCTTTTTTTTTCATAGCATTTAAATATCATGTATATATATAAATTACTTATAACTAAAAATTACATCAATAAATTTTTTAAGATCAAACTTTGTTAAAGGTTTAGTGAAAATGTCTGAGAGATTAGATTTACTGGCTACGTGTTTAACATTAAAAATCTCTTGGTTTAAAAGGTCTCTAACAAAAAATAATTTTACGTCAATGTGTTTCGTTCTGTAATTTTCAATGGGAGACTTAAGAAAATCAATGGAGGCCATCAATGAGTTTCAGAGAAAGAGATGTGTGGAGGTGTGTAACCAGGACTTGAGCTAGGACTAGGAGTGGACTTTACAATGCCTTCGTACTTATTGCTTCCTTTAAAACTGAACAGTGACGGATTAAATTTGATACCATTAGAATGACAGTAATCTCTTACTTCCTTCAGTGATCTTAGACGTTGTGTCTCACCCAACTCGTAATAGTAGACGTCGGTTCTCGATTTGTCAGGCCTAGTTACAGGCTTACGGAACCAGACAGCTTCCCTGAGAGTTCTAGTAAACTCCTCGCCATCCTCGTCACTGTCACCCTCAAATGGGTGTGAGGAGGCAGAGTCGGAAGATTTAGAGGTACTCGGTCTAATACTTTGAGTGGGTGGTGCTTCTGAAGTAAATCTGTCAGGTTGAAGGTCAGTCAAAGGGTCTATTTCAGGTGGTTCGGAACTTAGGATGTAAGAGGGTCCCAGATCGCTTCCGTTGCGCTGCTCCGAAGTTGTAAATGGGTTTGTGCCTATTGAATAGCTAGGACCTTGTTCACTGTGTTTGGGGATACTTGTGGATACAGATTCATCACCAAACCTAACATTTATTGTCTCTATTATTTTATTGGTTTCAGGAATCCATACCCTGTAGCCTTTTGTAGACATTGCGTAACCCACTAAAACACCCTTTTTAGCCTTCGGATCGAATTTAGAGTTTCTTTGTTGTTTAGGTACCCCCACATATGCCACCGTACCAAAAGGTCGTAAATGTCTGATGGATGGTTTATTACCACAATAATATTCGAAAGGAGTTTTTTTCTGGGTTTTGTGACATATTCGGTTAAGAGTATGCTATGTATAAGACAGCTTCAGGCCAGAATTTGAGACTGAGTTTACTTTCATTGAGTATTGAGCGAGCCCCGTCCATTATTGTTTGATTTAAACGCTCTGAAACTCCATTTTGCTCAGGAGAATACACGTTGGTAAACTCGTGTTTTATGCCATTGTCTTCAAAGAATTTAGTGAATGCCTCATTATCAAATTCCCGCCCATTGTCGCTACGAACCTCTTTTACTTTGGTACCCAAAAATCTTTCTGCTCTTTTTACGTGGTTAGTAAATACTTTAAATACCTGTGTTTTACTGCATAAGGGGTATACTGACACTTTGCGAGAGAAGTCGTCTGTTATAGTTAGGAAATACTTCTCCCCGTTTCGCCCTGTTATTTGTGTTGGACCCCACAGGTCAGTGTGTAGCAGTTCTAGAGGTCGTTTAGATCTTATCTGGTTTATTGGGCGGAATGATGTTCGTCTGTGTTTATTAATTCTACATGTTTCACATTCAAAATCTTTACATTTAATGGGTGGTAAGCCCCTAACGCCATTACATTTTAAAGTATGTTCCATTAATGTGGAACTGATGTGCCCAAGGCGTCTATGCCAGAGTTTAAAATCATCTTTTTGAACTGTTGAGGCTTGGAAACGTACTCGTTTAGGCTTTTGATTACGGTTAGTTTTAGGGTCTTTATTAATATTTTTATGGTTAGGATCCGGATAGAGGCAGTAAATGCCATCTTTAAGAAAAGCACGAAAAAGTGTGCCAGAATCCCGATATGCCTTGACCCTTCCCTCACCTCCTTTGAACTTGGCACCCATTTTATCAAGTCTGGGACCTGAAATTAAATTATGTCTAAGACTAGGACAATACATGACGTCGCCGAAGCGAACCATTTCCCCGTTTATTTTTAAATCCACTAAACCGGTGCCCTCGATAGGGAAAGTAGCACCGTCAACTGCAACAGCCAATTCCTCATTTTTTAATGGTTTAAACTTAACATATAAACTTTTATCTTTACAGAAATGGTGGGAGGCACCTGTGTCAAAGACCCAGGCGTCTCCACCACATTTTATGTTACTTAGATTAGATTGTATGAGGTAGTTTACCTGGCCTGTTGTCTTACGTTGACGTCTGTTGCGAGGCACATCTTTTCTGGATCTATGACCATCAGACTGAGCACGGACAGGACTGGATACGGAAGAGTCTTTCGATGAATTTCTGGAAAAGGAGGAACCTCTGGACAAAGAAGAATTTCTGGAACTGGAAGAGTCTCTGTATACCACGGAACCGGAAGAGTCTCTAGGCATCATGGAACTTCTGGAACTAGAGCTAAGACAGGATTCCTGGCGGGTGACATCAGGCACTCTACACTGGCTCTGTAAATGTCCTCTGCGTCCACATTTGTGACACCGACCTTTGAACTTAGGCTTAAAGGAACACTTCTTTGAGGAACGGGCTCTGGAGAAATGAGATTGCACGGCATCCACTCTGTCGTCCTCTCGTAGTTTGATACGGGACTCCTCTGCGACTAATTCTGTAAGAACACTTTTGAACGTAAACTGATCGTCTGGCCATCGCAGAATCCCTTGCACCATGTTGTCGAACTTCTTCGGGAGCCATCTAAGCAATTGAAATGTAAGGTAAGTTTCTTTGATTGGCTCATTTATTGCAGCAAGTTGGTCAGCAAGCCTTTGGAGACGAGCTGCAAACATATCCACGGGCTCTTCAGGTTGTATCTTACAGGAAAGAATTTCGCCAAATAATTGCATATGGCGTGCCCGGTTATCAGGCTGAAAATGCAATTTAAGTTTAGTCCAGGCTTCATGAGGGTCGTCGATATTTTCGATGATTCTCCGGAATTCATTTTCGACATTTAAATATACAACTGATAGTGCAGATCTGACTCTGGATTTATATTCCTTTGTCGCTACAGAGTCACTTTCATCAGGAGCCTTTTCAGTGCCATTAACAATGCTCCACGCATTTTTATCTAATAGTAGATACTTTACGTCAGCTGCCCAAGTTCCATAATTGTGAGAATTAAGTTTTGTTATGCACACCTGTATGTTAGCCATGGCCATGCTTTAACCATAAGATATTACAGGAGAAAAAAAAAATTTTTTTTTTTTTTTTTTTTTTTTTTTAATTAATGTACTTAGTAGTCAGGTTGTACATAAAAATTTCTATTATAAGTGATCCTAAAAAAAACCTTTTTGTATTTCATGTCAATAGGAAAGAAAAAAAAACATATAGCCTTCAAAAAAATTCTATATTGCGGCCCCCCCCCCTCTAAAGTGACTCGGAGGTCCAATGGCCGCATACTACAAACAACTGTCAAACAAAAAAAATTTTGAAATGTCACCAATTAGGTTATGGCCGCCGTAAAGGGTTTAAAAGCGTATTCGCTTCGGGCCCATAACCCATGATCGGTTCTGTAACAAGAACCGTCTAAAACAGAGTAAAATTTAGCAGCTTATAACAGTGTAATTACGGTGACCTAAAAGAGTAAGTAATTGGTGACGTTGTGACAGTGTAGTATAAGACATTAAAGAAACTGTTTTTCAGTAAAATCAGGCTAACGTTTATTGATGAAAAATAAATGTAAGTTTAAACAATATATATATAAGTCCAGATGAAAAAATATAACAGGCATAATTGTGAACGGAAACAAGTTCAGTTAAAATTATTCTAAGTCATGAAATAATATTCAAGTTTAAATGAAAATAAGTATAAACTCAGATGAAACTATAACTGGTAAAATGTAAACAGAAAATAAGTTCAAATCTGTATTTAAATTAAAAACATTCTATGTAATGAAATAATATTACTTATTGAATGGCATGGCATGGCATATAACAATACTAGGATAGCAATGAAAAAGCAAAACAGACTCACTTATGGACGGCTTCTATCGACGTACTGAAAGAATTTCCATGATATGGCACACCAACTATTTCGATGGAAAAGTTTTAACAAAAAACTGAAGAAAATAATGTCCACTAATAAATGAGTATGAAGACGTAATTAACAACACAAATGGACTATGACCGCTGGTAAAATGAAACACGGGCGAAGTTGATACACCATTCTTCACAATCAAATGTCCAGCAATGGATTTAGCATAATTACTCAACTAGATGTTAACTTTAAACTTTTAAAACTGTATGAGTTAAAAATACATTTCTGAAACTGTATCATATTGACGTTAACATCAATTGTCTAGAGACATAACATCACTTCAAAATCCCCACACAATCTATCTCTCCCGGTTTAAATAGCAGCGGCAATCCGAAACTGGATACGCCCCTCCGAGTTGAGCAAACGCGTTCCTGACTTGCGATGGGAGAAATGCAAGACAGCCACTTGCGAGTTGCGATTCGCGATGCTTGCGAATTGCGACCGGACGGAACGATAAAACCAGAATGAACGTACCCACGGAAAAGATAAGCGATTGATTTGAACGTGTAAACAAAAGTTCGGAAACTGGATACGGAAGATGGAAGATGGAAAATGCCGACAAAGGAAAGAAAGGAAGTTGGAATAAAACATAAGATAGTAAGCCATGCCATTTTACAATATTACGATATATATAATTAGAATTATGTATTTTAGAGTGTTAAGGAAGAAAAATGGCTGACAACTTTCATCAAAAGATCGCGAAAACCCGGCACATTTCGTCAAAGGATCGCGAAAAAACGGCACATTTCGTCAAAGAATCGAAAAAAAAGAAAATTTCGTTAAAAAATCGCGAAATAGCGAATAATTTCCGGCAAATTTCCTCAAAAACTCGCAAAAAAACGAAAATTTTGTCAAAAGATTCGCGATAAAACGGCAAATTTTGTCAAAAGATTCGCGATAAAACGGCAAATTTTGTCAAAAGATTCGCGAAAAACGGCAATTTTCGTCAAAAGATTCGCGAAAAACGGCAATTTTCATCAAAAAATTGTGATGAAACGGTAACTTTCGTCAAAAGATCGCGAAAAAACGGCACATTTCGTCAAAAGTTCGCGAAAAAACGGCACATTTTGCCAAAAAAATGCCAAATTTCCACAAAAAAATCGAGAACAAACGACAAATTTCTTCAAAAGATCGGTTTAAAACGTAATTTTCGTCAAAAAAGCGCAAAATAATAATAATAATAATGCCAGGATCGCTGTTCGAAAAGCTAACTTTCCTGCTTCAAAATTATTTCTTTTTGCTGCTCCAAAAACAGATTTTTCTACTTTACAATCTGTTTTTGATTGTTCCAAATCTTTCTGAGTGAATGTAATTTCTGAAAACACCCATTCATTAAACAAAAAATACCCCTTTACTCAACAAAAGTATTCCTTTTTCAGGAAAAATGTCTTTTTCAATAAATCAGTTTTGCCCCTTTTTAAAAGAAATGCAAACACTAATGACACTTGTTATCTTCTACAATCAAATAAGCATTATTTTATAATTAAATTTATACCTTGCACTTTTATTTTTAAAAAAGTGAAGAAAATTTCTCTTAATAGTTTTAAAAAAATTAATATTGGCTTTAATTATTTACGTATTATTATTAAAACAATAATTATTGCATTTAATTTTTCTTTTGAAAATGAACAAGTTCAATGTTTGCGTCTAAAAATATGACTTATTAGTGGGGACTCGCTTTTGTAAAAAAGGAGGTCCCCAGAAAAGGTTCCAGAATTTTAGAAGTCCTAGGTCCCCGGGACCCAGGATTTTTCAAGTCCAGCGACATCTGCTAATCTGTGTTCAGGGGTGCCCAGAGAGGGGTTTGGCGACGCAAAATGCGTCATAAAATTTAGTTTTGGGGGGGAATTTGAGAAAAAATTCATTTTTTTTTTTTGGGGGGGGGGTATTTTTAAATTCTTAATATCTCCCTTTTTTATTGTTAAAAAAATCTTGATTTTTTTTTTTAATATCACTTTTAAATTTTTTCAACATTTAATTTCCAGGTGTTTTTCTGTAAATTCTAGATAAGGGCAATATGAACTCATTCTGCTATGCTCAACTCGCTTTCTTTTGAATGTGCAGTAGATTATAAGTAGAATGTATTTTACAATTGATATTCTGTTTAAAGGGGGGGGGGGCGTCAATGCTAAAGTATAAAGATTTTTTTTGGGGGGGGAATTTGCGTCATTGGGTTTGGGGGGGGATGGTCACCACTGTCTGTGTTTGATCTTAGTCTTATTATTTCACTGGATATGTGTAGCATGGTTAACAGCAACAGTCTTCCTCTGCAGAAAATAAAAGGAAATTAATTAAAGATGACTTAGGTTTTATAAAAAAAAAAAAAAATAAAATAAAATAAAATATGGCTTCTTGAAAAAGAAGTATTGGAGTTAGAAAATAAGGCTAATGAATTAGCTGATAAACCTAAATCAACTAAAGATATTCAATTATTTATCAAATTGAACAATTGTAAAAAATCTGCAAAAGAAAAAAGGAAGAAATTTCCTCCCTGACCGAAGAAATAGATGCGAAAAAACAGTTGCTAGCCAACTGATGTTATATATTTTGTTAAATAATTATATAAGTATGTTTTATGTAAAATTTCAATCTATTACGATTAAAATTTAATGTAAGTAATTATATGTACTGTTCTTTTTTAACTTTAGAAAGTCCTTATTTTTCTTTTAACGAAGCTTTTACAAAGTCCTTACAGAGTCCTTATTTTTCATTTAGCAAACTCTGTATGAACCCTGACTGGGATTATTGCGCATCGAGAGGGAAGGAAAGTAGTTGGAAGAGAGACATGTGCTGGTAATGTACAAGAAAGTACATTGATGTAAGATGGCTTAGACGTGCTAAGCGAAATGTAATATTGGAGTGAGTCTCCTATGTAGTTGTAATGTCGTTTTATTTATTTTTTAATAATTGGTCTATGGTTCTAATAAAGAACTTGAGGAATTAAAAATAAGCTATTGATGAACTTAACAAATAAACCAACTTAGTAAAGAGAAAATCAGGGCGCGACACCACAATACTATATATAAGCCTCGTCAGAAAGAACCTATGTCCAAAATTGCTTGAAATAACACATTGGATAATTCTGCTTAAAAAACTTTTATCTTATTTAGGGCGGAGGGGAGGGGATAATCGTCCATTCCCAAAACTAATCAGGCAAGCATCTTTTCAGTATGAACGTATATCCGAAAATTGAATCAAAGCAGTAAATTCAGCATGAAAAAAACACTCACTTAAACTAAAAGCCGACCCCCGACCTCCCCCCCCCTCCCCCCCCTTCATACTTAGTCAATAAATCCCCAAAATCAATTTCTTGTCACTTTTTTTCGGGTAACATTTTTAGCTTGTCCCTTTTTTCCGGTAACTTTTTTTCCGTGTCATTTTTTTCCCGCTTTTGTAGTTTGTCACTTTTTCCCGATAACTCTTTTTCCTAGATTCAGGCAAGTAGATATCATCATTAAAAAGCTATGTAACTGAGAAATGTTCTTCATTCTTTGATAAGATCTTTCAGAAGACGATTCTCACAGTTGCCAACTTGTACGGTTTTACGCGCGGATAAAACAATCGCGGAAAAATGCAAATTTCATGAAAGGATCGCCAAAAAAGCACACATTTCGTTAATATTTTGTGAAAAAACGACAATTTCTTCAATGTTTTTGTCAACGAACTTTTCAAAAGATCGCCGAAAAACGCGAAGAAATTTTTCCTGTGCGGATCGCGGAGAAAACGGCAATTTCACCAAATATCGCAGATAAAACGCTGATTTCGTCTGAAGACTGCAGGGAAAACGTCGATTTCGTCTAAAAATTTCTGATATAATGACGATTTCGTTAAAAAATCGGGGGAAAACCGCAGTTTTCGATAAGATTGCTTTAAAATATTTTGTCAAAAGATCATTGAAAAAAAAGGCCGCTTTCATCAAAAGATCACGGAAAAAATGCCGATTTCGTCGAAAGACCGAGGGGATAAAACGCCGTTTTCAAGAAAAGATCGCGTAAAACTGCAAATTTTGTCTAAAGATAGTCGAAAAAAAACGCCGAATTCATAAAAAAAAACACACTGAAAAACACCGATTTCGTCAAAAGATCGCGAAAAAACTGCCGATTTCGACAAAAGATTGCAATAAATCGACGATTTTGCTAAAATATCGCAGATAAATCGCTGATTTCATCTAGAGGTCTCGGAAAAAGCCGATTTCGTTAAAAAAAGGCAGAAAACCGCCGATTTTGACGAAAGATCGCAATAAATCGCCGATTTTGATAAAATATCTCAAATAAATCGCTGATTTCGTCTGAAGGTCGCGGGAAAACGCCCATTTTGTCTGAAGATCGCGGATAAACCCTCTTAAAGGGGGGGGGTAACTCGCGGAATCCCCCCCCCCCCCCCCCCCCCCCCCCCCCCCGCCAATTTCCAAAAAAAATTTCTACCAGAATCACCCCTGAAGCAACTCTATCCCCCCCCAGAGCCGAATTCTGGCTGCGCCACTGGTGAATATAACCATATGTTTTGTACAGTTTTCAAGTTTATGAATGCTGCCCATCACAAATTTAGCTTGTGAACATGTTTTAGCACGCAAAATCAAATAAAACCAAATCCAGCTTAGAAATTAATCCAATTTTGTTGTTTAAGATCCAATATTTGGTGAAAATTGAAAAACAGAAACCGGATTAAAACTTACATTTTCTTATTTTAATCTATACATAAATATAATAAGTATTCTGAGTTACATTTAAATTACTTCAATCAGGGTTGGCATGATTTAAATCAACCGATTTAAATCAAGATTTAAATCTAGATTTAAATCAACTGATTTTTTTAAAAAAATCATTTGATTTAAATCAATTTTTTACAATTTCACATGAATGCACACATCAAAGGAAAATTTTGGGTAAAAAGTTAGAAAATGTATTAGATAACGATAGAATTACAAAATTTAATGCAAGATATGAACAAACTATTAATGGCTGTCATTTTGCTGGAGTTTTATTAAGGTTCTTTCCTTTAAATCAAAATGAAATGAAACTTAATGTAAGGAAAAATAATGAAGATTTGGCATTCATTAAAGAAGATTGTCTAAATCTTCTCACCACTGTAGCACATTTTCAAGCAAAAAATGGCCTATTCCAAAAATTACCATTGCTTGAGAAAAAAGTTTCTGATATTGTGACAGATTATGATTGGCAGAAATCCTTTTATGTAATGGGAGGTAAAGAGAGAATCAGCGAAATCGAAATTGAATTTATTTACCAAATAACAACAACCGTGGCTTCATCTACTGGAGTAAAAATACAATTTTCTTCTTTTGGAGTAGTTCATTCAAGCCTTCATAATAAATTAGGAGTAGACAAAGCTTCTAAATTAGTGTTTTTGTACAAACAATTAAATCCTTGATTTTTTCCTATTTGCTTAAGAAATATAGAATTAATTGTGATTTTTATCCCTTAATAAATAGCTTGCATTAAATGAATACAGTAGACTTCCTCAAATCCGCACAGCTTGGGACCAGAAGTTGTGTTGATTTTAGAATTTTGTGAATTTCTGGTCATGGGTTTGTTTACATTTTTAAACAGTAATTTGATTGTAATTAATAATGCAACTGAAGTTAATGAATGCTTATAATATAGTAAAACATTAAAACAATTATGTAAGTTAATAAACTATAATAATAAAAATTTAGATAATTAAAAATGATTAAAATATTGAAAGCAAGAAAGATGAAGTAAATAATCAATAATGTATAACTAAATATTTATTATAAAGATGAGGTGCATTTTTTCTTAAATTGTTCAATGGAACTTGCCCCATAAAGGTGCACTACTAATTCACATCAATATCATAAAATATAGAAGTTTTATTTCAGGTTTAACCAAACTCAACAATAAAAAAAAAGCTTGATGAATGTATAAATGCATTTTGCAAAAAGATTGTGTTCACCACTGATATTAGCAATACCTTGAATTTTTTTCAGAAATAAATTTATTCTTCCTTCATGAAAAAGCATGAATTTAGCAATATTAATGAAAGTTACAGATTAAAATATACATAGAATTTATATAAAAATAAAAAAGTCAAATTTTGTCCCTATACCTGACCTGAGAGCTTCATTGTTTACATCTGTAAATTATGCACGGATTTTAGAGAGTTGTGGATATTAGGGCAGCAGATTTGAGAGAGTCTATTGTATTTAATTTGTTTTTTAAATTTTGCCAGTTTCTATTCATTTACAACATATTTAAATTTATTTGTTATTTGGTATGCACAATTCAATTACAAAATAATAGAATGGCTTTGAATTAAAGCCTAGATGTTTAATTTTTAGTACCAATCAGTAACTAGAATATAATATTTTCTTAACTATAAAGTTATTTCTTATATTATTTTTATAAATTATAAATATTATTTATTCTTTTTTAGTTATTTATTATAAAAAACTGCTTAATGTATTGTAAAAACATAAAAACACAGTAATTAAATATAGGATTCTAAAAAAATCAAATAAATCCGATTTAAATAAAAAAAATCTGATTTAAATCAAATAAATCTGATTTTTTTAAAAAAATCATGATTTTTTTCCAACCCTGACTTCAATAGCATATTGCTATGTATATTAAAGTTAATTTTTTAAAAAACACACTTGATAATAGTGAATTAAGAAAAATTTTCCCCTTAAATATTTGAAGTCTCCTTCCATTTATAAATGTTAGGAGAGTCGCTCTCCTCCCAAGAAAAATTAAATTTCAAGCATTGTTGGGTTTTTGATGCCAAGAAGTGTTTTTTGACATGACATGTCAAAAATTGTTGCAAAGTGTCTAAAACCTTATGCACATTTTTTAAGCCATCATTAGTGTTATTAAATCAAGCTAAAAACTGTTGAAATGATAATTTATGTTATATAAATTATTTTTAAGTCAATTCTCATGCTTTGAAAAATAGCTAAAAATATTCAAAATACTGTTTAATGCTTTTTGAAAGTACTATTTATATTTTTTTGCTGTTGTATGTTCAGTCTGTTTTTAGAATATATATAAAGCAATATGATTTTATGCATAAAAAAAGCTTATGCAAAGCTAAATTGGTTTGACTATTCAATGCAGGGTTGGGTTTTTGACGTCAAAAACTGGTTTTCGACATGACAGTGGTAAAAACCGTGTTTTTACCGGTTTATTCTGTCAAAAACGTATCATATCGACTTTCTGCCAATTTATAGTACAAGTACAGCTTACAATTCCATTTTAAATTGATTTTTCCTTATTGTTCTTCTTATTATTATTAATTTTAATCACATTTGTTAAATATATTTAAAAGAAGGATTCCCTAAATGGGGAAAAATTTAAAAATACAAGTGTAAAAATGGAAAGAACAATATTTGTCAATAATCTCCATTAATATAGATTCTACTAACTGCAATGAAAATTAATATTAAATGATAATAAAAGGTTATTCTATTTAGTCGATCTTGTTATTAAAATAATTTTAGAGATGCAAAATGCTATTATATGATATGACAATTGATGTCAAGGACTGGTCATTGAATAAATTTGAATATTAGGTACTACTTGGTTATCCTGTCAACCAATTTCACCAAATTCTACATGTTTACATAACTTTTATTTTAAACAGCGAAAGGAGACATAAATTAGTAAACCATTAATTAAAATTCAAATAAAGAGTGAGATTAAAAATCCTGTGATGACCTTTAACACATGTATCGTATTTAATGTGAATGAATGTGACTTTCACAATCTTCCATTATTGGTATTTAATCTTATAGTTTGGCGGTAGCTTTTTGGTCGACAGGATAATAAAATAGTACTGAATATTATTATGTATAATATTTCAAAATGCTTATCTTATGCTTTTCATAAATGCGACTAAACAGTGATTTTTGTTCCCAGTTCAATAGATAGAATCTTAAAAATTTTATATAATAAAATTTTGGTACAAACCTTTAAGACCTAATTTCAATTGGAAGCTTTTAGACTTAAAATTTAATAAATATCCCCCCCCCCCCTAAAAAAAAAAAAAAAAAAAAAAAAAAAATTAAGAAAAATCAGAATAAAATAATTTATATATTTATATACCATAGTTTTTATTTGGTAACTTTTGTGCAAGTATGTATGAATTTAGACCATTCAAACACCCATATTTTTACCAGAAAAGTCATGAAATATTTTTAAATTCAATTTATTAAAGCTACCTATAGTCTGACATAAAAAGTCAGACTATTTATGTCTTGTTTATGTTTTATTTTAAACTACTTAGTTATTATTTAAAGTAAAATTAAAAAAAATAACACATAGCATATTTTTATTACATTTACAGAGATTCTTAAATGCTTTATTTATTTTTTAATGTAGTTTTTGTTTTTCTTAGATGAATAAATATACTTTGGAGTCTGTTTGATATTGAATATTTCATGTGAAGTGACTTTATACTAAAGATTAGGGATGCACAACCTGTGGCCCGCGATGGGTTAATATGTTGCCCGTGATTTTCGTCAATTTACAACTGGAAAAATTGCAATTTTTGTACATATGTCACACACAAAAAATCCTAAATTTTGTCAATTTACTGTGGGAAAATATAAAATTTCATCATTTAAGAACCACAAATTTCGTTTATCGGCACGGAAAAATAACGAATTCTGTTGATCAAATGCGAAAAAAGTCAAATTTTATCGATGAGGATCGGAAAAATCATCAGTTTTGCTCATCAGAGAAGGGGAAATCGCGAATTTTGCTCATGAGACTTGGGGGAAAAAAAGTAGCAAATTTCCCCGATTGGGCACGAAAGAATCGTGAGTTTTTTCGACCAGGCATGGAAAAATCGTGGATTTTGTCGGATGGACACGAAAACTCACACATTTCGTTGATCAAGCAAGAAAAAAATCAATGTTGTTCCTCGAAAAAATTGCAAATTACCATCGGATGGAAAAATTGCATATTTTCTCGGTTTATCGCATGAAAAAAAAAGCAAATTTTGTCGATAAGGCACAAAAAATCACAAACTTTGTCAATCAGAGACCCCCCCCAAAAAAAAAAAAAAAAACGCAAATTTTGCTGATAAGACACGGGAAAATCGCGAATTAAGTGATGACGCATGGAAATATTGCAAATTTCGTTGATCAGCTGCGGAAAAATCATGTTTTTGCCAGTTTATCAAGAGAAAAAATCGCGAGTTTTATCTTGCCGCATAAAAAATGCAGATTTCGTCAATGTTAATACAAAAATCACGAATATTGATACTCGGTCGAAGAAAAATGTGAATTTTGTCAATCTACAGCGAAAAAAGCATACATTTCGTCGATCGAAGACCGAACAATTGTGAGTTTTATTGATCGCATTTCGAAAAATAGCAAATTTCTTTGGTCGTAGATGGGAATATTGCAGATTTTGTTGGTCACACGTGAAAAAATTGCTAACTACGTCGATCAGAGTCGAATAAAGTCGAGAATTTCATCGATCATGTGGAGTAATTTCTCGATTTTCGTCGATTGGCTTTGCAAAGATCACGAATTTCGCCGATAGGCTTTGTAAAAATCAAAAAATTTATTGATCGGCTTTGTAAAAATCCAGAATTTTGTCGATTAGCTTTGGAAAAATCCCGAATTTTGCCGATTCGAATTGGAAAATCATGAATTTCGTCGATTAGGTGCGAAAAAATCACGAATTTCGTGAATCAGATGCGGAAAAATTGCGAATTTTGTTATTCAGTCGCTTTAAATCGGGTATTTCGTCAATCAGGTTTGGATGAATCGCCAATTTCGTCGATCTTGTTAAGGAAAATTGTGATTTTCGTCTATTAGCTTTGCAAAAATCGCGAATTTTGTCTATCAACTTTTTAAAAATTGCGAACTGCATCTATTGACTTTGTAAAAATCGTGAATGTTGTCAATCGGCTTCATGAGCATCGTGAATTTTGTCTATCGCCTTTGTAAAAATTGCAAATTTCGTAGATCAGGCGTGGGAAAATCGTGAATTTCATTGATCGATTTTGTAAAAATCGCAAATTTCGTCTATCAAGCGCTGAAATATTGTGAATTTCATCGATTGTGCAAAAGAAAATAGCGAATTTTATCAATCGACTTTGTAAAAACGAGAATTTCGTAGATTGGCATCAGAAAAACGCGAATTTCTTCGATCAGGTGCATTGAAATTGGAAATTTTGTCGAGCAGGTGTGGAAAAAATTACAAATCTCGTCGATCATTCTCAGAAAAATCATGAATTTTGTCGATCATACGAAGGAAAAAAACAAATTTCATCAACCAACTTTGTAAAAATTGTGAATTTTATCGATCACTTTGTAAAAATCTCGAATTTTGTCGATCGGGAAGGTAAAAATCGCAAATTTTATCGATCAGGTGCGGAAAAATTTAAAATAACGTAGGTTTAAAAAAAATCTTGTTAATCGGCTTCTTCTCTCTCCTTCGTTCATAACATTCACATTTTTTGGCACTAGCCATTTATGCTCTTTTTTTTTTTTTTAGCACATTTAATAAAACAAAACATAATCTCCTGAATTATGTCAGGGAATATCTTTAAATCTAGAAAATAATCCTTGCTATATCTGTTATATATAAAAATGTAAAAACTGCTGATATATCCTTAACAACTGAATTGCATATTTTGACTGGATAAGTGAACTTAAATGGATACCTCCACCCCCCAATCACACACATACACTCTCCTGTGAAACCACATATTTTTTTTTATCAAATTGTAGGCTACAGATCACCTCCTCTAACTCGAATTCTCTCCATGTTATTGATGTGACCCTCGACCACACAGATATATTTGAAAGTGGCCCTTCTCTTCAAAAGGTTGTGCACCCCTACTAAAGATAGAATGAAAAAGTAATAATATTTATTATGTAAAAACAAATCGCTAAAAAAAGGTTTTTTGACAGTTTTCGACATTTTTGACAAGGAGGTTTTTGACATGATGGTAAAAACCATGGTAAAGTCCAGTAAAAACTATCATGTGTCAAAAATTTGCCAACCCTGATTCAATGACTACAAGGAAACTTAGCTTAATTTTAATGATTCCAAAAATGTTTGTTTTTGAACACATACATAAAATATAAACCTGAGTTCCTACACACATGTTGTCTGAGTAATTAAATTATAATATCAAATCAGTATAATTAAGCATTTTAAAAATCGATAACTTATACCCAAAAGTTATCGCCCCCCCCCCCCCAAGAAAAAAAAATCAAAAATTTTCTGAAATTTTTTGCATTTTAAAACTATGATCAACTCCTGACCTTTTTGCGAATTTTATATATTCATGCAACTGAATGACATTTTGCAAGTTTTTTGCTGCAAAAAATCATTAAAATTAAGGATATATTTTTTTTTTTTCAAAAAACTGTTTCACAATTTTTTTTCCAGCTATCGATTAACACAAGTTTCTTGCTATTTTCTGCTGCAAGAACGGAGTCATTTCGTTCTGAATTTTCCTAAATATTAACACATTTGATTCCAAAAATTATGAAACATCAGTTATCTGCCTGGAAATTATGTTTGAATCGTCGGCTGTTAACCGATTTGGTATAAGTTTTGAACCGAGCTGAGTCGCATATTTTCACAATCAATTTTGTTAGAGGATCACGATAGAAATTTTGTTGAAGCATTGTGAAAAAAACTCACATTTTCTCAAAGAATAGCAGGAAAAAAAGGTGACCTTCCTCAAAAGATAGAGATAAAATGTAAATTTCTTAGAAAGATCGCAGAGTACACGTGAATTTCGTGAAAGCATCACAGAATAAATGTGAATTTTGTGAAAGGATCGCCATATAAACCCAAATTTACCAAAATTCCACTTAAAATTCACAAATTTCATAAAAAGATATGAAAATAAACATGCAGTTCATTAAAAGATCGTAAAAGAAACAAAAATTTTGTTAAAAGAGTGCGAATAAATGCAAATTTTGTTAAAGGGTTTTTAATGGGTGATTCTGAGTAAATTTTTTTTTTTTTTTTTTTATTCACAGCAATTTTTCTGAAAAGTTACAACAGAGTGTGTGAGGATAAGAGGGAAATGTACTTTTGACACTTTTGATTTTTTCTGCGACAATTTGACGAAAATTACTGATTTTTCGCAATCTTTTGGTGAAATTATTGTATTTTTTGATGAAATTTGCCTTTTTTTTACGAAATTTGCAGATTTTTTACATTTCTTGTAAAAATTCGCTGGTTTTTGACAAAATTTGTGAGGTTTTTGCGATTCTTAGATGATATATGGGAGTTTTTCTACACTTTGTGGCGAAATATGCACATTTTTCATGATCATT
The DNA here is from genome assembly GCA_964019185.1 of Maratus speculifer. NCBI lineage: Eukaryota > Metazoa > Arthropoda > Arachnida > Araneae > Salticidae > Maratus > Maratus speculifer. The sequence continues at coordinate 253,831,417 of OZ025289.1, read as the reverse complement.
AGATGAAATTTGGAAGTTTAGTAATTTACCTTTTTCCTGCGATTTTTTTTTTTTTTTTTTTCCCACAATTTGCATTTTTACTAGTATCCCTGGCCAAAATTAGCATTCTTCTGTGAATCTGATGAAATTTGTGGATTTTTTGCACTATTATTTTTTTTTATTTTTTTTTTTTTTTTGACGAAATTTGCGTTCCCTTCGATAAACTTTTGATGAAATTTAATTTTTTTTGTTTTTTTTTTCAAATTTATGAAATTGATTTTGTTTGGGCAACCATTTGTTGAAATTCATTGTATGTTTTTTCACTGAATTTCCAGATTGATGACTTTTTTTTTTTCAGCATAAAATATCTTAAATTTTCAGAAAATACAGAACAGAATCATCCCTGAATCGCTTAATAAATGCAAAAATTATCAAAGTATCGCTTTATAAAAGCAAACTATGTCACAGAATCACGAAAAATATACAAATCTCGACAATGCATTGTAGGAAAAAATGTGAATATTGTCAAAGGGTTGTTAATAACGCTAATTTAGTCAAAGGGCTGCTAAAAAAAATGCAAATTTCATTGAACAATCACAAAAAAATGTGAATTTCATCAGAAAACACAAATTTAATCAAAAGGCTAAAAAAATGCAAATTTCATTAAATGGTCATGGAAAAAATGCAACCGTCTCTTTGGAAAACAACAAACGCATGCAAACATATCTGTTTATTGTTATAGGTATAACTTTAATCGAAATTAGGCTAACCCTATCCCAACTTGCAGGAATTTATACTCACAAGGAAGGTCTCCATACGGGCATACTCAGAAAAATCTGAAAAAATTACAGAATGTTCTTCTCATACAGTTATATATGTTTATAAAAAAAATTTCGGCGGAATTTCCTTATTACGTCCGTAAAAAAATAATAAAAATTTCGTTTATTTGGTGATATATCTCCGGTTGGCGAAAAAACGAAATTTTGAAAAATACGCTTTTACGCTTCGATTACTTTTTAAAGAAAAAACTTTCTATGTTCAATTTATTTAAATAAGTTTAGTTTAAGTAATTTTAGTTTTGCATTTTTACTTTACTTTAAGTGTAATTTTGTCATATTCGTTTATATGTACTTTTAACAAAATGAAATTAAAATATTTTATCATTTAAAACACAATTTAAATTGATTAAAATTGTTCCAAATTGAAAAATACACTGTTAAAAATCTGCTGTATTTTGTTGCAGCACGGTTACTTGGCCATGAAATGGAGCTTTCTCATTGATTGGAATAGAGATATTATATACAAGCGGTGGAGTGCGTTGCAACGAAATGCAGCAGATTTTTAGCAGTGTATGACGCGGTCAATTGACCGTGCTTTAGAACATTCTCATTGGTCAGAAGAGAGATATTCTATAAAAGTAGTGGAGTGACGTTGCAGTAAATGCTGCAGATTTTAAAAAGTGAAGTCAATTAAAATCAATTTTCAGATTCGTTAAAATCGTCTGCTTTTGGCGAGGAAATGCATTGCTCGTCAAATCCCGCGTCGCTTTCAGCTTTTCACGCCAATTATTCCAAACTATTTTATTTTTTTACATATTTAATAATGTAATTCCGCCGCTAATTTTCACTGATCCTTTATTACCTACATGAGTAGTTTAATTCGTATTTTTTTCAAAAGATTCTGAGTATGCCCCCAATGGAGACCTTCCTTGTCAGTCTAAAATATACATAAACCAAAAACCGAGTTTACAAGACCTGTAACAAAAATAATTAGTACAGGAAGGGAATTTATCCCTGTAAAGACGGAATGGACAATACCAAAGCTTGATTTACTTTCTCTTTTTTAATAAAAAACTCATTTTGCATAATTATTCTGAGTTGTTGATAAACATTGCTTCAGTGGAATTTTGTCGTATGTATCCGTGTGATTCTTTAAATAGCACATAAAATGACAGTAGGTTTTAAAGTTTTTCTTTTTCTCTCCGAAACAGTTAAACTCCCCTCCACTTATAGATGTTGGGAGGGAGACCGAGATGTCCCTCCCCTGAAAAACTGAATTTCAAGCTCTGACATTGGAAGTATTGGAAAATGGTTGGGACCTCATCCAATGGTCACTAAATGGCGAGGAGTCGCTAAATCGGAGATTGTAAAATCGTGAGTCTACTGTATATTCTTTTATATAAGCCATATACTGTTATTAGGTAAACAGCTTATTTTTTTACTGTGAAATAAAGATAAATCAGTTTGTTTTCATTTGAACTTTAATTTATAGTGAACTATTGCAGTTAACAATTAAAAGTACATAGCTTTATATTTTATTATAATGCACTTAATTTCAATTACAAGTGTGTACAGTACAATTTATTACCGTTGAGTACAGTGTATAATAAATATGATCTCTATTTTTCATGTTTTATACAGATTTTAGAAATAGCTTGAAAGATTTTGATATGAAATCCATAAAACCATAATTAGTTTTGATTTCAAGCAAAATACATATTTGAAGAATTTTTGATGACCATTCAAACAATATTATTTAATTAGGAGGGTGTGTAGGTAAGGTTTTAGTTAAAATATTTTAAAATTTTCCAGGTATTATTTTTATTGGTAATAATAACAAATGTAAATATTGTAGGCATAATATTTTATATTCAGGGTTGTTAAATACCCGGGTTTTTTCAGAAAAAACCCAACCCACTGGGTTTTTTCAGGGTTTTATCAGGGTTTTTTCGGGTTTATCAGGGTTTTTCGGTTTTTTTTTCAGGGCTTTACGAGGTTTTTTGGGGGTTATGGGAGGTGGTTCAGAATGTTTGAAAAAAAAAATGTACTTATTACTAAATTTAAAGCAGCTAATTGATTACAAATATATATAAATCAATGACAGTAATCAAAATTATGCTTTGATTTTAGATAAATTGATTATTAGTAATAATTTATAAATTATTATTATTTTTTTTTTTTGTTACTACTAAATAATAGAATAAGCCAAGTAATTCTACATGTCTACATAATTCAATTAGGATTCTAAGCATATATGGTATTTTGTTATGAGTTTCTATTCTATAACATAGAACACGTTACACATCAAAGTATTTTTTTAATGGGAAAAAATTTGTTTTTTATACATGCTACAGAGATTAACTAACAGTTATTTCTTTTAAAAATTTTGATGGTATAATTAGGACATTTCTTTTCTTTGGGCTGGGGGATGATGGTTATAAATTTTATGAGTTGTGTACTAATATTAAGAAATATATTACAATGCATTATATGTGTAACTTAAAGATGAAATTTTGAAAAAACCCACTTGGGTTTTTTCAAGTGGGTTTTTTCAGAAAAAACCCACTCGGGTTTTTTGGGCTGGGTAAAATCATAACAACCCTGTTTATATTACATATGTCATATGTGTACATTCATAAATATCTAAAATAATTTTTAACATATTATGTATGTAATATCTGTTGTGTATTTATTCCTTTATTAAGTGGGAGAAAAAAAAACACATCCATTAATTTTATGAAATATTGATCAAGAATTACTCCAGCAAACTCTAGTATAAAGAGTACTAGTATAAACGCCACGGCATTTACGAGTTTAGAAGTTACAATTTTCATATGCTGTGTTGGCAAAAATTTTGTGCAAATTATTCCGTGTTTGGAAAAAAAAAAAAAAAGGTCACTTTTTAAAAAAATTTCTTCTTCCCCATGTTCCCAATATTACCAAGCTTAAGTCAACAAAAGCAATTCACCATGAGTTACCCTTTTCCAAAAAATATGGTGACTGGAATAAGCAGAAAGGGTCAGTAGATGCTTGCTTTTATTGCACTTCATTGTAGAAACAAAGAATTGGAAAGCCAGTTTTTCTGAATTTCACAATTGAAATGTCTCATGGTTGCAAGTTTTTCCATCCTGAGATGGAAAAATCTCCAAGGACGGAAGCAGATTGTGAAAAGCATGCGCTTTTCATCAAAGGATTGTGGTAAAAAAAAATCTTGAAATGATCGTGGGGAAAAAAAAAAAATTGCTTATGATTGGGGGAAAAAAATTTCTTAAAATGCAAATTTTCGGAAAAAAGTTCTATTGCTGTCAAAGGATTGAAAAAAAGACTCATTTGCTGTCAAAAGCTTGTTGAAAAAAACGCAATTTTGTCGAAAACATGCTATTTCTGTCGAAGGATTGCGAAAAATACTCTAATATCATCAAAGAATTGCAAAAAAGGCACGATTTTCATCAAAAGCTTGTGAAGAAAACTCAATTCCTGTTAAAAGATGTCATCTCAGTCAAATAATGTGAAATAGTTGCGGTCTCTGTCAAAGGATCACAAAAAAGATGAGTTTTCTGTTAAAAGGTTGTTGAAAAAAAATTCTTGTCGAAGGCTCGCAAAAAAGACGCTAGTTCCATCTAAGAATTGCGAAAAAGATGCTATTTCTAGTCAAAGAATACTAAATGAATGCAATTTTTGTCAAAAGATCACAAAAGACGAATTTAATAAAAGGAAGAGACGTGATCATGAAAAAGATGTAAATTTTGTCAAAGTATTGTGGAAAAGACGCAAATTTTGCCAAAGGATCGAGAAAAAGACACAATTTCCGTCAAATAATCATAAAAAATTCCACGATTTTCATCAAATGATTGCAGGAAAAGCGCGATTTTTGTCAAAGAATCACGGAAAAGATGTGAATTTTGCCAAAGGATCACAAAAAGACTCGATTTCTGTTAAAAGATCGCGAAAAAGACACTATTTTCATTGAATAATCATAAAAAGACGCTATTTCCAGTCAAATAATACAAAATAGGTGCAATTTTTGTCAAAGAATCACGGAAAAGATGTGAATTTTGCCAAAGGATCACGAAAAGACTCGATTTCTGTTAAAAGATTGCGAAAAAGACGCTACACAATAAAGATGCGAATTTAATCGAAGGATTGTGGAAAAGACGCAAATTTTGCCAAATGATGGGGGGGGGGGATGCGATTTCCGTGAAATGATCACAAAAAAACCCCACAATTTTCATCAAATGATAGCAGGGAAAATGCGATTTTTGTCAAAGGATCGCGAAAAGCATGCGATTTCTGACATAGGATCACAAAAAAAAAACGCAAATTTCGTTAACAGATTGTATAAAATACTTGGATTTCATCGAAAAATTGCAGATTTCAGCTGAAAACAGTTGAAAAATCATAAACTTCTGCTTAAAACCATAGAAAAATCACAAATTTTGTCTGACAGCTGTAGAAAAATTGTAAATTTCAGCTAAAAATAGTAGAAAAGTTCCAAATTTTGTCGAAAGATCGGGGTAAAAACACAAGTTATGTGTGTTTTTGCTCGCTTATTGGGGGGGGGGGGGGTCAAAATATTTTCAGTCCTGGCAAAATGTCTCTTTTTTTGGTATATTTTAGTTCAGGATTTTCCAATTCTCACTTATGATTACTTGCATATTTATTAAATCTTTTTTATTAATTATCCAACAATAAATGCAGGATTTTATAATTTCCATTCTTATGACAACCGATAAAACATATTTCTTGGTACACTTTAAGGCATATTCCGTAAACATTCGGGGGGAAAATATTCCAAGAAAATTTTTAAAAATTTCCAATAAAGGAAAAGTGAGAAATTATTTAAATTCTATTTTATTTATATTTAAAAAAAGGACCCCATGAATGTGTCATCAAAACCGTGATGTTTGAGTGTGGAAAAAGAAATTAATGTGTTGCAAACAAACGTAAAACAAACGTTTCTTATCTGAGTCGTTTCATTTTGGAACAAGTCCGAGGAATTTTTTTTTTTTCAGAGTCATTTCATTTCAGAACGAGTCTGAGGAATAGGTCCTTTTCGACTTACGGAAAAACTGGCTTTCCAGTACTTTGTTTCTATAATGAAGTGCAATAAAAGCAAGCATCTATTGTCCCTTCCTGCTTATTCCAGTGACCGTATTTCTTGGAAAAGGGTGACTTACTCATCATGTATTGCATTTGTAAATTTAACGATCGGTAACATTTCGAACACAGGGAAAAAAGAAAGAAAAAAGGGGTTTTCTTTCTGTTGAAACACTGAATAATTTTCTCAATTTTCGTAAACGCCGCCGTGGTGTAAACGGTGCTTATATGAAAATTTCAACTTTTAAAACCGTAAACTCTGCGGTGTTTATTCCCTAAATTACGGTACTCTTTCCTTCAACTGAATTCTTGGAAAAAAGTAAGGAAATCTTTCATATAAGATCCATTTGCGGTTTTTTCATAATAAAACTGAAGGGAGCGAACAAAAGAATCGCGGGATACGCAACCCATCCTTCTTGATGGAAAGATTTTTCTTTTGCCGGACATCTGTCTCTTTCCTGCAAAATTTGTTAAGATTAAAAACAGTGTCCCTACAACAAAGAAGCCAACATCAAACTTTAAAAAGTGGTCAAATGTGTTTGGGCTTTAAGATCATCTGCTCTCCTTAGATACGTTTAGTTACACAGAAAGGAATTGTGCTTGAATTTTTTTTCTTTTTTTATTATTGTTAAAAAAAAATATTTTTGGTGTCAAGCTTGCAAACTGATATACATTTCGAAAAAATGAAATTTGTTCAAAATGGGAGCAGTGTTTTTTAGATTTTTACTGTGTATTTAAAGTTAAAAAAAAAAAAAAATCTGGATCCTGAAGTTCCTGAAAATCAGTTCTGTAATATAAATATTTTATTCCTACATATTTTTTGACAATTAGTTATTTTAATAATTTAATTAATCTAATAATCCAGATTTTTGCCATATTTATGCAATATTTTGGGTAGTTTAATGCTTCCTTAATAAAGCAAAATAATTCCTTTTGACTGTGGTGATTATACAATTTTTTTTTTTTTTTTTTTCCAAGATGATGTCAATATTTGAGGGTGCGGGGGTGTTTTTTCCTTAAATTACAGTAATAGTTTTTATAACCAGTATACATATTATTGATATAATTTAAAACCTTGTACTATGTATACTTGTTAAATGACATGAAACTAAAAAAAAAATAACGTACCTTTAGGTATCTTAGTAAAATGTGAGATTTTCAGAAACAATCTTTTTTCAAGATGCTTTTGTAGCAGTTTGCAATCTATATATTTGTAATTAATTTCCAGCAGAGATGAGTTTATTTTGTACACCTACACTGTATATGTAAAATCATAGTGAAATGACTGTGTTTCACAGCTATTCTTCCTAAAATAGTGAATGTTTGACAGTGAAATTAATATCAATGATCAATCATCCATAAAAAATTTGCAAATTTCAGAAATGGTTATAAAATTCTGAAAAAATTATCTGTTTTTGAGATATATATATATTTTTTCTAGTTTAAATAACATTTTCTAATGATGGCAACAAAGTAACTTCAGTTTTGTGGCCAAAAAAAGGGGAAAAACTATAGGGATTACTTAATTTCTTCCCCCCCCCCCCCCCCCAATTTTAAACAGAATTAAAATTCTTTTATTTCAAACATGACCTTATGATTGAAATAAAAAATGTTGAATAAAAAATCATTCCCTCTTTTAACTAATGACAATGTTTTGATTTAGATTCTGTTTTTCAAAAAGAAATAAAATATTTACATATATTCGATCTGCAGAAATTATAGTTTAGAAACGTAAAAATCGCGTGTCATTTTTAATCTTTGTCATAAATTCAATTAACTTAAAATAATAATTCCACCACAGTTTTTAGTATTTTTTTCTTTTTTAAATTTACAATGACATATACAGCCAAAATGATTTGATATTAATTTATACTAGAACTATCACAGTTATAGCATTGATGTATAGTATAAGTAATTATATTTGTATAATTATTGAAGTGTCACTATTTGTTTTTAATGTACATTTTTTCAAAATGTGTTTTTACTTTTTAACAATATAAAACTATTTTTTAGCTCAAAATATGAATATGCTGTCATAGAATTCAGACGAAAAGGGCCAGATATGCTTAATTCCATGTGCCTGGATCGCAAAAGAAAATGGTAAAGAAGGAATTTTAATTGTCGGAACTTATAAACACTTCAAGTATTAACAGTAATCACATTGTTTACCACATTTTTGTTAATTGTAGTTCTTAATAAAGTAGAATCATCCAGGGTAATTCCTGGTCACTGAATTTCATGTAACTCTTGATCATTTTCCCTTTTATTATAAAAATAATGATGGATCAAATTGTAAAAAATCTTATTGATACTTTGATCCTTTGCATTGAATATATGCTTAGAGTATTCATTTAGTTGAAATTTAATACTGATAAAATGTATTCAAAACGTCTACTCAAATTTCTGTAAAACATTAACCTTAATTCACTATATAAAACTATATATAACCTTGATTACTATAAAATATATTGAAAACTGTTACTCAAATTTCTGTAAAACAATATTGACCTTGGTTCACTATATCCAAATTTGTTGAAAAAAGTTTTTTGTGTGAGTGTGTGTATATAATATATCATTGTTAAAAATAGTGAATGTAAATTATACATAATTTGCTTATAAGTTATCTTATTAAGTAGATAATAAATCAGACATTAAATATAAAAATAGTTACTTTACTAAAATGATTATTTTATTTTTACATTCTATGCAAGTAATTCATGATTTTCGATTGAATACAATTCAATTTAAAGTAAAATTAATCGATTTTCTTAGCAACAATATTAAAGAACTCATGAAACTTTGTAAAATTTATTTTTGTGAAAAATAACTTAAAATGATATATGAAACCAGTTACTGAAATTCGAATCAAGCATTTATTAATAACTTTAGATCTTTCTGCTGAAGCTTAATTTTCTGCTAAACTTGATTTGTTTGCAATTTACACATTTTAAAATTAAAAAATATAAAAATAATAAACACCATCTTTTTATGAAATAGAATTTTGTGATGGAGACTGTTTTATAACGAAGAATTTTGTGTAGTGATCTGTTTTATTAAATGGATTTTCGTGAAGAGGTTAAATGGCCTTCAAATCTTACCTTTATTTGACCCCTGTGAGTGTAAGATATTGTATTCCATTTGATGAAGTTGTTCAACATTCATTGAAGTTAAGTCAGTTTACCCCCCCCCCTTTTTTTTAAATGGTACATTTTAAGCAAAAATTTAAATTATGCGGTTCTATCATGTACTGTGTGCCATATTGTGCCATTAAAGCAGCGTTTTGTGTCTCCTACAGGCGACATCAGTATTGCAGTCAGTAGGAGTATTGTAATCAGTATTGCAGGAGGCGGTTATGCAGGAAACTGAGCCATGTTTGTTACTATCTTTGCTATAAATGTTTTTGAATGAAATCCATAATCGTTTGCAAAGGCTGCTATGTTAAAAACTTGCAATTTCAACAAAACTTTTTTTTTTTTTACTGTAATTTCTAAAATTTTTGCTATTGAAATCTGTATTTTTTTTCATGAGTTATATACTGTCATTTTCCATGCTACATGCATTGTTCCAATGACATTTATAGTTTTGAATGTGGGTCTATTTTTATCTTAATTTAAATATTTTTTGTGACACTAACATATAGGATAAATTTTATTTCACATTCAATGTAACTTGCATCACGCACAATCATGGGATAAAAAACTATCAACTGTTGTTTTTCATTATCACTACCAACATAAACTTTTATTTTATTGAAAAATACTGATGGTAAAACAAAACATTGGCATTTCTGTGTAAAGCATGTCAATTCAATTGTAAAATGTTTAAATGCTCAAGTGTTAGCAAATCAGTTGATCCACTTTGTGTTTGAATTTCTTTTTCTATCAGGTAACCAAGAAAGTTCATGTGGTTTTCATCAGACATAAAAAAACGACCCACAAAAATCTCAAACACTTATTTTATTCTTTGAAATAATCACCATTGGCTTTAATTACATGTTCAGAACGAGAAACAAGCTTATAAATACCCTTTTTGAAAAAATCTTTTGGTTTAGAGTCCGAAAACTGGGTTATAGTTTTTGTGACTTAATCTTGGGTTTTGAACTGCTGTTCCTGCAAGTGATTATCCATGACCAAAAACAAGTAATAGTCCAATGGGGCGATGTCCGGGGAGTTAGGTGGGTGAGGCAAAACTTCCCAGCTCAATGGTTTTATCACGTCCCTGGTCGCTTTGGCCATATGAGATCTGGTGTTATTGTGGAAAATAAGAACTCCTCTCCTGTTGACCAGTGCTGGCTGCTTTTCTAGCAAAGCAGCTGAAACCCTTTTCAACTGCGACAAGTAGACTTTGGCGGTGATTGTTTTCCCGCTTTCTAAGAATTCATAGTGAACTACACCAGCGCTAGTCCACCAAATGCACAGCATTATCTTTTTTTGATGGATGTCCTGTTTAGCAACCAATGAGACAGAACCAGAAGTCAACCAATGATGTTTTCTCTTTCGGTTTTTACCCATTCAGTCATTCCATACATTACCTGTCACATGTCAATATCTGATCCAGGAAAGAGGCTTTGTTGTGGCGTTACAGCAATGACAAGCAGATGTTCAGTCGTTGGAGCTTCTTTTCCTCGGACAGGACATGAGGAACCCACTTATCAAGTTTCCACAACCTCCCAAGGCTATGAAGATGCGATCGGATGGTTTCGTCAGATACTCCAAACCTTTGCGCAAGGTCCTGGCATGTTAGATCAGGCTTCTCTTTGATTTCCTGTTTCAGCTGGACTTGGTCTAAGATGGATGGACAACCAACACAAGACTTGTCTTCAAGGCTCTCGTCTTCGGATGAAAATCTGCTGAACCCCTTTTGAGCAGTCCGTTCACTCACTGAAGTCTCTCCAAACAAGGAGAATGTTCTTCTAGCAGCCTCTGCAGCTTTGTTTCCTAATTTGAACTCGTAGAGCAAAATAGGCCTCAAAATCTCCTTTGTCAATGACATCCTTTTCAACGATTGTACTTCCTAAAAAACTGATAGCGAAACATGAGATACGTTAAACAACTCTCTACTGATTGCAATTTAAAGGCAATGTACAGAAATGACGTCATCAGAATCAGTATGACCACACCTACGCAACAAAAGTAGCTGTTCTCAAAAACCGCTTGAACTTTCTTGGTTACCTGATATTTTTAGATTATAAACATTACTTCAATGTATATAGGAATGGTTATTTTCCTGTTAAACATTTTGATTTTTGTCCATTAGTTTTAAATATCCATGTTTAAGAATTCAATTTGGCAAAGTTGAAATCAATCATTTAGAAAATTAAGAACACAATCAACATAGCAATATATTTTGTAGTTTCTAATTTGTTTGTCTCATTGCTGGTTTGTATTCATACATCTGCACTTTAAAAAAAAAATCTCAATTCTCTCTTTTTTTTTTTTTTTTTTTTTTCCTTCCAGCTGCAGCCCGTCAAATACCAACTACCAGAACAGTCTTACAAGCAAATGTGGAAGATGTAAAGCTTTGGTTGCGCTCAGCAATCCAGTTCAGCAGCGAGATTCATTATAACTTTTTTAATGTACCGTTGATTATGCAAATAAAAAAAGTTTTTTCATTAAAGTTTTTTCCTAAGTTATAGATATGTGTGTGTAAGAAAAAGGTAGTGTCTTGCTTCACACTGATTGATATCTTTAGATTCGGCAAATAAAACTTGAATATAATGCACTACAGTTTATCTTAGCTTTTTAGGTTACAAAAACATTTAGAACAACATTTTTAAGATAAATAGGTTGTTTCAAATTTAACATTTTTCATATTTAATACTCATGATTAGGACAGTTGGCCAAGCCAAATAAAGTTTGAGAACTTACATTGTTGTCATTGTTTATATTTTCATTAAAATGAACCTTGTAAACTATAGTTTTGTTACTGAAATTGATTGTAGTTATGAAATTACTGGAAAGTTTTGTTTTCAAATAAGTTCATTTGTTGGGGGGGGGGGGGGGGAGCCAAGATCATTCAGCAGACCTTATTTTAATATTACATTTTGCTTAACCCTTTCGTGGTTATAAGTGCGTATACGTGCCTAGAATACCACTTAATTTGAATTACGAAATGCCATACTGACATCAGAATTTTTAAATGAAAATTTTAATTTTACAAAGAACGTAAAAAAAAAATTTATATATTATAAAATAAATTTGTTTTTAAATTCCGGTGTCATTCAATCATTTTAGTATTTTATGAATAGACGTGCTTTAATCTTCAAAGGGTTAAACAAAAATTAATAAAATAATATTTTAAGAATGTCCACAGTTTTTCACAGTATAAATTCATTCTGCAATTTTATTATAACTAGATGATTTGTTCCATGTGTTTATTTAGTTAAACAATCTAATAATATTTGCCAATAATAAAGGATATTCGAAATATTTAAGAACATTGCACTAACTGTCACAAACAAATTCTGGGATTATTTGTCTTAGTAATTACATAAAATTCCTTTTGGATGAAAACATACAACAGATGCATTAAAGATATTCATTGAGATTTATTGTTTTGTATTTTCAATAAAATCAGATTTTGTTTTCATGTTTTAGCAACAACCTTGCGAAAGGAATAACTGAAGTGAGTCTTGTAGAATTGGTGTTTTACTGTATTAAAAAAAATATATTTAAATGAAGGCAGGATAAATGCTGCCCTTAAAAATGTCTTGCAGAGAAAATATAAGTTAACATATTTGGTTAAACAGTGTTTCTATTCAACTAGAAAACATGGGAAATGACAAACACTCAAATAATCTGAGAAAACTGCCTTTTTTTTTTTTTTTTTTTTTTTTTTTTTTTTACCTGAAAGTCTGATTTTTATGTGCTACCATTCATAAAGATTGCCCTAAATTTTGAGGCCTTTCTGTAAAAAAATTCGAATTTTTCACATAAAAGTAAAATTTTCACAAAAATTCACATGTTTATAACATAGATATTTTAGCTATACATATTTGTCACCATATATGCTAGAGTTGAACCTTTTTGATTGGTGCCCATTACTGAAATTTTTCTATTTAATTAAAAAAAAAATATGAGGAACATACATGTAGGTATTTACTATAATTATGGGGGAAAAAATAGTTAATGCAATGCAATTATATTTCTATTTTGAAACTTAATATCAAGTTAACTATAATGCAAACTTGTTTGAAAAAAATTGAAATCATCAATAGATTAGAATATTATATGCCGCAATTAAATTTTTTCAATTTCCATTTGATTAAATTTCGAAAAGATTAATAGTGATTTTGTGTGATCTAACTTAATTTTGATTTAGAGAGAGTAATGTCGTGCCTTAGGTTCAAAGTCTCTTATATAGGCAGTATCTCTACGAAAGAATATGATGAAATACGAATAATAAAAAATTACAAACAAGCTGCTAAAATAATGATAATAATAATAAAATTAAATATAAAAAAAACCTATCTAAAATTTTTAAAAGATGAATTGAAACCTGCACAACAAATTGCTTTTGTAAAAGCATAAATGATATAGCAGCACTGACTATAAATAAATAAATAAATGTTTAATATGTATAAATTCATGTTTAAATGTAAGTTTATATAACTTTTATTAATATATTATTGTAGCTTAGCTTAATTACATATCTTAAATGAGTAAAAGATCCTTTAAATTCATTTTAATTGTATTTTAGCTTTTTTTTTTATGTTGTGAATTGTAATCTGGAAATTTTGTTCTTGAAATAGAGTATGAACTCTATTAACAGATATAAAAATGGATTGCATGAAGACTTATATTTACAAGTAATACAAAATAAAAATAATTTTTTGGATAGATTTAGTTTCTTTTTATATTTATACCAGCGGTAATTATATCCACATAATATGTATCAAATCAATCCCAATTAAAGCAAAACTATTGTTCAGGGAGGATTGATTTGCATCCTAGAGGGCTCTAGGCATTAGCATAAAAAGTATTCAAGGACAAAAATTCAAAAGAACTTTTTGGAAAAATAAAAAAATTATTAAATGAATATTAATTTAGGCTTCTACAGAACCTTAGTTATAAGTGAAATATTGGATCTCAGAAATTTAAAAATACAAATATTTTGGAGCTCTCAAAATTGTTGGCCCTTGTCAGCGTCCCAGATGCTCTGCTGCAAATCAAACCCTGAATAAATATGCTGTCCCAGCAAGCAGTAATTGCTGGTCATGGGAATAAAAATGGTAGTAATGTGTTGGTCCAGCAAAGTGTAAAATCGTTATAGAGGATGTTACTGATTGAAAACTGCTGGTACAGCAAAAGTCCAGCAGCATAAACATTGCATGATGGCCTGCTGCTTTATCAACACTGCTGGGTGGATGTCTGCTCGTAGTAAAAACAAATCTGACTGATGGTTTACCCCTGTATAAACATTGCAGGATAAGTGATGGTGGTGGATTAAAAGTGCTGACCCAGCAAAGAACTAGCAGTAGGTTAGAAGCTAATACTGATTAAAAACCGCTGGTACAGCAAAGGTCCAGCAGCATATGCATTGTATGATAATCTGCCGCTTTAAAAACATTGTAGGGTAGTTGTTGGCTCATAGTAATAAAAAAGCAGTCTGACGGTGTACCAATGTATAAACACTGTAGGATAAGTGATGGTACTGGATTAAAAGTGCTGGCCCAGCAAAGGAATTGCTGTAGGATAAATGCTAGCACTGCAGGAAAACTGATGGATTGAAGCAATGTGATGGCATACCAATGCTGGCTTGCTGTTGGCCATCACTGATGGGCCACCTGCATTTCGGACGGACACTTTAGTACATGTTTAAGTAATGGCACCGTTGCACTTTACCGCTGATGGCACTGCTGGCTGCCATCTGTTTTCTAGCTGATGGCCCACTGTTTCTTTCTTTGCTGGCGCGGTCGTTAGTGAAAATTCGCATTTTTCGCGCGGTCCTTTGTCGAAATTTACGTTTCACATGCGATCCTCAATCAAAATAAGGGTTTTTACGCAGTCTCTTTGTTGAATGCGTATTTTTTACGCAATTCTTTGTTAAAATGCGCGTTTTTCGCGCGATTCTCCTTTGAAATGGCCGTGGGCCCTATATTCTTATAACGTGAAAGTCACGTGCTTTTGGAAAACATTCCCGACATCGTAACTATTCATTGTGCAACGACTTGCTTCGTAACTGATGGCTGCATGCAATAGAATAGTCCCGTTTTTGGGGACAAACATGCACAAATAAAATGAACTGTGGACACAAAAAATCTCTCCAAGTGTTGAGCCTTCGTTCAATGACATACGCTCTATAAATCCACCGGAACTTGCTATGTCCCATGCACAAGACCATGTAAAGCCGCGATGAATAACCACTGTCGCAAAAGGAACATGCACTGTTACTCTAGTGGCCTCAAGTACAATAAACGCTGAGTTTTTTCCACTTTACTGCAATCCTTGGACGAAATTCGTTTTTCGCCGCGATCCTTTGGTGAAATTTGCCATTTTTTGTGTTCCTTTTCCGAAATTCGCGTTTTTGGCGGCCTTTTCACAAAACGTGTTTTGGATAAGTGTAAGAGGGGGACAGTGGGCTAACCCCTCACCCTTAATTTACTATGCTACGATTCAAAAAATTCACCCCCTCTTGAAATTCAACTCCAGGAGGAGAAAGAGTCGTAAAATGAAAGACAGGTACGAAAACATTCCGATGATATATATATAACATGACGTGTGCAAAAAAAGTTTTAAAATTTACAAGTCACCCGTGAGTTTACTCATTTTTCCCAGAATACACTAAAAAATGATGCAGCCCCCACTTTAAAATCTTTATCTTTAATAAATAATATTTACCAGACTACCATAAAAATACTCCACATCTAAAAAGATATTTATTGTCGAAATAGCTACAATTTAAAAAATTCACCCCCTCTACCTCCCCCTCCCCCCCCCCCCTAAAAATTCAACTCCAAAAGGAGAAAGAATCATAATATGAAAGAATGGTTAAAAGAGCTTTCGTATATGCCTCTCATTTCAGCTAATCATAACACGATGGTTACTATGGGAAATTGGGTACACCCTTCCTCTCTTCTATGCCACCCCACATAAAAGTGTCCGAGTTGAGTCTGGGTCGCTCTTCACGCATCTAGCCCGGTCTTCAGGCTACACACTGTCCATCTTGCGTCACGTAGCCTCATTCCCTAATGAAAGACGGAAAGCTGATTGCGATAGTTGTCACCACCCAACACTCAAACAGCCAAGCGGACGATTTATGGACGACACTTCGGACGTACATGCTGCATATTGATCCAAGAGCTCTGACTAGATGCCCGTTTCGGAACCCGGTGGAACCCCTCCTGACGGCACAGACATCGCCTTGCTAAAGTTTTTTCCCAATCTCTTTTCAGATATAGGACAGTTGCAATTGATGTCAAACTGGAGTGGTGGAACTACCCTGACCTCCACTTGAAATGCAATGGTTATCAGCTGATTGCAAGTTGCCTATTGTGGAAGAGTCATTCGAGAGATCAGATTAAATGCCATTAGCTTTTTTGTGTGATCACGGAAATCTCCACCTAGATGAGAAAAATCTCGCACCAACACTTCCGGTTTGGAAACCGCTTGATATCAGACAAAACCCCGCCACTCATTGCCGCATAGGCCTTTGTCGAATTTTGTGTTTATTGCGCGGTCGTTAGACAAAATTCGCATTTTTCGCGAGGTCTTCAAAATTTACGTTTCACATGCGGTCCTCAATCAAAATAAGGGTTTTTACGCAGTCCCTTTGTTGAATGCGTATTTTTTACGCAATTCTTTGTTAAAATGCGCGTTTTTCGCATGATTCTCCGTTGAAATGCTCATGGGCCCTATATTCTTGTAACGTGAAAGTCGCATGCTTTTGGGAAACATTCCCGATATCATAACTATTCCTTATGCAACAACTTGCTTCGTAACTCATGACTCTGCATGCAATAGAATAGTCCTGTTTTTGGGGGAAACATTGCCGAAATCACAACATCGAACCCAAATGGAGAATAGGGTGCAATCGGACCAGCCTAATTCTAAAATGGTGTTTGTCAGCGTTTGGACAAAACTTTCGACAAACATGCGCAAATAAAATGAACTGTGGACAAAAAAAAAATCTCTCCAAGCGTTGAGCCTTTGTTTTTGATAAGTGTAAGAGGGGGACGACGGACGATGGGCTGACCTCTCACCCTTAATTCTTATAAATGGGCTTTTCCTGCTGATTTATGAGATTTCGTTCAAATTTCAGATATAAGATCATTTTGATGAAGCACCTCCGTGATCAGTGTTGGGTGTTCATTGCAAAAGTAGTACAGGAGGAACTGGGGCTAATTCCCCAACCTTAGTTTAGACACATGTGTTTTCCATCAGATTTCATTCACATTTTAGACATAGAATCATTCTGATGAGGACAACGTCATGATTAGTTTTGGCAGTTTATTAGATAAACCCCTCCCACTCCCTCCTGAAATTCAACTCCAAGAGGAGAAAGATTCGTAAAATAAGAGAGGTGAGAAAACGCTCCAATGATACAGTGGCGCAGCGAGGGGGGGGGGTTAACCCCCCTCCCCAGAGCCATGACAAAAATACAGAAATTTCCATAATTATCCGATGTATTTCAAATTTTTGATATAGGTTTTTTCTCATAAAGTGGATCTCTAAATAATTTTAAGGGCTCAATGGCTAAGTATAGAGGGGGGGAACTGTGGATAACCCCCACTTAAATTACATAAATGGCTTTTAACGCAGAATTATCCGATTTGCTTCAAATTTTAGATGTAGTTTCATTATGGTAAGGCGTATAAGCTAATGAATATAGTTAAAATAGGGAGGGATGCAGCAGTCCATTCAGGAAACCTTTTCGAGGAAAGAAGCTTGCTTTCCCCATTCGACGGAGGGGGTTGTCCGGTAGATATCGCGGGCGGCTACTTTCTTAGGAAATTTGTCGATCAGGGGATTTCCCGGTAAAGGTTTGCCGCAAAAATACTCAAGTAACATAGAAAAACGAGTTGAATGCAACTGAACGCAAATAAGAAATAAAAACAATTTTTCTTTATTTTTTAATTTAATGACTGAAAACTATTATGTCAGAAAACATTATAACATATATTCAGGATGCAGGGGTGAAATTATCTTCATTCAAAAGCTGAGAAGAATAGGTGCTATTAACCTCAAGGGACATACCTAGAAAATAATTGCACTGGTCTAGTGGCAATGAGCTGAGGGGGACACTGGGATTATTGAGCACCGAGAGGGAAGGAAGGTAGTTGGAAGAGAGACATGTGCTGGTAATGTACAAGAAAATACATTGATGTAAGATGGCTTAGACGTGCTAAGCGAAATGTAATATTTGAGTGTGGTTCCTATGTAGTTGTAATGTCGTTTTATTTATTTTTTTAATAATTGATCTTCGGTTCTAATAAAGAAGGCAAGCTAATCAGGCAAGCGTCTTTTCAGTATGAATGTATATCCAAAAATTGAACCAAAACAGTTAATTCAGCATGAAAAAATCATTCACTTAAATTAAGAGCCGACCCCCCCCCCCCATTTCATGCTCTGCCAATTTATTTCCAAAATCAAAAATAAATCCCCAAAATCAATTCCTTGTCACCTTTTCCCCAGTAACATGTTTATCTTGTCCCTTTTTCGGGTAACCGCTTTTGTAGTTTGTCACTTTTTTCCGATAACACTTTTTCCTAGATTCAGGCAAGTAGATATCATGATTAAAAAGCTATGTAACTGAGAAATGTTCTTCATTCTTTGATAAGATCTTTCAGAAGACGATTCTCACAGTGGATGATTTGAAACGAATTTACGACGTAGTAGCAACAAAAAGGAGAAAAAATGGTTGCCATGCGATCAAAATCGCTTATAACTCGTTAACTAAAATACTTATTATAAAAAAGAAAAAAATGGCGAATTTTTTCGTCAATGTTTTTGTCAACAAATTTTGTCAAAAGATCGCCGAAAAACGCGAATTTCCCGTGCGGATCGCGGAGAAAACGGCAGTTTCAACAAATATCGCAGATAAAACGCTGAATTCCTCTGAAGACCGCGGGAAAACGCGGATTTCGTCTAAAGATTTCTGATATAATGCCGATTTCGTTAAAAAATCGGGGAAAAAACGCCGTTTTCGATAAAAGATTGCTTAAAAATATTTTGTCAAAAGATCATTGAAAGAAAAGGTCGCTTTCATCAAAAGATCACGGAAAAAATGCCGATTTCGTCGAAAAATCCCGAGGATAAAGCGCCATTTTCAAGAAAAGATCGCGTAAAATTGCAAAATTTGTCTAAAGATCGTCGAAAAAACGTCGATTTCATAAAAAAACACCGATTTCGTCACAATATCGCGGAAAAACCGCCGATTTCGACAAATGATCGCAATAAATCACCGATTTTGCTAAAATATCGCAGATAAATTGCTGATTTCGTTTAGAGGTCGCGGAAAAATGCCGATTTCGTCAAAAGATCGCGGAAAAACGCCGATTTTGCTAAAATATCGCAAATAAATTGCTGATTTCGTCTGAAGGTCGCAGAAAAACGCCTATTTCGTCTGAAAATCGCAGATACACCCCCCTCGCGGGGGGGGGGTCCCCCAGAACCGAATTCTGGCTGCGCCACTGAATGATATATATATAACATGAAGTCCAAAAAATTTTTTTTTTTAATTTACATGTCACCCACCCGTGGGTTCACTCATTTTTCCCAGAATACACCTAAAAATGACACAACTCCCACTTTAAAATCTTTATCTTTAATAAATAAAATTTACCGGAGAGTTCCATAAACTCCACATCTAAAATGATGTTTATTGTCGAAATAGCTACGATTTAAAAAATTCACCCCCTTATCGCTCCCCCCCCCCTTCTGGATTTCAACTCCAGGAGGAGAAAGATTCATAAAATGAAAGAGAGGTGTGAAAGTTTTTCGATGATATATATTATAAAATTTTATTTTTTTTTCTGCCAAGATTAACCTTTATACTATATTAATTTCCTTATAACAATACCATACTTTGTTCAACTTATTAAATTAAAATCTTGTTTCCAGATCTAATCAATTAATCTTTATGGAAATGATATAAATTCTTAATTCGCCTTAAAAAACATTTATTACAATATGCGTAAATTTAAAAAGATGGCTCTAAATTAAAAATATTCTTAATTAAACTTTATTTCTTAATATTCCAAATAAAACTCATTTTTTTCTGTTTTTATCAACCCTTTTTATGAAAGTCTTATTAAATTCATTCCAAAACCATACCTTTCAAAAAATATCATTATTTTTATTTATCTATTTATTTTTTCCCTCCTTCAACATTTGATATTTGTGCATATCAATAAATTCATTTCTTTTCTTTTTCTCTTAAAATTAATCGTCTGCCTAAAATATTCGAAATTTTGAGTCGATTATAAATTAGTTAAATAATATTTTTTAAAAATAAAATTATCGTCTGAATGGAATAAAAATCTCGTTGCTGAACATTAATTATGTTTACATGGAATCACTGATGGTTAGAGAATAGAGAATTTTCTAGAACTTTGTTTTTAGATTTAAGAAGGAAGCCTGGAGGTGATGAGAGAGATTATTTGCTTTTTCTCGATGAGTACGTTAAGGACGTATTGCTGAAGTAATGATGGAATATACTTTTTGATGTTTCGGTTCAAGACGACTTGCAAAGGGAGCATTTCCCTCTCTTATGACTACAGTTTAATAAACTAACTTGCAGCAGCCGTCATGTGACCTATTGTCGGAAAGTCCTGTGACCACTTTTCATATTATGTACCTCCCTTTCCCCTGCCCCCATTTGCGCTCTAGAGAGAGGGCATTTATGTAAATTAAGATCGATACCTCTCAGGTGGCATATGGTTGGAAAAGCTTGTGATCACTTATTGATGTTTTACACCTTCGGTGAATCTCACTCCATTTTGTCCTCTCAGGGGCACTATACTAAATTTTGCCAATACTCCTCATGTGATATAAAGTTGGGAAGCAGTATGCCCACTTATTCATATTATGCAGCTCCTATGCCTCTTTCCTCACTTTTCATACACCCAAGGATCCGGTCTGAGGTTCGGTCAGTTTGAGATTTTTTTTTTTTTTTTTTTTTTGTCTACAACTTTTTGTTGTGCGTGCTCACCGCATTTGGTATATGATGGCGTATACAACAAGGACCAGTTCCAGATTTCATATCACAAGATTGCAAATTGTGTTGAAACTTGGGAAGTACCTCTGGGGATCAGAGACAATAAAACCATTCTGGGCGGTTGGAAAAAAAAAAAAAAAAAAAAAATTAATGGAATAATAATGCCGAATTTACCGATTTGCTTCAAATTTTGAGGTCTCAGACATCTAACAACTGATTAGATGTTGGGTTCTTTTGTAACGATAAAGGTGAGCATGAGCGATTATCCCCATCCTTCTAAATTAGATAAATACGTTTCTATGCTAAATTATTCGACAGTAAGGGACATTCTAGGTATTCTAGGGGACAGTACAGCAGGCCTGCTGCACATGCACTGTCAGGATGAGCACTATATTCCTAACAAAATTGTATTTGAATGAAATTTCATTATAAAAACCTGTCTGATGATATATTAGTCGAGAGCGTGGCACTTTACAGCGAGAATTTAAGATTTTTGCAAACATCGCTATTCAAAAATAGTAGTATTTTATGTGACATGTTTTTTATAAAATTATATCATGTGTTAAAAATTATCTAAAAGTTTCAAACAGGCTGCCTTGATAGATTTCCTAATTGTAACAAATAATTCACTGTATTGTAACAATTGTTCCTAATTGTTGTTCTGTTAGTTCCAAATTCTACCACCAAAGAATGCACTCCCTTTTTAACAAAACTGTATTTGAACAAAACTCCACTGAACAACCTTTCTGTATATATGTTAGTCAAAGGGATGGCACTTTAAAGCAAGAATGTAATGTATTTGCTGAAATCACTATTAGAAAATAGTGGTATTTGATGTGGTATACTTTCTTATAAATTTATATCATGTATTATGAACTATCAGTAAGTTTAAAACAGATTGTCTAGTTAAATTTCCTAAATTGAACAAATTTGCATTCTGTTATTTCAAAATTCCACAATCAGGTTGTGCACTCCTTTCTTAAGAAAAACATATTTGAACAAAACTCTGGTAAGCAACCTATCTAATGTATCTGCAATGTAAGTAGAGGGGGTGGCACTTTAAAGCAAGAATTTAAGATTTTTCAAAAAATTACTATTCGAAAATGGTGGTATTTCATGCAGCATCATTTTTCATAAATATTTATCATATGCTACAAACAAATGGAAAGCCTTAAACAAATCTTGTTGTTAGATTTCCGCATATACAAATTTTTACATACTCACATCTTTTCAATTTTTTTTTTTTTTTTTTAATTTTTTGTAACACAAACTGTTACTGAAATTTATAAAAGTTACATATTATTATTGAGCATCAAAAGATGGTTCTAAATGTGATGTTTTTTGTCACCATATTATTTCTGTATTTTATAAACACTCATTACTTCTTGCTCTGATATAAAATTTTGTTACTCAAGGAAATTTAAATATTTAAATCCAATTTATATTTAAATATTTATGCACTGAAAAATTAATTTTTGGAGAAAAAAATAATATGTACTAAACTTGACTTTACGTGTTTAACTGTTAATGACAATTTCCATTGTTTACATTACAATATGTAGAGCAGATAATAGATAATTGTGGATTATACATCAGCGGATTTCACAAAGATAACTGTATATGAGACAGAAAATGCTCACTGCTGGTTCAGCCTAAAGCCGGAGGTAGAATTCAAAGTTGAGTACTAATTTAACCAACAAAAACAAAACCAAGGTTAGGCCCAGTTTAACAATGTTATCTGACCACTTTTGTCGATTTTTTAATTTCATTTTTCTGTAAGAGCTGATTTTATCTGAATCATGTGAATATACGATCTGAATCATGTTAATAATTTTTCTTCTTGTTTAACTTGTTTTTACTGTAACAGAGTGTGCTATGATCAAGTTATTAATATAAAAGTTGTAGATAATACATATTAAGAAGATTCATAATGAATTTAAGTGGATTTGATATGTTTTGATTTGGTAAGGTTATGAATGTTTTTTCTTCACCCCTCACCTTTTTTTTGTCATTATTATTATTTTTTTTTCTGTGGTAAGAGTTGGATGAAAAACTTGTCAATATAAAATTTGTAGATAGTATTAAGAAGATATATAAGTTTAAGTGAATTTGATATCTTGAAAATTGATTAAATTATGATTTTTTCTCTTTAATCCACTAATTTTTTCCACTTGAGCACATCTTTATTTTTATCAAAAATCTGTTATACATAAAGTTTTTGCTCTTTTCAAGAAGCAATAATAATTGCAAAGTGATTTGATAAGTATTATAATTAAGAAATTATGTTTTTCTTTTGTTTTCACAAAATCTCTCCCTATTTCCCCCCCCCCCCCCTCCCTTGGTCTGAATTTGTTGTTAATGAACTTGATTGAGATTTTCTACCCCTTAATTTTATGAGAAGTTCGGGAGATAATTATGCAGATTTTTGGAAATCCTTGTGTTCTTAAAAAAAGTTATATATGTTTACAAAAGTTTCGAACTGGGAGTGTTTTTGGATGATTTGACATGATTGGCATAGACTTACAATTTTTTTTCAGAAATTCCAGCATAGGTAGTATTTTTTACAAGTGATATAGTCGTTAAAAAAAACTTTATAACATACCAACGGATGAACAGAAACTTATTAGCAAATTCCATTTCAATATTTTAAAAACTTTTTAGGCAATTATGTTTCTCATACAGCGTAGACAATAAAAAATATAATCTTCCAGAAAATGCAAATTAAGATTTTGATACAGTACAGAGAATTATCTGCATATTTGCAACTTTTAAATCCACCAAATTTGTAAGTGTTTATATAGTTTTGTATGTATTGTATATTATATATTTGTATAATATGTATTGTTTACCTTTCTGCATTTATTTAAATGGTCATTTCAGGTTTCAGAAACTTCATTTCTGGTTTATATTTTGAATTATGCATATAATTGTCACTGAACCAAAAGTAAAGCAATTTTTAGAGTCCTGAATATTTTAACTTGAATTTTAAATCATAAAAGAAAAAGAAATTTTTTTTGTAAAAACAGCAGTTTGAAGGTAGATACATGCATTAAGGGGGACTTTTATAGGAAGAGTTTTTTTAATATATTTTTTACCTTTTAAGGGAAACTATACATTCTTTCTTTGACCTTTATTTTTAATAATTTTTAAAATTATCTTATTTTTTATTTTAGTTTACAACTTTTCTTGAATATTTTAAAATTTTATAATATTGCAAGCATTTATCATAATTTTAATTGCATTATTTATACATTCAAATGACGGATTGAAAATTTTAAACAAAGCAACGACAGAAATCTGCAAAATTCTGAAGTCTGCACAAGCTCTGGTTCCAAGCTGTACAGATTTGAGGGAGTCTACTGTATTGCAGAAATGTAGTGGAGGGTACAGTCTGTATACCTTCTGGATTTTTTAAAGGAATTCCATATACCCTCTGTTTCTCAACAAAGCTATAGTATAAACACTTTAGGGTATACCCTCTGCTTAGAGTGTATATCCTCTGTTGTTTTTATGACTACATCCCTGCTGTATTACTTTATAACTGATGCTCCAAAACATGTATCTTAATTTTTTCTTTTTTTCAGGGTTTATAAATATCATGAAATGATACTTTCAAAATTATCTGATATTTTCAAAATAGTCAACTTACTGTGGATAATAACTATTTTCAACCATAATATAAATAAGAAACTGAAACATATTGCACTTAACATGAAAATTTAATACAAAATAATCTGAAAATGCATTTTCTTACTTTCATTTGAAGATCACCTAATTCAAAATAGAAACAATTTGCTTTATTAAAAAAAAAAAAAAAAAAAGAAAAAAAACTATGATTTATCAAGGCAATTTTATTTTTTGTAAAACAAAATTTTAAATACAAAATAGATTTCTTTTAACTGGCCTGTTTTCTTTTTTTAATCTCTGAACTCGTTGAATGGTTAAGTGCCAGTCATGTGCATATTCTGGAACAATTAGGGATTTTCTCTTGGTTCACATTCAGATTAAAGTCCAAAAATTAAAAAGCAGTTTGCTGATAAAACAATTTAGTGTGATCTCTTTGCAAGATGGACCACATATTATTGAACAATTGTACATTTAGAAGCTAAAAGTAATGAGTGAGGAACAGAGAAAGAATAGATCACAGAAATTCAAGAATAAAAATTTGAAAAAGAAAAAAACACATAAAAGGCAAGCGCGTTAAATTGTGTAGTATAAAATTTCATATAAAATTTTCGGTTTGTTCACTTTGAAAATTGTATTTTTAAATAGTTCACTTTCTGCAATTCCTATTTTATATAAGCAGTTCCACAAATAAGCAACTTTTTGAATAAAAAAAATACATATATTATGATTTGATAAAAGTTTTTGGTGGTATTAAATTGTGTCACATTCTATTAAGAGCATGGAGAAATTTTTATCATAAATATTCAAAAAGTTAAAAAAATATATATATAATGCATAATTAAAGTACAATTAATAATTATCTATGTGATTAAATATTGGTTTTATTCTAAATTTTATCAGTTTTAAATTCATATATTAAATGCAAAATAAGATCAAATGAGATGCAACAACAAAAACAATACGGAAGATGTAAACAAAAACGTAAACATATCTTGGTTGTATCTATTCGAATTCGAATAAAACAGTCGATTAGGATCAAAACGATTTATTAAAATTTTACAGAAAAATATAAATAAGTTTGCGCCAAGATATTGATACATAACAGTACCTATCAACCCTACTATCCTTCTGCTGTAGCCAAGCTGCCATAATCTAACGAGGTAACTAACTTACGAGGTAGACTGGTTTCGCTTTAAAGTAGCGGACTACATGTCTGCCTTCTGTCACGTGACGGAGAGCAGATTTAGCGCGCCAAACCGGTTTTTCTCCTGCCAGCTTGTAGTTTCGCTTCTATGTTTACATTTATTTTCCTGCGAGAATGAAATCTGAAAGTTGCCAATAAAGCGATCACCGCCAAAAAACAGCATCTTTTCGCCATGGCTACCCCAAGTACGATTATCGCCAAGTTACATGAAAACAGTGCCGAGAGCAACAACCAATCAGAGTGCGAGCTTGGGCTTTTTTTTTTTTTTTTCTGAACCTTAAACTGCAACTGTACTATTGTATTGCCATAGCAACTACTTTGTTTGATATGTTGACGATAATATTTTTATGTGGTTCTAGACAAAGCCGCCTATGGCGAAGCATAATTCTCAAGCCGCCTGCCAATTTTTATGTGAAATGTGAATTACTTGTATGATATAGTTTTATCGTGCATTTTCTTTTCAAGTTTAGTATGTATAAAGTAAAACTTTTGGTTGTAGGACCATGTGAGGTATGTTATTGTATGAGAATTTTCATATTAGCAAATGAACTTATTTTAGCTGCTTTCAGTAGTGCATTTTTGAACTTATTTATACAGCTATTCCATCTCATTTCAGGCAGGCAGTACTGATATGTGTCAATTTCTTTAAAAAAAAAAAAAAATAAAAAAAAATAAAAAAAAATAAATAAATAAAAGTTAGAACTACCAAGTGATACTTAAAATTTCCCAGAAGAATTTTTTTTTTTTTTTTTTTTTTTTTCCTGTGGTTACAGCACATTAAAGTTGACAATAAAATTAATAATTTTCAGAAAAAAAAAGACATTAAATGCTCCATTTCGAAATAAACATGGTATCAAAAATATTCAATCAATCTATTTTTGGCACAGATGTCTATCACATTTGCACGTGCTTTTTCCCCTCGCCAACTTGCCAAAAAGGAGATCGTTTAATAAGCTTATAACAATTGATAGAGAAATAAAATGGGAAAAATTAAAGGTATCAGTGAAAATGCTGATTAAATGATACAACTGCATGTATTCAATATGGCTATAAGTATTAATATTTACGATTTATTGTGAAAATTATGTTTGCTGTTTTGTTACTTTTTAAGTTTATTATTGGTACTTTTGTGTTATCCCGTCAACATTAAAGTTAGATTAAATGCCAATAAAGGATGATCGTGAATGTCACATTCAATGACATTAAATGCAATTCATGTGTTTAAAATGTCATTAAGTGATTTTTATTTCGACTTTTTATTAATATTTTTATTAATATTCTACTAATTATTTGTTTTTTCGTTATTTAAAATAAAAATTATGTCAACATGTATAATTTGGCTATTAGTTTGGCGATTTGTATAATTTGGCAAAATTGGTCGACGGGATAACCTAGAAGTACCTTATTATTTATACCTGTTTATTAATTAATTTCCTTTTTTATTAAATTCATGTTTATTTACAGTTTTTTTTTTAATTTTAGTTCTTTAAAATATTTTTTTTGTATACTATATCAAGAACTATTTATATCAAATCGCCATTTATTTCTTTTTTTAAAATGCTAGAATCTCTTTCTTTTTTTCACGTTTTTTTATTTTTATACTGCAATAAAAAATCATGTGCTGTTATTGCAAGCAAGTTTTAATTTATGTTCAAAAACGAAATTTTTGCCAAGTTGGTGAGAGGGAAAAGGGTGCGAATGTAGTTTACTCTCCTTCTTGGCGCGATTTTTAAAAATCGCCAAATTGGCACTTTTTTGCGTCTTGTCTCCCGGAGCTTCTTTCTCCAAGGCCCGCCACACACTACAGAGACATGTGTCAAAAATCGCACAATATGACGCAATCAAACCGTTTTTTTCTTTCTTATCACTGTGAAATTGTCCATGTCGTACGTTTTTTCGTTCATTGTTTGGCCTGCCACAGACCTGTCATACATTGAGTGAAAAAACATGACACACTGTTAAAAATTTGAAACTTTTGCTGCATCGTCACTCCACCGCTATTATAGAATATCTTTATTTTGACCAATGAGAATACTCCATAATACAGTGAAGTAATCGTTTTCTATAAAAGCGGTGGAGTGTTGATGCCGCAAAAGTCTTAAATTTTTAACAGTGCACATGCGACAATTTCACACTCATAACAAAGAAAAAACAGATTTCACTGCGTCATATTTCACAGATTTTTGACGCACGTCTCCTTAGTTTGTGGCGGGCCCAAGAGACAAAGCACATAAAATACAAATCTAAAGACAAAAAAAAAAAAAGAGAATTTTTACTACCCGAAACCGCTGTTTTGCTCCGGATTGACTGGTCAATCATATACTTCTTTCCGCAAACTTTCAACAACGTAAAGTATCCATTTGAATACTTTACTTCCTCATTCAAACAATCAACAACATTCTTTCTGTAATCAACAACTTCCATAGTAGTTACTGAATGGTATCTCACTAAATATAAAAAGAGGAAAATGCAAAAAATTAAACTCACTCGCTGAATGCAAAACACAACTCCCAAAAACTTAATTTTTTTTTTTTTTTTTAATTCAAAGTGAAAGGAAGTTTTTTTTTTTTGAATAGAATGTTTTGTGCAATAAATACAACACTTTAGGGTAATTTCTGTGATACCTTTTAGTAGACATATTTCTAAAGCATAGATCAATTTATCAGGGAGACTTTTTTAAGGGGGGGGGGAATTAACAGCTAAACTATTCAGAATAATATTTGTTTTGAAAAATTAATGATTGTATTTCACGAAAGTTGATCACATATATTTGGTGTTACTCTTTTATCATTATTCATACTTTCTAAGTAAAAAAAAAAAAAAAAAAATGTGCAGTTATATTTAATTTTATTCTATTAAAGATTAAAGTCAGATGAATTCAGTGAATATTTTTTGAAAAAATATTTTAAATGTTTTAGCCAATGGGAGCTTTGAAAGGCAAACAAACAAAAAAACGAGCTGCTTTTGAATCTTCATTTTCATTGCAACATTTCTTTTGCATTAGTTAATGTAGGTAGATCTCTACAGTTGCTGTTTTTTACTTTTTGGATTTTGGTAACAGTTTCTTTCTTTCTTTTTTTTTTTTTTTAATGTGCCTACATTTTTTAAACCAGTTCTGAATGTGAAAGTATCCTCATAAAAATAACCTGCAAACAAAATCGACAAAGTAAAAAAGTCTCTGTAGAGATCAATACCAGATATACAATGAAAAAAAGAAATTAACTTTGCTAAAGTAGAAAAAAAAAAAAAAAATGAATGTTTTTCCAATTGTTGATGGTAATAGAAGAAATCAGGTTTTAAATGCATTTTTAAAATTGTTTGTTTAGATATCATCTTTCACCTTATTATCATATTTCTCCTTATATTAATAAACTGTGAAACTTTGTTACACAGTGTTCTAAATGAGTTGTAAAGTGTTTCATAATCTATGCTGAATGCATGGTTTTTCTTTCTTGATTAGTATTACTCTGTTAACTTTGAATAAAAATTTTAACATTTTGTGTCAAGTTTAAGTACTTATGACTGTAATGAACTCAGATGGTGGCATATGTTGATATTTGTCCCTCAGTTCCAAAAGTTTTTAGATTTTATGTTTAAAGCCCTAGTTCCTGCCTGCGAAGACACGCGGGAGCTAATGCTATTCCTATGGGGAGGCATTTTTCTAATAACTCTTTTGCATTTTGACATTTCTAAATAATTTTTTTTGCATTGGATAGCTGAGGTCCCTCTCATGAGCGCTCCTTGATTACTTTTTTGATTTTGGTCGCAGGTAATTTCTATGAAGTTAGTTTCACTTTCTGAACCAGTTGTGAAAGTGAAAGTAACTTTATAAAAAATATTTGCAACCAAAATCAAAAAAGTAATCAAGGAGCACTCATGAGAGGGACCTCAGCTATCGAATGCAAAAAAAAAAAAAAAAAAAAAAAAAAAACTTAGATATGTCAAAATGGGAAAGAGTTATTAGAAAAATGCCTCCCCATAGGCACGAGTGTCTTCGCTGGCAGGGACTGGGGCCTTAAGTTTTAAAGAACCAAACCCCCCTCTTTTTTTCCCATTAGAGCTGCAGAAATTCCACCCCAGAAAAACTGCTTGAATTTAAATCTGGTTTGTGTCTGTTGCAGTGTTGAATTCAGATATTTTTCTCTCGGAGAGACTTCAGTGGCTCCTGGGGGGAAATTGTACTTTTTAACCATTGAAATCACAAATTTTCTGGGGGGGGGGAACAATTCAGTGCTCTGGGGGGAGAATTCCCCCCCCCCCTCTTCCAGGTCACCACCTAAATTCAACACTGATCTGTTGTGTATGTCTGTTTTCAATAAATATTGTATAAAAAGCTTAGCCCATTATATGTGTTGCTTTTGTCATTTTTATTTCTTTCTAAAATTTTATCATTGAGAAATTTTCCAATCCTTTTGCATAGTAGATTAAGAACTACTCATCATTAATCACTACTTAAACTCATACCTATTTTACTAGACTAGCAGTGAAAAGTTATTAAATACAGACTGATAACAAGAAATATATTATTTTTAGCTTTTAATGAAACTTTTAAAAATCATTCTAATTACTATTTTTATTATTTTGTAAAAACTGATTTATCATTTTTTCTTTTATGAAAATTTTTGATAATTTTTTTTTTTTTTTTTTTTTTGTGGTGATTTTAACTTAGACCTGATGACTCTTTGTGACAACAAATTAATCTGCAACAAAGAAGTACAAAAAAAAAAAAAAATTCTAAATTACAGAAAATACCAATAAATCATGGTTAAAGGAAAATTAAAGCATTATTTTAACCATCATCATCATTATTTGTTTGAATAAAATTTTACTACGCAAAGATGATACTTTTTGGTTAGCCGGACATCAGTGTTATATAGACATACATATCTACATATATATATGCATAAAATATATTTAAATAGATATATGTGTATATATATATATATACATATATATGTACAGTAAAACCTCGTTACAACAATGTTTTAGGGACCATATAAATATATCGCTGTAGAGGGGTTATTGCTATATCGAGGTCCTACATTTTTTGGTCTTTTAATAACGATTTATTTTTACTTTAAGGTATATATTACTTAAATATTTATATTTAGAAGAAAATAGTTAGCAAAGTGTTAATAGTAATAGTTAAATGATGTAAAATAAATTTAAATAAATTCAGAAAATGAGCAAAAAAATATTCACATACCTGAAAATTATTTTTATTAAAAATAATCTAATATTTTGGTATGTTTATTCATCTTTTAACAATTAAATCAATGAAAAAGGTATGCATTAAGTCTAGTATACGAAAATGTTCTTCATTTGTCGATTAAAGGCTTGAAACAAATGTCTGTAAACACTTCACAGATTAAAGAGCTTCCTGGGATGACATTACGGATTTTGATGGACCTGTGTCATTATCATTATTATCCTCTCCTATCAACCATCCTGTTATTTTCTATCTCGTCAGTAGTTTCAATGAGAGAATGTCTTCATCAGCATCTCCAGTGAAAACCACTGTTATCTGCTGTTTAATAATATTCCATGCTAATTCCAGATTTTCCCCACTTCTTTTATGAAGTTGGGATAAAATTTTTTTGGATGTTCAAAACACATTCTTGATCATTTGAAAGCCCTCATTGAAAGAAATTTTCACCACAATGAGATTTTTTTATCTTAGTGACAAAAACCAACCTTTTCGCAACAATTACAATTGTTTTTCTCTGTTACTTCCCACCAACTTCCAGCAATATTGTCACATGCTTTCTTCACATTTACAGCTTTAAAAGGGTCTTCTATTTTATTATCAAAATGTATAAGTATCAACTCTACCAACCGTTTTTTGTAATATCCCATAAACACTCAATTATGCCCATATCTCGAGTCTGTATAATTGAAGTACAGTTGGCAGGAAAAAAAATAATTTCTACATTTTGAAATTTTGGAAATGAGGTTTGAGCGCAGCAATTATCTACCAATAAAAAAATGATTTTTTTTCTTTCTCTTCTTCATTTCTTTCTGTATTTTTTGTAACCATTCAGAAAAAAAATTTAGAATTTATCCAAGATTTTTTTATTGATTTTATATTCCACAGAAAGACTTTTCAGGTTTTTAAAGCACTTTTTATATTAATTGTGCCTGTGTTTTTTGTAGACAGAAGAACAGTAAGTTCCTGTTTCGATTTCTTCCCTCGATAACACTTTTCACTTTTGAACGCCTGTGTACAATCGGGTAGGAGTTGGAAAAACAGCACAGGTTCATCTGCATTAGAAACTTCTTGTGGAGCATGCTTTTTTATAAGATATTTTTCATCTTGTTTTGCCTCTATTCAAATGCGTTATTAATCGGGACATAGACTTTTTCTCTCCGTGAACTTTCTGGAAAATTATTCCGTGACGATCTTGAAACGTATTAGCTTATTGTTTCTACTTTTAAAATTTTCGTTCCTTAGCTTTGCTGTAAATTTACGTGCTTGTGCACATAACAAGGGTCCATTTATTGGAACATTTGTTGCCTTCACCTCTTTACTTGGTTGGTACCATTTTAAAACTGCAACATCAATGTTTTCGTTTGTGACAACTTTCAGTCGTTTCCACTGTGCGTTAATTGTAATTGAACTTATAATGTCTTCAACATGATTTTTCTTCTTTGGAAACATTTTAAATGTAGATTTCGATAATCCGTATTTTTTAACTGCATCAACCTATTTCATTTCCTCATCAATATCGTTGATAATGTTCATTTCATCTCGAAAGTATAGTTGTTTTCGCTTTTCCATCTTAAAGCATAATACACTGATAAAAGAAAGAAAACTAAAAATTTAATTTTTTCATTTAAAATTGAAAGTTATTAAAACTCTAAAATCCAACTCTGCACACCTTTTAAAAACTTCGAATTCTTGTTTTTTAGAATATCACTTATAAATACCTTACTTTACCTCTTTCTCTAGAAATGAGAAGATGACAAACCAAGTGATTTGACACATGTTACATGACAAGGGTTATGTTTTTTCGCCTTCCATTTCCTAGAAGGGCTTTACATGGTCCCCACTATCTAAATCTGAACAATAGCCAATCTCACATTATGGAGATATGTTGAAAATCAACTGTGAGTCTTTTGTTAACAAAATAGACCGAAAAAATGGCAAAGATGATGAATGACAAAGATTTTTTATCAGTATTCAAAACCCAAAATATCATTATAAAGGGGGGAAATAGCATTGAAATTTTAAAAGAAAAATCGTTTTACAGGGGTTTATTGTTCTAGAGAATATCGTAATATTGAGGGGAGGTTAACATTAGTTTATATGCAAGTTCACCGGGACCAGGAAATATTATTGTAGTACAGGGAGTTATTGTTGTATCGGATATCGTTGTAGCGGGAGTTTACTGTATATATACACACATAAGTATAGATATGTATTTATATATACCACTGGCACTCAACTAATTTAAAAGTACCACTAAGATTTTAAAAATTACAGTAACAATTTCAATTTGTCCCGAAAAAATCGATTTTGATAACTGCCAAATTTCATTATCAGTTAAGTGGTTCTATTCTATTTAATTAAATTTTGATTAATTTGTATCTTTGAAAAAATAATTATATGTGACAAAACTTTTCCAAATGAATTAGTTTATTCATATTGTTAATGTAATTTTTTATTGCAGAGTGGAAAAACTGTCATAGCTAATTTTCTTGCTGATGCTACTGAAACAATTGCTAGTGAATATCACCCTACACAAGGAGTCAGGTATAATAACTATTTAATTGTAACAGTTGGTTTTCCTTTCACCTGAAATAAATTGATTGACCTATTAATTAATGAGTTTAATTCTTGCCTCTCTCTGTTTCTTTTTATATATTTTTAATTGCTTGTATTTTATTTATTTGTTTATTGTATATGCTTTCTTCCTGTTCAATAACATGAAACTTTCTGGTATATTTATGTGCTCATTTTTAAACACAAAGTCATGAGACTTGCATGTCTAACTATTGAAGCTATTTCATATTAAATAGTATTTTTAATTTTTTTTTTTTAATAAATGAATTATTTACCCAGTTTTAAGAGGTTGATGCTATGTTACAACATGTTTTTTTCTTTTTTTTCCCATCCTGTCCAGTGTTCTTGCTGACATTTGACAAACGTTAGTAATTTGGCTAATTAAAAATAAAAAACATTCGCCAAATGAAAAAAGTATTAGCAAAATAGATTTGCTGTGTAGTTGGTAAAAAAAAAGAAAAAAAAAGCCTTTAATTCTTTTTAAAGTATTCCCTTATTTTCAATATGTTCTAAAATAACCCAAGTTTTTATAATTGTGACAGCTATTGTTATTAATATAATTTCAACTATCCGCTACAAATATATTAAAAATATTTATACATTAAAAATATATGCATATGTATGAAAACGAAAAAGAAAAAAAGAGAAAGCAAAAATTGAGTTCTAGCAATTTGGCGAATCGAAATGTTTGTTGACTCGCCAAATGAAGAATTGAGTCGCAATTTGGCGTATTGGCGAGCGACAGCAAGAACACTGGTCCTGTCACATCCCAAAATTAGATTCAATGCATCAACTTTGACAATATTTTCTGAAAATCTCCTGTCTTTAAGCAAATAAATATAATACATTGGTCGAATATATAGTTTCCAAATAACAACACCTGCTACTTTCATGTGTTTCCGAAAAAAAATAAATTCACAAATATATCATAAAGTAGCTCATTTGGATTTGGGAATAAATAAATAATTATAAAAGAACATTTAGAAGTTTAAAAGTTCAAATTTCAAAAAATTTTGAAATATGAAGCAAAGTGCATATAGTTAATTCTTCTAAAGAATATTTTAAAACTGCTAGTAATGTGTCTGACATTGTTTAAGCTAATTTTTATAACTATTAAAAAAATAATAATGATACATTTATTTTTATTTAATCTTGCTATAATATGATCCATACATTTATTAAATGATTATTTCACAGATATAAAAAAGAATTAAAGGACTAGAGCAGCGGTTCTCAGATTTTCTTGGTACGCGACCCACCTTTCAGTGAAGAAAATTTTTGCGACCCACCTTTCAAAAAATAAAAAAAATAAAAAAAAATTCACGACCCACTTAAGATAAAGTTGTATATTAGTATAGCTATTTTTTTACGATCTCTATACACTTGGCTACCCTATCCTATGAAAAATGCAAATTTTGTACATTATCAACAAAAGCAGGAATTGGTAATCTCTCTGTGTGTAAGTGAATGTAATTAAAATTAAAACAATGCTCAAACTACAAAGAAAGCTAAAAATAAGTTTAATTATTATGAAAACATAACTTTATAATCAATGAGATTTCTGGTATTGGTGTTTTCCAATGTGTGGAACATATATTAATTTGCCATTTGTCTCAGTCCTTGTCTTTCAAAAGCAGCAAAGTAGAAAAAGCATGTTCTCATAAGCACGAAGTGCTGAATTTCATCAAGGACCTCAAAGCTGATTTAAATATTTCTGTATATTCTGTTCATCTATATTAATCTAGAAGGAAATTTAGGATTTTTCCTTGAAATGTTATGTTTTGTTGAAATTGTTATATCTTTTTAAAGAGATGAAATAAAAGATATATTTTGATGACAAACCTCGATTGTTTCGCGACCCACTAAAACACTTGCCGCGGCCCACCAGTGGGTCGCGACCCATAGATTGGGAACCGCTGGATTAGAGCATTTATTGGTTGTAATAGTATTATCAATTTAATTAATCAAGCTCAGTTATTTTAAATAAAGCTATTTAAAATATCTGAATGGGGGTTAATTTAAATTTCTAAATTAGAAGCATATAATTACTAAACATAATTGGTTCTTTTTGCTTTTTGGTTGATTGCAATAAATTATTTACAACATCATAAATTCTCTACCGTGTGACCTTAATCAGCATGGTATCTGCATGTACTGCTTGATTTTTTATGCATGAGTTAGAGCTATTTTGATGTATATAAAGATGTGGTTGTTCTGATTGAATTTTGATAACTTTTATCGATTAATTTCTATTTATTTTTCTGTTAGCTGTCTTATCTTTATCTAAAGAAAGATATAGCTGTCTTATGATTATAAAATAGAATTTGTTGTTTTTCATTCTACTCTTATCATTCTTCTGCAAAAAATCTCACAAACTGTTCACCATCATAAATATGTGATAGTAGAGTAGGGTATTTAATATAACAAGGTAGAACCCGCTGAAATTCGATGAAAGAAAATTATTAAGAAAGAACTGTTTTATTGATTTAAAATAAATCTATAAAATTTGTTGTAATATAAAATTCATCTTGTATTGGTCAGTTTAACTGTCAAACAAATATTATTTTAAGCAAAAATTAACAAAATACAATTTCTGTAAAACTCAGTTGTCCAAATTATTAAAATTAAACTTTAATTGCATATGTAATCAGTAAAGTTTAATAATTATCAGTTACTATGATGAAGTTATCAAGAGTCTCTTATGTTCGATATCATAACAAACGCGGTAGCGTTTGGTATAATATGTTTAAGAAATAGAAAATGCGAACGTCTTTTTGAAATTTCTGGCGAACCAGTTGACGTACAACAGTAATTTTGTTTTCAAAAAATAGAACTCGACGAGACGAATAAAATGATAGCATTTAAAAAATTATCGCAGTTTACTGTAGTTTTTTATTTAACTTTTAACGGAAAAATAAAGATGAAAAGTTCAACAAGCAATTGCTAACGTTATTATGGATGGATTAACTTCGTTTTTGGCTTATTTTTATCCTCTTGATAAAACTAAGAACAGTTTTTTTTTTCATCTTTGTATGTTTGACGGTTTCTGAGAAAATCGAATTTTTGTCTTAAACCTCCAGTTGAATATTGTCTTTTGCTGTTGCGATTGTAGTTTTTTTTTATTCATTGCCACCAAATTTAATATCAAAAATTGTTATGTATGTATCATAATTCATTCAGATTAAACAAATCACGTGAAAAACATGGTTATTTGTTTTTATTGTGAAGCTTTTAGTTTCACTTCTTTAAATAACAAAGGGTACTTACGTATTAACGCCACCGCAGCAGAACTTGTGCTAATGCGCTAATAAAGAGCAATCTTGTTGTTCGCACGTGCACAAAAATAATGGCATCAAAAATGAGCAAAAAAATGCACTAAAAGGCACCAAAAATACACTAAAAGGCACTAAAAAACATTAAAAAAGCACTAAAACACTAAAAAATGGCGTCAAAAATCAGCAAAAAACAAGGCAACAATGAACCCAAACGATAACTGCGGTGGCGTTAATACGTAAGTACCTAATAAAGTTGTGAACGCAGTGTTATTTTTTTTTTGTTCGAATCCATGGTTAATTTTTCAAATAACATGCATTTTATCTGACCATGGGATGATTTTCTCGACTGTCCTAACATTTTGAATTTTAGACTAGCGTCTAGACCCCGCCCCAAACTTTGGCTCTTATCACAAATGCACCCAAGAAATTCCCCATGCTGCCGATAATTTCCCTTTTTAAAACGGAAAATACTGATAAACCATCTTAGCAAGATCCTCATATGGCAGAATGCCAAGCCGATTCCATTCAGACTTTAGGGGAAATAGCCTAGGAGACTGAGATTATTTCTACGTATTCATGAAAATTATATTAAATATTGTTTTCTATTTTTTTTTTTCTGAGTAAAATTTTATTTTAAATTAAATAGATTGTGCAGCTTCTATCAATTCTCGGAATATGCCTTTCCTAAGTATATATTTCCCCCCTACATTTTTGTGAATTTTAATAAAAAACATCTCTCTTTTTTTTTTTTTGTTACTTTCATATTTATGGGTAAAACGCAGATTTAACGATTGCTTGACATCTGACTTGGCGGCTGTGCGCCACTGCTACAATAGACTCCCTCAAATCCACAATCCTAAAATCCACAATTCTCTAAAATCCGCACATAATTTAGGGATGTAAACAGTAAAGCATACAATTCAGATATAATTACAAAATTTGACTTTTTTTGTTTTATATTCATATTTCATAATTCCATACATATTTTAATTTATAATTTTTGTTAATGTTACTGAATTCATGTTTTTTCATGAAGGAAAAATAAATTTATTTCTGAAAAAATTCAAAATATTGCTGATATCACTGGTAATTACAATCTTCTTACCAAATATATTTATGTATTAGTCAAGCTTTTTTGGTTATTAAGTCTGACTAAACCTGAAATAAAACTACCTTATTTTATTATTTTGATATGAATTAGTAATGTGCCTTTATGAGGCAAGTTTCACTGATTAATTTAGGAAAAATAATTTAATCTTTATAATGAATATTTGATCACAGATTATTGATTATTAACTTGACCTTTGCTTTTAATATTTATTTTAATCATTATAAAAATTATCTAGTTTTTTTTTTATTATTTTAGTACAGTAAAACCTCTAAATAATGGACACTTCGGGAATGCGAAAATCGTCCGCTATTCGGAGGTGTCCGCTGTTGGGAAAACCTCAGAGCAGGGCCGTAACCAGCGAGACATGCCAGGGGGGCTAACATTTTTTAACAATCCATATCTTAAGCAAACTAAATATAGCAAAAACTGATAAAATGGACCTGCCTATATAGTGTCTAGAGTAGAGGTCTGCACGGGCCGGAATTTCCAGGCCCGGGCCCGGTCCGGCCCGTTCATATTTTAAATTTTTAGGCCCGGCCCATACAAAAATGAGTGAAAACAGGACCAGCCCGGCCCGGCCCGTTGTGGCCCGTCAATATTTCTATTATTTCTAAAAAATTTAGATTTTTATCGTATAATTAAGATTTTTTTAACCCTTTCTGGCACACTGTGCCCAGTCTAAGATACTTAATTTTAATTCCAAACTTGCATATGGCACCAATAATATTTTAGTAAAATTTTGCATTTATAATAAAAGCTTAAAATAGGAGTTTCGAAATATCCAAAAAATTTGTTTGTGAATTCCGGTGCCAGTCGATAATTTCTAATTTTACTAGCAGATCTTGCCCGTGCCAGAAAGGGTTAAAGAATACTGCATATATGTCACCGGGAGGATTTTACAGGAAATATACATTTTCAACATTTATGATTCCTTAGATTCTTAGACTTTCAATATTCAAACAAAGATTCATTAAAAAATTAATATGGTTTCGAATAAAAGAAAAAAAAAGAAAGTTAAAAACATCGTAACTTTTGAAGCTGTATAGTAAAAATAGATTTATGGAAATATTTCTATATTATTTTATTAAACATTCCGAATCCAAATTCATTCTCTAATTCAAAAGAGCTGCTTCCTGAATTTTTTTTTTTTTTTTTTTTTCAAAAATGCATTAGATTAGCGGATGTTTTTATTCAGAAACTGTGTAATCGAATGGATTTATCCATTTTTTGATACAAGAAAGCTAAAAAAATACTGTCAAAGTTAGCGTTTTGAATAGAATTTCCGGAAGCGACAACATTGATTGGAAGAAAAACTTACAACCATTTGACAAAATAACTTATATTTCAACAAGGTTATACAAGTATCCTTTTTACAAAAAATAAAAACGCTGTTTGATTCCAAAGCCCTTCAAAAATCAGGCTTGTCAATGTTATGCTTTTACAGTTAAAAATTAGTCAGAAAATTTTTGAAACTTTAGCATTGTAGAAAACTGTATTTAAGAATCGCCAAGAAGTAACATATACAAAGATTACGTTAACATAAGTTCTTTATCACTATTAATAATTTTACAAATCATGTTGTCTGACACACACATCTTGAGATCAATTAAGTCTAGTTTCGGCCCGGTTCGTCTGTATGTAGAAAAACAATGCAAGTCTGATTTCTGCCCGGCACTAGTCTGCTAAAAATATTAAGCCCGTATTACACACAATGCAACTGTCCGTTGCCGATCTCTACACTGTAGAAGTTACATTTCTGCATTGATGTTGTCAAACTAGTGTTGGTTCGTGACGCACATTAATACTTATTTTCATTAAAGCCATATTCATTAACAACAGCTGTTATTTTATCGTTTGCACCTAAATCATTATAACGGGCCGTCAGGCCCACTAAATTTTTTTATCGGCCCGGCCCGTATGGCCTGTTCAATTTTTTTTGCCGGCCCAGCCCGTTAGAAAATTCGGACGATTCTGCCGGCCGGGCCCATGCAGACCTCTAGTCTAGAGTGTATAGAGTGTAAAACCTCTCTATAACGGAATTTTTCTATAAGGAAATTAATAAATGCAAAATACTTCATGATCATCGGGAAATAAATTTTTTTTAATCAAAAATAAAACCTTTTTGAAAAATTACTGCAAGGTTTAAGATATTATTTTTACACAATATATTTAATAAGAAATTAAATTAAGAGAATGTGTATTTACCATGCGTATTATTATATTTATTTTTGTGTACATTAATTTGACTTTTTGGTGTCTAAGCAAGTCCAGCCAAGTTCAATGTAAGTGTTCAATAGATACATATCCAATTATCTATGAAATTTTTTCTGATTTAATATTTAGTTTAAAATTTTTAATCTTACCATTTTTGTAACATTTTATCTCACGTGTTTAAATGTATATTTTCAAGTAAGATTAGCAACTATAACTATGGTTAGTATAAAATAATGCGTTTGTACTGGCCATTAATGGGGGGGGGGGGGGGGAACCAACCAAACACACAGATTTTAAAATATGGGATTCTAAGTTAGAGTTGATTGATTTAAAATTAAATTTATTTTCGCAATGTTTTTGCTGAATTTTGTTATAATTTTTAAAGGACAATTATTTTTTACCTTGGTTATATTGGCGCCGACTCCAAAAAATCAAATTAATGTACATAAATATTAATAATACACATGGTAAATACAATGCTCTTAATTTAATGTCTTATTAATTATTATGAAAAAAATACTTTGCAATAGTTTTTGAAATCTGTTTTCTTTTTG
This sequence comes from Maratus speculifer, assembly GCA_964019185.1. Taxonomy (NCBI): domain Eukaryota; kingdom Metazoa; phylum Arthropoda; class Arachnida; order Araneae; family Salticidae; genus Maratus; species Maratus speculifer. Next base: position 253,790,638 of record OZ025289.1, on the reverse strand, counting down.
ATAAAAAAAGAGTTTATTTTTAGTTAAAAATTAACAGGTTTTTTTGCATATGTTATGGTAGAAATTACATACTTAATGAAACTTAATGTATTATTCTTATTTTAATTTCCTACTTTTAACTAACGGCAAATCGTAATTTATTAAATTTTATTAATATTTTATTTTCTAATACTATAATTATTTATTAATATTTCATACATCAAATAATTGCAGATATTTTTGCTGTAATCTTATAATAAACTTAACCTTAATCATGTTTTTTTTTTTTACTTAATTTTTTTATTGTTATATGACAAATTGAAAAAAAAAATTTTCATTTAACACACAAACAAAAATAAAATAAAAACATAACTAAAAATAAAATAAAATAAACTTTTTTTTTTCTAATGTACACCCTTGTAACCCATACAATGAAGCAATTACTGGCTTTTTTTATTCCACGTGTATAAATTGAAATTTTTTATCTTTTTAATTTTCAAACATTCTAGTTTCCAAGTGATATTTCATCGTTGACTAAATCTACTGATAAGTACGTATTGTCAACAAGCAAACCATTAAAATTTAGAAACATGGGTTTTTAATGACTATGTCTTAGTCAAGATTTTGAACATCGCTTGACTAATTATCGGTCAAGTTGAACACCATCTGTCTATTTCCATTCATTCTGCGTAAGATCGTTGCTTTGAAAATATAACGATGTACTAACACATGTGATGACCAGTTAGTGCATCTGGACTTAATTTTTTTCAGGAGAAAGAAATGTTCCTTTAAAACGTGTTTCGAGAAATGCATTATACCGCTAGCAAGATAACAGAAAACAACTAATCTAATAAGGTTCCGAATACAAAATTCTTGGTGTATTCCCATTTTATTCAAAGCAGTTAAAATATCTAAAAAACTTATCTTACTTTTTTTTTTTTTGAAAAAAGTTAAAATATGGATTTTGTAAAAAAAAAAAAAAAAGTAGAAAGTAAAGAAATTGTTAGAGGAGGCTCTAGAGGACGTTAGAGGGGGCTCAGCCCCACCTGACCCCGTCTGGTTACGGGCCTGCCTCAGAGATTAAAAAATTGCTAAGAAATGCTTAATGTTTCATTAACTGACTTTCATATGTCCTAAAACCTCTATTATATGATTAATTTAAAAAAAATATTTTTTTAAGCAATAAAATTTAAATAAAACTGTACATAGTTTATCCACTGTTTATTAAATTCTTACGATAGAAATGTGTTACAAAAGTTTGGCTTTTGTTGCAATTACGTGTAATTTGTTTTTCAATGTTTTTGTTTTTCAGTTTTAACTCTGTCAGTAATTTTAATCCTTCTAAACTATCTCTCTCTCTCTCTCTCTCTTTTTTTATACAAAAAGAAAAAAAAAAGTACAACTGATTATTATATTTTGCCACTTTTTCAAAATTCTCGATATTGCAGGAAACATAATCAGTTTCGGTATCTCTTTCATCATCACTAAAAACCAGCTTTTGTCAAAAATTTTCATGCAGTATTTTTTCTCATTAAAGACTCTCAAGCATTTCTCAAGAAAATTCTCAAGCAGTATTGCATACAGCAGTTGATTCCTCTTCAGTACATAACTCATCATCAATATTAATGGAAATTTTCGCAGTTTCTTCACTCCTGATATATTTCATTAATCACTTTTTTCGCTTTTAATTATTCATTTGTGCCAGAAATGTGTGTTTCATTTTCTTTTAAAATAAGCCTTCTTTTCTGGAATATTGTCGTAAACTTACCGATTTTATATTTTTTACAGCTGAGGAAATCCAAATTATAGCATCGACAGCATTAACTAATTTTAGACAATTCTCAAGTGTATTCATAGAGTCTAACTTTAAAACAATATAACGTAATAAAAGTTTTCTGTACCAGGCTTTAAAATTGTATATTATGCCTTGATCAACTGGCTGGAATACTGAAGGTATGTTTGGGAAAAGAAAAAAAAAACATAATTTTAACACTGTCGAATTTCAAATGCTTTGAATGAGAACTTGCATTCTCAGTCCACATCCCAACATTTATCTGTGATCACATAATTTGTAATACATCACCCTGAAAATTTTAGAAAATTTATACTTTTCTCCATTTTTTTTTTTTTTTTTTTCTTTCATTCCAAAAAAAATTCTTTATTTCCAAAATTACTGTCTGCTATTCGGAATGTTCGTTATTCAGAGATTAAACATACAAAAATTAAGGTTTGGGGAGTGGGGATTAGAAAACTGTCCGCTATTCGGAAGTGTCCGTTATGGAGGTTTTACTGTATATGTTATTTATTTTAATTTTTTTTTTTACATTGTAATCATTCATTATAGTTTCAGTTGCATTATTAATTACATTCAAATTATTATTTAAAAAATGTAAACAAAACAATGACCAGAAATCTGCACAACCTCTGGTTCTAAGCTGTGCAGATTTTATGGAGTCTACTGTATTCTTCAAAATGCCTTTATCAATAATCTCTTCTGATTCCTCAGCGATTATGTGAACCTCATCTGATTAGGAGCGCCAGAGACTGACAATTTATGTGTACCAAGGACTTTGATCCATAACAGATTTAGCATGTATCAGATATGCCATTAGTGTGCACAATATGTAGCTGTCATCAAGTATTGAATCCACAATCTTCCAATCATAAGCTTATTGCATTGCTAATTGCTAATCAAGTTATTGATTTCTATGTGAGATACAATTATGAATATGAGATAAGCATGATCAGTGTAATGATTATATAAATATGTCATACATAAATAAGACATGATTTGGTAATCTGAAGAAATGTATGCCTTTGTTTTCCATTAGCATAAGACTGCTGATATTGGTCCTAGTTATGTAGAAAAACAGCATCCGGGGGGGGGGGGGGACTGTTCTGCTATAACTGTATTTCAAGAATTTTGAAGGAATTGCTTCAGAAAAAGAAAGAAACAACAATTGGCAGACATCATTTGTTAAAATTAAATATTTTTTTCATTTATGTAAAAGTTATGCATTCAAAACTCTCCAAATAATATACATATATATTTTTTCTTTAGAATCTTAGAGTTTGAAAGTGATAATTTGAACATTAATGGGAGAATCGCTAAAGCTGAAGTCGAATTATGGGACTGCAGTGGTGATACAAAGTTAGTATATATCTGAAAATCAGATTGGGTAAAAATGCAATTAACTTAAGGTATTATTTTATAAGTTTAAAAATGTAATTATTGTTTCATTTTCTTTATTTATTTTTCATATTTATATTAATTTGTGATGCTTGTAACACAGTGTTTATTAGGGATGTAATAAATAGTAATTTTTCTAAATGTAAAATATTTGCAAATTTTAGGCTGAATACCAACTTTCTCCCTTTTTTTAGTACATATTATAATTTTTTCTAAAATTAAAAAAAAATTAAAAGAAAAATTAAAATTGATATTTTGTTATTGTCAAAATGTCTGTTATGGCTTACTGTGGAGACCAGAACAGTTTTTGGTGTCTGTTTATATGCCCTGTGACTGTTTGTAAAAGGCATCCAATTATTATTTCAAATTTTAATCACTTAAAAAGCATATAGCCGATAGTGAAAAATATTCAAGTCGGGACTCAAACCTCAAACCCAGGCCATTGGTATAACAAATTGACGTTCTACCAACTGAACACTTTCACTCTGCTGTCACCTTTTAAGTGGTTAAAATTTGAAATAATATTGAATCCAAGGCGTAAAAATTTTCTACAGAAAATTTTCCAATCATCATGTAGATTTATTCAATTGGCATTCAATTAGTTTTATATTTGGCAGATATGTTGAGGATACTTTGAATTAATTCTATAGTTTTCCTTTTAATTTAGTTTATTCATTTGAAAAATGTAAAACATTTACTTTCCTGTCATAATGCTTTTCTATGGAAATTCAGACAATTTTAAAATTTAAACATTCAGCTGAAAAGAAAATGATACAAATAATTCATTGATAATTAATAATTCATTTAAATGTTAAATTATGGATGCTAAATTTCTGAAATGGAGATAATAAATTTAATCTGATCACTTTTAAAGTTTGACAGTTCATTTATATAAACTTCCGAAATACTAGCCGCCCTTGGCGACCAGTTTAGTCTCCCTTGAATGTATACTAAGCATTAAATCATATTGCTTTTATTCATAATTTAGTTTAATTACTCTTTTTTTTTTTGGCCAAAATAGAAGATTCTGCTAGAGAAATAGACACAGATGTCATATATGCACCACATTGGCGCAATTGCAGCAAAATGGCAATTATATGTGCTTCACATAGTAACCTGGCTATTGTTATTTATTTATTAATAAATTGTTTGTTTGCTTTTCTTTTTTAAAATAACATAAATTGTTTTATTCTATAATTATTAACTAAACTTTTTTATTTATGATTATTTCCTTTTTTAAAATAATAGAAATTAGTTTAAAAATATATATGTAATTGCTATTCAAAGTTTTTGCCAAACTGGTGTCAAAAAATTTGTGCACCAATGTAGTGCATATATGACATCTGTGTTGATAAATCAAGAATGTATTTTTATGCTAGTCTGGCACAGATAATAAATCGCCAAAAATTGTACCTCTGTCATTTTTTCGTATTTCGTTAATTATTTAAAATATAATAATGTAATCCTTTCACTCATTTCATTTATAATACATAACTTTAATTTGAAACTGAAAAGTTTAAAATTCATGAATTTTATTTTTTATTTATTTATTTATTTTTTTTAAGTAAAAAGAACAGAAAAAAAAAAATAATAATGATATTTTGAAGCTCCATAAATGCAGTGAAGAACAAAACATAAATAAATCCAACTTACTACAGCTAAAATTTACCAAAGGACTTTTGCACAGTTACCAATAATATGTGTTTCATTTGGACATTGCCATTAAACAATTAACAAATAATCGTGATTTTTGTGCCACATACAATAGTGTAACATATATATAGCTTACAGAAATTAATTGGAAATTTTATGAATCAATTCCAGATAGATAAAAATTTAAATTTCTCAGTTTTTCCAAAATTTTCAATGATTTTTTTTTTTTTTTTTTTTTTTTTTCCTTGATAGAGAAATTTTTGATCAACCAATTGAAGCAGACAATTTAAAAACAATTAAGAACTATTTAATGCTAAAATAAGTCAAAATAGTTCCATTAGAAAAGTTTTTTAGGAACAAAAACTATGCATAGCAGAAAAAAAAAAAAAAAAAAATTAGAGATTAGATTAATTTTATTAGAAATTTATTCAAAATTTTATCATTTTATTTGAGATTTATTTTTCAAAAAGGTAATTTTTTTTATATTTTTGACATTTCATAAAACAATACAAATAATTTTTCCTTTCAATTAAAAAATGCATTAAAATAATAATTAAATAATCATGCATACAATGTACAACAATAAATGGGAAAAATCATGCCATAAAAATATAGTTACATTTTATTTATTATTTATTTATTTATTTACATATATTTATAAATATTAAAAAGAGAAATAAAACTTTAAAATTATTGTTCATTAAAATCAGCAAATGAGTGAGTGAATACCATATTTAAAATGCCGAATACTATTATTCACAAATGGTTTTAATTTTTAAAATATTTACATATGAGATATATTTCATGTTTTGATAAGGGTTTTTTTTATTATAAAAAATGTATTTTCAGATAAATATTAAAAAGAAACAAAAGTTTTGTAAAAATTATATATATATTTTTAAAGATACATTATAAATGACTTATTTAAAAGAATTTTCTTATAGTATCATTATAAGACTAGAAGATAGCCCGTCAAATTGACATGTTTCCATTTTTGAAAGGATGATAAAACATTACAACAACTTTGGTCAATCATAGCCACTTTAGGCTTAAACAATTTTGAAAAATACAAAGATTGAACATGAGGGAAAAATCTAAAAAAAAAAAAAAAAAAAAAAAAAAAAAAAAAAAAAAAAAAAAATTCAATAGAAATTTGCATTTAAAACTATAACAAAACTATCTGGTGGATGGGGAGGGATTGTAATGAACAAATAGTAAATGCATAAATTTTAAAAGAATAAAGTTAGGTAAAATATCAATTATGAAAGAATACATTGTGAAACTACAGCCAAAAAATATTTTAAAATACTGAGAGAAAATAATTAAATAATAAAAAAATCCAAAATGTATAAAAATTTTTCCCATTTTGGCCATTTCCAGATGAATATGAGAGGGTAGCCAAATTATTAATTGAATGGGTAAAATAATGGCATAGAATATGCCGCTAATGAATTTCACTCACAAAATTACAGTAATTATTTCACATAAGTAATGCAAATTAACATGCATTAATAATGCAAAACATGTACTAATAATGTTATTTTAAAACATTTGTGAATTAACTATTTTATACCATTAGCTAATACTTAAAAGAAAATACTTTATAAGATCAAAAATAAATGTCAACAATAAAAAGTAAATAATCGTGATTCGTTATGTGACAATGAAGTCATTCACGGCTGTAAAAAAAAAAAAAAAAAATAAAATAAATAAATAAATAAAAATTAAAAAAATAAATAAAGCAACACGAATATAAAATTTCTAACAATATTGTATTTAAAACGCACCTTCGCTTTTCTTAAATAAAAAGTTTTAACTAAACACTGTTAAAAAATTGAGTGTTTTGCTGCATCGTCATTACACAGCTTTTATAGAAAATGATTACTTTACCGTATTACACTTTTAAAAATTTTATCCATTTGTTGCAGCGTCACTCCACAGCTTTTATAGAATATCTTTTTTGTGACCAGTGAGAATGCTCCATATCGCAGTAAAAGTAACCGCTTTATATAAAAGCAGTGGAGTGATGCTGCAGCAAATGGGTAAAATTTTTAACAGTTGCTGCAGCATCACTCCAACGCTTTTATAGAAAACGGTTACTTTGTGTGTGTTACATACAGTGTATTCTATAAAAGCTGGGGAGTGATGATGCAGCAAAAGGGTCAAATTTTTAACAGTGTACTGCTAAAAATTTGACCCATTTACTGCAGCATCACTCCACAACTTTTATAGAATGTCTCTTTCATGACCAATGAGAATGCTCCATAACACAGCAAAGTAATCGTTTTCTATAAAAGCAGTGGAGTGATGCTGCAGTAAATGAGTTAAAATTTTAACAGTGTGAATATTGTGTTTGAAATAGGGAAAAGATTTCATAGCACAGTAAAATGTACTGACATCATTTACAGCTGAAACTGTAAATCTGACAAATGACAACGCTCCATTACGACTCTGGAATGTTTGCATTGGACAAAAAATCGATAACCTTTGAAATCGGAAATAACTTTTCACAATGGATTTTGTCATTGGTCACAATAAGTATTTTTTCTCATTGATGGGTTGACCCCGGAATCGTTATACACGGAAGGATTTTATTTATATAATTCCGGAAAATAGCAGTCATGTTTAATCGATGTTATTTAATCAATCATGAAAACAGTCAAAACCTATGTTGATAGCAATTGAATTGGCTTTAACTTCCCTCAGCCAAAGGAAAATGAATGGAATCCGAATTACCACTGGTCTTTTAATTTAAAGAGTATAATAATGTAATTGGCAAAATTGTGCTGAGAAAAAAGTCTTATAGGTTCAAAAATTATGCATGACAATTTAACCATCTTTCTCAAGCACATACTTGATGAGTGTGCAGTCTTTTTTTTTTTCTTTCAATGTTTTATTCAAAATTTCATTGTTTCAATGGAGATTCATTCCACATTAAAAAAAAATTACCTATAGTTGCCAATTTTTTTAACAGTGCAAATAGTAATATTTACTTTCAGTAAAAGTATTTACATGTAAGTATTAAAAAGAGAAAAAAAAATTGGTGAAAATTATCATATTTAATTAAAACCATACATTTAAAATGTCTTATTTAAATAATTTTCTTATAACATTGTTATAAACCCTGTGGCAGAATTTCTTAAAACTTTCTGTGACAAGCTTCATTAACAGCAAAATTTTTCTGCAGATGATATTTTGTAACAGTAGAAATTAATGACAGATTTAAACATAGTAAAATTAAAAAAAAAAAAAAAAAAAAAAAAAAAAAAAAAAAAACTTATTGAAAAACTAACGTATTATAAACTAGATATTGTATGTTTTTTTTTTTTTTATATGCATTATCTCTTTTTTAACTGCCCTTTAAAAAAATTCCAAAAACCTAACTTTAAAGAATCAAAAAACAAATTAGAGGAATTATTCTGTATATTTATAGTAATTTCTCCCCATTTCTTTTCTCAAAAATATATTTTTTTATGTTTCCATTGCATAAGAAAAAATTATCTTCTAGAAACTTCTTATGAAACTTTCTTAAATGTAACGCATTTCACACTAAATGAAAATAACAATCCTAAAAAAAATATTTCTATCAACTACTTTTAATAGCTCTGAGATGAAAGTTTTCTGAAAATGCTCATTCCCTTTTGCATGTTGCAGTATTTCTGCCACATGGGTTATGAGATTATAAAAGGCTGCAACTTTGTATACTTAGCCATTTTATATAAGTTGATTTTCAAAAGTTTAACTAATCTTATTCCTAAAAGTTCCTGTTAGCTGTTGTGACAGAAGTTGATTTGAGGTTAAGAACTTAAGAATTCCTCAGTTAAAGGTAAATAAATGGCAACAAGAATGCAGAAGATTACCATTGTGACTTTTTTTTTTTCTTTAAAGGAAAGATTTTTTAACATAATTTTTTTATTCACTGTCATTTATCATTGCAAGGATATTCATGTTAACATGCTAGTAAATTTTATTCTATTCATGTAACTTTAATAAAAAATTGTATTTTTGTAATCATTATTTTTCTAACAGTCCACACTATGTAGGTTTGAAAATTGTTGGCCTGCCTTAATGAAGGATGCAAATGGTGTTATATTTGTTTATAGTACAGATCTTGCTAACATTAGGAAAGAGATGGATATGTGGTATGTATGAAATGAAGTGTTCCGATTTCTATCTTCAACCATACATTCATAAATAAATCTGTCTGTGTACCTTATCTATATTGGCTTATCAGATATGGATGTTAGTCTTTATATGTTTTGAATTGATCAATGTTCCAAGTTCAAACATTATAGTTATGTGTGGATTTCTAAATTTTTAATTCCTTTTATATATATTTAATTATTAGATTTTTTGAAATAGTAATAATCGGTACATTTTTCTTTTGATAGTGAACTATTTTTCAAAATTTTTGTCATGTAAATCTGAAGAAGAAAAAAGCTAAATCATGAATATCTTCTATAACACTATCGTCTTTCAAAAACTATTCTACACTACATATATGAGGTTTTTTTTTTCACATTTTCTCTGCAACTAAGCAACTAATGAAGAACTGGTTAATTTTAAGTGTTCTGTCAAAATTGCCTTTCGAGATATAATGTCAGAATATCTTACTCCCATTAGATGACATTTTTCTATGAGTTAATTGTGTTTATCATCAAAATCGTAGGTATCTAGTAGCACTCCTAAAATTTAATGTCCAGGAGTGAAACTGTGAAGCATGGCAGCAGATGCTGCAGATTATTTTAAACTTTTCAGATTAATCCACCAGCTTAAAAAAAAAAAAAAAAAAAAAAAAAAAAATGCTGAACTTAAAAAAAGGCTGAAATACACTTTGTTTCTAGATTTATGGTATTTGTTTCATAATTTTATTATAATATCTTTATAAAAGCACATTTTTCTTATTTTATGGGATATTGTTTTAGTAAGCTTAGTCTAGCCCTGTTGGGTTGTAGATAAATTTTAGTATGCTCCAGACTAACACACAAAAGTCTACTTCTGGAATTAAATGCCACCATTTCTGTTCTGAAGGCTCTCATTCACCAAAGTTCTTGATGTAACTCCTCTTACTTACTCCTCTTACATCTCCCTTGATTACTCCTCTTTTTCTCTGACTAAAGTATTTAAAAGTCTATTCCACTTTCGATGCTTCTATAGATATGTCTTCTTCTAATTTTTCAGATGAAATTTAAGCTTACTTTTCACAATGAATATTGCTTCAATCTTCAAAATAAGCTTATGTCTGGGTCAATTTAATGTTTCAATGAAAACTTTCTTGTGATATTTTTTATCCTAGCAGTGAGTGGTTCTAGTGGGAAATTGCATAACTACACAAATGATATTCACTTTCTACAAACGAATTTTGCTCAGACTTCCAGAATAATCTTTAACCATGATTAGTTTTATGTTTTAATAAGTACTTTTATGTTAATAGAATCCCTGCTGGGAAGTTGCACGGCTACACAATTTAAACTTACTTCCCATTTTCACTAGCATTTCACTCAATTCTTCAGAATAAACTTCTACCATAGTCAAATTCGTATTTTATAAATTTCTTATAGTATTTTCTCAGTTTCCAGATCAGAATAAATTTTTACCTATGTTTTTGTAAAACTTTTCATATGGACTATTTTTGTGTTGCATAAATATGCAATTTATCATTTGAATCCATGCACACAAACACATTTTGTGAACAAATACATTTAAAAGGTACGACACATTTTACTCAAATTACTAGAATTAACTTTTGCCATAGTCAATTTTTATATTTTGATAAAAAAAATTCATGTGATACTGTTTTTATACAAGTAGCACAGCTGGTGTGAAATCATACAATTATGCAATTTAAACTTACTACCCACAAATGAATTTAGATAACAAGATTTATCTTTTGATAAAAAATTCCACATGAGAGGGGGGGGGGGGAGAGATTGTGCCAGTAATCCCCCTAGTGAGAAATTTCAGGTAGAAAACATTCATAATATCTAGGGGTTGCAATATGCATAGATAAATTTTATTTTTCCTACCACCATTTTGAAAATATCTCCATCATACCTTTCTGTAGCATATGTTAAATAAAATTATCATGAAGATTACTGATTAAGGGTTCTGGTAGGGGCAATAATTTTTTTCTTATATAATACAATCCCTGAATATTTGATTTGAATTAAAAATAAATAAATAAAACTGAATTTCATTCAATTAAAAGACATTTTAATCAATTTCTGAGAAAATTTGATTTGAATTAAAAATAAATAAATAAAACTGAATTTCATTCAATTAAAAGACATTTTAATCAATTTCTGAGAAAATTGGAAATTTTTCCATATTATTAATGATTTTTATAAATATTTATATTTTATCTGTAATAATAAAAGACAGTTTTGCTCTGTTTGTGTATATATGTGTAGCTGTGTGTGATGGCTAGCAACAGTGGTGTAGTCGAGGGGGGACGCCCCCCACTTTTTTATTTTCTTTCAAGTGTCCCCTTACTTTTTTATCGCAAGGGGGACATGAGGGGATGCAAATCTTCCTGATTCATTAAATAATTAAAATTTAAAAAAAAATTATAATTTTGTAAAGTATAAATTAATATTTTAAACCATTTTAGTTTTCTTTAACAACATAACATACGCACTCAAAAAAACAAATAACCAGTAATGAAATGCCGCAATAACATTTGTTTTTTCAAAGGTGTTGTACATTAGTTTTACTCGGAAGTCTATTATCCCCTTCCTTTTTCCTAACAGAAAGATCACACAAGCTCCTGATTTGGACTTGGACACACCGCAGTCTCAGTTTAAAAAATATCCATATGTTCGAGTATTGAAAGCCGGGTCATTTTTTACTCGTACAACAATTAGCACCAGCATGTTTCCATTAATCAGTAAATAAGGTCTTTCAAGACATTCAGGGTAATCGTCATAGCTGTCTCATACTGCTAGTTAGTAGTCTTCATCAATCGGCCGGTATATGGCATCTGCAGTTGAATACAGTCAATAAAAGGACATCAATGCAGACCAACAATTTCTGATACTCTTCAGTGAAAGAATTCCCCAGAACGATTATCTTCCCTTCTCTCGTTCACATTGACAATTATTTCTTGATTAGATATAAGGTTTGTACTAGCTTAAATTGGAGCAAGTATCTCTCAGTTGCCTCGTTTTTTCTAGCCATAAATATTTTGTAGCATAATTTTAATGTTTGAGGAGAAAATAACAATGAAACGATGTAGGCAGCCAAAACTGAAAAGATTTGCAATTTCTTCCAAACGTTGCTGTACAAAAACAGATGCGAAATCACCGACCACAATTGCAGATCAAAAGTCAGATTCAACAGAATTGTAAGTATTTTTTGAGTTTTGATCAATAAGATCTTAAACTTTGATTAGATTTTGAGCTTTTGATAAGGGTCATATATTTGCCAAACTTCAATAGGTTTTTGTTATAAAACTATGGGGGCAGAAAAGAAACATGGGCGTCATCAATGGTGGTAAAGCAGAATTGCCCATCTAAATTTTCAAATTTAATTAACTGAATTTTCTTTCTCTCTCAAAATTTTCAAAAAATAATACAGATTGTTTTTCTCAGAGGTTTTAAAGTAATTGAACAGTAGAAGAAAAGATAATCAAGAATAATTCATTAGAGAGAAGTATTGTCCACCTGAAGCCTCCATAAAAGACTATTTGTAATTCTGTTTCTCTTTTACATTCGCAATTTTTTTTTCCCGCAAACTCGAGACTAAAATACATCAAGTGTTAAGAAAAAGAAAAAAAACATCTGTTTCATTAATTTATTTTGTAAAAAAGCTGATAGAAATTTAATTTGGGGGTTTTAACATAGATCATATTTGTTATATTTCTAAATAAAAATTTTATTGAATTACTGCAATATTGTTTAAAAATGCTTACAACATCTATAAAGTTTGCAGCACCATAAAAAATACAAAATTAAAATACAGGGTGATTCATAATGAATGGGCCAAAAAGAATAACGCAGTATGACTGCCGTAATGGATTTATTCAGCCAAAACAAATTTATTCTGCAAATACAATTATACAAGTTTTATTTGGCAACAAGGAAAAATCATCAAATGACGAACTCGCCGCTAGAGACACTGTTAAACAAAATGTTGTCCATGCAGGAGAAAGCGTACTGCGTTTTGTCAAATATGCCAATTTTGCCAATATGCCAAAACCTCCTCGGTAACTGTTGTGCAAAGACATTTTCGCACGAAAGATTCTCCCAAGGTGAGCGTTTTCTGCGTGTTTTTGATTCATTTTTCTTTGCTAAAAAATCGATTAATGGGCGCATTTACCAAGACATGCTGTGCCATTAAAAAAAGTTAAGGGTGTTGTTGCGTTGTGTCGTTAAGTTTGTTAACGTGATCGTTATTTTTAAGATCAAGATAATCTAGATTAATAAAATAAAGTTGGATAATTCTTACTTGAGATACGATGACTGAAGAATGAAGACAGAAGCCGTAAAAAAAGACAGACTTTGAAGAGAACATCCACTTCTTTATTATATTCTTGTCAGAAAAATTAACTTTGGTCACCGACCCTAAGATCTGCGAAAATGCTTCGGAGAGATTTAATCCACATGCACTTGAAGGAGCAGCCCATCAGTTAATTTAAAATGAATACGGGAAAACCTGTAAGAATTCTATAACAGGCAAAACTATATTACGAGTTGTTCTTGCGATTCGCCGAATGCGCACAGCACGGCCGGCGGCTACCGTTCCAATCTACATTCCTTTAACTTGTCATCAGACTTAATTCTGATTTAAAATTAACCGCGTTTAGTATTTAAATGCATTCTACGGGGAGTCAAAAGTAAAAGGACGCTAAGTTTAAATTGATTAGAGAATTAATATTTCGTCACTCTCTTAAAAGGCAAATTAAAAGAAATCATTTTAAAAGGATTATTTCAAATTGTTTTACGCGCGCAACGGAACGCCCTTATGTGATGCAATCGGCGCAATGAAGAAGCGAGGGCGGATCAAAGCCTACCGTGACGTCATCATAATACATCGCGACGCAGGAGCAAGCGGACAGCGCGCTCCGACAAAACAGTAAAGAGCGTCAAACTCACAATGTGCAATCGTAAAAACAAAAAACAGACTTATATTTAAGGAATTCTCGCTGCTTAAATGAAGAAAGGAATAAAAAGGCTACGATAAACTAAACACTGTGAGATTCATATCACACATGCTCTCTGAGTAGTATATCCCCCAGCTGCAGAAAGCTGTTCCTGATTTCATTTGCAGCAAGATGGTGCTCCCCCACGTTGGAGTAACAACGTACGTGAGTTCCTGAATGAACGTCTACCACATCGCTGGATTAGTCGTGCTATGGCACAGGACTTGGCATGTTTTCATTGGCCGCCGAAATCACCAGATCTAACACCCTGTGATTTTTTTTCTCTGGGGTTTCGTTAAAGACAAGGTGTTTGTGCCTCCACTTCCTCAGTACTTAGAGGAACTGAAGCAGCGGATAACTGCAGTGTTGAACTCCATCACAGGGGATATGCTATCACCAGTGTGGCCAGGGGCGTATTTAAGTAGAATTCATTAGGGGGGCGTAAATGACGATTTTGCCGACTAACTTAAAATACACTGCTCAAAACAATTAAAGGATATTTGAAGTTTTATATAAAATAAAGATATAAACGAAATTTTTTTTTGCCGAAAATAAAAAGAAGAGAATCACAAATGCAAATTTTTCTGGTTTTTAAACTGTGGAGTATGCAAATTTTGAGTTCGACGTCAAAAACGTCGCTTCAGCAGCAGCGAATGAAATTGGACTTTCAACTGGATAAAAGAGAATGAAGACAAGGATGATTGGCATTCAGTAATTGCTTTGTTTCGATGAGTACGATGTCTCAACGAAGTCATTTGAAAGATTTAGAAGCTTGGAGAATTGTTGGTAGGTTAGAAGGGTGCCAAACTCAAGCCGAAGTAGCGCAAGCCATTGGAGTGTCACAAAGTGTCATTTCCAGGATCTGGAACCGTTTTTTGGAGAGTAGATGTGCAGGCCGAAGACCAGGGCAAGGTCGTAGACGGGCAACAACACCCAATGAAGATCGGTATTTAGCGTTAACAGCTCGGAGACACCGAGACATGAACGCTACTCTTCTCCAACAACACCTTCGCTCGGCTACAGGCACCACGATTTCAACTCAGACTGTCCGAAACCGGCTCCATGCTGTAGGTCTGTATGCTCGCCGACGTGTAGATGTGATATGTGTTAGATTAACATCAAGGCATCGTCGCGACCGCAGGGAGTGGGCAACCGAGCATGTCAACTGGAGGAGAAATGAATGGAGCAATATTCTGTTTTCTGACGAGTCCCGTTTTTCTGTGCATCCGGATAATAGGCGTATTTTCATCTGGAGGGACCGTGGCAGTAGGAATAATCCTGCGTTCGTGCGCGAAAGTGTCAGATTTGGCGGTGGAGGAGTGTTGGTGTATGGTGGCTCTCCATTGACGGGCGCACTGAACTCTACATCATTCGGATGGAGCTCTGACTGGTGCCGATATAAGGATGAGATCCTCAGACCTATTGTAGTCCCTTACGCTGCAGCAATCGGAGATAACTTCATTTTAATGGACGTTAACTGCAGGCCACATCGTGCAAACCTGGTGGAGGATTTCCTTTTCGAGGAAGGAATCGTTCGAATGGAATGGCCAGCGTGTTCTCCAGACATGATTCCAATCGAGCACGTTTGGGACGCTCTAGGAAGACGAGTTTCTGGCCACCAACAACCCCCACAAACTCTCCAAGAACTGGAAAGTGCTCTTCTGGAAGAATGGGGCAGAATACCCCAACTCGTCATTAAAAGCCTCATTGAGTCCATGCCTCAAAGGTGTTCAACGTTGCTGGCCGCCCGTGGAAACCATACCCCCTACTGAAAATGATTTTCTTTGAAGAAAACACCTTTTCTTATTCTTTTTTTGTCGTATGCACAAATTGTGTTTTTTTCCTTTTGTACACAAATGCGCAATAAAATGCATTTTTTTCTGCCAAACATGTGTAATTTATTCTCATATAACCTACTATGTCTGTCGACCATGTATCAATCAGCTAAAAAGTTTCCCAGATACAAAATCCACCTAAAACTGCAATATCCTTTAATTGTTTTGAGCAGTGTATATAACTTAAAATATATATGTTTATATCTTTAAAAGTATGTTTCTGTATTTGTATATATGCATCTACCGAATGTCCTAAAATTGACTGACTGATTTAAAACTCAGTAACTTGCAAATTGTGGTAGATGTAAAATTAAATTCCTACAAGAGTGTTATGAAGAATGTAAGATAGCAGGAGTTTTTTACCGCGATTCTCGATTTTAATTTAAAATAGCGGGGATAGATGGTACTGTTAGCAACAGGCGCTAAATCTGAGCCCTTTTGGCCTCTTTTCTCAATTCTGGTGTGAATGAAAAAGATTAAATATATGCAGTGGACTCCTAATAACAAAATAACATTGGCAACTGAAAGTCATTTCATATATTTAATCTCCTTTTGTCGCAACAAGACTGAGAGTGAAGAGAAACAAAATATCGGTCCCCAATTTAACAACCATTGCTAGCAATGTCATGTATTTCTTCTATTTTAAACTTAAGTCGAGAAACGCTGTAAAAAACACTTCTCACATCTTACCTAATCCTTCTGCAAATATTTTTTAAATAGCTGCGACTATTTGTAAGTTATTGAATTTTTAAATCAGTTAATTCCTTTTAAGACACCCTGTATGTTCTATATAAAATTCAACATTATTAACCCACCGAGATTAACTCATTAGTGCCTAGCATCCCTTTTTAGGGACAATTACAAAAAAGACAAAAAAGCACTTTTCACACCAGTAAATAGAAAGATAAATAAGTACTATTTTTTAAGAGACCTCAATAAATTAAGATCAAAGTTATTCTTTTAAAAGTGGTGGGAAACCCAAAAATTTCATTTTTATTGAAGAAAATAATTTGGGCATTAATGGGTTAAATTTTTCACTTTAAAACATCGAATATTTTACACTTATTGAGGAGACTATAAGATAGATTTAAAGATGGACATTCTATACTACCCCTTACGTTATATTGCTATAAATATTCCAGTTACGTATTTTCATATAATGAATATTTGTTTATTTTATTGCTGATAGTACAGCAGGAAATTCGAATCCAAATTAATTAAACACGTTGAAATTTTTAGTAAGAAGTTACTTGGAATTTATTTACAGTAAACTTATTTTTATATTAAAAAGGATTAAATCAAAATTTATTTTATTACTCTTCCTAGGTCGGGCTGGGATATGGACTTACTTTTTTCCTGAAAGATCGGATCAGGCCGGGCCTAATTTATTTTTTCCGTACCGAGCCGGGACTGATTTCATTCTTCTTAGCTTTCACGGGCCAAAATATTTTGTCTCAGTTTTGAGCCAGCCTAAATGAAAATCATTGTCTCGGCGTAGCCAGGTCTGTTGAAAGATCAGTAAAATTTGGCCCGAGCCAAAAATTTTTGCAAAAAAAGCATACAGTTTAAAATCGCCTTTATTCTTCAATTAAATATAAAAATTTATTCTTTTTAAAAAATCGTAGATTTCTAAGCTCATTAAAATGTAGTAAAATGTATAAAAAAGTATTTGCCTATGGCGGAATAATGTTTTAAATAGAAAATTGCGTTTCATCCATACAAAATTAATGCAATAATATGTGAGGGTAAAATAAGGTGGTCTGGTGTAATAACGCCAGGCGGGGTAATAACGCCAAGTGCTAATATTATGCATAATTATGAAATAATTTGGTAAATGACACCCATGTGCTCTGCGCAGAAGGGTTTTGAGTCATATAAATCGCAAAAAACAGCTTCAAGTTAGTTTGTTTCATTTTTAGGTCTTATTGTTTTTACAAGCAGCTAAAATTAACGCTTGATCTAAAATTTGCGAGATACGTTTTGTGATGTGAAGACTATTTTTTTTATCCGGAAATACTTTGTTAACAACATAAATTTGTAGTACATTTCATGGACTTTCAAAATGTTGTTGAAGATTTTGGATATCGTCTCGAGATAATTTGTAATTTAAAATGTACAGCGCAATAACTATAACGGGGTAATAACGCCAATCCTTGGCATTAATACCCCGGTTGATTCCCTACAGTGGCCGAGCTACATCCTAAATGCTGATTCGAATAAACACAGTTAAAACTGTGCAATGTTTCTAATAATTCTATTTAAGCGTCCTTTTTAAGCAAAAAGAAGCTCACGGTCTGATATTCTTTTGCCTCATCCCCCCCCCACCCACACCACACCTTTATTTTTATTACACTTTCACAAAAAATTGAACATTTTCAATAGCTTAGAATGCAATTTGTCAATTTTTAAGTTTGTAGAGTTTGTATTTTTAGAATTGGGCAATCTACATGCAACTATTCCATCTTATTTCATAGTTTTGTTTGCATGGCGTTATTACCCATATAGGTGGGTAATAACGCCAAATAGCATTGGTCAAGAAATCCCGCTATTACATTTTAGGAAGACATATTTGTTAAATTATTTTTTTTATATAGATAGTCAATGAGTTGCTGTATCAAATCATATATTTGTTTGAAAAATACAATCTAAAACATAGCCGTGAAAATTGGTAGAACCTTAACGTGGCGTTATTACCCCAGGGTACCTTATAATACATTTTTATACCTGCTAAGAAGGAAACATGTCTATAACGATTTTTTTCTTTCCTATGCGATTCCGTTTTAGAAGATTTTACTGTATACCATTTTTAAGATATTTATATCTCCAATACATGAAATACGGATTAATAGTATTAAGGATAACTGAAATATTTACATACAACAATAAACAGCGGTTCATTTTAAACATAAACTACGTCATTTCTATATAAATGAAGATCATAAACGTTAGAAAAATTCTAAGGTATTGTTTTTTTAAATCAGAACTTCTCCATACAAGTAAAAATCACTATTTAGTAGAAACTCAATCGGAATGAGTTGGAATTTTGCGGCCGGTTTCGGGCGAAATTCCAACTTCTATTTAGGGCCGGGCCAAGATTTTTTTCAAACAGGTCGAGCCTGAAAATTATGGCCCGTGTGGATCTCTATCTCTAGTCTCTAAAAGGGATAAAAAAAAAACATTTTATTCAAAAGACAGGTCAATTTTTCAATAATCGGCTTTAGACGTAAATAATCGACTAAATGATTCAATTATTCAACCCATTTTGGTCCTAGCGACCCGGAGGTATGAACGAGCCAGTGTCTTTTCTATTGAATTAAATATTGAATTTATCGAATTTCGTCAACAAGATGAATAATGTCGGAAAGTGAAATAACATCGTTAAACAGAAGGCGAGGGAATATCAAGGCCCAAGTCACTAGAATATTTAACGCAACGGATGGAAAAACATTTAATTTATCCGAATGGAAAGCCCACCTGGACTTACTGTCGAAAACAGAAGAAAAGTTTGAAGCTCTTAAACTAGAGTATTGTAGAATAATAGAGGAAGAAAAGTTGGAAGAAACTGAAAAAAATATCGAGTCAACTGGACGAGGATATTCTAAAACTAGAGGTAAGCTTAAAATCCTCTATTAATGCTTATTATGAAAATACTGATTCTAATAAAAAATCCGTTGAACAGGACCAAGCTAAAACGTCTAGCATTAAGCTACCTAGGGTCATATTGCCGGTTTTTAGTGGCAGAATTGAAGAATGGTCCGTATTTAAAAGTACTTTTAATGAGCTTATTAATGATAATTCAAATTTAAAAGATAATGAAAAATTATTTTATTTGCGTTCTGCTTTGACTGGTGAAGCGAGGAGTTTGCTTACACCAGATGAAAATTATGTTTCACTTTTCAATGCGTTAGAACAAAGATACGAGAATAAAAGAGTTATGGTAGATTGTCATATAAAGAATATTTTAAATCTTTATGTAATTAAACAGGAATCCGTTAAGGATCTCCGCATTTTATTGGATAACGTGAAGAAAAATTTAAGGGCTTTAAAGATCTTAAAGTATGATAGAGATAATTTCTCGAACGCAATTTTGCTGAATATTATTCTAAATAAACTAGATAACGAAACTCGTAAACAATACGAACTAACATTAAAGGATAATGAAGTGCCTAATTTTGATGAATTTTTAGAATTTCTTGAACGAAGATGTCAAATCTTAAATAGTATAAGTTCTAACGTATCCTCTAAATATACTGCAAAATCCTTATTCATAAAAACAAACAAACCTCAAAGTAAATGTTGCGTAATTTGTAAAACCGAAAACCACCCCTTATATCATTGTGTTAAATATAAAAGTATGAAGTTAAGTGAGCGAATTAACTTTGTTAAGAAAAATAAACTTTGCTTCAATTGTTTAAGTTCAGCCCACCTCTTTAATTATTGTAATTCAAAAAGCACTTGTCATGTTTGCAAGAGCGCAAGCCCTCATTCATCATTGCATAACTATACAACACCAGTAAACAATCCTATAAACAATCTCCCAATACATGAAACAATAAATAGCAATTTTGTTTCGGAAGATTTATCACAAAACGAACCTACTGCTCATTCATTTTTTTCGTATGAAAATGATAATAATAAATCTGTTTTAATTAGCACTGCAATAATTTATTTGACAGATGTAAATGGCATCAAAATTCCTTTCAAGGCAATATTAGATTCCGCATCGCAGAATTGTTTTTGTACATTTAAAGCAGCACAAATATTAGGCTTGAAAAAAGAGGAAATAAATATTCCTGTAAGTGGAATAAATAAATTGCCTATTTACATTAAATCTAGAATCAAATCAAAGTTGTCAAATAAAATGAATAGTACCAGTTATGATATTGAGTTATTAATCGTTCCAAACATCTGTGAATTCACGCCCTCGAAAAAGATAAACATATCAGATTTAAAAATTCCAGCAAATATTTGTTTAGCGGATAAAAAATTTAACATTCCAAGCAGTGTGGAGATAATTATCGGTGCTGAACTGTATTTTTCTCTTTTAAATGAAGAAAAAATAAAGTTAGGCAATAATTTATATTTGCAATCAAGTATTTTCGGTTATATTGTATCTGGTTGTATTTATGACAAAACAGTAAATAATAATAATACTAATTATTGTTTCTTAACAAAAAATCTTAAAATACTTAATGACACTTTGAAGTCTTTCTGGGAAATTGAAGAAGTACAAAATTTAAAACCCTGTAACAGTGAAGAATTAGAATATTGTAATGATCACTTCGATAAAACGCACTTCAGAAAACCGGATGGTAGGTTTGTAGTCACGATGCCGTTTAAACCACAGGTTTTAGAACCCGATTTGGGAAATTCCAAAAATCTTGCTTTGAAAAGATTACACTCTCTGTGGCAACGTTTAGATCGAAATCCTGTTATGAAAAATTTATACACAGAATTTATTAAAGAATATAGAGATTTAAATCACATGCATGAAATAAAAGAAAACACGAACTTTAATGATGGCTATTACTTACCACATCACGGCGTTTTACGACCCTCTAGTAAAACCACAAAACTACGCGTCGTTTTTGACGCTAGTGCCAAGTCAACCAACGGAAAATCTTTGAACGATTTATTATGTAAGGGTGGAGTTCTGCAAGATGATCTTTTTTCGATATTAATTAGATTTAGAAAGCATATTTATGCTTTTACTGCGGATATTAAACAAATGTTTAGGATGATAGAAATAAATCTATCCCAGTACAAATATTTAAAAATTTTGTGGAAAGACAGTATGTCATCCCCGGTTAAGGTATTTCAGCTAACAACAGTTTCGTATGGAACATCTTGTGCTCCCTACTTAGCCACCAAAGTATTACAACAATTAGCTCTAGATGAGAAAAGGGAATTCCCGTTAGCATCGAAAATTGTTTTGAAGGACTTTTATATGGATGATTGCCTATCGGGCTCATCCAATTTAGAAGAATTCAGATTAATGAAATCGCAATTAACAGAACTCCTCCTAAAGGGAGGGATGGTTTTACACAAATGGTGTACCAATGAGGTCCAATCTACTGATAATCACATGTTTCCCCTGGACAGAAATTCTGAAGAAATAACTGTTAAAACATTATTGATGTTATGGAGCAGTTTCAATGATACGTTTAGGTATAAAGTTAATATCAACACAAAGAGTGATTTCACAAAAAGAGATGTACTTTCGCAAATTGCCCGCATTTATGATCCTCTCGGTCTCTTAGGGCCAGTGATTGCTAAAGCAAAAATATTCATGCAGGAGCTATGGCTTCTTAAAATAGAGTGGAATGAGAAGATGCCCTCTCATGTTGCCAAACAATGGGAAACCTTCCTCGAAAGTCTTAAAGAACTGGAATCCATTGAAGTGCCAAGATGCTTCCTAGCTGTGAACCAATCAGTGGTGCTAAATGGTTTCGCAGATGCGTCTTCCAAGGCTTATGGCGCAGTGATATACATGCAAACATCTAATTCTAGTGAAACCATCAGTCACTTATTATGTAGTAAATCCCGCGTGTGTCCAACCAAAGTAATAACAGTGCCACGTCTCGAACTGTCAGCATGTCTTCTTCTGGCTAAACTCACTAACAAGGTCTTAAATTCATTAGACAAACAAGTAGCTTCAGTCAATTTGTTTTCTGATTCAACCATTGCTTTAGCTTGGATAGACACTGCTCCTCATCTCCTGAAAACGTTTGTGGGAAACCGCGTTGTGCAAATTAAGGAACAAACTAAGAACTTTCCATGGTTTCATATTCCGTCAGAACACAATCCAGCTGACTTGATATCAAGAGGTGCAAGTGTGGAAAACCTTTCTTCTAACCAGTTGTGGTGGCATGGCCCGCCTTTTTCAATTCTTGAAGAAACAATAGCAAAAACTGACTCTAATATAAGTGACATTAAAGATGAACATTATTCTAGTGAGCTTAAAGCTCCCAGCAACTTGACATTCGCTATTCATAATGACTCTAATTTGTGTGATAATTTAATTAATCTTAGCAATAATTTCCAAAAAATTAATTAGAATTTTAGCTTATATTTTCAGATTCATACATAAATGTAAAAAAGCAACATCTGCAACCGGCCCTCTGTTGCTGGAGGAATTAAGAAAGGCAGAGAATTATTTAATAAAAGATATACAGGTAAAGTATTTCAAAATTGAAATTTCGGCCCTCCAAGCGGGATCTTCGGTTCATCGCGCAAGTAAGTTAAAATTCTTAAATCCCTTTTTAGTTGGAGATAGCTTATTGAGGGTGGGAGGAAGACTAGCAAAATCAAATTTGAATTTTGACCATAAACACCCCATTATACTTCCGGCGAGCTGTCGCTTGACGAAATTAATTTTTCAATATTATCATAAACGAGATTTTCATGTAGGACCCCAAGCTCTTTAGAATACAGTGCGTCAAAAATATTGGCCGCTTGGTGGCAGAAATATTGCGCGTAAAATTGTACATGAGTGTTTACAATGCTTTAAAATTAAACCTATAACGGCTAGTCAAATGACGGGGGATCTCCCTCCTGAAAGAATAGTGCCCAGTTCCCCATTTTCAAATGTGGGATTAGATTTAAGTGGGCCTTTTGAAATAAAATATAAAGGTCAAAGAAAGGGTACTTTTCAGAAAATCTATGTTGCCATATTTGTATGTATGGTCACTAAAGCTGTGCACTTGGATTTTGTCTCAGATTTGACATCCGAGGCTATAATGGCGACTCTAAAAAGATTCTTCGCTCGTCGTGGGAAAAGCTCTGTAATCTTTAGCGACAATGCTACAAATTTCGTTGGGGCTTCAGCAGAACTAAAACGTTTATGCAGACTTGTTACGAGTGATGAAGTTTCGAACTTTTTAGCTTCTGAAGGTATTAACTGGAAGTTCTCCCCTCCTAGGGCGCCAAATTTTGGTGGCCTTTGGGAGGCAGGAGTCAAATCTTTCAAATACCACTTAAAAAGAGCTGTGGGCTCATCTCATCTCACGATCGAGGAATTACTGACAGTTATCACACAGATAGAGGCTATTTTAAATTCGCGACCACTTTGTCCTTTGTCAACAGATCTTGACGATCTTCAGGTGTTGACTCCTGGTCACTTCCTCATAGGAAAGCCTCTTAATTTAATTCCAGAACCCAATTTAAGTGAGGTCAAAGATAATTTGCTAAATAAATGGCAAAGGACTCAAAAATTAACGCAGTTAATATGGAAACGTTGGCAGAATAATTATCTGAGCCAGTTACAAGAAAGAAACAAGTGGCTATTTAAAAGGCCTAATATTCTGCCAGGAATGCTAGTTTTGCTTAAGGACTCACAATTACCCATTTGCACTTGGTCACTAGGCCGCATTAATAAGGTTTTCCCAGGCGCGGACGGGATAGTCAGGGTAGTTGAAGTTCGTACCGCTAAGGGTAATTTTAAACGACCTATTTCAAAAATAAGTATATTACCCATTGAGGACAATATCATAGATCTTAAACCTTAAATGTGCTTTATTATGTATTAATTTTTCATGTATTATTTGTGTTTATTTATTTTATTTATTTATTTTTGCTTATAATCTGTATCATGTTGTGTTATTACTTGTATTGCATATGTATCTTGAAATATAAAAATATTTCAACGCCGGGCGGGATGTTCCGCTTCTGTATTGTGATCTTGTAACATCGTCTTGGCGACAAACACAGCCCACGCCAATTATACGCCAATCGGCAATTTAGTGTAACCCCTGCTCACGTGTTGTGTGACGCAGTGGATTGAGAGAAACGGTCTCTTAGCAACAAGCTCTAATGCTGCAACAAGCGGCGACTCTTAGAAAATAAACATTCCATTAAATTTACAGTCTACTTGCTTTTTCTTTTTAATTTAGTACACCTCCGTACATTTTGGGCTCGGCGGACCAAAATGTACGGAGGTGTACTAAATTAAAAAGAAAAAGCAAGTAGACTGTAAATTTAATGGAATGTTTATTTTCTAAGAGTCGCCGCTTGTTGCAGCATTAGAGCTTGTTGCTAAGAGACCGTTTCTCTCAATCCACTGCGTCACACAACACGTGAGCAGGGGTTACACTAAATTGCCGATTGGCGTATAATTGGCGTGGGCTGTGTTTGTCGCCAAGGCGATGTTACAAGATCACAATACAGAAGCGGAACACATTTCATTGAACTTTACCTATGTCACATCAGCTGCGGATATCTAGAAGATAAACAAACACCATCAGACTGAGAATCAGCTGCACGGATCATCACCACATCGAATTGACGGCTGAATTTTCAATATTCGCATGTTAAAATGCAACTGGTCTGCCAAAGTCATTCTTAGTGCCACCTGCAGACCTGATTTTTGTCAATGATCGATAGGTTTATCATCAAATTTTCCTGTATTAGAGCCAGAATTTCACGATGGGCCAGAATTTTCAGGCCCAGTCCCGGCTCGAATGATAGTTATCTTGGATCGACCTGTCCAATGTAAAAATTTTAAGTTTGGTCCGTTTATATTTATAGTACACAGCCCCGCCCTGCGCGATCTGGCCCAATTCCATTTCTGTAAGAAAAAAAAAATCACAATTTTGTCTTAACTACAATTAAGATTCCTTTAACAATATTGCATGCATATTTATATAATAAATTTACAGTATATACAGTATATTACGATGCGTTCGCACGACAGAAAAAACATAAAAGCAACATTAATGACTACTTTTCCTAGACGTTTCAACATTCAAATAAGTATTCATAATAAATAAATAACTAAATTTAGTTTAGAATACTTTTGAAGCTGTCTAATAAAAAGTAGATTTGTGAAAATATTTCTCCGACATTTATTAAGGTTTTCCCAAAACAAGAGGGCTATTTTTGGACACACACTTCTGAATTCATTTATTTTCGGAAATGCATAAGATTGGCAGATGTTCTCATTAGAAACTATTCAATCGAATGACGTTATTAATTTTTTGGTAAAGGCAATGCATCTGAGATAAAATACTGTTAAAGAAAGCGTTTTGAAACGAATTTCCAGTTCCGACATTACGAAAAAAGAGAAAAACCTGAAGCCGTAACAAGAATCTTTTATTGTCAACCTTATATATATATATATATAAATTGCTATTGGATTCAAAATCGCTTCAATAGTCAGGCTTGTCAGTTTTAAGCCTTTACAGTTAAAAGTAGTTTAAAAATGTGCTGTTTAGCAATACATTTGACCACCTTACGATTATATTTCTAAAGATTACTTTAACAGAACATTATCGTTTTTAATATTTTTACAAAACATGTTGCCTGCGCTATACATCCTGAGAACAATTAAGTGCAGTTCCAGCCCGCCTCGACTTCACTGAGAAAAAAAAGCAAGCTTGATTTCAGCACTGCACGAGTCTGCTAAAGAAAAAAGAAACTTAGCTCAGATACCATGCCTGATGCCGACTTCTATGGTGGACATGCAACATTTCTGTATTGATTTATCAAACTAGCATCAGTTCATGACGAACATTTACACTTATTCTCTCGAAAATCATATTCATTGAAACTAGTCAATATTTTAGCGGTTTTGCTTACTCTTTTAGATCGGGCCGGCAGGCCCACGAATTTTTTTTTTACCAGCCTAGCTGGTCTGTTTAATTTATTTGCTGGCACGGCCCGTATTTTTCGTTTATCAGCCCGTTGATAAAAGTGTCTTAATTCTGCCGACCCGACCCGTTTGAAAATTGTCTTTATTTCGACTGGCCGAGTGCGGGCCTCGGATCAAGCCCAGGCCCGTGCAAGTCCCTATCTCGTACCCTAAGATATAAAAAACATAGACGACTGGGAGCAGGAAAACGCAGTGATAAACCTTCCAATTGACCACTAAAATAGAGTTTTTGACAGTTGTTTCCACCAAGTTATGGCTTTGGCAGATCAGTTGCATTTTAATATGATAATCGAGTTCTGTCCAATCCTAGAATTTTAGCCACAAACACAATGAGGCTTGTGCAGTGGCTTTCCTGTCCAATAAGAATGAAGAAATTTTTACCCAACTTTCCTTTCGTCCAATAAACAGTCTTTTTCGGACGGTACATAGTCGCCGAAGTGTGATTGTTGCCACTCCTGGGTTAAGTCCATGCACACGAAAAAATATGAATACCTTCACCGAAGTCGTCATCATCTTTAATGGTAGTTGATCTACTAGAACTCTACTCATCTATTGCAAATTCTCAGAAAAACTAGTCTTTCCCGAAATTTTTTTTTTTTTTTTTCATATTATTTTCAGCAGTCACGAGAAGCCGAAAAATGGTGAGGCAAACTTCGGATTTTCGGAAGAAGTCCTGTAGAAAAATACTAAGGATTGGTGTTTTTTAGTGTATGTTTTAAGTAAAAACATGTAAAATTGGAAAAAAAAATCGGGTGTTTTACAGTTGTATCGATTGATACTGACTACCTAGAATTTGCCGACTGTCATCGAAGTTGCCGACATTAGGGGGGCGAGACGCCCTCCTACGCCCCCCCCCCCAGTAGCTACGCCCCTAAGTGTGGCAGGAGCTTGATTACCGTGTAGACATTTGTCGTGTCACCAGAGGGGCACATATTGAACACCTGTAGAAACTTGAATAAATGTAGTTTTGAGGAAATTTGAATTTTCTAAATATATTAATTATAACATTCAGAATCGTGTTTTCTTTTTGTCCCATTCATTATGAATCACCCTGTACAACGTTTTAAACTTAGATTGCCACACTGTCTATATATACAGGGTGTCCCAGAACTTCGTGTACAAACTTTGAGAGGTGGTAGAGAACATCGTTTGGAACCACAATTACATAGGAAAGCATGGGCGGAAACGTCACCCTGACTTAACGCTTTCATCAGGGATGAGATTCTTCAGACTTTTCTTCAATTTTTAAAGAAATTTCACCAATTAAATTTTTGGAAAAATTTTATATTTTTCTTTAGTTTTTTGCTTTTGTTTTTGTACTTTGATATAATAGTCCATTTTTTTTATGTAATATATAAATTTTAATAGCAATTATAATATTTATTCTGCTTGAAATTCATGTTCAAATGTCGCTCGCGCAGTTTTCAGACTTTTTACTTTTCTGTCAATCTCATCCCTGTTTCATAGACAGTGGTTTGTCTATGAAGCTACAATTTTTTTAATACAAAATGGACATTGATACCAGAATTTTAATATGATTTTTCCACTTATTATGTATTTGAAATGTCTTTCTTTTCTACTTTGCAAATACATTTTTCCGCAAATTCTGATGTCTGCCATATTTTTCCACATTTTAACAATTTTTAATAGCTACAATGACACTTGATTTTAAAGAAAGAAACATAATTTCAAAATTAATTCATTTCTTGTACTTTTTTCTGTGTAATAAAGCGTTCTACACTGCTTTCTGCATTGTGTCATAATTGTGTATTTGTGTTTCTTTAAGCTTTTCACAGACAAAGCACTTCCATTGCTAAAATGTAAAAAAAATGTGATTGACATCAGAAATTGCAAAAAAATGTATTTGCAAAGAGGAAAAGAAAGACATTTCACATACATAATAAACGGAAAAATTATATTAAAATTCTGGTGTCAATGTTCATTTTGTGTTAAAAAATTTGTAGCTTCATAGACAAACCACTGTCAGTGAAAGGGTTAACAAGTGAAGGTGACGTTTTCGCCTATGCTTTCCTATGTAATTGTGGTTTCAAACGATGTTCTCTAGAACATCATTTGAAAGCACCCCTCAAAGTTTGTAGAGGAAGTTCTGGGACACCCTGTATTATTATGATTTACTATTTACTATAGGGATTCTTTAATGTAAATTATGTATGTAACACTTGTAATTCGTTTACAGGTTACATAGAACTATTTCATTAAATTATGCCATACAGAAAGAAAACTTTTTACATTCTATTTTAATGACGTTACACGGCTTCAAACATAATGAAATTTATATATATTACTGAAATGCATAACGATGTGCTTAATATAGAATAAGGATTGAGTAGCTTCTATTGTTCATTTACAGGGATATACAAAGAAATTGCGTTGCATTACTCTCGGTGTACAATAATTGTTTGAAAAGCGTATTGTGAAATCGATATACGTTATTGAGGAGGGAGTTAACGTCACCCACTGAAAACATAAGGAATGTATCATATCAATTTTCTTTAACCATATATGAACAATATTGCAGGATGTGCATTTCCAATCTTAACTAATTTTTATTACATTATATGGGATGAATTCTATAAATCATATGCAGTGCAACAAGTCGAATTATTTAACTTGTATGGGTGGGATTTGAGAAAAATTGAGATTCAGGGATATTATCTTTTTTTAGCATAAATAAGTTTTACTGTGAAAATATGATACAAATAAATTCATATATAGGACTGCAATAAAAGTTAATTGCCAGAAAACCTTTTCTTAATTGTTTTACACTTTTTTTTTTTAATTACACAGTTAGTTTTAGTGTGTGGTATGAAAAAAATACAAATATTGTATAGTAAAGAATTTGCGTGTGTTTGACTACTTAATTCACTCATGCGAAAACACCAGCTTTCTGACAATGGCAGATTTTTTTTTATACCTTGTTTGCATTTAAATATTTTAAAACTATTTTTCATTGATATCTGAGGCCTATTGCTACAATGGCCGTTTTTTACTTTTTAATTATGTTTGCACCTTTTTTATTTTGTTCGGATAATTTCATTTTTGGAACCGGTTTCGAAAGTCAAAAATCCTGATTAAAAAAAGACAACAAAATCGAAAAAGGGAAAAACGGGCATTGTGGAAATCAACATTTCACGGTTGGTACAGGGAACTAGAGATCTGCACGGGCCGGGTTCGGGCCGATTTCCATTAACGACATTCGGGCCGTGCTCAGCCCTTCTTTTTTCCCGGAGTATCGGGCCAAGTCGGGCCTAACTTAATTTTTCCGTACGAAGCCGGGTCTGATTTAGTTATTCCTAATCTTTACGGACCAAAATAATCAGTTCCAGTTGAGTCATACCATATGAAAATCTCTTTCTCGATGTGGCCAAGTCTGTTCATAAATCAGTAAAATTTGCCTTTGTTTCAAAAGGGTATAGCCGGGTTTCTTAGTAAAATATGCCCTTGAGTTAACCTCATCGAGTCCTACATGAATCGATAGCCCATAAAAAGAAATTCATTTCTCCCCAGTTTCAAGTTTGTATCTCAAGACCACGGGGGGGTAATTACCCCAAATGCCTGTTTTGGAAAAGAACGCATTG
Organism: Maratus speculifer; assembly: GCA_964019185.1. Lineage (NCBI taxonomy): Eukaryota > Metazoa > Arthropoda > Arachnida > Araneae > Salticidae > Maratus > Maratus speculifer. Next base: position 253,760,595 of record OZ025289.1, on the reverse strand, counting down.
TGATGAAACTACTAAGTGGATTTCAACGAAAAAAATAAGGGATGTATAAAACCACCATACAAATATTTGATATTTTTTTAGATTTTTTTAAACAAAAGAACAAGTTTTCTAACATTTTTCTTGTTTTTGAATGAACATTTTAATTAAAAATCTATTGAAACTTCTGAATAACCACCTTAATTTTTTTGCATGAAATACTATGAGATATGATGCATATTCACTATCAATTTCAACTTTCTACGTAGAGTGCATCTTATTGAAAAAAGAAAAATATATATTCCGGTGGAGATGGGGGACGTGTCTCGCACAAATCTTACATATTAGGTCTACCGAAAAGTTCTGTCGTATAATGTTATTTTACGCCTCCTTTTTAAACTACTGTTTGAAATAATATATGAGATTTGTGCCAGACATGCCCCCCAAATCCCGCCGGAATATGATTTTGCATTTTTTTTTTTTTTTTAATATGATGCACCCTACGTAGAAAGTTGAAATTGATAGTAAATATAATCATATCTCACAGTATTTCATGCAAAAAAATTAAGGTGGTCACTCAGAGATTTCAATAGATTTTTAATTCAAATGTTCATTTAAAAACAAGAAAAATGTTAGAAAACTTGTTCTTTTGTTAAAAAAAAAAAAAAAAAAAAATTCGGAAATTTTTTTTAAACATTTGTATGGTGGTTTTATACATCCCTTATTTCTTTTGATGAAATCTGCTTAGTTTCGTCACAATGCGCTCTTTTCCAAAACAGGCATTTAGGGTAATTACCCCCCGTGGTCTTGAGATACAAACTAGAAATTGAGAAGAAATGAATTTCTTTTTATGGGCTATCGACTCATGTAGGACTCGATGTGATTGACTCAAGAGCATATTTTACTAAGAAACCCGGCTATACCCTTTTTACAAAAAAGGCATATACTTTTAAGTCGTCATTATTCTACAATTAAACATTAGAATTTATTCTTTTTAAAGAATCGTAGATTTCTAGGCTTATTAAAATAGATTTAAATGCATGAAAAAAAAAAAAACCCTGTCAATGACGGAATTTTCTTTTAAACTGAAAACTGGAAATTTCTTTTAAACTTCTTTGGAAAAATTCATTCATGCAAAATGAATACAATAATACGTGAGAAGAAATATATTAAACATTTACGCCTGCTAAGAAGGGAACGTATTTTTTTTCCTTTCCAGTGCGATTTCGACTTAGAAGATTTTATTTTTACCATATACTATTTTTTGGATTTTTGTCTCCATTACTTGGAATATGGATTAATAATACTAAAGATAACTGAAACATTTACATACAAACAAAGGTTCATAAAAAGCATAAGTATCGCAGCATATGTCACTTGTGAATAAATAAAGATTATAAACATGGAAAAAAAAATACTAAGATAAGTTTTTTTGGTCAGAACTCTTCTGCAAGAGTAAAGATAACTGTTCTGTAAAAATTCACTCGGACCGGGCCGTAAATTTAACTACTTTTCCGGTCCAGGTTATAAGCTCGGGCCTTGTATTTAGCTATTATATCAGGCCTGGTCAGACCGTCAATTTTTTTTCTCTATGGGCTATTTTAACTTTAATAATGAGCCGTGCCGGGTGAAAATTTTTTTTTCTATGGATCGGATCGGGCTCGAGCCTTGAAATTTCGACCCGTACAGACCTCTACAGGGAACACCTTCTAATGGCTGGTTTAGGTTGTGGACACTGTAACAATAATCTATTGCAGGCCTGTCCAACCTTTTAGTAACCTGGGGCGCATCTTGGCTCTTGGCACTCAATGAAGGGCGCCATTATTTGCGTGACTGAAAACGTGCGGCAATATTATCGCGTAGTATTGTATACACGCACGTCTTAACATAATGCAAATAAATCGTATAGCGCTAAACAAAAGACCCCAGTTCTGGAGTTCCACGTATTAAATTTCAAATGATACATTTTTTATGATAAATCTATATCAAATGTTGCTTCTAGGATAAGGTGCCAGAAACTTTAGTCGCGTCTATAATAACAAATAAATAAATATGAAAATCAGAGATATTGCTAGATTTCTTTTAGAATATGAAAACACGGTTCGATGTATTTTGAAGGATGGATTAGTTTTATGAAACGTACAAAAACAGACAAGCATGAGGGTGGTTTCAGAGTGATAGTCTCGAAATGCTTTCATAGATGGAAATCATTCTGCATTGTTTATTATTTTTTCTAAGCAAAATTATTGGGAAAAAAAAGAAAAAAAACCCTCTAAAATTTCAAAAATCAAGAAAGAAAAATTAAGTTTTTTTACACTCCATATAGTAAAACAGAAAATGGGCCACTGTGACAACAGTAAAAAGAAAAAAGCTGAGCTTTCTTGCACCATGTATCTTCAAATGGTAGGGGGTCAGATGAAATGTTTATTATTTTTCTTACATCTTCAGTATTAAAAAGATCTATTTCCATCTATTAAGAAATTTAACTATCATAATTACACTATATAAACAAAAACTAAAAATTTCAAAAATATGCGTGATTAAATTTTCAAAATATGTTTCTGTTTTTTAATGTACAACGGCAAGCTGACAGCATGCCAACACAGGTTTTAAAAATATCTCTGATAAAATATTAATTATTTTAAAGAAAGCATTCTTCATAATGGAATTTTACTACTAAAATGTTTATTTAATAGGAAATCTTCAAAAGGGCGCCAATAAAACCTTCAAAGGGCGCCATGGCGCCCGCGGGCGCCGCGTTGGACAGCCCTGATCTATTGTATAGGCGCAAGTGACGCGTTGGGGTATAAACACCAGGGGCTCAATTTGTCCCTTTTTGTGATTTCAAGTTCTCTTATTCACATCAGAAAACTCCTACGCTATTATTTTCTTTATTTATGAGAGACATTTCACGATTATTTAAAGAAAAAATTCTTTTTTGAAGAATTTTGATATGAAATCAAAATTTCTAATTTAAAAAACACTCTATTTCTGTTTTTTTTTTTTTTTATGTATTTTCTGCATTTGACAGATTTGCTAGTTTTTCTTTTTCTTTTTTTTTTTTTTTTTTTTTTTTTTTTAAATTCAAAATTTTTGATTTTATACCAGGAAATTTCAAATAATTTTTTTTCTTTTTGTAATCTTGAAATGTCTATCTTAAATAATCAAAAGAATAGTATATGAATTTTTTGGCATGAAGGAAAAATTTTTGAAATAGAAAGGGGCCAAATTGACTACTTAAATTTTTTACCTTGAATTTAGAATCACCCTGCATTTAAAATTTTGTTTGAAATAAAAAATTGTTAAAATTGTTGTAACATAAAATAAATTACGTTGAATGAATTTCTTTTCCATCTTGAATAACTAAGTAAAAAAAAAATAAATAAATAATTTATATAAGCAACTTAAATTAAAGTTTTTTTAATTTAAATTAAATTTTAAATATAATTAAATTAAAGGTTTAAAATTTTAATTATTTTTTAAAGTAAATTTAATTTAATTTTAAAATAAAATTTATTTAAATTTAAATTTAAATTTAATTTTTCAATTATTTATCCCTGGAATTCACAATCAAATTAGTCGTATAGGTGACAGTGATCCTAATGTTCGAGACTATGAGCGTCCCCCCACTTTTTTTCCAGGGTTACACCACTGGCTAGCAATATCTATCGCACATAGAAGTCTGAAACTTTGTACGAGGATAGTGCAAGGTAAATCCTGATGCACTTGAGGCTCAAATTTTTAATCTTTTAAGACCTAAAATTCCTGGGTACCTATATGTTTTTATGCTCTAAGTTGTTAATAACTTGCCCTCTTTTTTTAATGATCTTCTTTGTTTTTAGAGAGCTTTCTTCATTTAGTTATTTTTGTGTTTCTATTTCCTAGTTAAAACTCTGGCCCCTTGGTTCCCAATACAGGATTCCTTGAAATTTTTGTGCAAATAAATTGTTAACGATTTTCCCCCCCTTTTTTTTAATTTAATCTTTTTTTTTTTTTGAGGACTCTTCCTGTTTAGTTATTTCCAATTTCTACATTCCAGTTAAGATCCTGGCCCCATGTTTAGGGCCCTTTCCATTTTGTTATTCCCCCATTCCTATATCTTAGTTAAGACCCTGGTTTTGTAGAGATCAGTTGTTGCCTACATTGAATGTTACTTGGAGTCCTTGGTTAAAAATGATTCGATTATCTTTCGATTTTTTAACATAATTAAAGAGTCCTTGGGTGATTTTAGAAACTACTAAAAATTTGCTTTATATATATATCCCAGCTACCACTATTTATGAGTATTCATTTACTTTTTCACAATCAATGTACATTTATTCACTACGCCTGTAAATTGAAAATTGCGTTGCTGTTTAAGGTCAGTGGTCAACTTTAGAGGGGGGTGGGATAGGATTCATGCATAAATTAAATATCACATTAATGTTAAAGGTAATTCCTTATATTTATAGGGCAGCACTAGGACACCTTCTACCACTTGAGGGTGCATTCTTTCCTTGGGTTCTATGGATGCAATTACTATGGGGTTTGGCTCATTTAACTTTATTTTTGATTGTGCAAAATGCATTTGGAGTCAAAGGCATTGAGGTCCCAGGAAATAAGTTCATTTGGAACATTCTACGTAGCTGAAGGTACAACGACTCCCAAAGCTAAGTTTATTTAAAAGATTTTCTGAAGTGTTAAAATCATACAAATCTGAAATACATTTAGTGTAATGGGCTTAGGCAATGTCAGGTAGGTCAGATAGTTATAGAATATTATAGCTATTAAAGAATAAAAGGAAGGACAAAAATTTTTTTACTGCATAATTGTGACAAAACAAATATATTTAGAGTTTTCTTTTCACAAAAGAGTAAGAAAAGGCTTTTTTCACGAAATATTCCTTCTAACAAATGCATAATAAAAATTTGCTCACAGCCTTAATTTTTTTTTTATAAGTGTATAAATATATGAAAGTTACTAATGATACAGAAAATTGTCCATTTCTCTCTCTAATTATACATATATATATATATATATATATATATATATATATTCTACTTTTTATTGTGTTAAATAAAAAAGTGCATTTTTTTTTTTTTTTTTTTTTTTTTTACATTTATCTTATTAATTATTTATTTTATCTTTTGTTTAGGTATGCTAACTTTGTTCAAGTTCAAGGGTTGAAAGATGGCCAATGTATTGTTTTTTGTCATAGAAAGCCTAATTTACCAGATACTCGTTCATCTGAATTGTGTAAGTAAAATATGATTTTTAAACATTACAGCTATTTTATTTCGAGCTGTTAATGATAAGAGCAAAACATTTTTAAAATTGAAGATTTTTATATTTAATCTATATTATGAAAATAATGTAACCAATATTTGGATAAAAGTTTTTTTTTCTTTCAAGTAAGCTTAAGACAGAAAATATAAAAGAGAAATAATGAAGTTTCAAAACTTATACTTGTGTTTATTATTATTTTTTTTCTCTTGCCTTTAAAATTTTCCTTATTAATGTCTATGGTGGCAATGAATAGCTTCTTTCAACTTGTTACTAAAGAAAGAATAGTTTTAAAATATTGTTTTAAATGTAAAATCTTTTTTATGTATCTTTTTAGCTTTTTAATCATTCATTTTGAGGCAGTACTCAGAAAATTATCTTATTTTGTAGAGAACTACAACTACTTTATCAAATATGTCATTGACTACAGTTATTTACTTTAAAAAGTAGCAACTACAAACTACTTTTCAAAAGTAGCAAGTAAGCATTTTCATGTTTTACAAGGAAATATTAATTAACAGAACTGACATAAAAAAATAATATTATTTTGTTAGTCTTGCATCTGCAAAATGAATCACACAGTGAAAAATGTTTAATTGAGAATTGATACAATCTTAAAAACCGATATTCTGGTTTGTCAAAACTCATTAATACACAATAAAAACTGTTAAGAAATATTTCTGAAAATCAATGGCAGCAAAATAAATTTTGTTTTTATAAATGGTTCTTTAAATTTTGAAATTATATTGGTTTTTCTGTTTTATAAAAATGAAGAACACTTTCCAGAATCATGGGTAACTCATTGTATATTTTTATTTGTGGTTATATTATATTTTCATAGATTAAGAACCATTTATTTTTTTTATACAGTGCAATATAACATTCAGTAATAAAGTTAAAAAAAAAAAAGTCATTTACATATGTAGAAAAGACTGGAGAAATATATATATATATATATATATATATATATATATATATATATATATATATATTTAATAATTTCTCTTAAAACATTTTATGACAAACACACAAGTTTAGAAGTCACAAAGTTGAAATTCACGTCAGCACCCCCCCCCCCCCCCAAAAAAAAAAAAAAAAAAAAAAAAATCAAAATTTTCCATGCAAGTCTTTTTTTTTTTTTTTTTTTTCTATCTTTTGATAGGCCAAGAACTCCAGTCACCAAGATCAATATCAGGAAGAATACATGTATATATTGAAAAAGAAGCTTATTTAAATGCAAACTGCATGTATCAACTCATTAATTTCTTGAAATTCCTATATAAATCAACATTAAAATTTATGCTTAATTGTAATATTTTATGTTCATATTTAGATAATTCTAAGTTTTTTGGCTAATTTTAGAGATGTTGTATTTCTTTATCATGTATTCTAAGAAAATATGAAGAATTAATTTGTATTTTAGGATTATAACTGAACTTTTAAATAAAATGCATGTTTTGTTGAATATTGTTAAAAAATGCTATTAGATAAATATTTAAAATTATTGAAATGCTCAACAGCTTTTATTCATAGAAAAATACATAATAGCTCTCTTCCACTCCAGTAAATAGCTTGAAAGTTCAACCATTGCTTTTGTTCATGCCCTCGTGTATGTAGGCGTTGTACTACTTTATTATTATTATTATTACCATTTGTAGTAAAAATGATTTAATTTTCAACATACATTAGACCCACCTTTTTATTAAACAAAAGCAATTTTAAAAAAATCACATTTTTTTTTTTTTTTTTTTTTTTTTTTTAATAGTTACTTGTATTATCAAGATTTTTCTCACATACAGATTGCAGTAAGAACACATTATTTCAGAAAATTGCCATTTCATGGTACTATAAATCTAAATTTTTCAATAAAGATTAATAAAAAAAAACTCTCTCTTCCAAAATATATTCAACAGTTTATTTTATATGCAGTACATTAGTTTTCATAGAATGTGTAGTGTAGCTTTTCTCTGACAATTTGATTATTATTATTTATTTATTTGTAGCTACTTTGTTTTCTCGCATAACATGGATTCCAACTAACATTGAAGAAAATGGTAATGCGCTCCGTAGAGAATTCAATAGTTTTCTCCAACGTCTATTAAGCAACATCAGCGAACGAAGAGATCAAGAAGAACTGAGTATTCTAAATCAGCACTAAAACTGTAATGATGACAGTTTTTTAAGAACTAGTCATTTTAACAATGCCACTGTAATGAAATTTTATGTATAGTTTAAATGTTTTTTAAATATAGTTATTTTCAAAAATATAACTTTTGGGATTATGATTGAATTTTTAAATTCATTTTACATTCATTCTAAATGTAATTCCCAATGAAATAATTTCATTTTGTTTAAAACTCTACAGCACCTAGATAATTGGTAAATAGGTGATTACAGTAGTCATTGGTCAATCATCAGTAGTTTATCAGTTAATATTATGACATATGCAATAAAGTCTTGTATGTTTAGCTTTTACTACTTGCTTTATAGTAGTTATACTCTACTGAGATGTATAAAAAACGTCTATATTGCAGTTAATTAACTGATAGCAGTAGAGAAGCAACTAATAATGAATTTTATTTTTTATTTGTTTAACACTTAGAATAGAATTATAAGTGAATAATGTAGCTTAAATGACATACACAGCATTATACATAGTTTTCTTCCCCATAAAAATCCCCCAAATTTATTATTGTTATTGCTATTAATTTTTGTATTAGAATCATTATGTTAGTTACAATAATTATACAAATAACTAAAATTTAAAACAGTAAATTTCAATCAAAACCATCATTTATATGTGGGGTAGCCACAATTAAAAACAAGTGATTTGAGTTTGATTGAAAAAAATCTATGTCAAACACAACAAAACTTTGTGTTAATGTTTTTTGGTTAAGGTTTACATGCTATATGATGGGCACTTTTGATTTGGATTGACCTTTGTATATTATATGACCGTTGGTATCTGTATAAAATGTTATTTATTTGGCAATTTTGTACTCAAATTATGAGATCTGCATGTAGTGCATTGTGGAAACTGCAACTTTAGCACTAGCTGTTGGATTTTAAATGGACAAAATCTGTTTGAAATGTTTTTCTGTTTCCAAATGAAGCATTGAAAATCAGAGTGTGCATGTTACATGAGTGAGAACATGACAAAATGGCATGAATTTTTTTTTTTTTAACTTGGATTTCTTAAAATTTGTCTAGCCTACATGAATTTTTTTTTCTGAAACTTATATGAAAAATACTGGTGAACAATAACAAACACTTAAAACAATATTAAAATACATTGAGGAAAACTGGAACAATACAAATAAACCTCGAATAAAAAAAGCAGAGAAATATACAGACTCTCAAAAAATGTTCCATTTTTAATCTTCATTCTCCTGAAAGAAAACAATTTATTATGCATTTACACCATTGCAGAAAATAATATTTGTGATACCAATGAATGTGAAAAACAGTAGTCTCTCATCTGATATACCGTATTTTCGGGTGTATAGTCCGCGAAATTAAATTACTCATTAAATGTATATCTCTCTGTGTGTGAATTGACATGTATGTCTGATCATTCTAGTAATGTGCACATTGAAACAAGGTTTTCTAGAATTGAAACTTAGCATTTTTTTTTAATTATTATTACTATTATTAAAAATGATGTCAAGGACAATATATATATATATATATATATATACAAAACATGATCTTTCTAGTAATATGCCTGTTAAAACAAGGTTTCCCAGATTTGACACTTAGCATTTTTTTATTATTACTATTATTAAAAATGATTATGTCAGCTCATGAAGATACATGTAAACTGTAATTTTTTAACCAATGATTTCGACTACAAGAATAATCATTAATATCGCTGATTTTTGTTTTCTTATTTTCATTTTCCAAATCAAAATAGAGTTTGAGACCAATCCAGTGATGTCAGATGACTGAAAGTATTTAACGTGAAATAGCAAAAAAAATTCCCCAAATTTCCTCAAAAATATGTTGATAGTCGCCAGACATTTCCCCACAAACTACTTGGGATCCAAAAAAATCCCCTGGTGGTTCAAAATCCTCCAAAATGGTGACAAAATCCCCAATCTAGCAACACTGAATTATAAATTTTATTTGTTTGCAATTCTTTTTTTTTCCACTTTACAAGGAAAAAAAACATAGTATAATTCTTTTAAAATGCGTAAGTATTGTCTGCGTAAATGATTTCACATAATAAGAATAAATTGTGTATTTGAATTAACAGTGAAAAATACTTTTATAATTGAATGTAAATAATTGAATTTTCACAAGTTTTAATTCATTAAAAATATGTTATGATTTTCATAAAAAAGTATTTTAAAAATTTTATAAAAGAAATCGTGAAACTGTTATATGATTAAAGTAATGTAAATCAAAATATTCACCATTTCCGACCAATCTTATAATGAAGTATTCTATTAAAATGTATATTTTTCTATCAAAAACATACTTGATATAAGAAAGTTCAATGTTCTTTTGTAGCTTAAAGTATAAATTTTGCATTTTATAATAGTATAGTATTTAAATAGTGCATTTTATAAAGCATAATTTTTTTTTCAGTATTTAAAATATTTTGTCTTTGCAAAATGCAGATACATAGGTTCCTTTCCTTATTTAAATAGTTTTTTAAAAATCTGAAATTTTGATGCAATGATAATATTTTATGTACTTAACTAAACGAATGAACTTAACATTCATGACTTTATTCATTTTTACTGACTCAATGATTTTTATTTACTGCGAGAAATATGCAGGTTTCATTATCGTTTACAAAATGAATCCGCTTAATAGAAAAATATATTCAACAAAATAATATATATTTTTTTATTATTTGATAAGAAAATAATATTGTCAGAATCTACAGATCATTTTTTATTTCTATCAAGTCTAAAAATATTTCTTTCCTTAATTAAATTTAAAAAACAGTTTTAGCGATATTTTAGTGGAATAAAAAAAAAAATGTATTTTATTTATCTAATTAAACATGATTCTATGTATAATTACTAATCCCATGATTTTTCTTCTGAAAATATACGTGTTTCATTTTTTATTTGTAAAAATGCATTCGTAATGGAAAAACATGTAAAATTAATTAAAATAATAAATTTTTAAAGGCTGTTCTGTAAAAAAAAAATATAACAATAATATTTTGCATATCTACAGATCATAATTTATTTTAACGATTAATTTCTAGTCAAAATACTGAATAGTTTTTTTCTTTGTGTGTGTACAACAAAATGTCATTTGTGTAGCCTAAAAGAGGATTCGCTTTGCTCATCCCAATAATTTATTTTTTTCTGTTTCTTTTCATTAATATTTTTTAACTTCATCCTGATTTCCTTTGAAAATTATAATATTTAAGGCTAATATATGAGGTAATAATCAAAGATAAAAGATACATATGAATTTTTATATCGATTTTACATATGAATATTGATATCTTTTGTACACAAATCCAATAAATAAAAGCTATCAGACAAAAAAAAAAAAAAAAAAAAAAAAAAAAAAAAAAAAACAATGTCGTACATAAATTAATTACCGTCTTAACAATGTTTAAGAGGAAACAAACTGCAATCTTTTTGTTTGTACTTATTTTTAGAAAACTTGGATCGAAACTCTCATTTTGTTATTTACCTTGTTCTACAAACGAGTCCTTCAATATTTTGATTTAGAATCTGAATCTATGTTGTGCCAAAAGTAATCTCTTGTGTGCCAACTGTGGCATGCATACCATAGATTCATTGTTCCTGTCTTTTGCTATTGAAGTTTACCATGGTATGCTCATTATTGAAAATAAAGTGTGTAAAATGAATTGCAGCTTCGTTAATATTTCATTTACAGCAGTGCTTAAAAGAATTAATTCTATTACATTATGATCAACGAGGAAAAACGTTTGCAGTGTGTTTTAATGATGTTACATTTTACCGAATATATTGAAATTGATATGAATCATATAATTTCACTGTAAGATGCTTACAAAGTAATATTATTTCATAGCATTTGTCATTCATTTACAGGCACACACAAAAGAATCCATTTATAGCATTGTAAAAAAAAAAAAAAAAATTTGGAACACTTCATCAAAGTATCCTGAAACATTTTGCATTTTTTTTCCTAAATTTTGAATTTCTTTATTTTCCGCGTCAATTATAGCAATAATTCGTGTAATATTTTTTAAACGTTCCAACTTTTAAATGAACTACATTCTGCACATGCATGCTTCATATTTTGTGTTCCACCAGCCCCTTTGATAACTAAAGAAGAATAAAAAACAGCTGTCTAATTACTTGAGACAAATGCATTTTGAGCAAAGGCCATTCTTCGTTTGGATATCAAATGATAAAGTAAATAGCCAATTTAATCTTTTTATGCTTCATTATTTAAATTTTCATTTTAACTGTAATACGGAATGTAATTGCTTACGAAACTTAATAAAATTTAAATTGCTTAAATAAGACACTGAATAAAAAAAGTATATTGAGTGTTTTTTAATATGTCTAATTATAAAATAATTATTCTTTGTTATAAAAACTGAAAGTATTTGCCAATTGAGTGTATATTGCGGAATATTTCTGAAAAACTAAAATGTTTCACTACTTTGTTGTGAAATGTTACAGCAAAAATGTCATCTTAATGCCACCACTTTTTTCCAAAAACTACCTTTTTTTTTTTTTTTTTTTTTTTTTTTTTTTTTTTTTTTTTTAAGTGATTTGAGTTATGAGTGCAGGAACTGAATTTTCAATTGTGGTATACATTTTTAAACTTAACTATTTTTTTTTTACATATAATTCAATATGTATGAATTCTGTGCATCATATACACAGTACATAAAGGAATTCCAGCACGTTTCTGTTGAATAGGAATTTGAACTGTGTTGTGTGTTTCTTAGCTAAATTTTTGCATAATATGCAGTACATATGCAAATCTATAAATTATATACTGGGTTCCATAAAATATTTTGGATAATTTTCCGTCTGTTTATGAGAATGCTTAAATTGTGTTTTTAAATGTAATATGGGTTTTCCAAACTGTTGAATCAGACATCATATTTCACCCTATTAAACGGTGGAATTTTGTTACACTATTCTAAATGTGTCGGAAAGTGTTTCATAATCTATGCTTGATACATTGTTTTTTTCTTGTTTATTTCACGAATCTTGTTTATTTAAATCATGATTATAAATATTATTCTATTGTACTGTAAAAAAAGGACGATTTTACGAAATACTACTGATAATCTGGACGGCAGTACAATTTATTGTTTTTTAACGAAAAAATTCCTGTAAATTCATGGAAAAAAACGAAAAATTTTCTAAAATTTATGGAAATTTTTCTGTTAAAAAACAGTAAATTGTACTGGAATCCAGATTACCAGTAGTATTTATGTAAAATCGTCCATTTTTTTTACAGTGTACTTAATTATACAATGTATCATAAATTATATTAAAAAGTTATCAAAATGAAAATGTTATGCGACATAAGTGTATTTTTGGTGAAATATTTCCAAAATTAAATTGTTTTTAGTAACACTTTATTACTTTTTAGTACAATTTTTATACATAGTTTAAATTCAACAAAGTTTATAAGTTATACTTACATTAGTAGTATCATACTGACCTTCATATTAGAAAATCAATATTTCTAACTGGTGATTAAAGTGTCTGATTTTGTACAAATTTTTACAAATATTGATAATATGCGCAGATAATATTATCCATGTTCTTTATCATCATGTCTAGATGGGTTTTGGGTTATTGTTGTAGGAATAGATTTCTTATACAAATTTGTAAGAGGATTCAGTTCTACCCAAGGAATGGATTTTTTACTGGTTAGAGCACCTGAATACAATACAGTTCCATTTGGATGAGAAATTTTTCTTAAAATTTCAAATACTCTTGGACACTCGGAAAAAAGAGTGTTATGGATTGTATCCCAGTCTGATTGATAATTATTCTTTTCTAGTAACTGGTACAAGCACAACAACACACTCTGAAGTGATAAAACTTGAAGCTTCAGTTTTCGATTTTGAGACTTTAAATCATCACATTCACCTTCAAACCTAAAATGGAAAACAAAAGTTTATAATAATTATTATTGTTGTTCATGAAACACACATTGTTGTTGTTTTCAGAAAATAAGCTTAAATAAAATAAAAAAATTGTAATTTAACAAATTACAATGACTATTTGGAAAATGATATTTTCAAAGACTCAAATTTTAAAGACTTATAAATAAATTCTATATTTAAATTAATAATAAACCTCATTTTTAGGATGATTATAACGAGTCATGCATTACGTACGCTGTGCATTAAACATTAATATTCCTAGACCAATGATAAAAAAAAAAAACAGTAGTTTATAGATAGACAACTTTAACTGTTTAAAATGTGCATTTTTATTGGATGGAATTAATCAGATTGACTTCTGAATGCCTTCTATTACATACGACATGGATTAAACATTCATATTCCTGGGCCTATCATTAACAAATTTTAAATAAAATTTCAGTTTTACAATTTTCGGAACTGCAAAATTTTAAACTTCTAATTATTGCACATTTTAAGTTTTTACACCGTTGCGCAGAGAGAAAAAATGCACTTTTTAAGGAAATTTATTTGAAATCTTTATCACAATTTGTTTTCAAATTATTATTATTATTTTTTAAGTTTTTATTACTCTTTTATCATTGTGGCACCAGAAGTATTCCATTTTTAGCACTTTCCAACAAAGTTGAAAAGTGCTTATGCATTCGGTTTGTCTGTCCGTCTGTCCGTCTGTCCGCGCTCTAACTCCCGTAAATATACTCGGATTGCTATGAAATTTTTATACGTTATTGAGGTTTACCCTAGCACGAACCCTATTGAAAATGAAGTATCTACCATGATTAGTTTATCTACAGAGAGAATCAAAAGTTCCCATTACATTAGGGCCTATGGGGAAAAATCGTTAATATACTCGGATTGCCATGAAATTTTAGGACGTTATTGACGTTTACCCTAGCACAAGTCCTATTGAAAATGAAATTTCTACCATGATTAGTTTATCTACAGGGCGAATCAAAAGTTTCCCATTACATTACGGCCTATGGTGAAAAATCGTTAATATACTCGGATTGCCATTAAATTTTAGGACGTTATTGAGGTTTACCCTAGCACGAACCCTACTGAAAATGAAGTATCTACCATGATTAGTTTATCTACAGAGAGAATCAAAAGTTTCCCATTACATTACGGCCTATGGGGAAAAATCGTTAATATACTCGGATTGCCATGAAATTTTAGGACGTTATTGACGTTTACCCTAGCACAAGTCCTATCGAAAATGAAGTTTCTACCATGATTAGTTTATCTACAGGGCGAATCAAAAGTTTCCTATTACATTACGGCCTATGGGGGAAAATCGTTTCAAAGGAATTTTAAAGATGTTATACCGTGTCAAACATGTTAAAATATGCATTCTATAAAATATAAGGTGAAAATGTAGCTATTATTCATTTACAAGGCCACACAAAAGAATTTCATTAGATAATAGTAAAAGGGGGAATTGTGTGTGACATATTTTAAATATATTAAGCATTTTCATGTATAATAAAATTGATATATGTACTGAAGCTTAATATAAATTATACGCTACTGTCTTGCATAATATGAAGTACATAGCATTTACAGGGCCATACAAAAATTTTCAAATAGTATATTCTTTCCGAAGTACCGTATATGTCCGGTGTGATACCGTGTCCGATGATGGCTGATGGAGGGATGAAATGCATTTTAATTATGATATTCGCGTTTATATTTTGCTAAATACATGCACATTATATGGTGTGTATAAATGTTATAGTTGATATACAGGGCTACCCAAAAGAGCTCACCAACGTTACTGAATATGAGCGTAAATTAGTTAAACGTGATTCTTAAATAAGCTATGCATTTTTACGCTGAACTGCATTCAATTTACTGAGAAATGTTTGCAGAATATAGATAAAAGGATATACAGGGCCACGCAAAGAATTCGGTACATGGACGCTTATGAATGATGATTTATGAGAATGTGATTTCCGTTGTTTTAAAAGTGTTTTAGTTTACAATAAATTTTAGCCTAATGCTGACGTGTAATAAAGGTACAATGTAAACTACAGGGCTGAACAAAAGTATTCAAGTATGTTTCCATCTAATAGTATGAATTGCTGAAAAAGAAATTTCAAGCTACTGGGTATTTTCTTGCTAAGCTAAATTTTCCCATTATATAAACTGACATATGAAACACAGGGCTGTTCTAATGTACTGGAATACATATTTGGGTATATTTGGCTATACACTATTATTTACCTAAATAACAAAGCTTTGTTAAAGATTTCATAAGGGTTGGAAAGTGCTTCATAATTTATGCTTAACGCATGATTTTTCTTACTTGTTGGATATTAAACTTGAACCAATCAGAAAAAGAATAAAATAAACAAAGCAGAAGTATTCCATTTTTAGACATTTAACTTGGACCAATCAGAAAACGAATAAAATAAAATAAGTTGCGGAATTCAACCACTGAAAGGATTCAGATATACTTCAGATTTCCCAATTCTCTACCGAGAACAACAACTATTTTTCCAAATAGTTAAAAAAATTGAACTTCACAAATTTTGATTGCAACATAAGTTGATATAATGTATTCTGATTAGTACATCATTTACACAGCCATTTATTTTGTCAATCGATATATTACTACAATTATGAAAGTGATGTTTACACATAAAAAGTAAATATATGTGCTGCACAATTAAACAAATAAATATCCTACATTTAGAGAAATTCATAGAATAGAAAGCAGCTGGCTAGATCATCACCTCATGAATTTTATGGATGAAATTCTAGGATCTGTTAACACTTGATTTGGGTAAAATGCAGCTGGTCTACAAAGTCATATCCTCGTTGAAATCACCTTTAGACCCGATTTTAGTGGTTGGTGAGTAGGTTTATCATTGTGTTTTCTTACAACTAAAGGTATAAAAACATGGAGAACTGGGAGCAGGAAAACACAATAGTAAACCTATCAGCCAACCGCTAAAATCGGGTTTGCTGGTGTTTTCCACCAAAATATGACTTAGCTGATCAGTTGCATTTTAACATGCGAATTGTTGTAACTAATTCTGAAATTTCAGCCGTAAATTCGATGAAGTGATGGTTTGTGTAGCCGCCTCCTCGTTTATCTGGGTCTTAAGTGAAACCATTCAAAATCCTATCTCGAAAAATATTGGAGATCATAGTGAAGAAAGAGATTAGAAAGTTGTTCAGCGTCGTCGATGTAGTAGAAAATGATATTGACTATTCAATAAAAGCTGAAAGTAAGTAGGACAAAGTCGAATGTTAGTTGCTGCGATTTCTGTGTTGCTCTTTTCGGCGAGAACGGTTTGTGGCCAATGGTGATCAATTCGAGTTTTGACATTAGACAAAGAAGTTCTGTTTATTTACGTTTGATTGCAGTTTCCAATCTTTTTCTTTACATAATTTTTCTCTATAAGAAATCAAAACACTGTAGCATAGATGGGAATCAAGCAAATTTAAATTAAGGTTTAGCTTTTGGTGTAATCTACTCATGTACATTGGGTATAATTTTCTACTCAGTTGACGACGCTGAGCAATTTTCTAATTGACGTTTTTCTCACATATCTAATATCTTTTGATAAGATTGCTTTCTCATTTCGATACTAGAAGCATTACGAGTTAATTGATTGTGTAGCGGTACAGTTGTGCAAAAAATTATAAAGCTACTTGAAAATATGATATAATTAAAAAACAAAAGATGAAAAATTTATGAAATCTCATACATATATATTATATTCTACACTGTTAAAACTTTCTGTAAAAACACAGGAAAAAAGCGAGCCTCTTTTTTTTCTCTCTTAGAATAATTAAGAAACGAAAAAATCATCTCCTCTGAGTTAGTACGGATTTTTAATCGACAATCACATAATTATGATAAAAGACGGAATTTATTTTCAATAACAACAGCCTCTATAGTTCAGCCAGTAAGGTGTCTCCCCGCTGTCAAGAGCTGTTGGGTTCAAATCCTCAGACGGCTATGTACAAATTGTGAAAAAATAAATGATATACCAATTCAAATTTATTCGAAAAATTGAAATTCTTTGAGCTCACTAAAGAATGAGTGATTCACTAATTTTGAAAACTAAATTAAATTATTATGATTAAAAATAAATTGGCAGTCGTGTGTATTTTTAACGATGTTAATTTACGGAATCTATTGTAAATTTACTTCTCTAATATTTAACAGAATCTCGCTTTTTCTAATCTCTGTAATTTTACATAATGGATTACCTGTAGATTCTCTGTAATTTTACAGAAATATTTTTAACAAAGTACAAGGAAGTAAAGAAATAATAAATTCATAAATAATTATATTAATAAAAGGTTAATAAACTTAAGAAAATTTTCTGTACAAAGAAAATTGGAAACAATTATAAAGTCGATACATATAATGTATTTCACAAATAATCGATGTGTGACCCCCTTTTTAGGTACGTTCGCATTTATGTAAATACGTATGGACTTATAGTCGTCGTTCAATCCTCCGTCTGTCTACCCGTCTGTCCGCATATAACAACGCAAAATTATCCAAACAAATTGTTTGAAATTTAAAATATAAAATTATTACATAATTTTGTCGAGCCATTTCAAATTTTATGAAAATTGGATATATAGTTCAATTGCAGTTCAATTCCCTTTAATTACGATCAATGGGAAAAAATAGTTTCAAGTGTATTTTAATGTTGTTACACTTTTTCGAACACATTACACTTCATATGCATCTATGAAATATGAAATAGATATAAAAATATACATTCTGTACAGTCTGTGGTGCAAAGAATATTTTTTATTAATGTACAGGGCCACACACAAGTATTCTATTACATAATGGTATGGGGGGGGGGGGGGTAGATTGTTTGTGGTGTGATCTAATTATGTTAACTATTTCACATTTTATGAAATTGATGTATGTTGCTGAGGTTTACTACAAGTGAATTCCTGCATTCAAGCATTTAGTATCATTTAGTATTCCTGTATAAAAGCATTTAATATTTACAAGGACACATAAATGGATACTGTATTGTATCCGAAGTACCGTATATTTTTAAAACTTCGGTATAGTACGAACGCACCTCATATGCTATGTCTGACATGCAATTTTGGACTTTCGATTACTTTAATTAGTCTCTTGTTCATTGAATTTATCAGACCACACAAGGTATTTGGATCAATATAGTTCCTGTGCTTTTGGGATGTTTTTGTGTTTTCAATACCATTTTGAAAAATCTATATATTTAAAAGACCTGGCTGTTTTTTTAGTCATCAGCCCTGAATTTTCTACTCAACCGATTTTGATAATTATTTTTTTCTAAATGAAAGCTATTTATCTGTATTGTGCCCATTTACGCTATTCTTTAATTTATTTCCATTTTTATATTTTATTTTTAATTTTAAATGCTTTTTATGATATTTCTTCAAAATGGTGGCAACTCAGTTTAGCTTTTCTCTCGATAATAAAAATTTATTTTCCATTATCACTTTCCACCAGTCAGAAGCTTTATTTCATCAGTGAACATGTCCTTGCATTTAAAAGAAAAAAGTTAATTGTTTTCATAAAATTTAACCACAATAAAATGATTGCGTATAATAATGCACTAATTGAGGTAAAAAAATATATATTTACTGAAAAATAATATTAATAATGTAAATAAAATAACAGAAAATAATTTATGATAAAAATTAATGTCTAAAGCAAAATAAGAAAAATTTCAAATGAGGAAAATATCATTCAGCAACCAGATAAATGGGAATTACAATATTATTATGGATGCCTTTTTCATATTACTAATAACAGTAACTTTTAAAAAACATTAGAAGAGAAAATGACGTCACTATTTAAAACATCGCATTTTTACTCATAACGATATTACATTTCAATATTTCTTTTCATTATGGACACTGAGATTGAGATTTTACTTCCAGATGACTTCAGTTAGTGAAAATAATGTCACAGTAAAAATGAAATTAGTTTTTTTTTTTTTTTTTTTTTTTTTTTTTTTTTTTTTTAATATATATATATATATAAAACTATTTTTCTGTGAGTGCATATAAAATAAAATTTCTGGATTTCGCCGGTACTCAAATTACAATTTTAACTGAAGATGTGCGAATATTTGCATGCAAAATTGTAACTGGCAAACTTGACATTAAGTTTGGAAATATATTTATTATATATTGATTCAATAATGTAATTACTTTTGCTTTTTTTTTTTTTTTTTAACCAAATCGATCGGGTCTTTTAAACATTTCATTCGTCGAATTCGACGGCATTCCACTCGTAACTAATAAAAGTAAGTATATATATAAAAAATAACAGTCAAGCAAAATTTGCAATTTAAATTTCTTGTTACTTAATTTGCCTGTTAACTCTATGATTTATTTCACTAAGCGTGCTGCTTTTTATTACTGGAGAAAAGTTCAAGTTCTTAAAAATAACAACTTACCTCATATTTTGTTCTTTGAGTTTTGCATTTTCTTGCATCTTATGATTCAGTCGGCTGACCACAGATGTCAGCTCATGCCTGAGGTTAGATGTCTCCTTGCAGCCGTTGCTTTTCAGCAACTGATATGCAGAGAGGGGCCGAAGAAAAACTATACGACAAACTGGCCGAGAATTGTTCAAAATCTGGCTTACCTCGCTAGAGTCTTTTCCAATGACAAGATGACCATTCACCTCGAGGAGCCTTAAAAAATAAGTATATATGTATATGTATGTATATTAACTTTCAAGCAAATATTATTTTAACCAAAAAAATCGCTGCTCTCCTATAAAAATACTCTATTTTTTAAAAAAAAATTTGCGTTTTATCAGTGTGATTAAAATTGCGTTATTTTCAAAAGTGAAATTTTTCCACCTGTGAAGAATTTTAAAGTCGCTTGAATAAAAAGGATTCACTTCTACAAAACATATTTCAGTCTTAAGACTTAAAATTCACATTTTTATTTTGTATAAAATGACTCATTTACATCCGCTGAAGGACACCAAATTTACGACCCAATCTTAAACTTGTAGGATGTGGCAATCCTGACTTTTTCTATCTTATATATGTTAATACTTTTTGAAAAATGAAGCATAGCAACGACACCGGTTATAGTCTAAGAGCTAGCAATGTTTTCGTCACTTGATTTTAGCAGATATCAGTTTTCTACATGTTCTTCCGTTTTGTAGTGTAGTACGTATGCGGACAGTCTGGCAGTTTTCAATCTTGCTAAAAAGATATAAAACGGACACATTTTTTTTTTTTTTTTTTTTTTAATTTATAAATTACTTTTTAAACAGGCGGTTTTGTTACCAAATTTAAAGTTGTCTGGCATTAACTTTGCAACCGAATTTGTGCCTGGCAAATTAATTATAAATTGCCTGATAGGCCAAAGAGTAATTTGTTATAATTTTCAATCTTACTGAAATGACGTAAACGGGGGTATATATATATATATTTTAACCTATAAACCCCGCTTCCAAGAGGAATTTTTGTTAGCAGTTTTAAAGTCGTCTGGCTTTAACTTTGTAACCGAATTTGTGCCTAGCAAATTAATTATAGATTGTCTGTTAGTCAAAGAATAAACTGTTGCAGTTTTCAAACTTGCTAAAACTACATGAAGATGACTTATTTAACCTATAAATCGGATTCTGGCAAGGTCTTAGCAACGTTGACAACGTCTAGCAATAATGGATTAATATCGCAAATAGTTAGTAGAAACAGATTTATAAACAAGTCGTGCTAAAATGACGTAATTTTGAAGTTTTTTCATTTGCATAACCTTTACTCTCAAAGGTAAATGCAACTTCTTTCACCAGCCAGACTGCCCGCATGCGTACTACACACTATAAAACGGAAGGTCATGTAGAAAAATGAGCCTTGCTAAAATCACGTGTTTTTAGACGTTGCTAGCTCTTAGAATATTAAAATCCAAGAGCCGAATGCACAAAACCCTATGTCATTGAGCACAAGAAAAAATCCTTTATTTTACGGAGGAATAGTAATATAAGAATCTATGATCCATGTCTGCCGGAATCGAAGTGGTGCATAAGCCAAAAAATAATACCACTAATAGTTGACTCGTAGAATTAGCATTGTGTTTTTCTGCACCCAGTTTTCCATGTCTCTATGTTTTACATGTTTTTTGATTGTATGGCAAACGCAATGCTAAACCTACGAGTCAACAACTAGTGGTATCAATTTTTGGCTTATGCATCACTTCGCTTCCGGCAGACATAGATCATTAGATTCCTCTATTACTACTCTTCCATAAAATAAAGGTTTTTTTTTTTTATGCTCGATAACATAAGGTTTTGGGCGGTCGGCTCTTGGACAATTAGGTAATTTACTCTAAAATCTAACCAGCAACAATTTATGTCAAGTTGTAACTGAATCTGAAGTTTGATGAATACCCATGCATCAGTTTTTGAGGTAAAACCATTGCAAAAAAAAAAAAAAAAAAAAAAAAAAAAAAAAAAAAACTGGATACTTTGTTGGGCGATTTACTCAAAAAACTAAACAGCGCAATTTAAATTGGTCGTCAAAATCAAAGGATAATGAATATAATTTTGCTCACTCAGATAATGTTGTAATCAATGCCCAATGTATCAATTATTTATGTTAATTAAATACTGTTGAATACAAAATTGCACTTCCGCGCATATGTTAGTGTTGTAAATATGCAAATTTGACGATTGTAAATGTGATGCGCAATGGTCATATATTGGAGTTCTGTTCTATAGTGTTGTTTATAGTGAATGCGATGTCTCAGAGTGATCAGTATTCATTAGTTATGACTCAAAGGTATCATTTAAGCTAAGGTGAATAATTTTTAGAATCAAGGGAGGTCAAACACAAATCGAAGTCGCCCAAGAATTCAATATTCCTCAAAGTATCATATCAAGAGCTTCGAGCCGCTTTTTAAGTTCTGGATACGTTGATAAACAGCCTTTGTCAACGGAGAACAAGAGCAAAAAGTGCATTCGAAGACCATTTTATGTCATTTTCGGTTCGAAGAAACCGCGAAGTGACTACAAGAGATTTGGTTTCAGATCTTCAGGCTGCCACAGGATCTTTAATTGATCATTGTACTGCTGTACGAAGGCTTAACGAGGATAGACTGTATACGAAAAAGTACCAGTTTGTGTCCCACTCATTCCAGCTACTAAAGGAATCCGTTTAAACTATTGACATTGTCCTGATTTTCAATGGAGCCAAGAAGACTATGCTCGAACGGAATATTTCAAGGATAAGCGAAAACAAATTGCGCATTTTTCCTATTTCCAGAATAAAACACATCTAGAATGATAGTTCAAGAGCCGACCGCACAAAACCCTAAGTCATCGAACTCAAGAAAAAATCTCCTATTTTTGGGAAGAGTAGTAATAGAGGAATCTAATGATCTATGTCTGCCGGAAACGAAGTGATGCATAAGCCAAAAATTAACACCACTAATGGTTGACTCGGAGGATTAGCATTCTGTTTTCCTGCAGCCAGTTTTCCATGTTTTCCTACTTTTTGATTGTACGGCAAACACAATGCTAAAACTAAAACTACGAGTCACCACTAGTGGTATCAATTTTTGACTTAAGCATTTCTTCGTCTCCGGCACACATGGATAATTAGGTTCCTCTATTACTACTCTTCCATAAAATAAAAGATTTTTTTTTTTTTTTTTTTTTTTTTTTGTGCTCGATGACTTAGGGTTTTGTGCAGTTGGCTCTAAGACTATGAGTGTTTAGAATATCTCTGGACTCGTCAGTCAACAATTATCGAACACAGTCTTCTTGGCTCCATTAAACCGTTTAAACGGATCCCTTTGGAAGTTGGAATGAATGAGACGAAAACTATTCATATTCTCGCATACTTTTGTTAAGTCTTGCGCTGCAGCAAAATTGCTAATTGGCGTTCCTGTGGTAGTTTGAAGGTCTGAAACAAAACCTTTTGCGGTCGCTCCGTGTTTTATTCGAGCCGAAAATGTTTTCCGATGCAGTTATTACTCTTGGTCTTTCTTAACCAGGTGATCTATCAACAGATACATTGCTTAAAAAGCGATTTGAAGCTCTTGATATGACACTTTGAGGGATATTCAAATCTTGGGCGATTTCCATTTGTGTTTGACCATCTTTGATTCTATCAATTATTCGACACTTTTGACCTTCACTTAAATAATGTCTTTGAGCCATAACTAATGAATGCCAATCACTCTCAAACACCACATTCACTTAAAACAACACTACCGATCAGAATTCCAATATACGTCTATATTGCACATCACATTGTCAATCACCTAATTTGCATATTTCCGACGCTAACGTATCCGCGGAAATGCAATTTTGTATTCAATAGTATTTAATTAATATAAATAATTGCAGAATCGGGCATTGGTCGCAATATTAGCTTAGTGAGCATTTTTTATTCCTCATTATCTTTAATTTTGATGACTAGTTAAAACTAAATCGGGGAATAACTGAATCTGATTTTTGATGAAAATCCGTGCATTAGTTATTCAGGTAGTTATTCAGTAATCACGCGAATTATGTCGCATAGCAGTGTACTTATACCAAAAAGTAATCTGCATTATATTATATCATCCACTAACGTAATCTGAAGTTTTATGAAAATTCGTTCATTAGTTCTTGAAATATAGCTATTGCAAAAATCATGGAAAAGGCAACATAGTAGCACCAATTGTTTGGCGATTTATACCAAAAAATAATCAACCAGTTTATATCAGGAACTAACTGAATCCAAAGTTTTATTGTATTTGGGTCATTCCAAAAAAAAAAAAAAAAAGGTCCCTTTTGAGAAAATTTTTTTCAAAAATTTTTTCATTTAAAATGAAATAAAAATATCTTTGAGAGGGTGGTAAGAGCTGAAATTGAATATCAGCAGCACATTTTTTTTAAAAATATTTATCACTACACTTAGAAACACAGACACATTGGCTGAAAGATGTCCCCTGTGTTACCATATTTTAAATATTATTCTCATTTTTTCTTATTAAAATAGAGAATTGCTTTTACAATATTAACACTTTGATATAAATGTTCTTTTTCAGTGCCATATAGAATTTTGTTTATGTATATATTTTTTCATGATATAGGCATATTATGTCTCCTGTGTTACCCTTTTTTGTATTCTCCTGTATAAAACTTTATATAACTGTAAAAATTACTCTAATATAATAAAATTACAGTAAAACTTATTTATACATATTAGCTAGTGCATATTATAAAACTGATTCATAAGAAAGTTTTTTCGTTTGTTCTGATAAAAGAAATGTCAGTAACACAAGGGACAATAAAGTAACAAAGGGGACATCCTAATTGAACATAAAAAATTTAACAATCTTAAAAGTGTACTTATGTATTAATTAAAAATGTATTTCTGATACAGACCAACAAATGCATTAAAAAATAGGATTATTCTGTTGCATTTCGTTTTTAAACTTGGGTTTTTTGTTCCTTAACAACATGGTTACCAATATCATGATAACACAGGGGACAAGTAACACAGGAGACAAAATGAAATAAATTATCACCCATGCATTACTATTTTCATAGAAACAGTATAAAGTTAGATGGAATATTTTCTTTTAACTAAGACTTACAATTTAAATGCCAATAAACTAGAAAATTAATAGTTAATCAATATAAATCAATAGTAACACAGGGGACACACAAAAAACACACCCAACTTCAAAAATCACTTTTATTTAGATAATATTCTCCAAAATTTATCAAATGAGGAAAATGATTTCCTAGGATGAAAACTAACTCTAAAAGTACATGAATGACTACTGTTAACAGCATTTAGGTTGCAAATTCTTATTTTAATATTAAGAAAAAGATAGCGGTAACACAGGGGACAAAAATTAAGGGACACATGAATTTTTCCTATAAAATGAAAAAAAAAAAAAATTACAAAAAAACATTTAAAGTATATAGGGATAATATAAAGACTACAAAGACATAAAAAGCATCCTGAAAGATAATTAAACAATACATATAATAAAAAAAATAGGGTTTTAAAACCAAAAATTGTTCTTGGGACATGGCTTTTTACAGGACACAATTATTAAGAAAGTTATTTGAATAACAATAAATGGAATTTATCTCAAATTTAAAAATTGCATTAAAGAAAAATATCTTTAAAATATCTTTTCCAATATTTAAATTTAATTTGAAGCAAAATTTTAGAAAATATAACAATACAAAGCGTCGGGACACCAAAGGGTGCTTTATTTTTGGAATGACCCATTTCCTTCATTAGTTCTTAAGTTAGGGTGCGCACAAAATTTGTGTCACGTGATGCATACAAGAGAGATTCATAGACCTATATTTTATATATATATTAAAAAAAAACATGTTTTTCGAGATCTCCGTCCCATAAAACGTGTAAATCGGTCGAAAACCGAAATTCGAAAAATTTCACGAATCCAGTACTTTTTTTCAAATTAAGATAGAAGAAAGTAACAGCTACTGAAAAATATACATTTGATGCGGAATAATATACAAACCTAGGAAAAAACAAATTGATAAACTTAAAAATAAATAAATAAAAATAAATAAATAAAAATAAATAAATAAAAATAAATAAATAAAACAAATAAAAAAAATCGGCTGGGATAGCGGAGATAATGGAGTGTCTCCGGTGTTTCCTTACATCTTCGTCCGGTTCGTTATTTTCAGGAAATATGACGAAATTCCCGACTTCTAACGGAAAATGCCCTTTTTTAGTGAAAAGGTACTTTTTCTGTAAAATTCAAGGAAAATTTATATGCAGGCATGAGATTCTTCCGCGGATCCGCGATTTTCCGCTTTTTTGTCATTTTCCGCGTTTCCGACATATCTTCAAGGATCACGGGAAAAAACGACAAAATATCACGAAAAAAAGCGATTTTCGTCAAAATATTGCGAAATAAAAACGCGATTTTCGCCGAAAGATCGCAAAAATATTTTCGTCAAAATATCGCGAAAAAAATGCTATTTTTGTCAAAATATCGCGAGACAAACGCGGTTTTCGACAAGGCATCGCGAGCAAAACGCGATTCCGTCGAAAGATCGAGAGAAAAACGCAGATTTTTTTTCACCGAAAGATCGCGGAAAAAAGCCATTTTCGTCGAAAGATCGCTGAAAAAACGCTATTTTCGTTGAAAGATCGCGAAAAAATGGTATTTTCGTTAAAATATCACGAAAAAAAAAAAAAACAAGGTTTTCGTCGAAATATCGCGAGAAAAAAGCAGTTTTCGTCAAAATATCGCGAGAAAAACACGGATTCCGTCAAAATATCACAAGATAAACGCGGATTTCGTCATAAGATCGCGAGAAAAACTTGGATTCTGTCATAAGATTGTGAGAAAAACGCGGATTCCGTCAAAAGACCGCGAAAAAACCGTGATTTTCGGCAAAAGATCTTGCGAAAACCGCGATTTTCGACTAAAGGTCGCGAAAAAAATGCGATTTTTGACTAAAGATCGCGGAAAAAATGAAATTTCTTGAAGGAATCGCGGAAAAAAAATGAATTTCCTGATAGAATTGCAGAAAATTTGTGGAATGATGTTTTCAACAGCTTTTTTGCAATTGAGCGGCAAATTAGACATTAGCTTGCATGTTTGTTAATTGATGTTTTAAGTGAAAACATGTTAAAATTTAAATTGGACAACTAGTTAAGATTGCTGTGCAAAACATTGCTTCAGAAGTATGAACTTAAAATAGAAACTTTAATTTCAGAACTACTTATAATATTTGCATAAATGGATTCATTCTGACTCTCTTCTCTCCCACCCCCCTCCTCCCCAATAAATAAAATAAATAAATAAAATAAAACAGGATTTAAACAAAAGTATTGACAATTTTGTTGTGAATAAAATAAGCTTCTTAATTTTCTTACACGCGCGCTATTTAAAATAATTTCTAATTTTCCGGCTCACGCGCTTTTCCTCTTTTTAGGTGCGTTCGTAATTATATAATTCGTAGCACCTATAGTGGTCATTCAGTCCGTCCGTCTGTCCGTCTGTCTGTCCGCATATAACAACGCAAAAAATACCCAACGGAATCGTTTGAAATTTAAAATACATAATTATTACATAATTTTGTCGAGTCATTTCAAATTTTATGAAACTCGGATGCATAGATCAATTACAGGGGCAATCAAAAGTATTCCATTACATTACGGTCAATGGGGAAAAAAGTTTCAAATGCATTTCAATCGTTTGAAATTTAAAATACGAAATTATTACATAATTCTGACGAGTTATTTCAAATTTTTTTATAATCGTGTGCATAGATCAATTACAGGGGCAGTCAAAAGTATTCAATTACATTATGGTCAATGGGGGAAAAAGTTTCAAATATATTCTATACGTTTGAAATTTAAAATACATAATTATTACATAATTTTGTCGAGTTATTTGAAATTTTATGAAAATCGGATGCATAGATCAATCACAGGGGCAATCAAAAGTATTCCATTACATTACGGTCAATGGGGGAAAAAAGTTTCAAATGCATTTTAATCGTTTGAAATTTAAAATACGAAATTATTACATAATTCTGTCGAGTTATTTCAAATTTTTTGATAATCGTGTGCATAGATCAATTACAGGGGCAATCAAAAGTATTCAATCACATTATGGTCAATGGGGAAAAAGTTTCAAATATATTCTATACGTTTGAAATTTAAAATACATAATTATTACATAATTTTGTCGAGTTATTTCAAATTTTATGAAAATCGGATGCATAGATCAATTACAGGGACAATCAAAATTGTTCCGTTACATTATGGTCAATGGGAAAAAATGTTTCAAATGCATTTTAATTGTGTTACACTCATGCGAACTTAATAAAATTTATATGCAACTATAAAGTACATATTATAATATACATCTTGCATAATTTGTGGTGCAAAGAACATTTGTTATTGATTTACAAGGCCACACAAAAGTTTTCCATTACATAATGGTATATGGAGAACATTGTTTGATGAGCGTTTTAATTGTAATTCACTATTTACAATTTTATGAGATTGATATATGAAAGTAATATTTTTAAAACTTCGTTATCGTACGAACGCACCTAATTTGCTACGCTTCACGTGCAATTTCCAACTTGTTTTTTTTTTTTCTTTTTGCAATTTCATGCCTGTATATGTAAATTTCAGTTTTTTTTTTTTTTTTTTTTTTTTTTTTTTTTTTAACAGTGTAAATACATTGCATCTATAGTCGTCCGTCTGTCTGCAATATAACAGAGCAGAAACTATACCCAACCGAATCGTCTGAAATTTAAAATTCATAATTGTTGCATAATTTTGTCGAATCATTTCATATTTTATGAAAATTGGATGTATAGTTTAATTACAGGAACAATTAAAAGTATTCTGTTACAAGACGGCAACAGGAAAAAATAATTTGAAGTGCATTTTAACCATGTTACACTCTTTCGAACATAATAAAATTTATATGCATCTATAAAATATATAATAAAATATACATTCTGTACAATCTGTGGTGCAAAGAATATTTATTATTAATTAACAGGGCCACACAAAAATATTTCATTAGATAATGGTATGGGGGGAAAACATTGTTTGGGGCGAGTTTTATTTATATTAAAATATTTCATATTTTATGAAATTGTATAGGTTGCTAAGGTTTACTACAAGTTACTTACTAAATAATGGAAATCAGATAATATTTACAGGGATACACAAAATATTTTGAATATCATACTGTATCCGATTTATTGCATACTTTTACATCAAGATCTGATTTTTTTTTTTTTCCTCGGTATAGTACGAATGCACCTCATTTGCTACGCTTGACGTGTAATTTCCAACTTATTATTATTATTCCTCTTACACACATTGGGATTGCTAATTCTTGTTTCTGTTGATAATGTATCCTTCATAAGGAATTTTGCGTTTTTTTTGAATGATAGGTGAGTTTATAGAATAATTTTCATACTTATACACACAATTTTATTAGGTGGGTCACGATTTTTTTTTTTTTCTAATTCTTTGAGCTTTGGTGGTTAATCTTCCTATCATTTAATTTTAATTCCGAAGTATCACAATGGTACCGGAATATTCGACCAAATTTATCTGAAAAAAGTTTAATGATTTGTTTCGTGTATATATCGTAAACCGATATTTTTTTCTTTGCAAAATATTGGTGTCAACATTTGGAATTATGAAGAAATTTACCAGAGCTTAAAGGGTTAAAGCAAAGGTGGGTCGTGTATCAATAAAGCTTCGGAACCGCTGGACTAAAATATTCGCAGTACGGCGGAGATTCCACCATGGCACACTGGTTATAAACTCCTGATTTTGGGACTTATTAGGACAGCTTGCTTTGACAGTGTAAAGCAAGAAATGCTGAAATTATTAGCAATGAAACCTTGCTGATTAAGGGGGTTCGGCACATATTTTAAAAGAATTTTTGTGTATTGAATTAAAATTCTGAATTTTTTTGTGACGGTTAACCATATGATTTGTAAACAAGATCACATGATAAAACTTCGCAGAATTAAAAAATAAATCCTGAAAGTTAAAATTTGCGGGAAATGGTAACTTAAAATCGTTATAACTCGAAATATTATTTGTAGAATTTCAATTTTTTTTATGCAAATAAACAGAAAGATATAAGTTTTAATTTTGACTCAGCATTTAAAAAATGTTAATTTAAATAAGAATTAAAAATATTAAAAGCCAAAATTACAAAATAATAATAACTTAAAAAAAAATCATATTTTCAAAAGTAAATATTTTTTCAAATGTTGCTGAATCAAAATTAAAGTAAAACAATCAAAAAAAGACACGTTCCAAGTTTCAACCATTTATCTTTTATGATTCTTGATTTATAACACTTTAAATGCAAGAAATGGTTTAAAAAAAAACCCTCATTAAAAAAACCCCGCATTTTCACAAAAAGTAGTTTCTGTGACCACCGTTGTTTGAAAACTAGATTTTGTAAACGAAACGAAGTGAAAAAATTCATATTTCTTCACTTAAGATAGATACATGACATATAGAGTCATTTTAAGCAGAAAAAACAGAGGATTTTGTAATGCCACAAGTTAAAAAAAATGAAGATTTTTATGTCCAGGACCCCCGTAATTCAACAAATTATCCTTGATATAAATGTACACTTTATTGTTTTACCTGTCGCCAATTTGTAAGTCTGTGCTGTGATGAGCCCATTCGACTTTTGGTATGGAAGGTTTTCCACTTTGCGATGAAATTAAGACGGAATTTTCGAGTGCTAGATGCTCACTAGCATGCAGTGCAGGTATAGAGCCCTTCTCTTTCACGGAACATATGTAAGAGTGTAGCACTTCACACACTTCCTTCTGGAAATATAAGTAATTCAATGCGATACATTAAAATAATCAATTATTAATATATTTTCTAACAAGGAAGGTCTCCAGACTAGGCATACTCAGAATGTTTTGAAAAGAAAAATACTAGTTAAACTACATATTAATATTACAAATTTAATTTTTTTTTGCCAAAATTAACTTTTATACTATATTAATTTCCTTTTAACAATATTCCGTACTTAGTTCAACTTATCAAATTAAAATCTTGTTTCTAGATCTAATCTATTAATCTTCATGGAAACGATATAAATTCTTAATTCGCCTTAAAAAACATTTCTTCCAGTATGCGTACAGTTAAAAAGATGGCTCTAAATTAAAAATATATTCTTAATTAAACTTTATTTCTTAATATTCCAAATAAAACCCATTTTTTCCCTGTTTTTATCAACCCTTTTTTAAGGAAGTCTTATTAAATTTATTCCAAAACCATACTTTTCAAATATCATTATATATATTTATTCTCCCCCCCCCCCTTCAATATTTGATATTTGTGCGTATCAATAAATTCATTTCTTTTTTTTTTTTTTTTCCAAAATATCGTCTGCAGGATATCGAATTCAGTGTTCGATTATAAATTTGTTAAATAATAATTTTTTGTAAATTAAAAATTATCGTCTGAATGAAATTAATCTCGACGGTGGACATGAATTCTGTTTACATGTGAAAATCACGGTTAGAGATTACAGAAAGTTCTAGAAGCTTTTTATTATTGACTTGAGTGAAGAGGCCCAGCGATGGATGGAATATTTTATTCGATGTTTTCGGGTTTGAACAATTTAAAAACTAGACAATTTTTTTTTTTTTTTTTTTTTTTTTTTTTTTTTTTTTAAATGGAATATTGCTTCGGAAGGAAAGAGCATTTTCCCTCTGCATATGATTGCATTTAAATAAATCTTTTGGAGCAGCAATTGTGGAATTTAATGAAGTTTCTACGCTTATTATTTTACTTAATTTTTATCTCGCCTCGACTCCTGTGACATAACATGGGAAAACTTGCAAATAATATTAATGGCTCCTATCTCAAAATGTCACATGTATGTAATAAAAGATCAGTCAAATTCAGCAGCAGAATTAAAGTATAAAATCTGAAAAAAAAAAAAAATAAATAAATAAAATAAAATACTTTCAAATATTTGTCTCGAAACGACGAAAGCTTCATGGGATTTGGCGAGCAACACCTTTCTTCACCAAAAGAAAACGATTTTAATGCAAATGAAAATTGCTTTTGAATTAATTTTCAGAATGCGTGTAAATAGTATTTAATGAATTTAAACAGTGAAAGAGTTTAACACAAAATTTTTTTGTATTACATATTTATATTGCTTGTTGCTGCAGTTATTTAATTTTATCACTGTAAAAATAATTTCATGCATAAAAAATATTTTATACATTTAAGCATATTCCAAAATAAAAAGTCAGATAAAGAATGCAGCAGCAATACAATTCAATATCGGAGACGTTTTTGTTTCCATAGCAACAAAGTTGAATCGACAGTGCTCAACTGGACTGAATTTCGAGATTGAAACATTTTAATTTATTTAAATTTTGCTTTAATTCAGAAAATTTCATAGTTAATTTTCATTATAAATATATATACATATGACAAAACTATATTTTAAACAAACTTAAACTGACAAAAATTAAAAGTGATTTCAAGCTCAACATGAAATATTTTTACCTTAAAAAGTATTTGGCATAAAAAAGTATTTTTCGAAATTTTAGTATTTCGTCCTCAACCGATGATATATCGCCAAGTAAACGAAATGCTCATTATTTTTTTATGAGCGTTCTATTGGGTTTCCGCCGAATTTTTTTTCTAACCGTATATGTCCACATAAAAGGAAAATTCTCTAATTTTTTCAGAAATTTCTTAGTATGCCCGTATGGAGACCTTCCTTTTAAAATGCTATTCTATGGGGAAAAAAAATCGTTGGTAGACGCAGACGTGCTGCTTTAAAAATGAGTTTAAAAATGTCCATCACTTCATTTGAATTTACTTTATTCCATTAACAATTATTAACTCATTTATCATCATCTTTACAAAGATATTATAAAAAAAAAACTCCTGAGCTAAAAAAAAACGAAAAAAAAAAACAAAAAAAAACCTCAAAATTTCAAGAAGTAACATTCTTTAGAAAGAATAATTGTCCGGAAAGTAGAAACATTTTTAGTTAAGAGACTATATACTTTTTTTTTTATAACGATAAAACACCTTTCGGACAAGTTCCGCTAATGTTAATCCTATGTCAGAATTTTCTTTAAATATCTCGTTTGCAGTTCATTATTGTCATTTTTCTTTTACTTAAAAAAAAAAAAAAAAAAATTCCTGCATCTGGTACCTGAGGTCGATTTCAAAGGTTATTTTTACTTTTAGAATTCTGGATGCAGTTTTATTTTATTTTATTTTATTTATTTATTTTTTTTTATAAAGGACATTTTCAATTTCGTATATATGGTTTCCTCATAATAAAAAAATCTGCAACCAAAATCGAAAAATTAAAATAAACAAGCAAGCAAACAAAAAACGACCTTTGTAGAAATAAACCTATGAATATTCATTACTTACAGCCATTCAATGAAGAAAAAAAAAAAAAAAAAGCAAATTTAAAATATTGAAATGTAAATGCGATATTAAAAAAAAAAAAAATCTCCCATCAGATTAACATTAGCGAGCGGCTGTTTTCGTGCAAATGAAGCCAATTAACAATTTCATACAACCTGATCTTTAAATATGCAATTCATGTTAGTTAAATAATCATGAAAACGGCCAGATATCGCAACCGCAGGAGATGCGGCTTTGGGACAGCAACATCGTATAATTTAGAGCTAAATGTACAGGAGATTAACTACGGATGTTTCGGCGGCAATCATTCGTAACCGAAATACTGATCGTTTTTACCATGGAAGAAATGGTTTTTACAATGTGATCTTGCGACTACCCAGGCCACATTCACAGCTGTTGTGACAAGTGGTGGACTATAATAAAAGGATAAGTAAAATATTAGACGCGTAACATCTTGACAACTCTTCGGGTAATGAAATGAAAGGAGCGATTCATATTAAGGCTGCACGCATTTGCTAGCCTTCAACTGAATTTTACAAAATCTTTCATGTAGGACCCTTGTGTGGTTTATTCACAATAGAATGAGTGGAAATGAACAATGCATCAGGAGATAAAGAGTTCAATCCTACGAGAGGAAAAGGTTCCTGATTTGCAAGACATCAATCCTTTTCCCGAAAAAGTCATTAAGGATCAAAAACACCGTGCCACCACAATAAAGAAACCAAACACTTTGTAAATCTGTGTGTCTGCACCTTAAAAAGAGGGCTGGAATTTTAATAGTAGCAACACTGTTGTAGAGACGCCAGGAAAGCGACTTGAAGATAAGTTATGTCATGTATCTTGACGAATGCTCTCTCTTTGCAAAATCGTTACGCTTCCGTTGTATCAGTCAAAAGGCAAGTCACACAATAAGGCAACACATAAGATATGTCACTTGATATGAAGGAAAAACTGGTTTGAAACAAATTCTTTCTTTGTTTAGATCGGTTTTCCCCTATGTCGTGCTTCATGTTGTCTCAGTGCGGGATAGCTATAATGTAGCATGTTTTAACTGTCGGTCTATCGTCTAACTTCGTTGTCTATATGCAGTACTACTGTTCGTTTCTGGAACACAACCTCCGAGCAGTATTAAAATAAAAAGAATATTGTCCAGTTAGCCAAAGAGCTCACAGGCTATGCACACTAATTGTGTATTACAGCCTTATATAATAATGCTTTTCGAAAAACAAATTAAGGGAGGAAATAGTCCCCCCTCCCATTTCCTAATCATTGATCCCATAAAACTAATCAGGGATACGTCTTATCATATAATAAACATGTATCTAAAATTCGAAGCAAGTCGAATAATTCTGCATAAAACACATTTATGTAATTTAAGAAGCGTTGTCCTTCGTTCCCTCCTTTATACTTAACCAATAAATCTCCAAAACTGTTCAGAAATTCAACTTATCAGAAAGAACCTAAATTCAAAATGTAAAGCAAATTGGATAACTCTGCATAAAACTCTATTTAGCTAACTTAAGGGGGAGGTAATCGTCCGTACCTCACTTTATACTTAACAAAAGAACACCACAACTTATGAGGGATGCTTCTTACCACTATGAACCTGTATAAAAAAATTGAAATAAATCGGTTAATTCTGCATGAAAAACCATTTACCTAAATTATAAGGGGCTAGTTCTCCCTATACCTCCTTTATACTTATCCAATGAATTCCAAAAACATATCAGGGGAGCGCCTTTTCAGAATGAACCTATATTTAAAATTTGAAGCAAATCGGTAAATTTTGCGTGAAAAACCCATTAACCTAAATTAAAAGCACCCCCTCCCCCCATTCTCCCTCTTTAAACATATCCAATGAACACCCAATACTAATTAAAGAAGCACCTCATCAGAATGATCCCATATCTAAGATGTGTACGAAATCTGATAATTCTGCTTGAAAAACTCATTTTTATAAATTAAGGGGAGGGGCATTAGCCCCCGTTCCCCTTCTTGATACTTATCCAATGAACACACAATACTAATTACGGAGGTACCTCATCAGAATGATTCTATACCTAAAATTTGAACGAAATCTGATAATTCTGCATAAAAAACCATTTACATAAAATCAGGGGAGGAGTATTAGCCCCCGTTTCCTTTCTTATACTTGTCGAATGAACTCCCAAAACTAATCAGGGAAGCGCCTTATCATAATAGCCTATATCTCAAATTTCAAATAAATAGAATTTTTTTTTTTTTATCATGAGCTATCGCGTTACAGATGTACATGCAGAACGGGCGGGCACATAAGCTCTCAGGCTTTAATAGCCTGTGAGCTAAAAAACGGCGATATTTTCTGCAGAACGAACCCGTCATCTTAATCTTCCATGACAATGCTATTTCATATAAAACGGAAACAGTGGGTTGATGTGTTTGTTCGCTGAGGCTGTAATTGATCCAGAGGTTCTGTTCCAAGGATTCTGCTGGCTGTAGACATCTCTATATAAAAGTTCAAGAGAACAGGCGCTGCCAACACAACACTGACACTAACTTTTAGCAAAGTAATAGCGTCGTTGTTGGCCAACGGCAATCTGCAGATTCCAAATCGCTGGTAATGAGAGCTACGCAATGCTGATTACTACTCTTTGAAAGGTAGAAAAGTTTTCCCCTTGTATTGCTTTTCTATGCTTTTTGCATATAAATTATTTTAATTCCATCCTATGTATATAGCATGACTCAAACTCGAATGAAGAACACGATATGTGCAAAAGCATATTGTTTTGTTGACGTTCAGACGTAATAAGCATTAAAGGCATACTTTATGAAAACAGGTTTTGATTTAATTTCTCCGATCTCAAAATCCAGTGTTAACCTAAGGGAAAATAAAATTAGGTAATGATTCATGAACTAATAAAATTATCAGAAAGCGGTTTTCACCATATGAAAATAGACGCAAATTTCATTTTATTAGTTAAATGACAATTGAAATCTGTCATTTTGCCTATTTTATTTATCTATTATCTATTATTTATTATCTATTATTATTTATTCTATGCATTTATTTATTTATTATTTATAATGTATTTATTATAATTTATTATTAAATTAATATTATTATAAATAATAAATAATTAATAATATATAATAATAATATTAATAATATATCATAATTAATATCATTATTACTTATTATTAATAATATTAATATTTATATATTATTATTATTATTATTATATATTTATTATTTATTATTATTTATTTATTTATTATTCTACTTATTATTTATTATCTATTTTACCAAATTTATTTATTTATTATGTATGTAACCTTTTGAAATGTATTATTATTATTTTTTTAATTTAGGTTTTAGTAAAAAAATTGAATATTTAGATCAGATTTTGTGAATTATTTAAGAGAAAAGCGTCCACCGTTACTATTAGAACATAACAGCTTTAATTTACCTTTTAGTTGGAGAACAAAAATTGCGAAATTTATCTTTGGTTAATTGGAAATTCCAATATTAAATTATAAAAATTAAAAGTAGGAAAATATAGCATAGAAAAAAAATCAATAAGAGTTATATATGTACTTGTATATCTGGTGTTCGTGGTATATCCCAAAGAGCCGCAGCTTCCCAGTGCTGTTCTTGAAGTGAAAGAAGAATCATTTCCTCTTGAGCCAAACGATATTCTAATTCCGCTAAGGCAATTTGATCATCAACCGTATTCCTAATTTGGAAAAGAAAAGGAAAAGGTCCTTAATTAGGTGATAATATGGTTATATGGACAAAGGTGACCCTTCACTTGCAATTTTAGACGTTTAGATAAATATCTAGAAAAATACATGAGGAATTATTCTGAAAATCCCGGTGTGCAAACAGAATAAGTACAGATCATATAATTCCGTGAAGATTTTTTTCTCGAAATTTCATAGGGGACCGCCAACAAATTGAAAAAGAACGAATATATTTTGCATAACCTTGTCAAAACTAATGTAGCAAAAGCGTACAAACTGAAGATTATGATTAAGTGGCTGATTGTAATAAGCTATGTTCATTTTTATGCGGATAACATGTATACTCGTAAAAAAACTGTGGTTTATATATATATATATATAAAGAGTCCAAAATTTTTCCAAGTTTTTTTCCCTATAATTTGCAGAGTTCTTAATATAAAATAACGTTCTTTTTCGAAAATATGACAAACAACATTGTATACAATACTCTGTAATCAAAATTAAAAAATAATAAAAATTGTATGAAAAATGAGCAGGTTTACTAAATAATTTTTCATTGCGCATGCGTCACCGCAATCAAATCACAAATTGCATAATGTGGTAGCTAAATATATAGAGCAATTTTATTGAAAGTCTCAAAAACATAAGCTAAAAATTCTGAAAATTATCGTCAATAGAATAGGCTCAAAATCCGTTATTCTCAAAATGAAGCAAAAAGATGAAGGGCTGTATCCATATATCCATTGGTTAGTGTCAATATAGCATACACAATATTGCACGTAAAACTATATTTGGATAAAACCATTAATACAAAGTACTTAAAAAATAACATTGTTTTTGTTGATATTTTGTTAGAATTTCAAAATGACGCAGGTAAAGAGAGAATTTACTGAAGATTTCTTTTCGTAGCTTAACTTAAACAAGAATTTAACATTTTAAAAATAAGTATATATTTTAGAAAATTTCGTTAGTTGAATAACATAAAAAAAGTTTGTATTTTTTTTTTTTTTTTTTTAAGAATTTCAAAATTTGTAAATGCTTTCCGTCGTCAAAATTTTAACATTGTAGAAGGAAATTTGAAGTTTGACTTTAAAATATAATACAAAATAAATAAATAAATAAATAAATAAATAAATAAATAAATATTATGTATGAACCAATATTCCGTTATTAAAAACATTTAAAATGCCACCATAAATAAAACTGTGGCATAAAAAGTATACATATTCTAAAAATATTAATACAAGAGAGAGTCTGAAAATAAGTTTCCCTTGGCGACTGTGGGCAGAGATGTGTATGAAAGACGAAACATACAATGAAACATTAAGGGGGCTCAAGAGTTGAAAACTTTTCAAAAAATCGATTTTTTTATGATCTAGTTTGATTATTCAGTTAATCCTTAACTCAATGCAAAAAACCGCATAAAAATATTTGCATTTTTAACGGAGTTATAAGCATTTATCTATCAACACTTTCATAGCCGCACCCGTATAATTTCAACTGAAAGTCGCGTTTACTCAAAACTTGATTTTTGACAACTAACACCAATATTTAAAAAAACTATTTGATGGAATGGCTTAATGTTTTCTGTGCATGCACATAACATCATTATCTAGAGAATGAATTAATATAGTTTAGATAGTTTAATATTTTGAGTATTTTTAATGAAAAAAAGTTGCTTTTTTTAAGGTTTTTTAAAATGTTTAAGTTTGAGAGTTTTTTTTAATAATGTTTTTTTCGAGTGATTGTTATATCCTTAATTCATTCTATAGAGTAAAGTTTCCTGGTCATTTTAAAGTAAAAATTAGGTTCTTAAGTCATTCAACGTTAAGATATCTTGGTGTTGGTGATATAACACATAATTTTTTTTTTCGAAAATTGTGTTACACAAATTTTGCTATATTTCTTATTATATTACATTGAAGTACTTCATTTTATAATTTTATAAGACTACAAACATACTTTTAAAATATCAGAAAGTTTAAATTAATTACACTGAATACTTCTGTTTTTATATGGACTCGAAGCGAGAGCTCTGTTTACACGTTTTTCCGTATCGATCAACCCCAGAGCCCCCTTAAAGATAAGATGTAACTTTACTTTTCTACATAAGTGCCAAGTGAGTTGAGACATTTTCCATACCCCTTTATAAGGTTAAAAAAAAACCAGGGCTTTGCATGCGAAAGAAGCGTTAAACCGCTTGTGTGATTTCGGCATCGCTTCCAAAGCTGTAGTCAAGCATTGTTTTAGTCTATAGTGACCTTGCATGCCCGTCCAAGGTCTCGGTCTGTCCAACACTTGTTTATACCTCTCTATGGAAGTCTATGGGCCAGATGCGATGTCGAAACAAAAGGTGGTGAGATAGTGCCGCCAATTCAGTGAGGGACATCATCAAGTGTTGGACAGACCGCGACATGGACGGACGTGTACGGCCATTACTGACGAAAGCGATTCTTGACTTCAGCTTTGGAAGCAATGCCGAAATCATACAAGCGGTTCAACGCTTCTTTCGTATGCAAAGCCCTGGTTTTTTCCTGGAGGTCTTTTTGAAGCTTATAAAGGGGTATGAAAAAATGTCTCAACTCACTT
Organism: Maratus speculifer; assembly: GCA_964019185.1. NCBI lineage: Eukaryota > Metazoa > Arthropoda > Arachnida > Araneae > Salticidae > Maratus > Maratus speculifer. The sequence continues at coordinate 253,720,992 of OZ025289.1, read as the reverse complement.
GGCACTTATGTAGAAAAAAAAAAAAAAAAAAAAATTGCGTCTTATCTTTAATGTTTCATTATCTGTTTTGGCTTTCATACACATCTCTGTCCACAGTTCCCAGAGGTAACTTATTTTCAGACTCCCCCTCATTATATATTAATATCTTTCCTTTTTTTTTTTTTTCTTTTTAATTTAAACTTACCCTGAAGTTGTTTTTTTTCGTTCTAGATCACTCTTCAAATTTGCTATCAAGTCCAACTTCTCTTCAATCATATCCGAGAGCTGGGCCCGACGCTGGCCGCGATTTTCATCGTCCATAATCGGGCCAGAAGTTGACTGGAAATCAGCTTGCGGTGCTTGTTTCGTCTATGATTCTAGAAAAAAAAACGAGATACATAAATCAATTAAAATGAAAATTAATTTTAAACAAAACAAAAACTTTTTTTTTAAAGCAAAATATATAATGGATGACTAACTAAAATGAAATCGCGCCCTATTTAATATACGAAAGAAAATATCACCTAATGATAAATTTACAAAAGATTTTTTTCTTTTTTTTCAAGTAGTTTTCCAGAACTGATTTCTTTTTCCTTTAAAAGTACACATAATTACATGCAAAAATTATAATATGTAAAAAAAAAAGAAAGAAAGAAAGGAAAAGTACTTAAAGATTGTTGGAAACAAGAAGGTTTGAGCTGCTATATGAACATTTATGTTGTTTATGCTCAATATAATATTGAAATTTTTTTAAAATAATGTTTGGCAACGTTGAGAAACCGTGATTTCAGAACATTTCATACTTATTTCACCCTTTTAAAATTCGAAGTTTTTGAAATACATTCTTAAGCTCTTCAGACCTGAGGTACATAAATGTGTACCTCCATTCTTTTCCTCATAAAAACTAAACTGTTAAAATTTTTTGCATTTTTACTTTACTTTTATACAGCTGAATGTTTTTTTTCTTTAAATCAATACCATTAAATGTCAGCAGTGATGAATATTACATCATAAAACAAATATTATTTTCATCCAAGTTTCGAAAATACCTTCAAGACATTGTGGCCAAGAAAGTAAGAAATATTCATGGTTGTTCAATTTTAATGCTTAAAAAAAAAAAAAAAAAAAAGGATTTGATGATTAATTACTTATTTAAAGACCTTAATGTTGTTATTGCGTAAATCTATATTACTGATAGTTAAACTAATGTTTTAAGGGGACTAGTACTTTTATATCCATATTTGTAAATCTAAATTACCAGTCCCCTAAGGTACTGATTTCATAAAAATGACTCTTTCTGTCATCTGTACTGTCATTTTGATTAAGCAAGAACAATAAATACATATTTGTAGAGTTATTTTATGCTCAGGTCTGAAGAGGTTAATGATTATTTCCCTCTTAAAAATAACTTCCATTTGAAGTTTCATATCTCTATCCCTAGCAGCTTCAAGAAACTTGCTCCTTAAGAGCCCACTTGACTCGCTGAAAAAGATCCGGATGATAATGTTAAGTCTATGGGGGCGTTATTTTCAAATATCTCGCTCAAATTTTAATAATTTTACATGATTTTTGCATAGGATATAGCTGAGGACAATCTACATGGGATAGTTTTTTTAGCTCACAGGCTATCATAGCCTGAGAGCTTATGTGCCCGTCCGTTCTGTATGTATGTACGTAACGCGATAACTCATGATAAAAATATCCGATCCACTTGAAATTTTGTATGTAGGTATATCCTGACAAGGCGCTTCCCTGATTAGTTTTTGGAGTTCATTCGATATGTATAAGAGGGGGAACGGGGGGCTCATGCCCCCCGTTAGTGGATATAGATGGGATTTTCATGCAGAATTAAGTTTTCAAAATTTAGATTAGGATCATTCTGATGAGGCGATTCCGTGACTGTTATTAGGTGTTCATTGATTAAGTATAAATAGGGGGAACAGGGGTTCTAATGCCCCCCCCCCGTTAGTTGATATAAATGGGATTTTCATGCAGAATTAAGTTTTCAAAATTTAGATTAGGATCATTCTGATGAGGCGATTCCGTGACTGTTATTAGGTGTTCATTGAATAAGTATAAATAGGGGGAACAGGGGTTCTAATGCCCCCCCCCCCCGTTAGTTGATATAAATGGGATTTTCATGCAGAATTAAGTTTTCGTTCAAAATTTAGATTAGGATCATTCTGATGAGGCGATTCAGTGACTGTTATTAGCTGTTCATTGAATAAGTATAAATAGGGGGAACAGGGGTTCTAATGCCCCCCCCCCCCGTTAGTTGATATAAATGGGATTTTAATGCAGAATTAAGTTTTCAAAATTTAGATTAGGATCATTCTGATGAGGCGATTCGTGACTGTTATTAGGTGTTCATTGAATAAGTATAAATAGGGGGAACAGGGGTTCTAATCCCCCCCCCCCCCGTTAGTTGATATAAATGGGATTTTCATGCAGAATTAAGTTTTCGTTCAAAATTTAGATTAGGATCATTCTGATGAGGCGATTCCGTGACTGTTATTAGGTGTTCATTGAATAAGTATAAATAGGGGGAACAGGGGCTCTAATGCCCCCCCCCCCGTTAGTTGATATAAATGGGATTTTCATGCAGAATTAATTTTCGTTCAAAATTTAGATTAGGATCATTCTGATGAGGCGATTCCGTGACTGTTATTAGGTGTTCATTGAATAAGTATAAATAAGGGGAACAGGGGTTCTAATGTCCCCCCCCCCTTAATTTATATAAATGGGTTTTTCAAGCAGAATTTTCAGATTTCGTTCAAATCTCTGAATAGTTTTGGAAGTTTAATGGTTAAGTATAAAAGAGGGGGATAACTCTTTTTAAATTATATAAATGCTAAATGGGTTTTTATTAAGAATTATCTAATTTGCTCTGAATTTTGGATATAGATTTTTTATATGATAAAGCATGTCTTTGATAGTATAGGAGGTTCAATGATTAAGTATAAAAAAAGAGAAAAGGGGAGAGCTGTTTCCCCTTCTTAATTTTTTTTTTCGAACGGAATTAACCCTTGAAAATATAAAGCTTTAATGTGCAATTAGTATTTGTAGCCTGTGAGCTCAATGCCTTCAGTTTAACTGGGCAGTATTCTTTATTACTTTTTAGCTCACAGGCTATCATAGCCTGAGAGCTTATGTGCCCGTCCGTTCTGTATGTATGTTCGTACGTAACGCGATAACTCATGATAAAAATATCCGATCCACTTGAAATTTTGTATGTAGGTATATCCTGACAAGGCGCTTCCCTGATTAGTTTTTGGAGTTCATTCGATATGTATAAGAGGGGGAACGGGGGGCTCATGCCCCCCGTTAGTTGATATAGATGGGATTTTCATGCAGAATTAAGTTTTCAAAATTTAGATTAGGATCATTCTGATGAGGCGATTCCGTGACTGTTATTAGGTGTTCATTGATTAAGTATAAATAGGGGGAACAGGGGTTCTAATGCCCCCCCCTGTTAGTTGATATAAATGGGATTTTCATGCAGAATTAAGTTTTCAAAATTTAGATTAGGATCATTCTGATGAGGCGATTCTGTGACTGTTATTAGGTGTTCATTGAATAAGTACAAGTAGGGAGAACAGGGGTTCTAATGCCCCCCCCCCCCCGTTAGTTGATATAAATGGAATTTTCATGCAGAATTAAGTTTTCGTTCAAAATTTAGATTAGGATCATTCTGATGAGGCGATTTAGTGACTGTTATTAGTTGTTCATTGAATAAGTATAAATAGGGGGAACAGGGGTTCTAATGCCCCCCCCCACCCCCGTTAGTTGATATAAATGGGATTTTAATGCAGAATTAAGTTTTCGTTCAAAATTTAGATTAGGATCATTCTGATGAGGCGATTCCGTGACTGTTATTAGGTGTTCATTGAATAAGTATAAATAGGGCGAACAGGGGTTCTAATGCCCCCCCCCCCCGTTAGTTGATATAAATGGGATTTTCATGCAGAATTAAGTTTTCGTTCAAAATTTAGATTAGGATCATTCTGATGAGGCGATTCCGTGACTGTTATTAGGTGTTCATTGAATAAGTATAAATAAGGGGAACAGGGGCTCTAATGCCCCCCCCCCCCGTTAGTTGATATAAATGGGATTTTCATGCAGAATTAATTTTCGTTCAAAATTTAGATTAGGATCATTCTGATGAGGCGATTCCGTGGCTGTTATTAGGTGTTCATTGAATAAGTATAAATAAGGGGAACAGGGGTTCTAATGTCCCCCCCCCCTTAATTTATATAAATGGGTTTTTCAAGCAGAATTGTCAGATTTCGTTCAAATCTCTGAATAGTTTTGGAAGTTTAATGGTTAAGTATAAAAGAGGGGGATAACTCTTTTTAAATTATATAAATGCTAAATGGGTTTTTATTAAGAATTATCTAATTTGCTCTGAATTTTGGATATAGATTTTTTATATGATAAAGCATGTCTTTGGTAGTATAGGAGGTTCAATGATTAAGTATAAAAAAAGAGAAAAGGGAAGAGGGAAGAGCTGTTTCCCCTTCTTAATTTTTTTTTTCGAACGGAATTAACCCTTGAAAATATAAAGCTTTAATGTGCAATTAGTATTTGTAGCCTGTGAGCTCAATGCCTTCAGTTTAACTGGGCAGTATTCTTTTTTTTATTTCAATTTTGGTTAAATTTTTTTAATATTATGATAGTTTCATTTTCAGAACCGGTTCCAAAAGTTAAAGTAACTAAAAAAAAAAAAAGAAAAAAAATATCAAGATCGAAAAAAAAAAAAAAAAAAAAAAAAAACTTGTCCAGTTGTAGATATTGTCCTCAACTATCCTATGCCAAAAAAATCATGTAAAAATATTAAAATTTGAGCGAGATATTTAATAATAACGTCCCCATAGACTTAACATTATCATCCGGGTCAGTCGAGTGGCCTCTTAACATTATTTTTTTGCTCTTGCATCCACTTGGGAACAGGGAACAGGGGTAATCAGATAAAAAGAAGCCAATATTTGAACAGAGACTTTCACCATAATTTTACTACTCTTTTGAAATCTGTTCAGTAGTATCAGACATACTGCCTACAAACAAATAGATAAACGTTTCTTGTTAAAAATATTAGTATATATAGAAAGAAAGAAAAAAGTCCCTCATGTCGCTTCTGAAACGAAAAACGAGTTTATAGAGTAGACTCTATACAGGGCTCGCACCGTTCCTAAAATTTTCATACCTTCCTACCACTATTTTAAAGCGGCAATATTTATTTTATAGTTAAAGTGTGGATGTTAACTGAAACCTTCGCGAAAACTTTTGATTTAAAATACTGGTAGCAAAGTGTAAAAATTTTAGGAACGGTGCGAGCCCTGCTCTGTCTATCTGAACACTCTCTAAAGTGTACAAACACTCCAAAATTATAAACGCATTCCGATGGTCCCGGAGAAACTCCATGGACTTAACAATAAATGAACTCTCTATATTCTGAATACCCTACTATTATGAACGTTACTTTTGCTCCGCGAAATCCCATCATGGAAATTCGGTGAAACTGTTACAGAAGAATAAAAAGGCCAACAAACTCGGTTAAAAAATAAACAGACAAGATGACTGTTAGATTTTAAGCATGCACCTGAAGTTGCAATTTGTTTGAATACTTCAAATAAAATGTTTAGTTAAATGTTGAAGCACTTGTGACATTGTTGTCAGCTGCCTGTTGTAAGAGAAGCCATTTTCTGAATTTTTTAATTAGAAAAAGTAAAAATTTAGTTTTTGATTAGTTAGCTGAAGACAATTACGGTAGGTTAAAACAATCCACTACCATTTTGCTTATTTCAAATAATAATTTTATATAAATTATTGTTATCACAGCTTAAGCATATTTTAAAGATTAAGTTTCGAATTATCAACTGATTTCTTCGATTGATGAACTACTAAGAAAATGGTAATTAGAAAACTATTTGCTTATTTTAATTTTGTTGCTATTTAATTTTAGCAGATAGATAGAAATCATGTTAGTTTATTTTTAAAAAAAAGAAATATAATAAAAACCCCATAGCACCGATCATATTTGATCGACTACTGTTTTGGTCACCCTACATAATAGCAATGAATTCTCCCTCTATAATGAACATCCCCATAATGTGAACATTTTTGGTCGGTCCCAAGAGTGTTCAGAATAAAGAGTCCACTGTATTACTTTTTAATATTTAGTTTTACTTAAAAAGAAAGAATTGACTTTAGAATTGACCCAAGAGTGTTCAGAATAAAGAGTCCACTGTATTACTTTTTAATATTTAGTTTTACTTAAAAAGAAAGAATTGACTCGTGGCTTCTAGTTAGATAATAGGTGAAACTGAATTGACTGATTTAGAACAATGGGTCATTGTTATACAAAAGGAAAGTGCGAATGTGAATGCAATACTTTATCTGGGTAAATATTTGTTCTTACGATCTTTCCACTATCATCATCCCTATCCCGAAAATTTAATTTTTAATCGCGACTGTTAGAATAATGAAACGCATGACATAGATCTACATAACTGGTTCTGAGAACTCCATGTGATTAGAATTTTAAAAGAGTTGCTTCATTTTCAATGTGGTGACTTCAATTTTATAAGTTCTCAGAAATAAAGAAATTTGAATTGAACTAATTATGAGCTACAGTAAAGCATCGTTTATACGACGTTTTAATGTTGTCTCAATCTATCCCTATTCGTTTTAGTGTAAAAATATATTCTTTGTACGATGTAGAGGTTTGCACGGGCCCGGGCTTGGCCCGTGGCCCGTGGCCGGCCCGGTGGAATCGTTTCAAATTTTCTAACGGGCCGGGCCGGGCCGGCGGAATCAGAATAGTTTTCTCAAAGGGCCGGGCCGGCAAAAAAATTGAACGGGCCGTACGGGCCGGGCCGATAAAAATATTTTCGGGCCTGCCGGCCCGTTCTGAAGATTTTGACAGGAACGATAAAATATCTATTTTCAACGCAAATGGTTTTAACGAGAATAAATATAAATGTGCAGAGTTGCCAGTGGGCTACTTTTTTAAAATTCAGATTTCTCGATTGACACCACATTTTTGAAACGGTAAATTACCTTTTGTTTTTGGCTTAGTTATCATAAGGCATATTTTATCATAAGGCATTTGTAAAAAGTGGTGCCAATCAAGAATCTGAATTTAAAAAAGTGACAGCATCAATATAAAAATGTAACTTGTACAGTGTGAGATCGGCATCGGACAGTTAAATTGTGTGTAACCCGTTTTAATATTTTTTTAGCTGACTCATACCGGGCCGAGATCAAGCTTGCATTATTTTTCTACATATAGACTTGCCGGACCGGAATAAGACTTAATTGTTCTCAAGATCTGTAGGGCAGACAACATTATTTGTAAAATTATTAACAGCGATAAAGAACTATGTTAGATTAATCTTTGGATATATACTTCTTGATGGTTTTTAAATTAATTTCTCAATAGCGTGAAAGTTTGATGGTTTTTAAATTAATTTCTCAATAACGCGAATGTTTGACACATTTTTAAAATAATTTTTAATTGTAAAAATATAAAAGTGATAAGCCTGACTATTGAAGGCATTTGGAATCGAATAGCATTTTTCATTTTTGATGAATAAAATACTTGCATAAATTTGTTCAGATACAATAGTTTCTCAAATGGTTGCAGGTTTTTCTCCCTTCCCATGCTATCGCTTCCGGAAATTCTATTGAAAATGCTAACTATAACAATAATTTATTTCCTTTCAGTATTCTTAAATTGCTTGTATCAAAAAACAGATAATGCCACTTGATTATATAGTTTCTGAATAATGATACCTGCTGTGCGTTTCTGAGAAAAAAAAAAAAAAAAAAAAAAAAAAAAAAAAAAAAATTAGAAATGTATTAGAAAGGCGCATATTTGAGTTAACGAATGAATTTGGATTTAAAATCTTTAATAAAATGATATAGAAATATTTTTATAAATCTTCTTTTATTAAACAGCTTCAAAAGTTACGATGTTTTTAACTTTCTTTCTTTTTTCTTTTATTCTAAGCTATATTAATTTTTTGATGAATCTTTATTTGATTGTTGAAAGCCTAAGAATCTTAGTAATCACTAATGTTGCTAATGTGTAGTATATTTCCTGTAAAATATACTGTAAAATCATTCCATAGATATGTATGCAGTATTCTTTAAAGAAATCTTAATTATATGAAAAAAATCTGAATTTTTTAGAAATCGTAGAAATTGTAACGGGCCAAAACGGGCCGGGCCTGTTTTCACTGATTTCTGTACGGGCCGGGCCGGGCCCAGGCCGAAATTTTGAGTTTTACAACGGGCCGGGTCGGGCCGAAAAACTTTTCCTACGGGCCGGGCCTGGAAATTCCGGCCCGTGCAAGCCTCTAGTACGATGCACAAAATCTTTTATAAGTCTATTTTCCCATTTTGTACACTTTTTTAAAATAATTATTTGGGAAAATAGTTGATGTTCTCGATAGAAAATTGGGAAGTCTGAAGTATATCTGAATCATTTATTGGTTGAATTCCGCTACTTATTTTATTTTATTCGTTTACTGATTGGTCCATGCTTAATGTCTAAAAATGAAGTACTTCTGTTTTTTATTTTGTTCATTTTCTGATTGGTCCAGAAATTAGATTTATTAGGACATTAGGTTTTATGTCCACAAATAGAATACTTCTGTTGCCACGATGACGAAATGTATAAAAAACTACAATAAATAAATAAATAAATAAATAAATAAATAAAATAGTAATAGCTCAAAAACAAATTTAGATACAGGTTTCAAACAAGTTGTATTTAAAAGTAAATTTTTTTCTTTATACGGCGATGTAAAAATTGAAAATGTGCAGTGTTTAGAAGTTTTAAAATTTGCAGTACCGAAAATTGTTAAATTGAAATTTCATTTAATATTTGTTTATGATTGGTCCGGAAATATTAACGTGTCTCTAGAAGTCCAGGCATATTAATATGATTCTGTCATTAAGTAAGCTACGTTTTGATCATCCTAAAAATAATATTTTTGGATTACAATATTGTTTTTTTTTTTAATGTAGGATGCATTTATAAGACTAAAATTATAGTCTTTGAAAATATTTTTTTCCAAATAGTCTTTGTAATTTATTAAATTACAATTTTTATTATTCTTCTGACGATATTTTGGCGGGTATTTGAAACACATACTGTTTTAAACCTGTTATAAATAACACTAACCTTGTTCTTTGCAGTGTTTGACTATTTTTTATTTTAAATTAAACTTTTTTATTTATTTTTATTATTATTATTTATTTATTTTATTATTATTATTATTGTTGTTGTTGTTTATTTTTCTTGTGCATTTTAAGAACGAGTGGAATTTGCCAACTATGAATGAACACAAATGCAATTATCAGCAGGGCTGCGGAGTCGGAGGGAAAAATGGCCGACTCCGACTCCGACTCCGGAAATTTTAACGACTCCGACTCCAACTCCGACTCCGGAAATTTGACTCCGACTCCTTTCTAGATAAAATACTAGTGTTGACGTTGGTAAAAATCATGAGGGAACGAAAGAAAAATAAAGCAAAATATCACTATTAATCCAGTTCTTAGAGCTTTAGAAAAAAAAATGGTTTTCGTTTTACAAATTGTTTAATTTTTACGTCCCTCTAACCTGAAAAATCAAATTATTTAAATCTAAAAGAGAAAACAAAGCAGAAATTTTATTATTTCGGATCCGCTAACTCAAAATAGGGGAAATCTGTACTTTGATATTAGTGTTTTTCAGAGCAGAAAAATTTCGATGGTAAGAAAAAAAACTAGTCAGATGTGTTATTCTCCAAAATTTCTTGTGTATCATACGTTATTACTTCTTGAGAAATGCAGCATAGCAGTGCCATAGCTTAGGTGATGTACACCAAAATCTAATCAACAATTTATATCAATTTCTAACTGAATTTCCATTTTGATGAAAATCAGTGCATTAATTTCTGAGATAGGGCTAAAGCGGATATCTTAAAATTCTGCATAACAGCATACCTGTTGGGTGATGCACATCAAAAACGAATCAGGATCAATTTCTATCAGATACTAACTGAATATAAAGTTTGATTAAATTCCATGAATTAGTGCTTGAGCCACAGCAATTGTAAAATCGTGAAAAATGCATCATAGTAGCGCCACCTGTTGGGCGATTTAAACCAAACACTAAACTACACTAATCTAGATTAGGAACGAATCAAATATAAAGTTGGAGGAAAATTCGAGCATTTGTTTTTGAGACAGTGCTATTGCAATAATCATGAACAATGCAGCATAGCAGCACCACCTGTTGAACAATTTGCACGAAAACGTTTACAACACCCAATTATATCAAGAACTAACTGAATTAGAAGTTTGATAAATATCCGTGCTTTAATTCTTAAGATATAGCTACTTTGGAAATTGTGAATAATGCAGGTTAGCAACCCCACTTGTCGAGTGATATACACCAAAAATTAATCCGCTCCAATTTCTATCAGGATCTAACAGAATCTAAAGTTTTGAGAAATTCCATTCATTAGTTCTTGAGACAGAGCGCTCCAAAATTTTTGTCACATACAGACTCATGAAGTGACAGAGTGACAGATTTACTGACAGACAAAACTATCAAATCGTGTTTAGGATCTACTAAAACGTATAAATCCAACGAAAACCGGAAGTCGAAATAATTCACAAATTCAATACTTTAATCTTGTAAAGATACAAGAAAGAAAATTGAAGATGAAAATTTTACAAGTTCGGAAATAATACGGGATCTACTAGAGCTTTTAATTAAAAATAGTTTTCATCTACTGTATACTCTGGGCAATATATTGGGAATCTTTAACTTGGGTAGTCCGATATAATCCAAAAATAACAATAATAATTTCTTCCATGGATTTATAATTACATATAATTGGTTTAATTTCGCTTTAAATGTCTAAGAAAAAAAGCCGGAGTCGGCTTGTTTTTTAACGACTCCGACTCCGACTCCTTTACTCAAAAATGGGTTCGACTCCGACTCCGACTCCGACTCCGCAGCCCTGGTTATCAGTGCACTAACAATACAGATTTCTCTCTCTCTCTTTCTCTCTCTCGCTTTTTCCCGCTCATCACTTTTTGTACTGTTTTAGCCACAGCTCTTTTCAGACATGACTCGAAAACGCGAATCCATCTTGGTAAAAGAAATTATTGAAATTTTGAAAGAATTCCATAGTTGCGATAGTAAAAAAATGCCGTGAATTGCATTAAAACATTATTAACATATTTTGTTTGCCAGAATACAAAAGAAAAACTTTTCAAGCCTTGACTCAATGCACAAATCATTAATTACAACTCAACGTCAATCATCACGTCAAACAAACACATAATTTTTTTTTCTGTAATGCTAGGTAAAATAATTAATAGAAAAAAAGTACGTACATTTATATTGCTTACTACATTTTTTCCCCGTTTTACTTGCCCATCATACGTAATATAGGAAATATCTTGCAATCGTTTTAAAAATCGATTTTTTTTTTTTTTTTTTTGGGGACGGATTTATACATTTTAGACGCTAAAGATTCCGAAAAACATATTTTTTAGGGAAAAAAATACTGCCTATCTGTCTGTGTGTCTGTATACCTCTATTTCCCAAAGAAATTGGGATAGACACTTGAAATTTGGTATGTACGTAATATGTAGGGGTGGGACGAAGCCTATTTAATATCAGTAACCTTGATTATCCGGAACTATTTTTTCGAACACTCAAAATATTCTTTCTGATGGAAAGTAAATAAAAATTTTCGATTTTTTTTTATGAATATAAAAGGCAATAAAAAAAAACACAAATTTTACATAAAAAATGAAGTCGATCGGATAATGAGTTGTCGAGAAATTTGTAATGCTGTTTTGCGCACTCTTCGATTTTTCATGACCCTGTATTTCATTCAAATTTCAATTCAAAGATATATTTTAATTAGAAATGGAACGCTTAATCTAACGCAGTAAATTGTAAGTTAATATAATTATCATTTTTGGAGTTATAAGGATGCTCCTTTTACGCATTTTCCTGTTACTCGGTTTTATTTTAATATTTTATAGTATGTATATCCATGATGGGTAAACATTACGGTGGCCTCCAACGACTAGTTTTGGTTTGTTTAATTTAAAAAGTTATGTAAATCAACACGTTAAATATTAAAATTAAATGAAAACAAAATTCATTCTAGTTTTAGAAGTGAAAATTGATTATTCGACGTTTTGCGGTAGTCCATTCTAGAGGTCTGCACGGGTCGGGCCGCGGCCCGCGGGCCGGGTTCGGGCCGATTTTCAATAATGGCATTCGGGCCGGGCCGGGCTCGGGCCTTACTTCTGAAGACTCGGGCCGGGCCTAGTCACTAATCTTTCAGGCCGGGCCGGGCTCGGGCCTTAATTTTTTTGCTGGACGGGCCGGGCCTAACTTTTTTTCTGTAGGAAGCCGAGACTGATTCCATTCTTCCTAGTTTTCATAGACCAAAATATTCAGTTCCTATTGAATCTTCCTATATAAAAATCCTTTTCTCGACTTTTTATAAATCAGTAATATTTGGCTTTGTCCAAAAATGTTTGCAAAAAAGGCATATACTTTTAAGCCGTCATTATTCTACAATTAAACATTAGAATTTATTCCTTTTAAAGAATCGTAGATTACTAGGCGTTTTAAAATAGAATTAAACTCACACACACACACACACACACACACACACACACACAAAGAAAAAAAAAAAAAAAAAAAAAAAAACATGATTATGACGGAATTTTCTTTTAAACTGAAAACTGAAAGCTTCTTTTAAAATGTTCATCCATGCAAAATGAATACAACAATACGGGAGAAAAAAATATATTAAACATTTACATCTGTTAAGAAGGGAATGTTTTTTTTTTCTCGTTCCAAAGCGATTTCGTCTTTGGAAATTTTACCATATACCGCTTTTTCGACTTTTTGTCTCCATTACAGGGTATATGGATTAATAATACTAGTGATAACTGAAACATTTACATACAACAAACAAAGATTCATTTAAAAGCGTAAATATCGCAGCCTACGGCACTTCTGCATAAAGGGAGATTATAAACATGAAAAAAAAAAGACTAATATAATTTTTTTTTGTCAGAACTCTTCCATAAGATTATTGATCAATGTTCTGTAGAAATTCACTTGAGCCGGGCCAGGTTCGGGCCGAATTTTAAACTTTTTTCCGGACCGGGCCGAGCTCGGGCCGAAATTTTAACTTTCGGGCCGGGCCGGGTCGGGCCAATATTTCTTTCGTTCGGGCCGGGCCGGGCCCGGGCCGAAATTTTAACTTTCGGGCCGGGCTCGGGCCTAGAAATTTCGGCCCGTGCAGACCTCTAGTCCATTCAGCGTCGTATAAATGATGCTTTACTGTATTTCTTTTGTCTAGCTTGCATAGTGTTACCATTTATATAAGTTTCTGACACGCATCTTCTTAATCGTTTGTGATCGCCATCATTAGTATGAAATCAAATATTATTTAATTTCATAATTACGATTTCACGTTACAGTCGGCTCTCGTTAATTTGAATTCGTCGGGACCACAAGAAATGTTCGAATTATGGAAAATATTAAATGAAAACATGGTTAATATGATACTATTACAAAGGAATTAATGTTATAGTGTTTTTTTAAATTTATTTTGTCTGTTATCATTAGAATCTGACTTGATATTAAATTAGAATGTATAAATACATAAACGAATTAAAAGATTAGAAACAAGCACGATGGAAGAAAAATTTGAAGCGTCATTGATGGACAGACGGGGCACTAAGAAAGTGGATATCAAATATATGGGGATTATATATATACTTGTTCGGAACAATTTTTACAAAGACCAAAGAAAGAAAGTTATTCAATTGATCTGAAATCCGTGAGAAAGAAGAGAAAATTTAAAAATCGGAATTCTCGTCAGTTCGAACTAAACGAAGTCAAGAGAAATAAAGTTCGAATTAATGAAAACTTTTAACGTATTCTGCCATTGAAAATTTCGGGACTTCATGTTTAGTTCGAATTAAGCGAAGATTCGAATTATCCGATTTCAAATTAACGAGAGAACACTGCAATTGATTTTTTAATTCTGTAATTTTTTTTTTATAGAAACTTCGGTCTTGTTTTTTTCTTTAATTCTTAAGCAAAAACGTAACATTTTTTATTGTTTATATATGTACATTTTATTTTTTTAATGGTGTTCCGATTCACCCCGCAGATAGGGGTGAATCGGAACAGCATTAAAAAAATAAAATGTTATTATCTTTATTTATTTTGATACAAACTTTAATAGGGTTAATAAAAATAGGTAATGATGATAAAGGAGGAATAGGAACACGTAGTTACTATCAATCCAAGCTTTTATTTTATATTTAAGTAAATATATGCCTTTTTAAAAATTAGAATTAAAAAAAAATTAAAAATTGTATCTAAATTACAGAAATTGAAATTTAATACAAATTCAGCCTTATTCTGTGTTATTCTTTACTAGTAGTCATTGGGTAAGTGAATCTATCTATCTATCGCTGCATCATTAATACGATCTACTATATTACGCCCGCATTTCCAGCCCTTACTATTGTTTGCATCCCTCTCTTTTTAATTGGTTTTCCATTTTGGGATGTTTGTGTAATGTTGTGGATGTCAGAGAATAATTCTGTGCAATTTTTCTTAGTAATTTGCCATTTTAAATTCTTTTATTGTATGCTCCATGTCTGTTGGATTGGGCGTTCACTTTTTTGTTTAACTAAGTAATTTCTTGGCACCTTTAAACTCTTCAAGTAATTAGAACAAACAAAATATTCTTAAAATGCATTGTCATACGTATGTTTTCAGATATTACATAAAACTATTACTGTATAGAAAAAAAAAAAAAAAAAAAAAAAAAACATGAGAGAAAACGTGTTTTGATTCACCCCGTAAATCTTAAACCTCTGATGTTACAAGCCATTTTTCACTTTTTCATTATGTAGTTTAGAAATAAATAGGATTTAATACAGTATGTCGTTTACAGATCTATCATTAATTTAAAAACCCTACTCTTAGGTTTAGAATACGAAAAATACTGCAGTTAGAATCAAAGTTTTGAAGACGTTGAAAAAATGAGGTTTTTAAGGATCCACTTGCAGTTTTTTTATGTACCCCAGTAGTGGTGCCAACATGGCAAAACTGAATTTCCCAACTCTTAATGTTATTACCTTTTTATAAAAAAATTGGCAACCAAAAAATATCATCACACATATTTATAACGAATTTATTTGTATGACCGGGAAGTTTCGTTCCTATTCACTCCGCTGTTCCTATTCACCTCATTTTACGGTAATACTCAATTAAAAAATATGTACTATTAATAGTACACCAGACCCAAAAAGGTAATTATTCCAGGGTTTGAGCCAAGCTGAAGCCGACCCAGTGGCGTGGATGGTAGCGGAGGCTGCTCCCACACCGCTGATCCCTGGTTCGAGTCCAGCTAGCGGCATGGGTGTCTGTGATGTCCTTGTGAAAATGTATGTACTGGATATTCTGTAATAAAGTGTTCTATATGGTTTCTTGTGATCATTGGATGTTATGCCGGCGAATAGCTGTAGCGCCTACCTCAAAGCAAAATAAATACAAATACAAAATACCAAGCTGAACAAGTTTTAAACCGGAAAGAGTTTATAAGAAAATGTATTTTCTTTCACCATAGTACTTATTAGATTTCATTTTAAAAACGTTTGTTAAATGAAATTTTCGCTTGGAAACATGTTTGTCTTCGACGAGACTCCGGAATGATTAAAAGATGTGGGTATGTATAATGATTATGTCTGAGATAGGGTTGTTTTCATGTTGTAACATCACATTTACAAAATGAAAACAGGAGTAGGCATAAAAAATGAAGCATCATAATAAAGTTTACTAAAATAAATATGTATTTTTAATATCGACCAACACTTCCTTTTTAAGAATATCAAAAGACTGAAGAAAAGTATTCAAGATCTTAAAGATTTTATAATAATTGCATGAATAGGCAGTATAGGGTTCATAACTTTTTTTGTATAAATTAAATCAATAATAGTTAAAGAAAATGTGGTGTCACTGTGGCAACCTGTGACACAGGTGGTGAGAGGGGTAAAACCGCCATAAATTTTGAATTACTTAATTAACAGATTAGTGCTATTTTTCGAATTTCCCCTATTAAGCACTCCTGCACATAACATCATAAATGTACATTTATTCACTCATTTTAAAAACTAATGTTTTCTTTTTCCTACAACGAACACCATGTTCTAAGAAGATTGTTTCAGGTTTTATCTTTATATGTTTCAAGGACAAAATTTAACATTGTTAAAATTTAACAACGAATTAGCCGGAAACTTGACCAAAATTTAACGGTTCAATGCTATATGATGTTGGTTAAGTTTCGTGTGTCTTGCGTACAAGCATAGACGTGTATATTCTATCTTTACAATTGTTGAGGTCAAAGCGTTATTTCCGTGAGAAGCAACTATTGCTCAGTCGCTCGCATCCATATCCGTTGTTCTGCAAAATCCAAATATGGTTTTTATGTATAAGGTTTTTTAGAATGTAGCATAAAAAACAATACCTAAAATTGTACGTTTTTACTTTCTTCTGTATTTACAAGAAGAAAGTACTGGATTCGTGAAAATTTTCGAAATGCGGTTTTTGACAGATTTGCACGTTTTAGGGGTCAGAGAATTCGAAAAACATGTTTTTACAAAATGTCTATCTGTGAGTCTGTCAGACTGTCTGTCTGTGTATATGTTACAAAAATTTTGTGGGTGCTCTATCTCAGGCACTAATGTACCTGAGATATAATAACCTAACAAGAACTTTATATATAATAACTTTCACAAAACTTTAGATTCTATTAGACCTTGATATATACTAGATCTGATAAGTTTTTGGTATATATCGCTCAATAGGTGGCGCTGATATACTGCATTATTTACAATTTCTACCACAGCCGTATCTCAATAACTAGCGCATGGATTTTCATAAAACTTTAGATTTAGTTAGTACTTGATATACTATGGTACTGATTCATTTCAATGCAAATCGCTCAAAAAGTGATACTGTTATGCAGAATTTTTAAAAGATTTTGTAATAGCTATATCTCGAAAACTAATGCACGGATTTTCATAAAATTTTAGATTCAGTTAATCCTTGATATAATTCAGTGTGTACAGTTTTTGGTATAAATCACCCTGCAGATGGCTTTGCTATGCTGCATTTTTCATGTTCCGAAGTAGCTGTTAAATTTTCAGCATGCAGAAAAATGGATGGCCACACTGGTTCAAATAACATTGACAGTTACAGGCTCACTGGTCACTTAACACAGGTGGACACATTAGACAGGTGGTCACATTACCGGACAATTCTCATATTTTTTTACATGTGCACAAGTAAATTTTTCCAAAATTGGTCACTTTAGTCAGGTGGCCACTTTACCAAGGTGGTCACTGTAGCAGGTTTCACTGTATTTACTTATTCCTGCTATACACAGGGTGTATTAATATTAAACAACTGTAAACATTAAGAATAATTGTATTACAGTGCGTTATTACATCCACTCACGAAAACAAAAGCGGAATTCCCTTTTTATAAAACAGTCACGGATCGGCTAAGATTACAGAGCATAATGAAAATTCCCTTCCTTCTTCCTGCAGGAAAAGAACAATATAGATACACATCGTGTTGTTCTTTCGTATAATAATGTTGCAATCTAAACAAATTACCAGAAAAAGACAATTCTATACATTAAATAAAAAATTAGTATCGAATCTGACATACAGAAACAGAGCAAAATCTTGAAAATGTATAACAAAGATCGGGCGTGGATTCGGAAAGATACGTTTTCCGATGATATGAAATGGATTTTCCAACCATCATTTTTCGAAAAAAATTGCAATTTTTTTTACATTTTAAAATGCCGCAAAGTCGTTTACTCTAAAATGTCTGGAATTTTTCCTTTTCCAGGCTTGAAGACACATATCTAAAGAAATATTTTTTTATAGCATAATAAAAGAAAAATGTCGAAATTCTAAATTTTAGTAAAAAGATATAAAAATTTCATATTTACGGATGAAAATGATTCTGCGAGTGATATAAAAAAACATATAACTTGGCAGATTTGGAAATTATTAAAAGTGACCGCAAAGATAGATCTAGGAGTTTGGGTGGTAATTGCACTTAAAATAAATTTGGGAAAAGAAAAATACTGTATCTTTTTAATGTTAGGAACTTTTAGGAAAGAGCTATTGCCAAAAATAATTCAAGGTGTACTACTGAATTTTTCTGTATTGCATTCGCGGCAAAGAGAATATTTTCCTCTTTTTTGGCATCTATCACACTAGATGCTTTTTGATTTTCTTTAATATTGTCTTAGATAGTTGAAAGCGTTTATTAATTCGGTTTAAAATTAAAAAGAAGTTTTTGTCTTGTTTCATAGTTGGAAATTATTAGGTTTTGGTGATTGTTTAAGTGAAATTTTCAATTAAATTTTTATGGTAAGAAAAATTCATACAAGTTGGCAGCTATGCATTTGGAAATGGGACGAGATTTTTTTTTCTTTTTTCAAATTCCCTCGTTTTCCGTTTGGGCACAATCTTTGAGGTTTTTTTTGGCACGCACCTTCTTTCTGGTATTTGCATATAGATCTTTTGTTTAGGTTTCTATCCCGACCAGTACAGTGCATGAGCGACCCAACGTCGTGAAGCATAGGGGAGAGTGGGGATACTTGAGCCACCCCTATTATCTCTACAGTTGGTTAATTTTTCTTTCTAAAATTGGCAATATGGTAACATATATATAGTTCTGAACATGTAAAAAAGAAATCACACACCTTGGTACCATTTTGAAAGTATAGTGATTAATAGTTGTTTTTTCCCTATCTGAAGTAAATATTTAGGTGCAATGTTTTTTTATTTTTTTGTAATCAAAGTTTTGTTTAAAGTTGCAACTATATACATAAATTTAATGAGTATAATTTCAATTGTATTTTGAATCTAAAATAGTTCTAATAAATGCATGCTTTATTTAGTAAAACACTGATAAACAAAAATAGTGGTAGTGGGGATACTTGAGCCAGTGAGATTGGGAATATTTGAGCCATGGCTTAACCATCCCCACTAGGAAATTAGACATGGGTGAAACAAACAAAAAATAAAATTACATCCATATATTCATTAATAGATTTTTTTCTGGATAAAAGGGATAATAATTTTTCATTTTATTTTTTTTCTTAAAAAAAATAACGACCTAAAAATATTTAAAAATGTATATTTTTTAAGGAAAATATCCAATTAATTTTTCATTTTGACTAACAAAATAACCTGTCTAGATAAATGTTAACATAGTTTTCAATTTAACATTTATTAAATTAAAACAACTTTTTAAAACTTTTACAGGTTATAATCTCTAATACTTTAATTAGTTAGATCCAACATATTAAAATATTTATTTTTTAATATAATATATTAAGATTAATATTTTATAATGAAATTGTAACCTCTGTTGCTGTAACTTTTTTTTAAACTACGAAAATTGAAGAAGAATTGGTAAAAAGAGCGCACAAAAAACAAGAAATGCAACAAAAATCACAGTTCAAATTTAACTGCATGGAGCCAAAGGGGAAGACAAAAATCTTTTCCTGTGAAATCAAAAAAGTGTTTGAAATAGTAAAATGGTACACCTGGCTTAGATTCCGACAGCTACTCAAATAAAAGCATGAGTCCGACAATATCATTCTGTCAATGATGGTGATGATATGAAAAGAAAACCTTCTATTGCTGATTGGTTACTAATAAAATATGCCGGAAAGAAAGCTGTAAAAAGATTTGTTTGACAAGTGCTTAATATTTTGAAAATGAAATTTGCCCGAAGAATTGCAGATTCCAAATTTAAATGGCTCTGAACTGAGGATGTTTCTACCATCGACATAACTCAAGTTGAAATGATCCTTCGACCACCAGTTCTAACGACAAAAAATGATCGTATTACTAGCTTTGTTTTCTCAATTGGTTTTGAAGGACTTTATGTATCATAATTTATCATTCTGTAAAATGTTTGTGCAAAAATAAAGCGATAAAAATTACTTTTGCAGGTATTTTTCAGTACTGGCTCAAGTATCCCTTCATCACGATGAAAAACAAAAAGTAAAAATTTATTAGACATAGAAAAATAGTTCAAAATTAATTAAAAGTGGTTTTCAGTTGAAAAAAAAGATGTCAAATTTTCATTTTCAAGATTTATTTTATTCTAAAAAATGATAAAAATTTAAAAAAATTTAAAATTCAGAAAATGGCTCAAGTATCCCCTACCTTACAAGTATACCCCAATCTTCCCCTACTCATCTCCGATCCTTTTATTGTGCTACGGATCCAGTTTTGGTAAATGTTTGGTGCATACCGTCTCTGTGCTGTACACTGTATTTTTTTTTTTTTTAAGATACTTTCAGTTTCAAAACCGGTTCCGAAAGGGAAAGTACCTTTTTAAAAAAAATCTGCAACCAAAATCGAAAAAGTAAAATATAGTCATGCTAAAGATCAAGCTCAGCTATCCTATGAAAAAAAAAATAAATAAATAAATAAACCATTTAAAAGTATTCAAATTTAAACGAGAAATTCGAAATTAACCTGCCCATTGGTTTAACATTATGGAACGATGTTTTCAAGTAAGTGAAGACTACCCTTACAGTGGCGCCAACTTTTGAAAAATATTGGGTGGGCTCAGAAACATTTTTGTAAAATGGTATGACTAGTTTATTTTTCTTTGAAGAGTTGACAGATGGTGAAAGATGAGAATTTTAAGTCAAGCTATCGTGTTTTAATAAAGTTGCAATTTTATTAAAATTATATTATCATGCGTTTTTTCTTATGAAGACGCAAATATTTATTGCAATATCATTATATCATGAACATGATTACAAACTGAAATAGCACAAAGTTAAACATGGAGCAAAACATTTCAGTCATTTGAGATTTATGGGTGCCAGTTGGAGAACTAAAACACATGGTCATTGGCAAAATAAATTTTATTCTAAAGAGAAAAATGAATAATAAAATAATAATAAATCCATAACAAGAATAATGAAAATTGGATACGCTATGATTCAAAATTATTGGGTGGGCTCGGGCCCCACGGTCCCATATAAGTTGGCGCCACTGTTCCCTTAAGTACAACCTTCAACGGTAATACAACTAAACATAAAAAAATCAAATTTTCATCAATGTTTAGGTTTTTACGGTGTTCATACGTTCCACTGTATGCCACTGACAACAGTTGCCTTGGCAAATGAGATCTGAAAGTGCGATGAGTGCAAGTCAGTTTTATTTTATGCGTTTATTCCGGATGCTGAGTTAGAGAGCGTAACTGCAGATAAGGCAAGAGATGTCAAGGTAATTCACTGCTACAGCACACACCCTTCATTGTCAAAGAAGTAACTCTCTGATAAAGCAAAAATGTTTCATTCTTTAAAATTCTTATATGAGATTATTCCTTCAGATTAAACCGACCTTATATTATTTGGTACATTTAACCTCTTCGTTCTCTGTGTCCCCATTTGGGAACCTCTGTTCTTTTACTTAAAACTAAAGTGTCGGATTTTTTTTTTACATTTTTAGATCCCTCCTTAAAAGCTAAAGGTTTTTTTTTTTTTTTTTTTTTTTTTTTTTGCGTTGAAAGCAAACAAATAAATGGCTGAATCTAAGCTGAATCCTTTATAAAATAATTGTTATTTTCATATAAGTTTGCAATATGTCCAAAAGATAGTGTGACCAAGAAAGTGATAGATTTTCATAAGTATTTAACTTTAATCTTTTTCAGTCTTTTTTTTTTTTTTTTTTTTTTTTTTTTTTTTTTTTGCGGATTTGCAGATTTTTTACTTGTTTAAAACTCTTAAATTTGTGATTGCGGTAATTTAGGTTAACGATTATTAAATTGATGTTTTAAGGGGGTTTTTACTTTTAGATTCATATTCTAAGCCCCTAAAGGATCAATTTCAGAAAAAATATTTTTTCTGTCATTTAAATTATCATTTGGTTTGTAATATACGAAAATTAACATAAAGAAAAACACATAACCATAGTAAATTTAGCGTGAAAATTTTACGGATTTATACACGGATCCTTCTTCAGAGACAGATTAAACAAATACAGTGAAACCTCCGAATAAGGGACTTCCATGGGGCCGAAATTTTTGTCTATTAAATAGAGGTGTCCCTTATATGGGGTTTTTATTTTTTTTAATTAATCCCTCAGAAAGACATAAAAAATAATATCTATCTATCTATATTATAAAGGTCAAGCGTATTTGTGCGTAACGCATACGTCATTTTCGCAAATGGCAACACTTTCGCCCTGCAATTTCAGTTTTGTATTTTTCGCTACTTAAATTTTATACTTCTAAACATCACATATTTCCGATTTTTATACCGTCGTACAGAGAAAAAAAATGTACTTTTAAATGCAATTTGTTTGAAAGCTGTATCTCAATTTGTTTTTGAGATATCAATTTTTTTATAGTTTATAGTACGAATTTTGTAATTGTGGCAACAGAATTACTCCATTTTCTCTTAAAATTGAAAGAAACAAAAATAGAAATTAAAATGCGTATATTTTGCAAAAAATATCGTCTGTTACAAAATTCCGTGATTTCGGTTTTATTTCGATTTTATTCATCATTTATATACAGTGTCTCACATAAGTGATGGGACACTTGTGCTTTACAAAAGGAAACTAATCAAATAAATTAAAAAAAACATGTACACATTTTTTTGTGGGTGTGTTTCATACTTAAATTTAGTAAAGATTATTACATAACATACATTTTGTCAAAATATTAAAATATTAATTTAATAAAAATACAAATGTTTAGAACGGAGCAAAAAATAGCTCACATAAGTGATGGGACACCATTATATATGCAACAAAAATCGTCTGAAATAAGCAATAAAAATATTTTTTGGGGTTTTATTTTTACTTAAAAGCAATTGGCAATAATTTATAAAATCGTCTGCAGTATTTCTCTCCAGTTTGTTTTGGAATTTTTGTGTTTTTTAGCTCTGTGTAGCCATGAATGCTAAACGAAAAGAAACTTCGCCTGAAATTCGAAAATTAGTTATTAATTTGCATATTGAACGTGGAAAATCTATTAGAAAAACTGCTGAAACAGTTAACTTGAGTCGTTCAACAGTTTTCAGTATCATTAAACGATATAAAAAGAATAACATGATTCAGGATAAAAGAAGACCTGGCCGACCATCAAAGCTATCCAATGGAATAAAGCGAATTATCGTTCGAAATATTAAAAAAAAAATTCAAGAAATAGTGCTTCAAAAGTTGCTGCTGATTTACAAGCATTATATGGAATAATTGTTAATCCTGAGACTATTAGAAGGGTAATTCGATCTGCTGGATATCACGGTAGAGTAGCCAGGAAGAAATTCTTCCTAAGTGAAAAGAATAGAAAACTCAGACTAGCTTTCGCAAAATCCAACATAAATAAGAATTCTGGTTACTGGAATAAAGTTATATTTGCTGATGAGAGTAAATTTAATATATTTGGTTCTGACGGTAGAATCTTGGTGTGGAGAAAACCCAGGGAAGAATTTCGCAAACAGAACTTGGTACCAACAGTAAAACATGGTGGAGGAGGAGTTATGGTATGGGGGTGTATGTCGTCCTCTGGAGTTGGTAATCTTGTTTTTATTGACAGTATAATGGATCAGTACAGGTATATTGATATTTTAAAGCAAAATTTGAAATCTTCAGCACGAAAATTGAACCTTCATAACGATTTTAAATTCTACCAGGACAATGACCCCAAGCACACTGCCCTGAACGTTAGACTCTGGCTGCTATATAACTGTCTTGAAATAATAAAAACACCACCACAATCTCCAGACTTAAATCCCATAGAGAATATTTGGCAAGCATTGGAATCAAGAATTCGCAAACACACCATTTCTTCAAAACAACAACTAAAATCGGTGCTTCAAGAAGAATGGGGTAAAATCACTCCAGAAATCACAAAAAAATTAATCGAATCCATCCCAAAAAGATTAAATCATGTTTTAAAAGTAAAAGGAAATCCAACAAAATATTAAAACTTTTAAAAAGTAAAATTTTCGGATAAATATTTGATGGAAAAGTAAGTGTCCCATCACTTATGTGAGCCATTTTTTGCTCCATTCTGAACAATTGTATTTTTACTAAATTAATATTTTAATATCTTGACAAAATGTATGTTATGTAATAATTGTTACTTACTTTAAATATGAAACACACCCAAAAAATTTTTGCACATGTTTGTTTATTTATTTTATTGCAGTTTCTTTTTATAAAGCACAAGTGTCCCATCACTTTTGTGAGACACTGTATAACTTCAAGTTTTGAGTTAAAGTGATTTTAAAATGATCAAATTAAAATACCATTTTTTAAACATGGTGAATACGGATATGAGAAATACGTGTTTAAATTTTGGGAAGATTAAAATTATGACGGATTTTAATTTCGCGTGAAATTCTATGATCGTATCAATTTGGAATATTTTTTTTTTCATTCCCATTTATACCAAACATATGACTCTCAATCGATAAATTCATCATAATAGCTGATCTTTATTATATTATACTGATTTTATATGCAATTAAAGTTTAATTTTAAAAATTTGGACAACTGAGTTTTATAGTATTTTGTTAATCTTAGCTTAAAATAATAGTTTGACAGGTAGACTGATCAATATAAGATGCATATTTTACTGTAAGCAATTTTATAGATTTATTATAAATCAACGAAGCAGTTCCTTCTTAAACATTTTCTTTCGTCGAATTTCGACGGGTTCCACCTCGTAACATTAAAGGTGAAGTTTAAATGTACCCTTACTTTTAATCAGACACAACAGCAATACAGGATTAATTAACTGAAATTTTCAATCGATATCTTCATTACATGATTTGTTGAATTATTGATTTGTATTTGTGTACATGCAAAAAATGAAATAACATTTAAAAGAATTTTACTTGAAGTAATCAATCAAAAGTGTTTGTTTCAATTTTTCATTACAAATTTTCCAACTGCTTTTTTACCATACTAACAAATCTTAGTCTTTCATTATCAGCAATATTTACGAAAAAAACATAAAGCTTTACGTATTTTAAAGCATCTATAAGGTTTCATGCCCGTAGCTAAGGGGGCGCTATGGGCGGCTCAGCCTCCCCCCCCCTAAAATATTATGAGCCCCACCTGGAAAAGATTTGAAGGTCACTCAATGAATTTCTGTTTCAAATTTCAAATGAAATTCTGTTCAAAAAACTAATTTAGTTTTGAGGGACTTCCACAATTTTGCAGAATTACTAAATTGTATCTAAAATCAGTATTTCAACACTCCCTCATCCTATTTGTACATATGAAGCTAACATGACGTTAATTTTGCACCAGTTATACACTCAAAAATTTCATCATCCTATACTTTTCTTAGCATAAAATGAAGTTATTTCAATAGTTTAATAAGTATCTAACAGTGTGAATATGCATTATTTATCTTTCTGCGCCAGAGAGAGAGAAAAAAAAAATATGAGCCCCCCCCCCCCCCTGCATTCTCTTGAGCCCCCCTATGGTTCACTTCTAGCTACGGCCCTGTAAGGTTTATTCCCGATGTTTATTTCTTCTTCACTTTCAAAGTCATCCTTACAATATTCCGCATTATTTTCAATGGGGATAAATGCACTGATTATAGGTAAACAAATGCTCGTCAATTGTGTCATATACCTCTCTATTAACATGATTGCCTGTTTGTTTGACAAGTTCAGAAGAATCTGTATTTTCATTTTAATCATAGAATACTTGATTATCTACAATGCAAAACCCAACTCCTTTAATGTAATTTTCAAGTGTCCTCTATTCAGAGGTAAATACTTTACACGTCTTATACCAATGGACTGGGACTGGAACTTGAGTCCTTTAAATTGATGTGTCCCATGTATTTAGAATGTCCTTTATTTGGAGGTTTCACTCTATTATCGTTACATATTTTCTTCAGAAATAGAACAGTAGTGTAATACTAAACTATTCATACAACTCTTTTAAAATTTCGAAAACTTAATAAATCAACTGACTAATCAAAATAAATTAGGAATACATTTCTGTAATTATGTATTCGTATGCCACTTGATTTAAAAATCTTCAGCAATGAGAATTTAAAAATTAAAATTTTTTTTTATTATTTTAATAAATATTGTAACTAATAGTAATCATTATTTTTTCAGGATGCTATGAAAAACAATTTTTGTGTAATTTTTGACAAGATTTATAAAATAATAAAATTAACCAAAAAATAGCATTCGCTATAAATTAGTCTTCTCGAAACTACTAGATGTACATAACCTCATATAATTAGGGAAGCAGTCAATGAGAAGCAATTAACGCTGTATGCTTCTGTATTTTTTTTTTTTTTTAAGTTCCTCCCTATACTATCATCTCTCACATTATACAATACAAAATACTTTCTGGCATATTCCTTTAACTACAGAGTATATCCTCTGGTTTTTCTTTTTTTAATCAGTGTGTGTATGTGTGTGTGAGAGAAAGAGTTTAAGGGTGCTAGTCACTCAGTGGCCGAATTTTCCTCGAATTTTCACACTCAATTATATTACATTACAAGATATTTTTGGAAATATTTAATAAAAATGCAACAGATTTCGATAAATCATACAACATTAACAATGTCACATCAAAACCATTTTAATATTTTTGCCTCTGTGCATGACCACGGGATATTAATTAAACAAAGTTTATACTCGGAAAATGTGTGTATTCGTTTGGCTGTTTATTCTTTTCTAATATTTTTAAGAATTTGCGCGAAAGCAGTAAAACATTGTAAATATTTACTGATAGAGTGAAACAATAATAGATATTTCTATAATTCTGCTGAAGTTTATTTTGCATCAGTAAAATTATTAGAAACTGATATAAAAACTATTCCAGCGGGGAACTCTGAGCTATGCTCGGTTAAAATTAAGTTTGTGTTTAACATCAAATAACAATAAATTTTCGCTGTATTATTTTTATAAAGCTTTGAACTTATAAAAACAAACAGTACTTAAAAAAAGAAAAAAAACTATTTTAGAAAAGCATTTCAAATAATACATATAGTAAGATATCTGAGTGTGATACCATCATGTTTCGGCATGCAATGCAAAAAAGTGGGTAACACACGAAAGCTTAGCCTGCTAGTGTGATTTATTGTGAGTAAAAATATAATAAAATAAAAAAATAAAAAATACTAGCGTCTGTGTAGTAGTGAGATGATATTTTTCTATATTGATATATTTATACAAGCAACTGCAGATATTACATATTGAGTCAACGTACAAATGACTATGTGTTTTCTAGGCATGTTTAGTTCAAAGAATAAAAATTAAAAAATCTAGTAATAGCGTATAGAAAAGTGCGAATAATGGAGTGAAAGGGATATTGCATGCAGAGTTTTAGTTTTAAAGGTTCTAGTCACTCAGCGGCCGAATTCCCTGCGGTAAAATTAAGTCTAAGTGCGCTTGATACATTTTTATATTCAAAATATCTCCTCGGGAAATTACTATTTTAAATTTCTTTTTTCAGTGTTTTCTCCTCAAAAGATATCTCTTTTTCCTTAGTTTTCGAAATATTTTTGCCCCTCCGCCCCCCCCCCCCTACTCTCAATGTAACATTATGCCACTGCCTGTGATAAGGACTTACACTTATCTGCAAACTTTAAAAAAATGCATTATTTTTTATTGCATTTTCTGAAAATACAATTAGAAAAGAATACTCAGTTACAACTTTTAGTAGGTCTGATAAAAATTTAAAAAGTTGCGATGCTTTAATTTACTTTGTTCTATTATACACAAACTATAACTTGAATCTTTAAACGTGATTATCTCAAAACTATGTCTAAAGTTGTTGATCATTGTAACTCAGAAAAATCACAACCAATTTTCTTCAAATGTTGGCTAATTTTTAAAAGTAACATTATCTAGAGATTAATCTTGCCTTTTGATGATCTGATCCTGTTTTCTATTTTTTTAATAAAAGGTCAATTTATTTATTTTTTTTTTAATTTTTTGTATGAAAGTCGATACTTTAACTTTGAACGGCTGCCATTTTGCTCAAAATCTATTTTTCAAAACTCAACCTATTATACTTTAGTTTTAAGTATTCGGAATAAAGACATTATGCTTTTTATACTTTCATATAGCACTTATGAAGTTATATTATTACTGTGGACTGCTACCAGAGCAAAATACACTCAGCACACATATTAACACACAAATTAAAACTTTAAACGGTTTTTTCTCCTTGTTAATATTTTTTCACTTTTATGTTTTAAAAATGCTAAAGCCCTTTTTTTCTGTATTTGAGATAGAGATTTGAAATAGTTGTTCATTCTATTTATTATATGTATGATAAATCTATACGCATGGAATTGGCCTTCAAGTTTTTTGTTACTAAAAATAGTAATAATAAAAAATATATATAAAGTATATGCAGATGGGGTGGATTTCATCGTTTTACACTACATATATCAGTGAAATTTTTTTTATTAAATTTAATATTAGATGTATCTAAAAATCTTGTGTAATACACATTTGAAGATCTTAAAAAAAATTCAAAAATATCAATTTTTTAAAAAAGTTGTAGGGATTTTTAAAACTTCAAATTTTTTATAAAATTTTTATAAAATTTTAACGTAATATGCAGTAATTTGTTTTCCAAAATATGCTTTCAGTTGAGCTTTGAAATGAAATGAGTTCACCATTCGAACCTTAATTTCAAAACTAAACAAAATTGTTGAAAAGTTAAACTGTTTCCTTAAATAAAAATAAAGGAACTAACAGCGCGAGAAAGTTAAGTGAATTCAAGTTTAAAGGGTAACGCTTTACTGTGTAACATGTCAAAAGTGTTTATTATGGTAAATTAATTTATTATTCTATAAAAGGGGTAATTTTTTTGTCAAACGAAAGACAAATTCGTTTCATTATATGTTACTAAATTTCTCATTTGTCAAAAATGTGATGGACATTTACTACACTGAAATTACTGGATTTCACTTAGATAGTACCTTGTTCTGCACGACTGGTTTTAGTAAAATTACCCTGTAAAAACACTAAATATTATTTTTATTAAGTATCTGTGTTGAAATGTACTTCAAGCATCATGGCTGACGGTGAATCATAAAAATTCAGATAATCAAATGATCGCAAACAACAGAGAAGATATACACAGAAATAAATGTGTGTGGAATACAAAATATAAACGTATTACAACAACAAAGTAATTTTTTTTCTTGTGTTATTTTAAAGGTAGCGAGATTGAAATATAGACATGTTCAAAATTTCCGAAGCACATTAGAAATCTCTGTGTCTTCAGTGATTGTTAGCAGACTTATTCAAGCATGAAAGTTTTAACTTTTGAATGCAAAATAAAAAATATAATTTTGTAGGTCTCTGATGGTATAAATCTATTTTAATGCGCTCACAAGAACACATATATTTGTAAAAAGAGATAAAATGTTGCAGTTTTTCGCATATGTAATGCAGTTTATTTTAAAAGAAAATCATTCTATACAAATATGTATGTAAGTATGTGCAAAAAGTAGAGTCTTTCAAAGATTTTTTTTCTACTTTAAATATTAATTCTCCCTATTTCCACTTTTTTAGGTGTGTTCGTAATTATGTAAATTCGTAGCACCAATAGTCTGTCTGTCTGTCCGTCCATCACACAGTCCGCATATAACAACGCAAAAACTACGCAACCGAATCGTTTGAAATTTAAAATACATAATTGTAGCATTATTTTGTCGTGTCATTTCAAATTTTAGGAAAATTAGATGTATAGTTTAATTACAGGGACAATCAAAAGTATTCCGTTACATTACGGTGAATAAGAAAAAATAGTTTCAAGTGCATATTGGTGTTACATTCTTCAGAACATAGTAAAATTCATATGCATCTATGAAATGTGCACTAAGATATCTATTCTGTACAATCTGCCGCGCAAAGAATATTTGTTATTAATTTACAGGACCGCATAAAATTATTCCATTACATAATGGAAGAGGGGGGAATTTGTTTGGGGCGTGTTTTAATTATGTTAAACTATTTCAAATTTTGTAAAACTTATATACTTTGTTGAGATTTACTACAAGTTACTTCCTTTGTAATAGAATGGTGATAGAATTTACAGGGACACACAAAAGATTTCGGATAATATACGGCATCCACAGTACTGTTTGCTATTACATCACGATCTGAATATTTTTAAAAGTTCGTTATAATATAAACGTACCTCATTTGTTTCGCCTGACGTGCAATTTCCGACTTGTACTCTTAGTTTAAAAAATATGAATTATTTTCTTGATTCTCTTTTTTTGTGTTTTTTCTACACTTTTTGCAGATAGCTTTTCTCCGAATGCTTCTCGATATTTTATTTGCATGTATCTGTTTAAGAAATGCTTTCTATTTATTTATGACTTTGAATTAATATTTTATATATAAAAAATATTTACTAAAATAAAGTGAATTTTGAATGAATGATTCTTCACAGTACTACAAATAACGATTTTTAACATGTATTTTAAAATTGAATTTCACTTTTCTAGTAATACATTTTGGCTATATTCATTTACCATGTGTAAAGGCGTTTTCCTTTACATATTAGTTAATAATTGTTTTCCTCCCTTAGTTAAAATTACAATTTTCCCTTAATTTGTAACTTTATTTAATAAGCTAGATTTTTAATCCCTTTAATTCTATTCTGTTACTAACGGCCATTTTTTCCTTTAAAATATAATTTCAGTTATCTCTAATTCTTTCTTTAAAACCACAACGTACATCCGTTTGTTCATGTAACTGTAAGTATTTTCCCATAGCAACAACTATTTAAAGAGTTAGTTCTAGCCTGTATTTATTCATAGTTAAACGCTATTCACTTAAGAACCAGATGCGCTAAGTTTGTCTTTATTTTATTTCATTAGAATTCGTTTCCTTTCTGAACCCGTGAGACTTTTGTTAACCCTATGTAAAGAATTCAATCCTTGTGGTTTTCCGGGCCATATGCTATCTTTTATCATTTGGCGTTAATTATTTCAAATCATGCACTTTGGTTTCTATCATTGAATGTCTATGTAACGGAAACTCTCCACGTGCCTTCTCTCATCGCAATTTGTGCGTATCAGTCGTTTTTGGCTATTTTTATGTACATGTATCGCGCCAACACTTGACGATGTGAAAAATGTACTTGTCAGCACTCCTTTTATGTAACAGCTAGTGATCGGACCTATCTCTGCGAGGGTCCCTCTCTGGCACGGCAACCATTCTTGAAACTGTGAATTTAATAAAAAGCTTCTCCATAATGGACACGAATAGCAGACACCTCTATTTAGTGAACATTTATTTCGATTCTCATCACAGGGTTCATTCAGGTCCTGCAATTAGACCAGGATATTCTTTGGCACCAATATTATCTTATAAAAATACGAATCTTATAAAAATAATCACGAATTTGAACTAGATTAATTTTTTTTATCAAAAATATTTATTCATTAAAAATTTATTCATTTATTTTTTACTAAGAAAATTTAACATTTCATCAGGGAAATAACTAGATCCGTACCAATACTGCAACATCAACACATTTGTGCATTTTTACTTCAGAAAAACAGAAAAATTCCGCATTCCCGGGTAGCTCGTTATACGGAGATTTTACTGTAATTTAATTTGATTGTTTATGTTTGCAAGGTAATATGACAATGTTTTCTACAAAAGTTCATGCATCCATACAAGATTTACAATAGCGTAATATGCGCTTGTTATACTCAAAAATGACCTATGCTTTGAAAATAGCGGTAATACATTGTTTGGCACGTCGTCGTCGTCATAGATTAAAGATAACCGGAAATAGCATTTAGAAATTACGAAGAAAAAAACAAGAATTCTAAGTAATCAGTATTGCATGCGAGTAAAATTCAATGAGTTATCTTCATTCATCACTCATTGCGATGGACAATGCAGATACTGCACAGACGTGATTTACTCAAATTATATTCATCCCCTAACTGGTACCTTCCGTCCCTAGACAATGATGATCAAGGACAGGCAGCAAATTCGCTTGTGAAAGGTCAAGTTCATTGCTTTTTGACCGGCAACAGTCAAAAACAATAAGAAAGAATAAAATCCCTCTTCTTTTGGCCATCACCAGATTGTCCTTGGGTGAAATGTTGCGATGTCTCTCACAAAGATTAGTCTGATGAAGCCTTATTTCTCTTTCAACATTATATCGCACGAATCTGCTTATTACAGAATGAATGGACCTTTTTTCTTGAATGTAATTTTATTTCGTTTTCTGCAGATGACATTATCATTCGTCTAATACAAAATTTATAAGGCATATAAAGAAGACTTCATCCGAATATTAATGTAGTACTTAATCCTAAACATATCCTCCATTCAAGAATTTTCAGTATAAATAAGTAAAGGTTTCCCTTATGTACTTTTTGAAATATTCCTCCTAAAGTCCTTCTTTACGTGAAACAGATTGCGGATACACATTGAAAAAAATCGGACAATTTTGCTAAAAGACAATTTAGCAGCCATAGACGCCTGCAAGGGGACAGACGAGAGCATTTGCACACATTTATGTTTCTCATAATCTTTTTCTCTGGTGATTTTAATATATATATTTACAGTGATATCTCGGTTTTCATCGATAATCCGTTTGTAAACAATCGCAGGAATCAGAAATCGAGGCAATTATTTCCATCTGAATCTATGCAAACCCAATTAATTCATTGAAAATAGTCCAAAATATTCACTAAATACATAGTTTATAGAGAATATGTATTGCGTTTAATACTAAAAACAAAAAGAAATTAATATAATGTTTTTGGAGTATGGTATGAAGGAATCCTCTGGGATCACATCCTTTTTGGTCTCTTCCCTATAGGACTAGATTCAGAGTCATAAGACCTATGTCGCTCGATAAAAAGCTGTTCAGAGTGGCATGTTTCTGTCGCCTTTTTAAGTTCATGCCAGTTAAAGCTAGTTCATTTATATTCATTTATAAGCGTGTAAATATCTTCTTTAAAAGAATTTTGGCCAAAGCCATATGTGAAATTTTGGTCACGATCAGGAAGAAGATAAGCAGATGAGACAGTTGTAAATCAAAGAGCATAGAAAACGCTTTCCATTATCGTTCTTTATGAACTTCTGGGATAGATGTGCCAGTAAATACAATATGGGTCTATTTATATTATTTTAATCAAATTTTTTTTTTTTCATAATTAGAAAATGTTACTATGAAAATTATTAAATAATTATTGTCTTTACTAGATGAATGCTATACAAATAAAATACAATAGTAAATAAAATATAACAATTATATCTGTCAATAAAAAAAGTCGGGTTTTGGCTAAATGTTTTAAATTGGCTTTTTACTTAGAAAAAAAAAAAAAAAAAAAAAAAAAAACGTTAGCATCACCATCTATTCTATGAAAAAGTGAGTTCCCGCAAATATTTTGTTCCAACAACCACACTGTAGAAATTTTTTCACGATATACGCTCTTTTAATTACATTCTTTATATACAGGAACGCGAATTAAATTGTAAGAACGGGTGAAATTAAATTAGAAAGTTCTAAATTAATGGGCGCGTAAAACATTTTTAAAAAACTTTTTGCACGTAAGGCAAAAATCGAATAAAATATAGTCCGGGGTAATTTACGAGGCGGAGACTGTTACATTGTAGATATGGATAGGAAAAAAAATATTTAAAATTGGAAGGAACTGCGGAAGTAAGCACTTCTAGTCCAGCGTGAGAAAAGAGCCACCGCTTTCATGCTCAAGTTCACGCGTGAAAATTCATGAGCATCGAGTAGCGACCGAATAATCACGAGTATCAAATATGAAATGAAGGCGGCTTACTGCTCGGTCAAAATAATATGAGATGCTAACATTTTTCCACTTTGTTTTCTTTTTTCCCCCATTTATTACTCTTGCAAGTTTAAAAAAAGGCGGGGGACGTGGTACACTAGGTACATTTAATTCTTCAAGAAGTATATGGAAGGTAAAAAGTTTGAGAATTCTTAAGCTAGAAAAAAAGATATTTTGTATATTGAATAAAACCTGTGAATATGATTAACTGTTCTATATTTTATATTATGAGTTATATAATTATTATTTAAGATACACTGGGGTAATAACGCCACGTTAAGGTTCTACCAATTTTCACGGCTCAGTTTTACATTGTAATATTCAAACAAATATATGATTTGATACAGCAACTCATTGACTATCTATATATATAAAAAAAATTAACAGATATGTATTCATGAAATGTAATGGCGTGATTTCTTGACTAATGCTATTTGGCGTTATTACCCACCTATATGAGTAATAACGCCATGCAAACAAAACTACGAAATAAGATGGAATAATTGCATGTAGATTGCCCAATTCTAAAAATACAAACTCTACAAACTTAGAAATTGACAAATTGCATTCTAAGCTATTGAAAATGTTCAATTTTTTGTGAAAGTGTAAGAAAAAAAAGGTGTGGTGTGGGGGGCGAGGATGAGGCAAAAGAATATCAGACCGTGAGCTTCTTTTTGCTTAAAAAAGACCGCTTAAATAGAATTATTAGAAACATTGCACAGTTTTAACTGTGTTTATTTGAATCAGTATTTAGGATGTAGCTCGGTCACTGCAGGGAATGCCAAGGATTGGTGTTATTACCCCGTTATAGTTATTGCGCTGTACATCTTAAATTACAAATTATCTCTAGTATATATCCAAAATCTTCAACAACATTTTGAAAGTCCATGAAATGTACTACAAATTTATGTAATTAACAAAGTATTTCCGGATAAAAAACATAGTCTTCACATCACAAAACGTATTTCGCAAATTTTAGATCAAGCGTTAATTTTAGTTGCTTGTAAAAACAATAAGACCTAAAAATGAAACAAATTAACTTGAAGCTGTTTTTTTTTTTTTTTTTTTTTTGCGATTTATATGACTCAAAAACCTTCTGCGCAGAGCACATGTGTGTCATTTACCAGATTATTTCAAAATTATGAAAAATATTAGCACTTGGCGTTATTACCCCGCCTGGCGTTATTACACCAGACCACCTTATATACTATATGGCCAAAGGTGACAGACGACTGGCAATTTTTGATGTTTTGTTAATTACCTAGGAAAATACACGAGGAAATATTCTGAATCTCTAAGTGTATAAACAGAATAATGCAGGTCATATATTTCCGTGAAGATTTTTTTTCCTGAAACCCCATAGGGGACCGTCAACAAATTGAAAAAGAATGAATATCTTTCGGATAATCCTGTCAAAACTAATATAACAAAAGCGTTCAAACTGTAGATAATGATTAACCGGGTTTTGTAAAATACTGTGTTCATATTTATGAGGATAGAATGTTTACTCGGAGAGAAATTAAGGTTTTTATAAAAACATTCCAGAATTTTACCAAGTTTTTTGCTTATAATTTGCAGAATTTTTAATATAAAAAAAGGTTCTTTTTAAAATGTATGACAAACAACATTGTGCACAATACCCTGTAAATACAATTTTAAAAATAATAAAAATGAGTAGGTTTACTAAATAACTTTTCTTGGCGCATGCGTGAAAGCAATCAAAATATAATTCGTGTAACGTGTTAGCTAAGTGTATGGAGCAAGTTCTGTGAAAGTCTCAAAAACATAGCTTGACAATTTTTAAAATTATCGTTGATAGAATAAGCTCAAAATCCGTTGTTTCCAAAAGGAAACAAAAAGATGAGGGGTTGTATCCATATATCCACTGATTAGTGTCAATACAGCTAACAGATATTTGGGTTATATTAACAGTTTTTGTCATTTAGTATAGAATTTACATTGATTTTATTAAATATTTGATTAGAAAAATTCCTTTTCAGTTGATTATTAGTATTTTCAGTTTTATGTTTTTTAGTACATTTTTATTGAAAAGATCAACTTTAATCATAATAAGATAGTAGAAAATATCAGAGAAATGCTTAAAGTAAGTTTTACTAAGAAATATATTTAAATATTGTACAATATGTTTCTTTTTAATCGCAAAAATATATTTTTGTATTAATAACCAATTGTATTTTTTTATATAATTACTATGCATATTATTTATTTGTTTTGTTATAGATTTTTTGGAAGGAATGAAAGCTGATGAACATCTACCTCTCTTGTTCCGTGTAGATTTACGATTTATTTGATGATTTAAAGCAGGATAAATTGAAGAATAATCAGTAGTGTTATTTATAAAGGGAAATATTTTAACTGATCTTTTGAATACTTCACTATTAAATCCATATGAATAAATTGTATTATAATCCGTCATATATGGTGACTCCAAATATAGACGTTTCGATTTATTTTTTTTTTAATTTGAATTATTTCTATTGTGATAGTTTTAAAGTTATGTTTATGAAAATGCTGAATTTCAACTGCAGACTGTATATTTTTGTTTTATTTTTATTAGAATCAGATCAATGTTAATTAATACGTTTATGTAATGGACCAGATGTTTCATCTATATATTTCAAATTGCATATGTTACATTTTACACAATAAATTACATTAAAGGCTTTGCAAAAAGTAAAATATGAGGATCTAAAACAATTTGTGACTGAGAAGCAAATGGACTAGTCTTGTATGTAACATCTAAACAATTCTGGAAAAAAATAGAGGAGGGGGAGCATATAAATGGTAACTGGATGACGATCAAGGAAAACCCCTATTATTGTTCCTGTACTGGGCACTAGACTGCAAAGATGCATTGTGTATCTTGCCAAGATCAAGATTTTCTCTAAGAACTGCCATAATATAATTTCGAAACAACAAAAATGTAATAATATATTTGAAGAAACTGTAAAAAATAATTAAAGAAAAATTATAATTAAGTAATCTAGTATTTTGTTAATATAATTTACTAAAAAAAAAGATAGATCTTGAATATTAATAAAAATGTAAGTATATACAATATATGTACATAATTAAAAAGCAGTGCTCAAACCTCCAAAAAAATAAATCCAACCATAATATATATATATATTATGGCTGTATAATAATTTTGTATTTTCTATTACGTTTATTTAAAAATAGGTGTTTTTTCCAGTTTTTATCCAATTTAAACTTTATAAAATGCTATTGTTTCTCATCTTATTAATCTACATCTTGTACGTAATAAACATGATCATTATAAGAATGATACATCAGTCAAAATTGTTAAAAGGAACGCATATTCGACACATTTGCAGGCATACGCACAGTTGTACAATAGGTATACAGTTTAGATAGAAAATATGTTAAACAAACGTTCTTTAGCAGGTTAATAACAATATCAATAAAGGTGTCAATTCTAACAAATGATCATCAAATTTTATCGACAATAATGTTGAGATGATCATGAAAACATTATCTGACATAGTATAACAGTGTCAAACATTTTGCAATTGTTTTACTCATTTCCAAAGATCACTTGCGCCATTTAAAGTTATAATAGAGTATTGTTGAAAACAGCCCTACAAGAATAAATGATGAATACGAACTTTACGTAAGAGCAATGATGAAACTACCGACATTCCAATAAAAGTGATCTTATCTCATAAAAGAATTAAACGATAAATTAAATTAAATTTCACTGTGAAAAACATTAAAACACTTAAGGGGAATATCTAATAATCCATGAGTGTAACTACAATGGCACAGATAAAATTTATTCAAATAATATATTTGTCGGACGTTCCTCTCAGTCCACACAACTTTGAAGAAAGTCCGTGGTAGTTATAGCTGCCACCACCGATATTACTAGGTAATATCGGTCACCCACTGTGAGGATTGTGTAAATAAATACTGACGCTGTCAATTAACTGAATTATCAGTTTATTTAGAATATATGTACACACTAAATACGCTATTTACAATTATATACAATTACAACTCGGATATAGGTGATCCTGTTCAACATTAAATTATATACAGTAAAGGTTGGCTGTGTACTATTCCAATTACAATTTCTACCTCACACTCAATGCACGTTAGATTCAATTTATCGGAGATCAACCACGAATCTCCCCACACAAGGATACTCGGCCTGCACTTCTCGGCCCAGAGCACTAAACACAAGGACGTCTGTGTCCTTTGCTCTCCAGAAACGCACTTCTTACGCTCTACCACACAAAGCATCCTCTAGGTATGAAACCCAGGTACGGACTGAACTAATCTGAGACAAGCCTTGCTCTTCTCAAATCACTGGGTCACACCAATGTCAACCCCCTTTGAAGCTCATTCATTGGACACATCCTCCATTCCTTTCTTGCTTAGTGACATGCTGCTTATCTGCTCATCATCCGCATACCTCACCGACAGATGGACATGCCTCCCAGCAATCTTCTCTTTCTCTTATTCACCACCTGCACCGGATTATCTGTCAATTCCCCTTTCCACAAAGAAGGAATGTCACCTTGGAAATTCTGGTACACAGCCATACAATACGAAATATTGAAATAGAGAAGTAGTGGAAATTCCATTCTTTAGCAGAGGTGGTATCAGAACCTGCCAATATTGAATTCTTTATCCAAGCTATCCCGCTATTTCCATTTTTCTCGCTACATTTTCCCTAAATATATTATTGCGAATGGCTAACAATCTATAAAACTGTATCTTATTAGCCTTTATTACTTCTTCCAAATTTGAACTTTCCATTTCCACAGTTTACAAGAAAAACGCCTGTGACAGACAGGCACACGAGGGATCTTATAACAATTCCGTTTTTACTTTTTAAGTACGGAACCCTAAAAATGGGCCTGAAACATATTGGATTAAATTATAAAACATAATGGGATATCTTAAACATTTTTCGGTATTCAATATTAAACTGTGATACGTTTAAAAATTTGAAAGTTTGTTTGACTAATTGGTACTTAATAGCACATATAATATGCATAACAACGCCAGCAATAAAACATATGTATATTTTTGTAACGGGCTGTAACATAATATAAACTTGCATAAATTTTGTTTTCAATGCTGAATGCGGAATTATTCAATTTTCATCTAAAAATTTGGACTTAAAATAATTTTAATAAAAAAAAAAAAAGAGTTGGTGTGAATACACTGAGTATTATAATTTATTTTAATTCTTAACAACTAACTATTCAGAATCTTTTTCCAGAATTTTCTATGTTTTCTTAAAAAGACATCTGGCCTTAAAACTTCATTGAAAATCAGTTATTCCAGTTTAAATACTTTTTTAATTCAACTAAATGTGACAGGATCATATATTTAAATGTTAATAAAGCAGACAGTCAACGAAGAAGTTATTCTGAGCTTGAAAAACGGGAACATTCCACTTATTCTTTTTAAATTTTACTCTGTTATACTTGAAAATACGAAGAAAAAAGGCGTAATATTTTCTCGCGAATAAAAGAGAACAAAACAAGGATGCCAAGTGGAATGAAAATCGCTACATAATTATCTCACGAAAGTATTCTTTCGCCTACTTAATTTCTTCGTATGACCACTTTGTTATTTCTAGAGTAAACACAAACGTTTTATCACTAAATTTCGGTCACAAGGTTACCCTAGACGGTAATACAGAAAAGAATTGAAATGCATGTGATTCTCTGTAACAAGAGTAAAATTACGTGTCATTTAATTATAATTAATTTTTCAATTAATTTTCACCCGTGAAACTACGCTTGAAATTATTGAATATTTAATATGTGACTATCACATTGCT
This sequence comes from Maratus speculifer, assembly GCA_964019185.1. Taxonomy (NCBI): domain Eukaryota; kingdom Metazoa; phylum Arthropoda; class Arachnida; order Araneae; family Salticidae; genus Maratus; species Maratus speculifer. The sequence goes on along the minus strand of OZ025289.1, from coordinate 253,681,213 downwards.
TACAAGTCGTAGAACCAACATAGTGAAAAAATACCCAAGCCATGATTATTCCAAGGGTTCCGGGTTCGATCCCTGGCTTGGGCATTTTTTCACGATGTTGGTTCTACGACTTGTAAGCAATGTGATAGTCACATATTAAATATTCAATAATTTCAAGCGTAGTTTCACGGGTGAAAATTAAATTATAATTAAATGATATATTCACTGATGCTGGATTATTTGCGTCTCATTGCGTTTCACAGACGAAAAAGGATGTACTTCTCAACTTGTGGTTGGCAAAAATAATAATTCTTGGAGAGTTAGTAATTTATAACGCATTATTTCCTGCATATAATGTAATAAAATGAAAGTTATTATATCGACGTGAAAAATGCATTTAGTTTAGAATTTTCTAATGCAGTTTAATTCGAATTTTTGCCCACCACAAGTTGAGCTGTCGCGAAAAAAGCCAGTTTGTTTACAAACATGCACATTATCTATAAGAGGTCACGAAAGCTTTTGCTTGTTAAGGTGGGGCTTAGGACGAAATCCATGACGCCAGATTATGTGATCGCCGCCGATCCAATCTCCTGAGAAAGCTGTTCTACCAAGGGGCCTTACAAACAAAATCTGTCTGTCGATTGGGTCGGCGTTAAATCACGTGATATGATCTCATGAATTCCATCCTAATAATCAAGAACTTTCTAGGGCTCTAATGAAGTTGGCCGTGACTTGACCGTTTTCAACGTGAATATTATTGATCTGAATAGTGTAATGAATTTTTACAAAATGAGACAATAAATCAATTAAAGGAACAAACTTTACCTGTAGTATTTCTGATATCCTTAGAATAGATGGCAATGCTAGTGCTTGAGCTCACATTTATATTTACTGTCCGTCTAATTCTTTTTTCGCCCTTCTTTCTTTTTAGTGAGGGCGGAAAACCTATATATAAACAAAATAAGATACTTAAAAATAAAGGAATTTATATAAATTTATACATAGTTTAAAAACGTTATTATTTTACAACGAAGTTTCAAGAGGGGAAGCCTCAAAAGCTATCTGCAAAGAAATGTGAAATAGAAATCAAAAGACAAATGGAATTACAAATAAGTGATTTAAGAAAAAAAACTGATTGCGAAATTTTAAAGTATTTTTAACATAAAATAAATCAAACAACTTGTTACGATATGTACAAGATGTTATAATAGTTTTTGGAGCAGCTCATGCAACTTAAGAGGCTATTTCATTCAAATGAAAAGACCCGTTCACTAATTCTAATATTATGGAAGAAATTTATAAAGATATATTGGCTGCATTTCTATATTTTTTAAAAGATTTTTTTTTTTTTTTTTGCATTCAAATCAATTTTAGCTATTCAATAAATAAATAAATAAATAAATAAATAAATAAATAAATAAATCGTTTAAAAGTATGGAAATGCAACCGAGATATCTTTATAAATTTCTTTCATAAGGATTAGCATTAGCGAACGGAACTTTTCCTTTGACTGAAGTGGCCCCTTAACATTTCCCCTCAATTTGAATGGGGATCGTTTGGGCTGACTTTCTTTGTTTTCTGCCTCCTGCTTTTTTCCCCTGCAGGATGACGACATTGAGTTAATTAAATTATTCCATAAAATTACTTTTTTGGTATAAGATAGGCACATATTTATCTCTTCACATATTTAAATAATTATAATATTTTTCTTATTTTTATATGTAATAAGACTATTTCTTTTCATGTAATAATTTATAAGATAATTTATTTTTACATTGTAAATATTGGATGGATGCTGGTGAAAGAGCTTTTTGTGAAATAATATGTGGCACATGAAACACGTTTTTATTATTTGTATGTAAACTAGTCGTTGTGGGCCACCGTAATACTTACCCATCATGAATATGCGTAATATAATATATGAAAATAAAATATGTGTAAACTATTTATAAAATGCAATGCAAAACATAATTTAAACGTATATTTAAATATTTTTAATAAACATAGTAACGCTCTATTAATGAATTGCTGATGAATCCATTTCGATAAATTATATAAAACGCCAAACTACGCAAGTAGTACCGAACTGCATAAAAAAAAACATGCTTATAACTTAAAAAAATAATACTATTAACTAAAAGTTCACTGCGTCGAATTAAGTGTCGCATTTCCAATTAAAATATATCTTTGAATTTAAATTTGAATGAAATACAGGGTCATGAAAAATCGAAGAATGTAGAAAACAGGATTACAGATACCTCGGCAACTAATTATCCGATCGACTTCGTTTTTTATGCTAAATTTGTGTTATTTTATTGAAAAACTCCTTAAAATAAGAAAAAATTCGAACATTTTTACATACCTTTCATCAGAACGAATTTTTGGAGAGATCGAAAAAAAAAAGTTTCGGATAATCAAAGTTATTGATATTAAATAGGCTTCGTGCTATTCTTACATACTAAGTACATACAAAATTTCAAATGTCTATCTCAATTTGTTCGGGAGATAGAGCGTTTACAGACAGACAGACTGACAGACGGACGGACGGCATTTTTTTTTTCTAAAAATATGTTTTTCGGAATCTCCAGTATCTGAAACGTGTAAATTCATTAAAAAAAATTTTTTTCGAATTTCAAAATGATTGCAAGATTTACCCTATACTACGTATGAAAAGTAAAAAGTAAACTAAATAATTAGAAAAGTAAGAAAAACTCCATATCACACTCTTCTTTCCCAACAGCATAGTCACTGATGCTAATGGATACAGCTAATGAACGACATTTCTTTCCGTTTTCGAAGCTCCTTGCTTTTTCCGGCTTGCCGGGGAATATCAGGGATTCATATTTAAAAATCTGGTCTCCCTCGAATTTTGCGGCATGCCGGCTAACAGGGAAGTACGGTACTTGTGAAAAATTAACGCCCCCAAAATTATTGTTACTGGACAATTTTCCTGAATTAATTTTAAAATGCTACTTTTTTCTTCCTACTTAAAATGAATAAATAAAACACAAAAAATAACTTTGTTTACTTCAGAAGACTTAAAAAAAAAAAAAAAAAAAAAAAAAAAAAAAAAGCTCAGATGAGTCATTATCTTTTAAATTCTATTAAAAGCCTTTTAATTGACCAAGCGGATCTAAGAACAGCATAAGCCTTTTGAACAGATCAATTGATCCATTTGATTTACTCCCAATCTATTTTTGAAAAGATGATCCTTATAAAAGTAATTCATATTTTTAAAGAAACATCCTTCTTATATTTATTTCGTTGCTAATGTATGGTAATAACATAACAAGTAAAGGAAACAATCTAACCCGTTAAAAAAAAAAAAAAAAGAAAAAGAAAAAGAAAAAAATGCGGAATAATTAGATAATATTCAATTTATTAAATTTATATAGAACTATTTTTTTTATTTTTACTGAATTAATTTTGTTATAATTTCCTCTTTCCTTGGTGAATTCCAAGCCAGTGTTAAAATTTTTATTTTTTTATAACTCACATCAAATAAATAATATTACTTATTTTTCTGGTAGTATTAAACCTCATATTTTGCACTTTCCAACAAAGTTGTATAGTTCTTATGCATTCGATTTGTCTGTCCGTCTGTCCACACTCTGACTTCCGTATAAATTTACTCAAATTTTCATGCAATTGATAAAGCATATTTAGGTTCACCAAAGCATGTTTGGTATTGCATATGGAGCACGATTAATGGCTCATTTATGGGAGTACTCAAAAGAATTCGATTACATTATGGCATATGGGGGGGGGGGGGGAATTGTTTGGAAAGTATTTTAATGACATTACGCTATTTCAAATGTGTCGAAACTGACATAAATCACTGAATTTTACTACGATCACGTTAAAATAGAGCATTCATAGCATTTTTTTAAAATTAATTTACAGGGACACACAATAGAAATCAGTTACAGTATTGTCTTTGCGTAATAATTGGAGAATACGTTGTAAAATTTGGTATGTGCTTTTAAATTTAATTAGTTTTTTTTATATTACTCTTCACATATAAATTCTATACCTCATATACAGGACTGCACAAAAGTATTCGCACACCATTCTCCTTATTCAGAAAAATGTTGAAGGGGAATTTTTAACTAAAATATGTGTATCTCTTAAATGAAATAAATTTTGGAATGCATGTTGTTAATAGATACAAATCTCTATATCATATACAGGGCTGCTAAAAAAAAGTTGGATAATTTTCCGATTGTAGATGGGAACCGCTGAAATTCGGTTTTGAAATACCTTATGCATTTCTATATGGTGAAATGAGACATAATATTTTAATTTTTTAAGCATTGCAGTTTTGTAAATTATTCTGAAAGTGTTGGAAAGTGCTTCATAATCTATGCTTGACGCGTGATTTATTTCTTTCTTGTTTATATTTGTACTATATTTAATAAAAATTTTAATAGTCAAAATTAATAAAATACATAATAATCAGCATTTCTTTTTTATGTGTTTATATGTTTGTATGTTGCATATTTGATGCTGATCTTTTAAAGGTAGGATTACATGTTTTTCGTAACAATATTCTAACAACAGTCAAATTTTGTGAAAGACATATGTTTCTGAATTCTCCCTGAATGGAAATACATTTTTGTTATTAAAAATTGTATTTTATTTTATAATTAATATAGATAAACTTTAAGGTATTCAAAAAGCATGCTAATTCTTGTTTGTCTGTTACAATATAATTTTTTAATAATAACTTTATTAATTTATCATCTAATATCGTATGCTAATCGTGGTCATCTTTAAGTTCCATAATTGTTACTTTTTAAATAAAGTAAAGCCTTTTTTTTTTTTTTTTTTTTTTTTTTTTTTTTTTTTAAATCTATGATTGCAAGTCTGTTACAATGGAATTGCCCAGATGTGAACATAATGAATACGCTCTTTAATGAACAGGTGGCCCTGTTTCTTCCTACAAAGTGAACAGGGATAGCACAAGTCAAGACAAAAACTAGTCAGATGTGCCAATCCTAAAACTTTCTTCTATATCATAAATATTATTTAAAATTCGCTATCGCAGTGTAGAAATTAAATGACAATATATGCCCATCATGAAGATTCTGTAGGTAGTATACCGTATTTACTCGTGTATATCGCGCACGCGTGTATAATGGGCACCCCGTATTTTACTAGAAAAAAAGGCGATGTTTTAAAATCTCGTATATAACGCGCACCATAAATTTGATATGCTAATGAAGAATGACCAGATGAATTTCAGTAAAGAAAGTCGAAACAAACATTACATCAGGGCAGAAAACAAGACGAAAATGCATTTTTAGACTTGATAGTAAGGTAAATGACGGTAATAAAAATTGCTAATTAGTGTTTAAATAATGTGACTTAGCTCTATTGTATAGAAAACTGCAAGGAGTGAAATAAAGATGCAGTAAGACTTTAATTAACATTTTCCGAGTTTTAATGTCTTCTTTGAATTGTTTCTTGTTTCATATGCATATCGTGTTACTATATCCAACAGTAAAAAAATATTCCGTGTATAACGCATACCCAGGAGTTTTGCCCTATTTTTTTGAAGAAAAAAAAAAGTGCGCGTTATACACGAGTAAATACGGTAATTCGTTGAATTGCGTGCATTTTAACCGCTTCCCTGTTTTGCCCGCAAGTCGTGCGGGCAACGTGTTTTGGCCAATCGTAATTTGCCCATATCACGAAATCATGTCATGTCATTAAAATGTACCTACACATATATATTATTCCTTTCCATACTTAATAATAATAAGAAGAATGATTATGTTATTTCTATTTTTACTTTATAAACGTATTTTTTTTAACATAAAGTTAAAAACATATTCTTTTAATCTTGTATGTCCTGCTGTCAAAATAATATATCTTTAAGGAGAAATTAATTTATTTTAAGCAGTACATGTAAATTTAAATGTAGTAGTTCATTATTTTTACAAATATAATTTTCATTATTTTTTACATGCTATTCTACTTTTTAAATAATTTTATTAAATATTAAATATATTTTTTATTGAATATTATTTCTATGTCCTTCCTTTTTAAATACAGCTACTTAAGACTGTTTTTTATTCAGTTAAAATCAAATAAAAGCTATTTATTTAAATAATTATTAAGATTCTTTTAATAACTAGTTTTGTTTAAATTACTGGACTTAAATGGCAGCACCGTAAATTTTTTTACTCTTTATAGATATAAGTTATTCACTTTTTATTTTATTTACCTTTTAATTGATAAAATATATTTCTATGATAAAATAACGATATTTTTTTAATGATAAAATAATTTTTTGAATATCTTTTTTATGTTTTTATTTTATTTTTAACTTTCTCTTCTTATTTTCGAACGAATAAAAGTAAGACTGATGATATATAGCAATCACCCTGTTCAATATCTCTAGAATGATTCATTGCCACATCTGATCCCGTTACAAAAATTATGTTTTTAGACCTTTCACTTTTTTCGGTAAAGGGTACAGGGTAATGCAGTCTTTGATTCCAGCAATTCATTTGAATCATAAATGTGATAAATTAGCATACTTTCATGCGACCAAGAAATATCTAGTTTGAAATTTGAGAACTAATTGATGTCGGAAATTTCCACAAGGCTCTTTTATTCATTATCAACTAACATACCTTAGGCGGAGTGTCTTTAATATAATAATGTAATGTTAATATTACTTAAAGATAGCCCCGATTGATATCACATATGCATCATAACGGTCATATCGGATGTATCTGCTATACACCATTGTGTTTGGTTTTACCTTCATTTTACTTTGAAAATATATTAATCGAATAGAGATAACATTTCATTTTCCTTAATTGCCTCACGCAATATTAATAACAAAGCATTTAATATGAACTTGTCGTTATTATGTAATGCATGCTGCTATATAATACTTTCAACAGAAATTGCCTCTGAAGTACATCTTATATCCGGATATACTCAAAAGTTATTAAATAAATTACCAATCAAATGAATAATCAAATATACAATAAGGATTTTATAACAATGACGGCATGAAAGATACTCGATTTTAAAAAATACCACATTTTTTGCATGGTGCGCTTAGACTAGACTGTTTAAAGTTCAAACAAATCTAAGCAAATTTTCTTAAAAAATAAATAAATAAATAAAGTTTGCAACACGTAAAAATGCATTTCACGTATAAATTATGGCACATTTTCCAATTAAACCAGGTTCTCTCACTTTCTCTCTTCTTTTAAAATCTTTCAGAACGTGTTATTGTTTATACATATACACAGGGAAAAAACTTTAAAAAAAAATTAAAGCACAATTGAAAAAAAAAAAAAAAAAATAGAAACAATACTGAAATGGATAACTTTTAATGTAGATATAAAATAAAGCAGTGCACTATGAGCGAATCTTAAATACTACATAGATTATTTTTTCAGTAGAGAACATATTGTAGAGTCCTGAGTGCATGTAAATTGCCTGAGGATAAATAAATTACCTGAGTATATATAAATTTAAATGTAATAGTTTATTATTTTACAAATTTAAAAATACATCATTTTTTACATCCAATCCTACGTTTTAAAAAATTTTACTAAATATTAAATATATTTTTTATTGAACATTATTACTATCCCCTTCCTTTTTAAAAGCAGTTTCTTGGAACTGTTTTTTTAATTCAGTTAAAGACAATTAAAAGCTGCCTATTCAAATAATTATAAAATTCTTTTAATAACCAGTTTCGTTTAAATTACTGAACATGAAGCACAGTAAAATTTTCCTCCCCCCCCCCCCTCTTTATACATGTGCATTCAGTGAATTTTACGAAAATAGAAGGGGCACGTACAGGAAAGCAGCAAAGAGATTGGCAAATTGAATTTATGTGCTCTTTTCAACGTGTAGCAATACCCACAAGATTTCCCTTCAGTGTAAGTCATGAAACGTGAGTCTTGTAACATCTCTGATATTATTTGGGCACTCCCGTATGTAAAATAGGCAAGATTTGTCTGATTATTGATTGGCGAATTATTTATAGCTGTCGACGACAATTCCTGATTAATTCGGTGTCCTAAGGCCTGAGCACCAAAATTCCAGAGGCTCTCAAAATAATTTATTTCCATACATGAAAACGTACATTCAATAAATTTCAATCCAAAATTTGACAATATTTAAAATACAAAAATCTGTTTCAAAGCTTTAAAACTTTACAACACATTGCTCAGAACTTTATAACTTACGCTTTTGTGATTTTTTTTTGCCTTATTTTTTTAAACTTCATATTTTAATTAACTGTAAATTAATAACAGTTAATTAAAATATGAAGTGAATAAACCAAATAAATAATGCATCTAATGGTACATCATATATAGATGTTAGATTTTACTTACTTCAAACAACAAACTACTTTTTAGGTGCGTTCGTAATTATGTAAATACGTAGCACCTATTGTTGTCGCTCAGTCCGTCCGTCTGTCTGTCTGTCCGTCTGTCTGTCTGTCCGTCTGTCTGTCTGTCTGTCCGTCTGTCTGTCTGTCTGTCCGTCCGCATATAACAACGCAAAAACTACCCAACCGAATCGTTTGAAATTTAAAATACATAATTATTACATAATTTTGTCGAGTCATTTCAAATTTTATGAAAATCGGATGCATAGATCAATTACAGGGGCAATCAAAAGTATTCCGTTACATTACGGTCAATGGGGAAAAAAGTTTCAAATGCATTTTAATCATTTGAAATTGAAAATACATAGTTATTACATAATTTTGTCGAGTTTTTTCAAATTTTTTGATAATCGGGTGCATAGATCAATTACAGGGGCAATCAAAAGTATTCAATTACATTATAGTCAATGGGGAAAAAGTTTCAAATGTATTTTATACGTTTGAAATTTAAAATACATAGTTATTACATAATTTTGTCGAGTTATTTCAAATTTTATGAAAATCGGATGCATAGATCAATTACAGGGACAATCAAAAGTACTCCTTTACATTACGGTCAATGGGGGAAAATGTTTCAAATGCATTTTAATGGTGTTGCACTCATTCGAACTTAATAAAATTTATATACAACTATAAAGTACATATTATAATATACATTTTACATAATCTGTGATGCAAAGAACATTTGTTATTGATTTACAAGGCCACACAAAAGTATTCCATTACATAATGGTATAGGGAGAACATTGTTTGATGAGCGTTTTAATTGTAATTCACTATTTACAATTTTATGAGATTGAGATATAAGAGTAATATTTTTAAAACTTCGTCATCGTACGAACGCACCTCGTTTGCTACGCTTCACGTGCAATTTCCAACTTGTTTATTTTTTACAATGAGTTTCCAAGAAACGGCTTTTAAACTGTTTGGAGTTCATATTAACATTAACAGGTACCCGAAGAATTGTCCAATCCTCTATATAATAAACGTTCAAAGGACTCCGTACAATAAATATATGAATTATTAACTTCTTGGCGAATATCGACTGTTATATGTGCCATTAAAGATTCACGGAATCCTTCAATATTTCCACCAGTTTTTAGGTGCGTTCGTAATTATGTAAATATGTAGCACCTATTGTTGTCGCTCAGTCTGTCCGTCTGTCTGTCTGTCCGTCCGCATATAACAACGCAAAAACTACCCAACCGAATCGTTTGAAATTTAAAATACATAATTATACCATAATTTTGTCGAGTCATTTCAAATTTTATGAAAATTGGATGGATAGATCAATTACAAGGACAATCAAAAGGATTCCGTTACATTACGGTCAATGGGGAAAAAAGTTTCAAATGCATTTTAATCGTTTGAAATTTAAAACATACAATTATTGCGTAATTTTGTCGAGTCATTTCAAATGCTATGAAAATCGGATGCATAGATCAATTACAGGGACAATCAAAAGAATTCCGTTACATTACGGTCAATGGGGAAAAAAGTTTCAAATGCATTTTAGTCGTTTGAAATTTAAAACATATAATTATTACGTAATTTTATCGAGTCATTTCAAATGTTATGAAAATCGGATGCATAGATCATTTACAGGGACAATGAAAGGTATTCCATTACATTATGGTCAATGGGAAAAAAATTTCAAATGCATTTTTATGATGTTACATTCATTCGAACATAATAGAATTGGCATGAATCTATGAAATATATACTAAAATATGCATTCTGTACAATCTGTGATGCAAAGAATTTTTATTATTAAATTACAGGGTCACACAAAAGTATTTCACTACATAATGCTACACGGGGAAACATTGTTTGGGGCGTGTTTTAATTATATTCAACTATTTCATATTTTATGAATAGGATGTACGTTGCTGAGGTGTAATAAAAATTACTTCCTGCATATTTACAGAAACACAAAGATTTCGACTACTATATTGTATCCGAAGTACGTTCTACTATATCAGCAAGATCTGAATATTTTTAAAAGTTCGTTATCGTACGAACGCACCTCATTTGCCACGTTCACGTGCAATTTCCAACTTGTTTTTTATTGTAAAGTTTCAACTATACAGAAAATTTTCTATTTTGAAAAATCGGTAGTAAACAATTAAAAATTAAGCAACGTGTTCTCCATCGTGAAGAAGGTGGGGGGGAGGGGGGAGAAATTTTTGCTCTACACTTTCGACGATATTTCTAAAAATATAATATCTAAAATTAAAGCAATGTGTGTTTGAGTTTAGCATTAGATAATCTTTCACACGGTATGCAAAGAAAATATTTTCTTTTTTCAAGTAATTTAATAAGCCCCTCTACAGTTTCTCTAAATATATTTGTGAATGTTTAATAATTGGTAAATATGCAGGTCAATTGTCTTTATTATTTCCCTCAAATTGAACTTCCCACGACCCATAGTTTACGAGTAAAATTGCAGTGACAGACAGACACAGGAGTGATTTTATAAGGATTCCGTTTGTACTTTTTAAGTACGGAACCCTAAAAACAACAATCTATTTATAATTATGCAAATTTTTATTGCAAGTTTACAGGTAGTGGAAGCAAATTGCATCAGGATCTGGGCTTCTAGACTTCTGGACTTTATAGTCTAAGAGCCGACAGCACAAAAACCTATGTTATCGAGCACAAGAAGAAAAAACCTTTATTTTATGGAAGAGTAGTAATAGGAGAATCTAATAGATCCATGTCTGCCAGAAGTGAAGTGGTACACAAGCCAAAAATGAATACCACTAGTGGCTCACTCGTAGGTTTAGGATTGTGTTTTCCTGCTCCCTGTTTTCCATGTTTTCATACCTTTGATTGTACGGCAAACACAATATTAAACCTACGTGTGGACCACTAGTGGTATTCATTTTTGGCTTATACACCACTTCACTTCCGGCAGACATAGATCATTAGATTCCCTTATTACTACTCTTCCGTAAAAAATAGGTTTTTTTTGTGTTCGATAATATAGGTTTTTGTGCAGTCGGCTCTTGGACTATTAGTTTGATCGGGCCCTGATCCATGCCGCTGTGAAACAACCGATAGTATTTGTTCTAAAAGAACTATGTGCTAAGTCATATTGACAGATTTAATTCAACATACATGGACGGAACTTGAGCATGCTTGCAGAATGAATAATGAGCTCCTACCAAAAAATCTTATCGATTGGAGTCAGTGGTGTAGTCCTGGAAAAAAAAGTGGGGGGACGCTCATAATTTCGAACATTAGGCTCTATCACCAATATGGCTAACTTAATTGTAAATTTCAGAAAAAAATGAAAAATTAAATTAAAAAATTTAAATTCAATTTACATTTAAAAATTTATTAAATTTTAAATTAAATTTACATTTAAATTTAAAAATTAAAATTTTAAATTAAACCAATTTTACATTTACAGTTAAAAAGTAATTAGAATTTTAAAAGTTTAATTACATTTAATTTACATTTAAAATTTAATTAAAATAAAAATAATTAGTTTAAGTTGTTTATACAGTCAAACCTCGCTATAATGAACCCGGAATGTAATGAACACTCGGATGTAGCGAACTGGTTTAATGGTCCGTCTGAACTACCATTTAATTAATATTATTTTATACGCTTATAGTGGACAGCTGAGAATTTGGTAGCTCGTTTATAGTGAAATCAAATTTTATTTCATCATATTTTTTATTTATTTTTTTTTAATTGGTATTTTTTTAGCAATGCTTTGACTAATTTTTATTTTATTTATTTATTTATTTATTTATTTTTCACGGCTCTTTAGCGGAATACATGTTTGTCTGCTCTCGTCTGTCGAAATTTGCGTTATTACCGCTACTTTATTACAAAATTCGCATTTTTCTTCGGCTCTTTGAAGAAAGCGCGCTTTTTTGGCATTGGTTTAATTTATTTCGTTTTTTCTCCTCGGCTGTATGGCAGAATACGAGTTTTTTTCGCTATTTGTTTTCAAAATTCGCGTTTTTCCGCGGCTCTTTAATAAATTAGCATTGTTTTAGAATGTTTTAACGCGATTCGCTTTTTCTGCGAGAACCTTGGGCGGAATTTGCATTTCCCCCCAGTCCATTGACAAAATTGCACTTTTTGCGATCCTTTGACGAAATTAGCATTTGGTGGTTTTTTGTAGACATTCGCATTTTTTTCGGGATGCTTTGGCTAAATTTGCTTTTACCCGACGGCTCTTGGACAAAATTTTCATTTTTCCTCTATCTTTTGAAGTAATTCGCGTTTTTTTAGCGATATTCTGTCTTAATTCGCTTTTTTCCGCGGCTGTTTTTTTCTATCTTCTGTCGAAGTGTTTTTTTCTGACAGTGTTTTTTTTCTATCTTCTGTCGAAATTCGCATTTTTATACCCCGACTTTTAGAAGAAATTCGTGTGTTTCCGCCATCCTTTGATAAAATTGGTTTTTTGCGATGTTTTGACGAGAATCACTTTTTTTTCGCAGCCTTGGACGATATTTACATTTCCCGCAATCCTTAGCGATTAAATTCTCGTTTTTTATAGACATTCATGTTTTCTCACGGACTTTTTTTGAAATTCGTGTTTTTTTAGCAATGCTTTGACTTTTTTTTTTTTTTTTTTTTTTTTTTTTGGCGGCCCTTTGGCGGAATACATGTTTGTCCGCTACCGTCTGTCGAAACCTGCGTTATTAACGTGACTCTTTTGCAAAATTCTCATGGTTCCTCGGCCATATGGCGGAATACGAGTTTTTTTTCGCTATTCGTTGTCAAAATTTGCGTTTTTCCGCGACTCTTGGACAAAATTAGCATTGTTTTACAATGTTTTGACGAGTTTTGCTTTTTCTGCATAAACCTTGGGCGAAATTTGCATATTCCCGCAATCCTTTGAAAAAATTTGCGCTTTTTGTGAACCTTTTGACGAAATTTGCGTTTTTTCCGCATTTCTTTGTAGACATTCGCATTTTTTTCGGGTTGCTTTGACTAAATTTGCTTTTGCTCCACGGCTCTTTGGCGAAATTTTTTTGCTAACATTTATCGAAATTCACGTTTTTCCCCGCAACTTTTGGATAAAATTTCCATTTTCCTCTATCCTTTGAAGAAATTCTTGTTTTTTTTTATTTTTTTATTTTTTCGATGTTTTAACTTAATTCGCTTTTTTTCCGCGGCGCTTTAGCAGAAAAGTGTTTTTCTTTTGCTATCTTTTGTCGTAGTTAGCTTTTTCTACCGGGGTTTTTGATGCCATTCGCGTTGTTTTGCGATGCTTTACGCTATTCACTTTTTTTGTTCGGCCTGAGACGAAATTAGCATTTTTCTGTGGCCTTTGATGGAATACACGTTTATTCGTGGTTCTTAACTGAAATTCGCGTTTTTCCACGATTCTTTGTTAAAATTCGCACTTTTTTCTACAGCATTTTGATGAAATCCGCGTTTTTCTGCGACTTTTGGACAAAATTCATGTTTTTGCGATCTATTATCAAAATTCGCAGCAAATTTTCTAAAAGTTTATGGCAGAGGAAAGAAAGGAGAATGCTTTCCCAATGCTACTTATTTTTGGTGTAGTTTGGGTTTTTGTGTTTTCATTTCAGGTCAATTTTTGGTTAAGTGCAGATTTCCAATAGTTGAGGTTGGGTTAATCAGACCAGGTTAATGGAAAGTTACTTCCTCCAGCATATTACTTCAGGTTAAAAACATACCTACAATAATAAACATAGTTGTACGTGTGCTGTTTTCTGACGAGCTCGCTGTATTTTTTCCACGACCCTTAGATGGAATTCGCGTTTCTTCCTCTGGCTTTTGACAAAATTCGCGTTTTTTACGGTGTTTTGGAGGAATGCGTGTTTTTTTTACCTCGGCCCGTCGAGAAAATTTGTTTTTTATCTGCCTTTTGACGAAATTGACGTTTTTGCGATGTTTTGACAAAATTAGAGTTTTTCCAAGATCTATTCATGAAATTCGTGTTTTTTTTTTAGCAATGTTTTGAACAAATTCGCTTTTTTCGCCGCTGCCTTTTGGCGGAATACTTGTTTTTTCTATACCTTTTGTCGAAATTCGCGCTCTCACCGCGTCCCTTGTACAATATTTGCGTTTTTAGGGATGATTTGACGAGATTAGCATTTTTCCCGCGACCCTTTGGAGAAATACATAATTTCTCTGCAGCCTTTTGATGAAATTCGTGATTTTTTAGCGGTCAATGGGCAAAATTAGCGTTTTTTCTGCAATTATTTGACGAAATTTGCGTTTTCTTCGCGATCGTTTGAGGAAATTCGCGTTTTCTACAAGGTCATTTGACGAAACCTGACTTTTTTCGCGATCCTATGAAAAAATTCACATTTTCTCATGTCTCTTTGACAAAATTCGCATTTTATCTGCGGCCCTTTTACAATATACTGGTTTTTTTTTCTGCGATTCTTACTTAAAATTTGAGATGTTTTCTGCAAGCAACTAACGAAATTGATTTTTTTCACCTACCGTTTGTCAGGCATCATGATAAATTTCTCAAGTCCAAAATTTTGGGCTAATGACCATTTTTTTTTTAATTTTCCGAAAATTCGGAATCCCTCCTGCTCCAACTCCCTCCAGTGGCTATGGATTTGATGTCAAAAAGGATTACTGTGTTTCGTAAAATACAGAAAATTATGGAATTTTAAGTCCCTCCCCCTGCTCCCCGAAATAAAATCCTGTGTACGCCACTGCTGAGAGTAATGCAATGTAATTAATTTCTTTGTACATCCCTGTAAATGAACAATAGAAGCTACTCAGTCCTTACTCTATATTAAGCGTATTGTTATGCATTTCAGTGATATATATATCAATTTAATTATGTTTGAAGCCATGTAACATACCTAAACAGAATGCAAAGAGTTTTCTTTTCGTATGGCATAATTTAATGAAATAGTTCTACATAACCTGTAAACGAACTACAAGTGCTACATACTTAATTTGCATTAAAGAATCTCTATAGTAAATAGTAATAAATCATAATAATATATATAGACAGTGTGGCAATCAAAGTTTAAAACGTTGTATTTTAGTTTTGTATTTTTAGGGTGCTGTAAACTTTATAGAAATTGCAGACATTTTTAAACAATATTGCAGTAATTCAATAAAATCTGTATGGAGAAATATAACAAATAAAATGTATATTAAAAACACCAAATAAAATTTCTATTAGCTTTTTTACAAAATAAAGTAATGAAACTGGTTATTATTATTTTTTTCGTTTTTTCTGAACATCTGATTTATTTTAATCTCGGGTTTAGAAAAAAAAAGTATGCAAATGTAAAAGAGAAACAACTAAAATTAGTCTTTTACGAGGGTTCAGGGGGACAATATTATTCTCTCATGAATAATTCTTTGTTATCCCTTTTTTTTTTTTTTTTTTTTTTTTTTTTTGTACTGTTCAGTTAGTTTAAATCCTCTGAGAAAAACAAGTTTCATTATTTTTTGAAAATTTTGAGTAAAAACCAAAATTTAGTTAATTAAATTTAAAAATTTAGAGGGACAAGTCTGCTCAACCACCATTAATGACGCTCGTGTTTGTTTTCCGCCTTTTTTTTTTTTTTTTTTTTTTTTTTTTTTTTTTTTAATAAATCTTGCTTAGTAAAAAACATAATTTTATAACAAAAACCTATTGATATTTGGCAAATATATAAACATCATCAAAAATTCAAAATATTTCAAATAATTTAAGACATTATTGATCAAAACTCAAAAGATAGGGGGAACTGGGGCACATTGATACACCCCCTCTACAGTTCACAGGGTCATTACAGGAAGTTTCACAACAGCTCCAAAAGGTGATGCTAGTGCACTCAACTACATACAGAAAGTCTTGGGATGATTCAATAGTTTGATGAAATGGGATGGGTGATTAATTGTTTTTGTAGGTCCAAAGTAAATTTGAGTTGTGCAATTGAAATGGTATTATACAATTGCTCCAGTATTTTCAACCGAAAAGAATACTCTCCCTGGCAAGTAAAGCTACTCTTTATCAGCTCCTCATTCTTTATTGTTAGATAAATTATGAAGTGTTGGATTTGAGACTCATTTTATTCAAAATAGCTGTATGGGGTACATTGATACAGTCTATGTCGGGGTACATTGATACAACCTAAATCCTTTTCTAGTTCATTTTTTCCTTACCTTTTGTTATTTTTTTACCATACATTCCTTAATCCAACTATTTTTCGCCAAAAATTTCTAATATTAGTTTGTATTGAAGGGAAATAGCTCTATTTTTTTTTTATATTAGACATTTTATAATATTTCTGCAAACAGAAGACCTACGAATTTACCCAACATCTAGTGCTAGTAGAACTAACAAAATAAAGGACGGCAGCCTGGTAAATCTCGAATTTATATCGATTTCCCAAAGAAAAAAGTATTTTCGAGATGAGAAATGTTAAGTAAGAGAAAAAAGCTGCAGAACAGCAAAGGATAATTATATTATGAACAGAATTTTGTATATAATTATCCTTTATTTTTTGTTTATAAACCGATTTATAAATAAAAAACCTGGTAATTTTTTTCATCTTCCCTAAGAAAGAAGATAATGCTGGGGTTGAAGTGCCAGATATGACAATGTTACCACAGCCAACAATCAGACAAGGAACAAACAGCCAGAACATCAAGTCATTATACATTTAATTTTGATTGCTTTAATACTACTTACAAATAAATTGTGGGTGATTTGAATTTTTATAAATAAATATAAAATGGTGTGCTAACTATTTTCTATGAAAAATATGCATTGGTGTTGTTGTGTCTCCATTTTTCTCAGACGTATCAAAGTGCCCCATGAGGTGCATCAATCTGCCCCGGGGATGACGCACATTGATACAAATGACTTTTTTTTTAATTACATGCAAAAATAATACATAAAACAACGGTTGTACATTTTTATAACACATTACAGAAGTTTTGCTGGCACCACATGGGAAAATAACTTGAAATTTCAGTTTTTTGGACACCGAAAAAAATCTTAGAAAAAAAACTGTATCAATGTCCCCCAGTTCCCCCTACTTAAAAATCTGTTGGATCGGACTTTTGATCTGCAATTGCGGTCGGTGATTTCGCATTTGTTCCTGCACAACAACGTTTGGAAGAAATGGTAAAACTTTTCAATTTTGGCTGGCTACATCGTTTCATTATTAATCAAAATTATGATACAAAATATTTATGGCTAGAAAAAAAGAGACAACTCATAGATACTCGCTCGATTTTAGTCCAATGCTTGTATCTAATTAAGAAATAATTGTCATTATGAACGGGAGAAGGGAGGATAATGATTCTGAGGGATTACTTCATTGAACAGTATCAGAAGTTTTCGGTCCGCATTGATGTCATTTTATTGATTTAGTCTGCATTAGGCTCCGAGTACACGTGTATTTTGCTCAAGTTCAACTGAATTCCAGGAAATCCTTTCTTCTTCTTCCTTCTGCGATTTATTGATGATAGAAAACGGGGATATTACAATGGTTCAGGAGACAACTATCTCAAACCTACCTAAGGGAAAGATCCCTCTCTCACACTGTGATTGAAGTTGAACTGGAAAAGTCATTATATATCAAACACGCCGCCTGCGAACATAAAACACGCCGACTTCTAACCGCAAAAAATAGTTGTGTATGCTCGCAGCCTTCAACACTTCAGACGCCATATACCGGTCAACCGGCCAATTGATGACCCCTAACTAACACTGTGTGACAGCTATGACAATCACCCTGAATGTCTTTAAAGACTTATTTATTGACTAATGGAACCATGCTGCTGTTAATTGTCGTGTGAGTAAAAGATGACCAGGCTTTCAAAGCTCGAACATCTGGATATTTTTTAAACTGAGACTGCAGTGTGTCAAAGATCTTTTTCGGGAGCTTGTGTGATCTTTCTGTTAGAAACAGGAAGGCGATAGTAGACTTCCAAGTAAAACTAATGTATGCCTTTGAAAAAACTAATGTTAACGTGGTATTTCACTATTGGTAATTATTATGAAACAGCAAGTGAACATCTTTCTTTCCAATTTCCTTCAATTTTCTTTTTTTTTTTTTTTTTTTTTTGAGTGTTGTTGTTAAAGAAAACTAAAATGGCTTAAAACATCAAATCTATATTTTACAAAATTATTAATCTTTTTTTTTTAATCATTTAATGAATCAGGAAAATCTGCGTCCCCTCGCGTCCTTAGAGTCCTCCTTGAGAAAAAAAAAGTAAGGGGACGCTTGAAAGAAAATAAAGAAGTGGGGGGACGCCGTCCCCCTGCGTCCCCCCTCGACTACACCACTGATTGGAGTCCGACATATATAGACGAAGAAGAGGCAGACAAGATGATAAGTAGGAGGAATACGATCGAAGAGACATTGAAGTTTTATAAATGAGTCGATGATATTAACTTGATCAGTAAAGGAGAAAAATAAATTTCAAAAGCTTTTATGGTCGTTGAAAACCACTACTTAGTGGAAATTCCCAAGGTAAAAGTAGGGAGCAACTAATTTTATTAACAGTTTTGGAAAATTTATAGAATCTCCTTAGAAAATATTAATCAGATTTTTTTTTTAAAATTTTTTGCAACAAATTTTGTACAAAAGACTGTAAGCTGTATTTCTAAAATTAATTAAATTACAATAACAAAAAATCTGGCTTTTACCACTTATGGCTTTTACCACCATTTAAAATGCTACTCTATGAGAATATAAAAATTGATGATGGCGTCCTTTAGATCAAAGTTATGTTAACATGCATAAAATTATTGCATGACAAATGCTCAAAAATAAAGTTTTGCATAAGCAAAAATGATATAAAGGTACTTTAACAATTCAGAAACATAATTGGGAAAAAGAAGTTATTCACAACGGACACTAGAAATGTTTTCCCCCAACTCCAATGCGTATGTGAACTTTTCTAAAATTATCCTGTGTGATTATTTTGGAGTCTTTGCCGCAAACATTGTTGCAAGGTTTATTTTTAATTAAAATCAAGTACATAATGTATTATCATATCTGCTCTGGTAAAAGCATAGAAATCCTAATTGACTGATTTTATTTAAACTATTTTATTAGCATACATTATTTTATAACATAATCTGATTTTCTGTTTTATTTTGAACTTTTTGAAATTCACATTTCTTACTTATCTGCAACAGTTCAAAAAATAAAGGGCATTTCAAACCTTTTGACACTTTCATGAGCTGTTTTTTGTAATTTTTTCTGTATTAAAAATGAAAAATGAAAATTAGTATTAATTTCAGTGATAATGATATGATATACAAGCATTAAATATACTTCATATAGTAATTAGCATTAAGTTGCAACATAATGAAATTATTTTATGTGGTGCCCTGTAAATGTACTATGAATGACACCAAAGCACAGAATGACAAAGAAATCGAAGGGACCATTTCGGAGGGTTCAGAGATATAGATCAATGGATATGTATCTTGATATAAATTTGATATTTATTTTCAAAATATCATGATTTCTGACATTTTTTATATTTTCATTATTTAGTACAGTAGAACCCCGCAAATCCGGACCCCGCAAATCCGGATCTCCGGATAATCCGGATCGATTTGGTGGAGTTTTTTTTTTTTTTTTTTTCAAGTTTGAGAAGTTATCGGCAAATTTCCATAACATAAATTTATTTCGACCTCATATTCTGAATAAATAAGTATTTTCTGAAATTTTTTCGGAAGAATACCTCAAGCTTTCTTATTTAAACTCTTTAATGTTATCTATGAAAGGAACAACTATACATCATTTAAGCTTTGCCAATTCCAATTTTCACACTGTTCTATTTAATCCATTCGGTAAATGTCATCTTAAGCTCACTGCTTAATGAAGTTTTACTAAGAGCATTGCAAGAAAGCAAAGTAAAATAGTCCTTATAGACGCACTGACTGATAAGGATCGTGATCCGATCTTTGTCAACCAGTCCATATGACCTCTGTCTATCATCTACTCTTGGAAACAATCTTCTTGAGACTGTTTCCTTATCTTCGTGCCAAAACCCTTCTACAAATCACTTGCGGAAAATTGAAATAAAAGGAGGAAGAATGCTCAAGAGAATGCGTTACCATGTGGCCCTAAAAAATGGTAGATTATGACAAATTTTATAATTACAAAGTAAATTTTTTTACTGTCTGTAAATATTGATTATGTTCAATATAAAAGTGATTTTCTTTGAATATTATACTCCATTTTATTGCATTTTTACACATTCTCCGGATAATCCGGATTTTCGACAATCCGGATTGGGCCTGGTCCCAATTAATCCGAATTATCGGGGTTCTACTGTATTTATTTTGAAAATATTGTGCGTAATATTTTAATTATTTTTCTGTATTAACAAGTGTAAATGAGTATCTACAAAACCAAATGAATTTAGTTTTTAGATAAAAAAAAAAAAAAAAAAAAACTTTTGCTGTGTCAGTAACAAAAAAAAAAAAAAAAAATAATAATAATAATAAAAAAATATCTGAGCTTTATGTTTAAAGCTGCATATTAAAATATAAGACCAGAGTTTCCCCCAGAGGGTTTCAGGGGGGGGGGGGGATCACCCATCCGGGGCACCCACCAAAAAACTTGGCATAGGTGTTTAATCCCCGGAGGAAATATTCCACAACCAACCAGCCAAATTACAAACAACGGGCCATTCCATAACATAAATAACATATACAGCAATAATATGCAATGGCACTAAAATATAAAAAATGATAAAAATGAAAAACACTTGCTGACAATTTGACAAACGTCTGACTGACGGAACAAAGAGAAAATAATTAACAAACTTAACAAGACACATACAAAATAAAGTGAGATGTAAGAATAAATCATACATGTTC
The DNA here is from genome assembly GCA_964019185.1 of Maratus speculifer. NCBI lineage: Eukaryota > Metazoa > Arthropoda > Arachnida > Araneae > Salticidae > Maratus > Maratus speculifer. The sequence goes on along the minus strand of OZ025289.1, from coordinate 253,659,998 downwards.
CAAAACAAAACAAAAACTAAAAATATAATAAAACTAATATAAACACCAAGCCTTAAAAAAGAAAAAAAAATGTAAAAGTCAGAAAAGTTCAATACAGTTTTAGCTGAGGGTCAAATTTATATACTATGTCATACAACAGGAGCATGTCCAAAGATTTAAAGTTCACAGTCCTGTCAATTAAAACAAAGTTACAACATCAGAATTTGTAACGAATGAATGTAAAGTGTGCATTCAGATCCTTATAAATAGCACAAAGTTTCTTATAATTAAAATGTGAAAATAGAATATTTCTGATATTCCACTCTATGGTTCTATTTCTAATTAAGTTAAACTTGTCTGCTGAAACACAACAACTATCAAATAAATAGTGTGGACGTCACCGCGTTTGCCACAAATACACTTATCATTATTTCTCCTTCCCCGTTTGTACAGCAGAGTAGGGAACGCACCATGTTCAGAAACAAAATATGCAGCCACTTGAGAATAACAGATGTAATTTAAACTAACATCAGGAATAACCATGTAGGTATCCCTACCTTTATCGCTAAAGGACCATCGATCCTGCCAATCACGAATATTCTTATTTCGAAAGTAATTCTTTAAATAACTCACAGGAAATGGACGGTTAACTACTTTGTCATAAACATTATTCAAAACCACCGATTTGGCAAGTTCATCAGCACGTTCGTTACCCACAATGCCTACATGGGCCTTGACCCATCCTATATGAATAGTTTTATTTTTAAGTACACGTAAGTTCGTGAAAATATCATATACTAACTGATCACATGGAAATAGATGATGCAAAATACATGTCGATGACAGGCTATCAGTATATAAATAGAAGTGAGCAAACTCAGTTCGTCTGCACCACTGTATAGCCTCCGAAATTGCCACCAATTCTGCCTGAAAGATCGAATTTTTAACATTAAGCTTGATTCTGTAATTAAATATTTCTACATTTTTTAAATAAACTACAAAAGGAGCACCAACTCCACTTTGCATGTGCGATCCATCAGTAAAAATTATTGGATAATTACGATCAGGAATTGATTTTCGCACTGGATTCAGAAAATTCACATGTCTTTCGCAGTAATTCGGATAATAATAAGTTGGCACACGTTTAACCAAATCCTCAGAATAAATAGTAGTATTTTCCACCACTACTGATGTATTTCCGTGGATCATATCATAAAGACGAGCAGAATTAGAAAGTTCTATATCTATAGGTAAAATTCCAGCCAAAACGCACAATGCTTCCGTTGAAATTGTACGATAAGTACGAATTATGGTCAACAGACAAACTCGCTGGCAAGAGGACAATCTGCGAATACCATGGGACTGAAGGTCACGATACCAGACCTCATGTCCGTATGATATCTGCTTTTTTAATACAGTGTTGTACCAAACCTTTAATAGGTCTAGAGAGACCCCTATATCTCTTACTCTCACTTTTCTCATATTGCAAGTAAAGGACATAACTTTACTTCGAATCATCTCAAGATGATCTAACCAATGGAAGGCACTGTCTAGAAGAAAACCCAAATAAAGAATATTATCCTTCACAGGTATTCATCTACCACTATGTTTAAAAATAGGACGTCTCTTTTTCATGGTATTACGTCCAAAAAGCATAGACACCGTCTTGGTATTATTAAGCTGCAAGTTGCAATGAGCACAGACAGTAGAAAAATTATTCACAGTGTTATTCATTTTATTCTCAAGTGACGCTCTAGTGTCCGCACCTTCAACAACCACAGAGTCATCAGCGTAAGAAATTAAATTCAATGCTACTTCTTTACTCTGTTTAAGAATTCAGTCTGCAACTATTGTCCAAATCAAAGGGCCCAAACATGAACCCTGTGGGCAGCCACAGAACAGTCTAAACCATCGAATGCCATCGGTAAATTTAAAACCTATAAGTCTAAATGAAATATAATTCTTTAATACTTCTTTCAAATAATCGTAGATAGGCAAGTGATCTATTATGTTAGCAACCACATTCCAGTCAAGCACATCAAATGCTCCTGCTATATCGAATGACACAATCGCACAATATTTATAAGCCTTCAAAGTTTCTTTAATCTTCTCACGAAGAGAGGAGAGTGCAGTCAGAGTACTCCGTCCCTCGCGAAAACCATGTTGGTCCCCGTCGAGGTATGCAGCCGCCTCGAGCATTACTGTGATTCTATGTTTCAGCAGCCTCTCATAGACCTTTACTATAATAGGCAACAGGGTAATTGGTCGATATGAACGATAAGAGCCCTCTGGCTTATTTCTTTTCTTAAAGAAAATAACAACTCCCTTCTTCCAGCTAACCGGGAAATGTGCATATTTAAAGCAAGTGTTAAAAATTGACAACATTAAAAAATTAAAATTAAAACATAGATTCTTCACAATTAGCGCATCCACATTGTCAAAACCTGGAGCTTTATTATTATGTTGTTGTTTCAAAACAAAATTTAGTTCTTTCTTGGAAAAAGGGCGAAAATCTGGATCATCCGTGTAATCCGATGAGCTTTCATAACTATAAGTATTTTCAGGTACATTGTCAACCTTAAAATGTTCAATCATTAGTTGATGAGCTATGTCATCATATGCGTCAAAAACGGATGAATTTTCCATGGTAGAAAAAGCCATATCTTGGTAGTTAAATTTTTTACCAGAGACCGTTACCATATGCTTCATTAGTTCGCTGACAATAATCTAACCAACTAGAACGCTTCGCTTTTCTAATTTTTCTTTTATATTCATGACGTAATAATATATAGGATTCTCTATATACAGGATTGTTTAAATTCTTTCTATAACGTTTATAAGCAGCAGTAACTTTATTTCTCAATACTCTCAGTTCAGTAGTATACCAAGAAATGGTAGGTTTATAGGAAATACTGCCCCGACGAAAGGACCTTTGAAGTACATATTGGAGATATTCATTGAAATTTTCAATCCAATCGTCCAGAGAAGCCGGACCATGCACTCTCATAAATGATGAACATAGTAAATCATGTTTTTCACTGAATAATTTATTAAATTTGTGCATTGATTTATTCTTTGTTTTGAACCTATCATAGGTTCTAAAAACTGGATTCAAACACAACGAAAACATTATATATCGATGATCTGAGAAAGAGAACACTGTATCATCAACACGCCAATTCTGTAGAAAGGGAATAATATCAACCCCCAAGAGGGTAAGATCAAGTCTTCCAAGTTGATTGTCGTGAACATAAGAATGGGGAGCATCTGAAGTATTCACAAGTCTAAGATCCGTCATCATGAGATAGTCTGCAAAAATTTCTGTTTTATTATCTTCACGTGTATAGCCAAGTATACGCAACGGAACATTAAAGTCACCGCCGATAATCATACGAGTAGTATTCTGATAATAATTAATCCATGAAGACATATCTTTATCAAGATCACTAGAAGGTGAAGAATAAACAGACCCAATAATCAAAGGTCCCTGACTAAGAGTTATCGTAATAAAAACTGAATTATTCGAACAAAAGCCTTTCACAATAGATAATGACGAGTCTGTACAAAGTATCATTGAAGTAAGAGAAATAGATGGAAAACAAAGCCACCCCGGAGGGAGTCCAGAAAAAGTACCGTTACGAGTATATGGATCCTGACATAAGAAAAAATGTACACCATTACTCTCAGCATACGAAGCCAAAGCATCGTTTGCATCTGAGCAGTGGTTCAAATTAATTTGAACTATGGCCAATTTTCCAGAGTCAAGTTAAGCCTTTGAAACTGCTGTTATAATCTTCTGGATAAAAGATCCCGCCTATACTCCTTGTAACATGGACAATCATAACTGTCGGCCCTATGTGCCGTATTTGTCCCATCGTCCTTTCTCATACAATTGATACATGATTCTGCTGTGATAGAACAATCCTTCAAGCCATGATTACCGGCGCATTTTACACATTTTTGATCTTCTGCACATTTGGAATTCACATGCCCAAAAGCCTGGCAGCGGAAGCAACGCAATATCTGCACAAAATTGACAATCCGATACCTTTCTAAGTTAATGCAAATAATACGCCTCATAAGCAACTTTTCCGCACTAGCATCGTCCACATCCAAAATCCAGTTCTCTTTACCCTGACGGGTAGGATAGTGTCTTATAATATCAAAATCACGAGCCTGAACCTGACCTCCATCCACAAGAGCCTGCTTCACCGAATCCCTTACTTCATCATCAACCACATCACCATCCACACTCAAAACCAAAAGTCTGTGACGCCTTCTCTTCGGAACCGAAACTGTAAATTTATTCTTTATAAGATCAACCTTCTCTATAACATTCCTTAATTTTTCTGTATCTTCCTTAGTCTTCATTCTCAAAATCAGTTGACCCGACTTGGTCGATGCCACATCATGCGGTTTTGGCGCATCAGCATTATCTCTCCATACTTGTCTTAGATCCTTCTTCACCACCGTGACATCATCACCTTCTTTGGGCGTAACCATAACCGAAAAACCCTGATCACGCCGATCACTTGTCTTTTCAAAGTAGGAAATTCCTGTAAATTTAAAGTCTCAGGCTTATCCCCAGACACGCGTCGCACCAAGGCTTCATAGGCCTTACTATCCGTTATCATCGTTCTAACTTTAGTTTCGTTCGCCACGCTCTCTCTGTGAGCCTTAACCAGTCTAATATTTATGTAATCAAAACATTTTTTAAACAATTTCATAATTTCAATAGTAACCTTGCCACCACCGCTTTTATCCTTCTGCGCTTCCAAAGTGTCATATATTAAAACATTTACCTTCTGAATCGCAATTGGATAGTCCTCCTCCTCTCTCTCTTCCAAAAATTTATCTATTTTAGCCATTATTCAATATCTACTGCCTTCAAAACAATCAAAAAACCACTAACAAAGAAACCACCGTCGAAATCAAAGCAACCGATTATAAACACAAAGTCTGAAATAACCGATTACAGAGGGAAAAAACTTTTAGTAAATCAGAAGAAAAAAAAATCCACTTTAGAAAAAATAAAAGAGTCTTATAGCAGGCTAACTCCACCATCAAACTCCTCCAAACAAGAAAACTAAACGACAAGGAGAAGCAGGAAAACCCCTCAACACAATTCGAAAAACAAGAAGGTGAAGTAAATAAAGAAGTGGAAATTGCCCGCCAGAAAGAAAAAGGTAAATTACCAATAAACTACTTAAAATGATACAATATTTACAAATTTAGAAAGCACAAAAACTGGATAACTAACATATATACAGAAAATGAATAAAATAACTAATAACATCAGAATAAGGAAAAAAAAAAAAGTCGTTGAGAACACGGCGAAAATGGAGACCACACAAGCTTCGAAAAGTTTTCGAAATCAACAAAATGAAAATAAAAGCTAATATTTACACTAAACTAATAAAAAGGGAAAAGAAAGTACAGACTCAATCATTACTATGCTAATTAGCTATAAAATAGTTATAATTACCGACTTAAAGTAACTTTGAGCGGGAGTACAAGAAAACACGTCCTTCAATGGCGACCGGGGAAAGGAGAAGTGGGGTTTCAGGGGGGGGGGGGCGTTGATTCCCTCCTGCCCTTTAGTTTAAAAAAAAATAGCGCCCTTCTTGCCCCTCATCCAAAAACGAGCGCCCCTCTGGTCGCTCATTAAAAAAAAAAATAGCGCCTTTCCTGTAACACATTTGAAAAAACACAGCCCGACGTTGCGAACGTTGTAGCGCTTAAATTACGCAAAAAATCGGCGACGGGACGCAAAAAAATAGCTCTTACTAGTCTCATGGGACGCGTAATTTCGTCAACGAATCAGGAAAAAACGGCAGATTTCGTTAAAATCGCGAAATAACGACTAATTTCCGTCAAGATGCGCAAAAAAATAATAGCTAATTTCGTTACAAAATCCCGAAAAAGTGTCAGATTTCCTCAAAAAATCGTGAAAAAATGACAAATTTCGTCGAAAAATCGCGATAAAATGGAAATTTTTGTCAAACAATTCGCGAAAAACGGAAAAATTCACTAAAAGATCGCGAAAAAACGCAACTTTCGTCAAAAAATTGCAATAAAACGGCAGATTTCGCAAGAAGATTTGCCAGAAAATAAGGCAAATTTCGTCCAAAAATCGCAATAAAACGGAGAATTATCTCAAAAAATTCGCAAAACGGCAAATTTCGTCAAAAGATTGCAAAAAATGCAAATTTTGTCAAAATAGCACAAAAAAAAGAAGTTAATGTCAGAAGTCAATTTTTCTGTTCTAAAAACTAATTTTCCTGTTTCAAAGTTCTGTTTTTATTGCTGCAAAAGCGGATTTTCTGATTCACAATCCTTTTTGTGCGAAGAGAAAATTGTACCCGGGGCATATTTAGAATTTGCCCCCCCCCCCCCCGCTCCCAACATTTTCTTGTGACAATCCTAAAATGAAGTTTGTAGTATAAATTTGGCACCTCCTAAATTTCCGCGCCCGGCGCGACAGCCCCCCCCCTTCCCCTCCGCACGGCTCTGCTCACAATTATTCACAAATTTGCCGTTTTTTCCGCGATCTTTTCACAAAATTTATCGGTTTTTTTTAAGCAAAATCTAACTTTTTTCAGTATCTTTTAACAAAACCTGCTGATTTTGTGATTTTTTTTCACAAAATCGACCGTTTTTGCGATCTTTTAACAATATTTGCCGTTTTTTTCGTGATCTTTTAACAAAATTTACCTTTTTTCTTTTTTTTCAATTTTTTGACGAAAATTTTGGATTTTTTTTCTGTATTCTTTAGCGAAATTTCTGTATTTCCTCGATTTTTTGAACCGCTAGATTCTAGATTCAACGCTATAAAAGTGCCCCTAAAAATCAAAAAAGTGCCTTTTACGGAACAGTAGCGCTCTGCCCCTTTTTAAACCTGGGGGAAACTCTGGTAAAACCAATATGTGTGACAATGATACTTAAATTCATGTTCGAACTTTTCAGAAAAATAAATTACTTTGAAATTTTGTTGTATGAAATATATATTCTTTGCAATATTTTTTGTAAATATAAAAAGCAAACTGTGCCGCTTTTTAATTTAGTTGATTTTCAGTTTTGTTACATAGTTCAAAAACAAAAACAGAAAAAATTGAATACAATTTTATTAAGTTTTCATGTTAAAAGTTATGTGATTTATTTTCTAATTTATATTTAGAACTGAAAATATTTATAATGATCAATAAGATGACTATTTTGAAAATATCGGATGTATACAAAATTTTTTTTATATGTTTTAAAATGTCGAATATACATTAAAATATCCAATGTACAGGGTGTTTTTTTTTCTTTAATTAGTGCTATTTAGAGCTCTCTGTAGCTAATTTTAACCAGGGTTTGAAAAAACCCGGGTTTTTTTGAAAAAGCCCAACCCACTCGGCCCGGTAGTCTAAAACCCGGGTTTTTTTGGGCTTTTTCGAAAAAACCCGGGTTTTTTCGGGTTTTATCAAAATGTTTTAGAGACCTCTTCACATTTCTAATTTTCACATGCATAGTACCTTTCACATGTTTGAAATTAAGGTACTTATACTACTAAATACAATTTAAAATAACTAAATTGATTACAAAAAGTTTATGAGGTTAAAGGTTAAAAGGTTATGACAATAATAAACATTATAATTTGCTTTTACAAAAATTAATAATTAGTAATAATTTTAACAATGAAATTATTAAAGTACTATACTAAAACTTTTTCACTCTTTTTGTTACAACAAGATTCCCAGCAAAACATGACTGGCAAATTTCTTGACTTTCTATGACCAAATCTCAAAAAATTCCCTGACTTTCCCAAACCAAATCTAGAAAAATTCTCGAACCAAACGAGCATACAGCAAAATTTTATACTTATTTTCACAATCTTTTGCCAAAATTAGCAATGTTTTCTGCAATCATACTTCAATCTTTTTTTTTTTTTTTTTTTTTTTTTTTTTTCCCCAACTGTGATGAATTTTGTGTCATTTTTCATTTTTTCACTCAAATGTTTTCCATGACTTTTTTAGAAATTATTTGTGAATTCCCTGACTTTTCCTGTATATTTTGAGATTTTCCTGACTTTCCATGATGCTGGGAACCATTATAATCTGTCACCATTTTTGTGTTGAAAATTACTGTATAAACTTTCAATGAATTTCAAGAATAAGGAACTGATAAAGAGTAGCTTTACTTGCCAGGGAGGGTATTCTTTTCGGTTGAAAATACTGGAACAGTTGTATAATACCATTTCAATTGTACAACTCAAATTTACTTTTGACCTACAAAAACAATCACCCATCCCATTTCATCAAACTATTGAATCATTCCAGAACTTTCTGTAGGTAGTTAATTTCACTAGTATCACCTTTTGGAGCTATTGTGAAAATTCCTGTAATGACCCTGTGTGCTGTACACGGGGTGTATCAATGTGCCCCAGTTCCCCCTACATTAAGATTTAAAGCCCTTGGGTGCATTTTAAAATATATAGCCATGAAAATCTTCCTTATTTACAAACTAATTTATTTTATGGTCATTTTATCAATACTTAGAAATTCTTTTAAATATGGTTAGTTTGAAATATATTTAAATTGGCATTTATCTTTCCATTCTCATATCTTAGATTAAATAATGATACAGTTGTAAAAACACGAGAAAATTTGAAAAAACCCACAAATGGGTTTTTGATGGGTTTTTTCAAGTGGGCCCGCCCGAAAAAACCCGGGCGGGTTTTTTCGGGCTGGGCCCACTTTGGCGAACCCTGATTTTAACGGAACTGCTTTGAAATTTATACCGGGACTAATGAAACAGGGGTAAAAGATTCCAAGTAAAAATAATAGTTCCAATAACCAGTAAGGGCTATTCCATGTGACATATAATGCTTGGCCGTCGAAAATATTGTACAAAGAATGCAAGGTGTGGTGCAAGAAGAACGGTGGTCACATCGAATGTGGTCCTCGTCGGGAAAGTGAATATGATGAATAAAACATGGCATTTTATCCAAATTATTAATTTTCTCTGTTTCTGATATTTTCTTTCTACGTACAATGCCAAATTTCCCACTATTGGCGGTGACTGACTATTATTTAATTATTTGTTATTGTTGGAATCTTTTTTTTCTCGCAGTTTTATTAGCCCATTTAGAAAATTGTGTATCATTCTAGTTATTAGAAGGAGCTACCGGCAGCTCTGAATAGCGTCATATAAAAAAAAACACCCTGTATACCAAAATATCATATATTTTTTATATTTTCAAAATTATCATGATATTTACAAACTCTGGTTTCAACTAAGGGCGAAAGTGTTAAAAATTAAAAAGGTCCAACAACGATTTTTTAGAACTATGTAGTTATCATTATACGTTTACCGAAAATATATTAAAGGTAGATGAACTTCTGCGGTTTTATCGCAAGAGGAAGCTAATTTTGAGTACTGTAACTGTAACCATAACATCTTTAAGAAAGATCCCAGCAGGCACGCGTTTCATTATAGTAATTTCATGATAGAAGTTCCCTTAAGTAATCCGATTCTTGATCATTAAAACACACGCAATCATATGCTTGGCTTTAATTACAAGGCTTTGTAGTCATAAAACGGCCTGCGGGTAATATTGCGGTTATTTCTAAAAGAATGGTCTTCAACAAAGCGTAACACCATGTATTAATTAATTTCTTCATTAAAAAGATTCAAGTTTATATGTTGAACGAATACAGAAGATAAGTATAAATCGAACATGTAAAAGGGAAGAAAACGACTGTTGCTATAAATAAATGAATTTCATTAACAATCTGATTTTACTTATCTTCAGATTTATCTACTTTTATATTGTATGGTTTCGAATTTGGTTTCATACTTTTGAAATGAAAAATGCGATATGATGCAACTAATTTTTAAAAAGTTGCTTAAAAAATTCTTAACGAAAGAAGCTATTGATAATCAAATTATATACACTTTTAGTTATCTACATGGCTATCAATAAATCTTTATTTATAGTTATATTATAATTATACTAATTATAACCTTAATGTATCAAGATGAACTGAAATAATTAAAATTATAGTCAGATCTCTAAAATCAATATTCTAAAACTTCTTTAGAATTCTTCAATAAAAATTAAATTTAAATACTTCCACGTTACAACTTTTATTTTAAGTTTCAAAGGTCCTATTATAATGAATTTCATAGTTAAATAATAAATTGTTAAATAACTATAGTATTATTAGTTAAATACTTAAATAACTATTGAATTCACGATATTTATTATTAATTTCAAAAATGTAAGTTTCTAGCACTGCTTTTGGCTTTTCTAAAATATGTAAAATAAAATGCAATAAAATTCATTAATAATTTAAGCATCAACATTTAAATTTAGACATGAAACAACATTAAATATATAAAATGTATATGAAAATGTTGCATGATTATATACTGCACTTTTAAACAAGAATGCTGCTTTGCATGGATGTAGTTAAACCTGATATCATAATTTAGGAAGGAGATTTATTCGAAATATCTATTAAAAAACAAGATGACGGTTGTTTATCAAAATGGCGTCTTGCGGGGAAAATATTTTTCAAAAATATTCTTTTTATATCGTGATTGAGGTCCTGCAACATGCTTCTGTTCGTAGAACGCAGACTTCAGTTTGAGGTATTAAAAAATTTTCCTTAGAAATCAAAATGGCGCCTTGGGGCGAAAAATTTTCAAGAACTTTCAAATTGTCTAAAATCTGATCTAATTTCATTGTATTTTAACTCGCGCAGGATGATTCGCGGGTCAAAACAACTTGTGGAACACTTGGTATTTTATTTTCAAATACAAGTAAATAAAGTAACTTCACAAGTGAGCAAAAATACTGTCGAGGAAAACTATAGTTCAAACTATGGTATCATTTCCGAATAAAACTTGAAACGGAGGAAATGAATTTTATTTTCATGACGTGGGATCTAACTCTAATGTATACTGATAAACTCAATAGTATGAAATATTATGATGTTGGTAAGCACCATTCATCTCGCTTGCAAGAAAGAATTGAAGTCCTCTTTCCTCAACTTTTTTTAACTATAACCGAATGTATGTACCAACATGTTTGGGTAAAATTAATTTCTACAACTTACGCATAGTGAATAAATTATGACGGAGGTGTTTCTGCCTGCAAGGAGTATCTGAGATATTCTTTAGATGTCTAAAAAACGAAATGTAAGCACAGTGTGATTCATTTTCTGGATGTTTTTCTGAAATCTGTCACGAAAAATCAGTACTATCAGACTATATGAACATAATATTTGAACATCTGCATCAAAAATTCGGACATATCATGTAACTTTGCTTATCATGTACAGCTTGCATATCAAGTTTGGTTTTTCAACTAGTTGTGAATTATGCAGCCGACAAAAACATCGTTTGTCCTTCAACTTCCATTATAGCGTTTTCACTGTTGAATAATACGATAATAATACTCATACTGATCATAACCGTAGATTAGATCGAAAAAAATCTTTTAGCGTATAAAATCTTTTTTTTTTTTTTTTTTTCAGATGATATGTTCTAGAATTCCTAGGTAAATTAAAACAACAAAAATTTGGTTCGTGGAGGGGAACACATGCAATGTCTTAATTTATCGAAAAAATTTGCATTGTTAAAGTAGTTATCCTTTCTTGAAAATATTCTACAATTTCGCAATGCAGTATTTTCACTGAAACAATAACTTTTTTTTATATTGAATTACAGTTTTTATAATGAAGAAGGTTAATTAGAAATTTCAATACAATTGCAGCCCTGTGAATTCCATAACTGTAGATTTTTAGAATATGGGAGTAAATTTAAGTCCTACTTCACTGGGATATTCACTTTCATCAATATAATAAGACGCAATACTGCAGTGTAATTACCATACGATAATAAGGAAGATGGATAAATAAATTCAAATGATGACTAACTTTCGGGAGGAGGTTCAGCCCTCTTAGCCCCCTCCTTGGCTACGTCCCTGGTTATAAAGCATTAGAAAACACAATGATGATTATATTTACGCGAGCTTTGTGAACAGCATTTTATGCAAGCAGTTGCGACTGGATGAAAAGTTTACCTAATAGTTATCAATTATCAATTTTTCAGCCTTCTTATTAGTTTCCATAATATTCTATTATTAATTTTGTAAGAAGTTCCATGAAGTTTTTGAATTAATTGTGGGTAAATACCTGTCATTCAGAAGAACCAATAAATTGATACAATGCAACTGATTTATTCCAATTTGCCTTAGCAGCATGAAAAACTTCTCATGCTATTATGTTTGTATCATTCTATGTAAAAGACATTCCTACCTGTTTTTGAACAATTACTGGATTCCAAGAGATGGTATGAAATTATTTGAAAATCCAATAATTGTTACATCTGGATTTGCAAAAACTTAAGGTTACATTAGTTAGAAAATTAAGACTATACAGCAAAAGCAACTCTGCGTTGTTCAGATTGCTTCTGGTATATTCAGAAGGCAATACAGGAGGGGCATCATTAAGGAGGATGGTGGAATGTAGAAAATTTCTCCTCATGAATTCGATATTTCGGAATATATGAGTCATCACAGATCAGACTAAAATAGTAATAATAATCGGAAATCGCACAAAAAATAAAATAACCGTAGAATTTGATTAATATAGAAAGAGCATTATAAACATTTCAAAGCACAAATTTAAAAACTATCAATGTTTAATAAAGCTTTAAAATTGTAACATTTTAAAAGCTAGACGAATTTTGAATTAACGAATACTTCAATTTTTTTTAAATATATGTGACATAAAAGATCAATTTCTCCTCAGTTGACCATAACAATATGAAAAGTTCCCCCCCCTCTCTCTCACGAAAATTTTGAAGCGGCGCCCATGCAACACAAATCTTGTCAAGGCTATTCTGTCCAGAGTTAGATTAATCAGAGAGAAACTTTTTTTACTAATTTTCAAATTTTGACTTCTGGAATTTCCACTCATTACTTTGTTGTACTTCACATTATTCGAGTCTTATACTAATTTATGTATAAATGTGTGTGGCAATGCCATCTTACACGGGTGGTTAAACGAATTTCTACTATAGGCAGCAACAAAACTAGCATTTTGCTCGACACTGTAGAACTCGTTTGCTGTTCCGGGGTCTCTGGTTCAACCCTTTCCAGCACCATCCCGTTGCTTCATGAGAATGACACAGAATGGTTTATATACCATCTCAAAATTACTTGATCTCGACAAAGAAAGGTGAAGTAAGAACTACGGCACAAGTAGTAGACTTAGCACTAAGTAGTGCACACCAAAGTTGTTCGGATCCAAGCCTGATCCGAAAGTCGATTGGCCAGGCGTCATAAATAAAGCATGTGTTTTCAAAGAGTGTTATTTTTTTCTTAGAATTATTATTTTTTATCTACATGTAGTAATGATGTTATACATCAATACATTCATTGTTAAAAATTCCTTTATATTTCAGCATTTGCCAAAAATTATGATAAAACTACATAAAATTATCTTTATACAGAATCGATTCTTTTATTTCAAACATAGGATGTTTCACTCTTTAAATTTAGAATGCGGGTTACTTTCAGAATGAGTAATTGGGATAAGAAATAAAAAATACTATAAAGGTGTCACGTTTTCTGTTTAATGCTGCTGTAATACATTTTTAAAACTTAGACAAAAATTCTTGCTGAGCATGTGAATAATATTAATACGCAAAATAACTTATAATCTTAATAAAATTTAGATTCCTTAAATCTCAGTAAATATTAATTTTTGTGATTAAGATAAATACTTTTAATATTCTTAAAGTTAAACTAATTTTTTATCAATATTGAAAATATATATATATATATCTGGAACCAAAAAGATTGATTTAGTCTGTTAATATTAAATTTGTTGAAGTCGTTATTTTTTTGACAAAGAAAAACTTTTTTTCTTTAAAACATAAAGTGGGTCAACTAATGAGTTTATAAAAATCTCCCATTTATTACAATTAAGGAAATAAATTATGCAAAAAGGAAGCTACATACGATATATAATAATGCATATAATAGTTAATATTTTAAGATAGAAAGATAACTTCGTAATCTATGTTTTGAAGTATAAAAATAGTAAGTGCAATTAACAGGCATCATGCGTACATCTTACAGATTGCTCACCATTGTTTTTATATATTAACGAGTTTGGGATAACTACATAATACCTACTTATTCACCGGCTTTCTCATTTTAATACTAGAAATAAACATTCATTAAATCACGTCTCAAATATTTGTATTTTAAAATGTCTGCGCAACGACAGGCAATTAAATGGAAGATCTTAAACATGATATGTTATCGTAAAGGCCTTATTATAACTACGCAAATTGCATCAAAGGTGATAAATTTTTGCTTATTTCGTGAACAAAGAGCCCGTTTCTGCCTCCTATTGCATAGAATAGAAATTACCAATCACGCCCACCAGGTTACATCGAGGAGCGAATGTCAGCAGGTGAAACACTGCGAGTGGGAAAGTGACCTCGTGACAAAATTATTCGCTCGTTCATAATCTCAGAGACATCGGTTATGATCATTATCTTCCTGAATGCTCAGAAAAGATACTTGGAGGCACAGATGTCTTCGCTGAAATGAAGAAAGAAATGATGAAGTTTTTTAGAGAGAACCTCGTCATTTTCTGAATTACTGAGTAAAGGCTGCGGGCACACACACAGTTTTTCGCACTAACTTCTTGCGCTATCTTTGATCTTTCGTTTCGGCGCTTTGATGTATAAATTGCACTTCTAGTGCACTGAATCTGAACTTCAAGAGAGGAATATCAGTTGACAGGTTTACGACCGAAGATGGAATAGATAAAAGTTCCCCTTCCTTTGTCAAATTGGTAGGGTCAGTCTCTCAAAAACCATTTAACGAGGTTTCACCCTTGTTCAATTCGAAAACAATGACTGATTGATTGCTCTTTTAGTGTAATAAAAACTAGTAATGTTAATTTAGTTTAATTGATATTTAACGTGGAGTCAGATAATAACATATTATAGAATACTATTTTAACGAAACTGATTCAAATCTTTATTAAAATTTTGAATACAGACTGATATAGGCTACTATTTTTATATTCACTCGCAAAACAATTTACAAGACAAAAAGATTATTTGTGATAGATTTTTCTTGAATGAATCCTGGTATAGCTGTATGACAGGAAATCTTTTTTTCAAAAAAATAGTTTAATTAGAATTTAAAAAAAAAAAAAAAAAAAAAAAAAAAAAAAAAAAAACTGTTCTTGGGACGACATATATCCCAAACCCGAAATCAAAGTGTTATACTTAATAAATAAAATCTTTTCCGTACTATACACACGAATTTCATTGCACCCCAACCTGGTAATGAGAAAAATCTGTTTTATCATTTTAGACAGATATATTGCTTTCGGCTTTTGTAAACTCATTTTCTATGAACAAATTTGAGAATAAACTTCTGTCAATTTTAAGTTCTAATAAATTTTTTTCAAGCGATAGGGGTATTTTCAGGCTAGTGGCTCTCCTGTTAAGAAATTGTAAAACTACGCAAATTAAATTTACTTCTTATTAACGAATTCTTTTTAGATCTTCATAATAACCTTCCGTCATGGTCTATTTTAAATTGTAATAAAAATTTTCAACCGATAGGGCTTTTTTAGACTAGTGGCACCCCTGGTGGTATAACTACGCAAATTAAATTTACTTCCTATTAATGAATTTCTCTTAGATCTTCATAATAAAATTCCGTCATGTCAAATTTACATTTTAGTAAAAACTTACACCCAATGCGATTTTTTTATTGTGTGGGTGTCAGTGGCGCCAGTGGTGAAAAATTATATAACTGCACAATTTAAACTCATTTTTGACAAAGGAATTTAGCTCAGTTTTTTTTAATAAGATTATGTCACAGTGAAATTTATGTTTTGATAAACATTTCAGCATAATAGGATTTTTTGTGGTTTTTTTTTTTTTTTTTTTTTTTTTCTTTTCGCGGATAGCTTTGATACATATATAATGCATAATATCACATAGAATAAATATAATTTTAATATTACACAGTTCTACACTGTTTTAATAGTTTCTTTATATAATATCGTTTCATGTCTCTCTAATCGCTAATTTGATTTAAAAAATAATAAAAGGGTTACCTACCTCTTCTTTTGATTTTGTTCTACTTAACTTCGCGTTTTACATTGGACAAATAGTGCAACAAATGCATGATATTAAAACTTTAATGCTTCATACAATTAGTCTGACATATGATCTGTAACAAGTTTAATGACTAGCTTTCAGATCCAAAAAATTTCTTTCATTTCGTAAATTCCAAACAACAAAACGTACTTGGAACATTGTCGGTGAACACTTCAAACCAAAGAGTCACTGAACATCCTGACAGCAAATGGCACTACAAACAATAACATTTTAACTTCGTTATAAAACCTTTTCCGTTTCTCTATGAACTCTTATCTCAATTTCTATGATTCTTCCCTATATTTATTTAAAATGACTTGACCGTCGAGCAAAAGGCCAAAATTGTAATGTTGTTTTCTCTGCAATTTATTTTAAATATTAATAAAAGAAGGATTTTCTGACATGGTATAATTTTTTTGTTACGTATATGTTTATAAACCTTGAAACTATCAAACATAACTTAATTTCTTATGCACTGGATTATATGTATTGGATTATATTTGTGGAATTGTATTAATTTAAATATACAGTCGGCTTTCGTTAATTCGAATTCGGATAATTCGAATCTTCGTTTAATTCGAACTAAAGATGAAGTCCCGAAATTTTCAATGGCAGAATAACATTAAAAGTTTTCATCAATTCGAACTCATTTTCTCTTGACTTCGTTTAATTCGAACTAACGAAAATTCCGGTTTTTCATTTTTCTTTTCTTTCTCACGGATTTTAGATCATTTGAATAACTTTCTTTCTTTGATTTTTGTGAAAATTGTTCCGAACGAATACAATGCATTTGATATCCACTTTCTTAGTGCCACGTCTGTCCATCAGTGACGCTTTAAATCTTTTTTCCATTGTACTTGTTTCTAGTCTTTTAATTAGTTTGTGCATTTATACATTCTAATTTAATATTAAGTCATATTCTAATGATAACAGACGAAATAAATTTAAAAAACACTATGATATTACTTCCTTTGTAATAATACCATATTAAGCATGTTTTCATTTCATATTTTCCATAATTCGAACTTCGAATAATTCGAAGATTTCTTGTGGTCCCGACGAGTTCGAATTAACGAGAGCCGACTGTAGTTTCAATTGCAAAGAAAACTTCAGGCTAGTGAACGGATATATCAGATCACGGTAGTGGAAAGGTTAAAGATCAAACACAGATTTATTTTTCTTTTATTTTACGTATTAGATTTATCTATACAAACATAATCTAAAATTTTCCTTTTATAAACGATTGATAAAAAAATTCTCTTGTAAAATACCCATGTTGACTGGTTTGAATTTCCTTTCCAAACTCAAAGATAAAAAATGTACGTAAATTATATTTTTTTTCTGATATTTATTTAATTAAAACGCACTGAAACATACATTTTTCTGATATTTATTTAATTAAAAGGCACTGAAACATACTTTTTTTTTTCAATTCGTGATTTAAAAAATCTGAATCATTAATCATTTCCATATATTTATATTTCATCATGTGCATATATTATTTTTATTATATAACTGTAAAATATATATATATATATGTACTTATACATATGAGTTTTTATACATCCTTCAATTCCATCCATCCAACTCACATCCATCAGTTCCTTTCATAAAACAATAATATTTTTTTTCTTTTTTTTTTTTTTTTTTTTAAATCAAGAAATATACACTACACTATTAACCACTTCACCGGCTGCCCCGAGATAAGTCGGGGGTTAAAGCACTGTTTCCCCATACCCATCGCCGGTTAAGTGGTAAAAATAAATCCATGAATTAACGGTAAAACTACTGGTAGCAAAGTTACCGGACATTTACTGTTCCGTTAGTAGATTTTCCGTTTGGGAAATAAAAGGGAAAATATCGCTTGAAGAACTAGTAATTTTCCGTTATAAAGTTTGATTTTTAATGATAATAATTTAATTTAATTTTTAAAATTAATGAATAAATCAATCGTTTGAGAGCTTCAAAAAATTCGTAATTTCCGAGTGATTTTGAACTGCTATATCATATAACTTTTGCACAATATATACTTCAAGCAGTCCTGAGGTTCGAGCTCAGTGTTTTTGACAGCGGAATAACTCCTTACTGCCTGAGCAATAGCTACTGATGCTGCTTTTTATTTTTTTCCCACAAAGTATGTATTTTATGAGGCAGTGTGGAAAAATCTGTTGTGCTTTTCAAAGATTCCCCTTCAAATATATTCGTTAGGATACTTGTAAACTTTTTTTTAAATCAATTTTAATTTTTTAACTAGTTTAAGTACAAAAATCACTATTATGCCACGAAAGATAAAATTACAAATTTGTACTAATGGAAAATTTGAAGTCATGTTTTCCTCAGTTTGATACCACTAATATATTATCAAATATATATTTCTTTAGGAACATCTAAAAAATTATGCAGTGAAAAATTAGTCATATGCTATATGAGTCAATAATTCGGCGGATATCTAATGAAAGATTCAGATGATTCTTCGTTAGAGTTGCTAGTGTAAATTCAGCAACTTTATTCAAACAATGAAAAAAGATTTTATCGACGTTGATGAATGGCGAAAAGAGTTTATTTCTAAGAAATACTTAATCCATGATCACATAAACTGCTTTATTATAACGGTTGGATATCCGAAAAACCTCTTCTCATTTATGACTTTGATATGGACAATTATAATCTTTTTTTTTTTAAACAATAACTATATTTCGCTTTAGTCCATTTTATTTCATTCTTGTAATAGTCCATAAAAAAAAGGATACTTTATATTTTTGCCACAAATCATTCTAAAAAAAAATGACTGATACTAATCGATCTAATTTACTAATTAATGCTATATTTTCATTTTATTTAGAAAGAGAGGTCATATACATGTAGAAATCGTAACAAATTTTAATACTTTTAATAATAACAACTAATTTTGTAACCGTATATGTATTATTCTGTAAAATTTCCCACCGGATACCAAACGGAAAGTCATTCTGAGCTATTGTTAAGGAATTGTGCAGGTTTAAAATATGGAATTCCTTATATTAACATTTTATTATCTTTAACTCAATCAAACTGATCGATTCAGATATCATACGAGTTGAATTTGTTTTCCAACTGAGTGGAAAAATATCCAGGCTGGCAATCGAACTTGGAATCCTCGGCCTGAATTGACAAAATTCTATCTATTTTGAGTTGTATGCCATGCATAGTCCAGGCCATGCTACAAATAATGAAAACAGACACGACTCAATTTCTCCGGAAAATACCGACTTTTCTTGACACATAATTAATATAGTTTTTCTTGAATACTGCATACATAATTATTTATGGGAACATTTAACATTACAGGTTACTATATATTTTAGATTATTATACGTTCGCAAGCCATGGAGTGCAGAATAGCATTAGTACTGGTCCGTCTTGTAAGCCCAGTGTATAGAACGAAAATATAAGAGTGATCCTGACCCAGGCTTTGTTTGCTGAAATAATTAAGCCCTGGCTCAGACACGAGGCACGATGCAATTGCTGCTCTTCACTGAACAGGTTATACTTCTGTACTAATGTTGATTTAGCATCGTTTCGCGCACGATATTTCTATTTATCCTTGTCTTAGTCACTTCACTGAAAATTGTTCACATTTTATTGACTGACAAGGAAGGTCTCGGGGAATATTAAATTTACGGGCATGCTCCAAAAAATCTGAAAAAAAAATCATAAAAGGTTCTTCTCATGCAGACATATATGTTTATAAAAAAAAAATTCGGCGGAACCCCTATAAAGCGTTCGTAAAAAAGGGAACATTTTGTCATTTGGCGATTTTTTTATCGATTGACGAAATACAATTTCAAACAATAATTTTTTATGTCAAGTACACTTTAGAGGGGAAATGTTTCATGTTGTACTTCTTAACTAAATTTAATTTAAATAACTTTAGTTTTGACAATTTTAGTTTGTTTTATAAATAAACTAAAAAACTTTGTAAAATCACCATAAAATGAAAAATTAAGCAGGACGCGTTTCGAGCTACAACAATAACAGCTCGTCATTAGCTAAACCAACACGTGTCCGTAAGGGCACACAGTGGAGATAAAGTGAAAGAAAGAGGGAGGAGATTACATAGAGTGCGACAGGTGGCGCTAGCTGAAAGAGCCAAAGTGGAAGAGAAAAGTCGAGATAAAGTGAAAGAAAGAGGGAGGAGATTACATAGAGTGCGATAGGTGGCTCTAGCTGAAAGAGCACCGGTGGAAAGGAAAAGTGTTGCCAAAATAATAAAAAAAGAGAAAAAAGGTGGAAAACAATAAAAAAATAATAACGAAAATAAAATAAAAATAAATAATTAAATAAAGTTAAAAATAAAAATAAATAAATAAATAAATAAAAATAATTAAATAAAGTTAAAAATAAATAAATAAATAAATAAAAATAAATAAATGAATAAATAAAATAATAAAAATTGTAATAGTAATAAATAAAAAATAAATAATTAAAAATTAATAAATGAATAAAATAAAATAAAATAAATAACTAAAAATTAATAAATAAATAAAATAAAAAAATTAATAAATATATTAAAATGGTACATAAAATATATATTTTAAAAAAGTGCATGTTCTGAGCATGCCCAATATGGAGACCTCTCTTGAGTTTGACTTTTATATTGCGCCAATTTTTTTCATACACTCGGCCCCGCCAGTTTATTTATTTATTTTTTCATCGGTTCAGCCCGGCCCATTAAAAAAGTTGTCTTTAATCCGCCGGTCAATAGCAAAATTTTCCTGCCTTTTGCCGGTCAAGCCAGGTAAGAAAAAGCCTTAGGCCAAACCCGGGCATTTGATTCTAATTCCTATTCTTATCTTTTATTATTTTTTTATTTCCTTTTACATGTATATTTATTATTTTTTTTTAATATCTACTTTTTTGTTATTTTTGAAATTATTTTTTTAATTAATTAAAATTAATATTAAAATTATTTTATGTTATTATTTATTAAATTTATTATTATTTCGAATATTAATCAATTCAATTCCTAAAATTGAATTGATTAATAAATATTGCAAAGTACATTACAATGCGAGTAGCTGTTTAAGCGTAACTCTATAACTATGGAAAATTGTCATTCTGGATTCTCATATTTGAAGCTTCTTAAAATAGATATTTTTTTAAAAAGTATATAATTTATAATTCTTATTGTTTTCTAAAATTAATTTTTAAAAAGAATTATTGTAAGTTAAATTTAACTAAGCATTAATTAAACGATATAATTATAATCAATTAGTTTCAAGCATGTTTTTATATGACGTTCTGCGTAGAATTAGTATGGGAAAATCCCCCCCCCCCTCCTCCCTCCTACATGAGTATATATGTTATTTTTTTATTTGACGCTTGAAAATTCACATTTATTTATCCATTTTAGTAAATATTTTACTGACTTAAAGTTGAAATGGTAATCGTTAGACTCAGAATTTTTAAATAAAAAGTAAGTTTGATTTTGGTGATTAACAACATACTCCTTTCTATTATTATTATTACTATTATACATATCCACTACGAAAATGTATTAAAATACAAAAGTGCAATGCAGTTCCATATTCAGACGGGAGCTTTTTTCCCCCATTCTTTTTGTAAAATAACGAAAATTTATCATCAATGCAGCCATATTTGTGTGTCTTAAAATAATACAATGTACTTTTAAAATACGTTTTTTCCCCTTTCTGAGGGAATAATCCAAGAAAATTTTAATTTCACACCTTCTTATGTTAAAAAATCATTAAGAACTTAAAAGACACCGTGCTAACATGAAGATATATGGATGTATGGATATATGTACAGACAGAACTTCGAACAACTATGAGCTGAAACGTATAGATTGAACCTTGATACGGTGAAGGTTACTTCATGTCATATTAATTTTCCAATGAGCTTAACGCTAATTTCCATTTTGGTGAAGGGAATCGCATTCATTAAAGTTAACTGGATTTTAATAAATTTTTATTAGAACTAATTCAGGTATTTTGAGTGGAATAATAATAAAGGTAAAAATACAATAGAAATCAAAAATTTATAATGAAATTTCAAATAAACTGCCGTATGACAAAAGAAACGTGAAAATATTCAAAAAGAAAAAGCTATGGAATAGTTATGAATAATGTAAAAGAAAAAAAAAACAAAAAAACAAAACAGGATTGGAATTTTTTTGGAATTTATAATTTTATCATCATTTCCATTCATAAACCGTGAAGTAACAATTGGAAGAATCGTTCACTCTAATTTTATCCTTAGGGGACATAAGCAAGTCGGTTGATAGAAAGATCTAACTTCAAATCGTTCATTTGTCCTTTACAATTTCTAAAGAAATAATAAAATGGTTTTAAATGACTACTGTATAGTGTGTATATTTCCTTGAAATTACAGAAAACTTACGGCACTTTAGGGGGAAAAAAAGACTAGTTAATCGTTTTAATGATATAATGGTCCTCTCTTCACAGAAAATTCAATTTAGTTATTTTGTTTGATGTAAAGATTTTCATTTATCAAAAATGAGATTGCGAAAAAATGAATAGGTTGTCTAAATGTCTTTTATCTGAATTCCGAAGAGAACAATTTATCAAAAGAACTTCTCCAGTGAAATTAGTGATAAAATCCAAATGTAATTTTAACATGTTAATAAAATAAACATGAAATATATAACATCAAGATAAATTAATAATATTTAAAGTCAGTGGCGCCAAATTATATGTGCCCGTGGGGCCCGAACCCAGCCAATAATTTTGAATCATGGCGTACCCAATTTTCATTGTTCAAGTTATTTATTTCGTTATTATTTTATTATTAATTTTCCTCCTTAGAATAAAACATATTTTGTCAACGGTCAAGTGTTTTAGTTCTCCGACTGACACCCATAAATCTCAAATGACTGAAATGTTTTGCTCCATGTTAAACTTTGCTAATTTAATTTGTAGTCATGTTCAAGACATTACAATAAATATCAGTGTCTTTATAAGGAAAAACGCTTGAGGATATAGTTTAATAATATTGCAAATTTATTAAAACGTGATAGCTTTACTTAAAATTCCCATCTTACACAATCTGTCAACCCTTCAAAGTAAAAAAAAGCTGATCGTACTATTTTACCAAAATATTTTAGAGCCCATCCAATATTTTTGAGCTAACACAAAAATTTTTCAAAAGTTGGCGCCACTATTTAAAGTGATAATAATAAAAACAAGTCGAAAATTGCACGTAAGTCGTAGTAAATAATTTTTCGTACAATAACAAAGTTTTATAAAATATTCAGCTCTTGCTGTAACAGTATACAGTACTTCGGATGTAGTATAGTAGCCGAAATCTTTTGCGTGTTCCTGTAAGTACTATCTCCTTTCTATTATACAGGAAGTAACTTGTAATAAACCTCAACAGCGTATATCAATTTCATAAAATGTGAAGCAGTTTAATATAATTAAAACGCACCCCAAACAGTGTTTCCCCTTATTTCATTATGGAATATGGAATACTTTTGTGTATCCTAATGTAATGGAATACATAGGATAGTTGAGGATGATCTACAACCTGACTGGTTTTTACCTTTTCGATTTTGATTATATATTTTTTGCATTATGATAGTTTCAATTTCAGAACCGGTTCTAAACGGTTCCGAAATTTAATGTTTTAAGAAAAATCTGAAATCAAAATCGTAAAAGTAGAAACTAGCCCGGTTGTAGATTGTCCTCGGTTATCTTTATGCAAAAAAATCATATAAAATTATTAAAAATTGAGCGAGATATTTGAAAAGAACGCCCCCCATAGACTTAACATTATCACCAAGGTCTTTTTGAGGGACTAGTGCGGTCTCTTAATACGTTGAGTGCCACGTCAGTCACCGAAGACTGACAATACGATATAAAATTTTAAAAATTACATTCTAAATATAATCTAAATAATTTCAGGGTCGTATCATGAATATGTACTAAATATTTCTTACCAAAAAATTTTAATGGGTATTATTAAAACACAGTAAACCTAAAAAAGATATCAGAAATTATGGCAATTTGCTTAGTTAATTTTCTAGCCATTCCTCTCTCAAATTGTGCAGCAATTTTTTCATAGCATAATTTACAATATCGTCGCACTTTAGAAAATTTTACAGTTTTTTTTTCTTTTTCTTTTTATAACTATTTGGAAAATAGTTATTGTCCTCGGTAGAGAATTGGGAAATGTGAAGTACATCTGATTCTTTTTAGTGGTTGAATTCTGCAACTTATTCGTGTTCTGATTGGTTTTGATGTTTAATGCCCAGAAATGAAATACTTCTGTTGCCACAATGACAAAAAAAAAAAAAAAAAAAAAAAAAAAAAAAAAAAAAAAAGTCTAAAAAAACTACAAAAAAAAAAAAAAAATAATAATAATAATAATAACTTAAAAACAAATTGAGATACGGCTTTCAAACAAATTGCATTTAAAAGTACATTTTTTTTTCTCTATGATGACGATGTAAAAATTGAAAATGTGTGGTGCTTAAAAGTTTAAAAAATTGCAGTTCCGAAAATTGTAAAACTAAAATTTCATTTAAAATTTGTATATGATACAGCATGGTATATGTTACAGGAATATCAATTTTTAATCCATGCCTTACGTAATATAGGACTCTGTTATTACGTAAACCCCGTTATGATCATCCTAAAAATGATGCTTATTATTATTATTATTACTTTAAATATAGAATTTGTTTATAAATCTAAAATTTTAGTCTTTGAAACTATAATTTTCCAAATAGTCGTTGTAATTTGTTAAATTACATTTTTTTTTTTTTTTTTTTTTTTTTTTTTTAATAGATTGTGTACCTGGAATCTTATTTCGCGGCCCAAACGGAAAGACAGACAAAATAGACTTGGCACGCAACGTATTAAAAAAAAAAAATGTAGCATAGCTACACGCTATAGACATATCTTTTCCGAAGTCCTGACATCCCCCCCCCCCCCCCCAGATTTCGATTTTTGACTCCGATGGTTCCAATAATACTGGAACAAACGTAAAATGCAGAGTTTCTGTTAAGAAAGAAAAAAAAACTTTTTGGTTAATTTGAGAATGTCGTCCTCTGAGAAACAGAAGTAATTACAAATTAAAAGCATTAATTAATCGTTCTTACTTAATATGCATGAATTTGTAACGACATTGTCAATTTGAATTCTTGGTGTGGGTTAGACATGGATTATAAGCTTAGACACATGTTCGATAGCTTCAAGCGACACAAAATATGGGGCACCAGAAACAGGTCGTTCAACTACGCACACGACAATTTAGTGACAGTAAAAACAGAATGGAGAATATTGAACAACCCATACAGAAATTTATCGGTGTAATAAAAATTTTATTGCATTTCGTCTTTTGTTTAAAGCTAAAATTGGCTACTTGGGAGAAATCAGGTGGTAGAGTGAAACTGTTTTGGGGTCGTAAATAGTTTTTAAATAACTTTTCGTAACAGATATTTTGAGGATCAATAAGGTTAAAAGTTGCAACATTTTTACTTTCTCCTATCTTTACAAGAAATAAGAATTGATTTCCTGAAAATTTTTGAATTCCGGTTTTCGGCGGATTTACATGTTTTAGGAATCAGAGGTTGCAGAAAAAATGTTTACACAAAATGCCTGTCTGTCATTTTGTCTGTATGCCTGTATGTAACATAAATATTGTGGCCGCTCTATCTCAAGAACTAATGCACGGAATTTCACAAAATTTTAGATTCAGTTAGACCTTCATATAAACTGAATGTAATTAGTTTTTGGTATATATCACCCTACAGGTGGCGCTGCTATGCTTTTTTACGATTTTTACTATAGCTATATCTCAAGAACTAATGAACGGAGTTTTATAAAATTTCAGATTATGTTAGTCCTTGATATATTATGATTCTGATTATGTTTGGTGTGACTCACACAACAGGTGGCGCTGCTATACGGTATTATTCATGATATCTCAATAGCTCTGTCTCTGGGATGTCTAATGGATGAATTTTCATCAAACTTCAGATTAAATTAATCCCTGATATAAATTAGTATTCTGTAGTTTTTGGGGTAAATCGCTCAACATGTGACGCTGTTATGCGACATTATTCAAGAATACCGCAATAGCTCTATCTCAGTAACTGCACGGATTTTCATCAAACTTCAAATTCAGTTAGTACCTGATATAAATTATTATTCCTCAGTTTTTAGAATAAATTGTTTAACAGGTGACGCTTCTATCCAGTTTTTTTTAATGATTTCTACGATAATTGTATCTTAAATATTAATACACGGATTTTCATCAAAATTCAGATTCAGTTGGAACTTGAAATAAATCTTTACAGATTAGATTTTGTTGTAAATTAGCTAACAAATATCGCTGCTATGTTTCATTTTTCAGGAAGTATTAAGTTGTATGAGATAAAAAAATGTTTTGGAATTGTCACATCCAACTAGTTAAATTTAGTTTTACGTTATAGACATTATGGAATAAAACATTCAAATTTCTGAGAGTTCTTGGTGATACTTTATTAGATTAACTACCATTTATATGCATAAATTAATATTCTGTATCGTTATAATGGACTTTATAAATTTGTATTCTCCTTCCCCAGTCGACAAGATTTGTTTAGCCCTGATGTAAAAGCATAACCATAAAATAAACTAGATTTCATTTAAGAGAAGAAAAATCTTTTAAATAAACATTAAAGAAAAATAATGTCTTACACATACTTTATGAAACACTTTTTAACGTTGCCAGAATATTTTTATGAAATCTGTGTCATTTGATGATGGGAAAAAAAAGGTGAAAAAAAAATGTCCAAAATGTGCTTAATTTAACAAATATCTCACAATATTCATGTACTGATCGCAATTCAATTTCAATTTAGAAGACCATTCGTGAACCCGGTTTGCTAGCATTATGTTACTCCTCCTAGTGTATTAAACAACTTCGGACGTTCGTTGTGCCTTTATTGTGAATTCTCTGTTTGTGCTGAACTGCTTTTATTCTAAATTCAAAACGGTTTTTTTTTTCTTCTTTCTTCTGGCAACCAGTTTATTTATTTATTGCTTATTCTGATTAATGTCATTCAGCACTTGCGTTTGGTACCCGTACTAAGGTACCCTGGGGTAATAACGCCACGTTAAGGTTCTACCAATTTTCACGGCTCAGTTTTAGTTTGTATTTTTCAAACAAATATATGATTTGATACAGCAACTCATTGACTTTCTATATAAAAAAAATTAATTTAACAGATATGTATTCATAAAATGTAATGGCGTGATTTCTTGACCAATGCTATTTGGCGTTATTACCCACCTATATGGGTAATAACGCCATGCAAACAAAACTATGAAATAAGATGGAAAAATTGCAATGTAGAATGCCCAATTCTAAAAATTACAAACTCTACAAACTTAGAATTTGACAAATTGCATTCAAAGCTATTGAAAATGTTCAATTTTTTGTGAAAGTGTAAGAAAAATAAAGGTGTGGTGTGTGTGGGGAAGGAGGATGAGGCAAAAGAATATCAGACCATGAGCTTCTTTTTGCTTAAAAAGGACCGCTCAAATAGAATTATTAGAAACATTGCACAGTTTTAACTGTGTTTATTCGAATCAGTATTTAGGATGTAGCTCGGCCACTGTAGGGAATCAACCGGAGTATTAATGCCAAGGATTGGCGTTATTACCCCGTTATAGTTATTGCGCTATACATTTTAAATTACAAATTATCTCGAGAAGATATCCAAAATCTTCAACAACATTTTGAAAGTCCATGAAATGTACTACAAATTTATGTAATTAACAAAGTATTTCCGGATAAAAAAAATAGTCTTCGCATCACAAAACGTATCTCGCAAATTTTAGATCAAGCGTTAATTTTAGTTGCTTGTAAAAACAATAAGACATAAAAATGAAACAAATTAACTTTAAGCTGTTTTTTGCGATTTATATGACTCAAAACCCTTCTTCGCAGAGCATATGGGTGTCATTTACTAGATTATTTCATAATTAGGCAAAATATTAGCACTTGGCGTTATTACCCCGCCTGGCGTTATTACCCCAGACCACCTTAATTCACCTTCTTCATATTTACAGGGTCTCCAGTAAATAACTGACTCATTTTGAATATAAATAACAAAAAAAAAAAAAAAAAAAAAACAAAAAAAAAAAAAAAAAAAACGGCTTGAGATAAAAATACGCGACTTGCTGTATTATTATTAGAATATCAATAAATTTTAAAACATGCTCTTTGTTAATACAATATAACAATATTTAAAATAATATCTCACTCTCAGGATTGAGGAGGTTAATTATAATACAGATTGTTCAATCATAAATATTATTTTTAATCTCTTTCCAACCAACATACCCTATTTCTGAAGCTGAGTCGAGAGTCGATTCAACATATAGATTCAGATTCGACAGCATATAGATTCAGATTCAGCCGAAAACCTCATATCAATGAAAATTAGAGTCATGCCTGTATTCAAACAGTCTGTTGCTGACAGCGACATATTTTGGGCGAAATTCAAACTGTATTACAAAGTACATGTTTAAAAATCTATTGATTTTCTAATAACAATATACAGCAAACAGCTAATTTTTATCTTAAACCTTCTTTTTGTTAATTACATACAGATACAATAAGAAAAATATAAGGTGTCGCAGAAATGTCTAATACTGATGGTAACAAGTCAGTGCTTCACTCGTTTGTTCTACGTTCAGCAATTCTATTTATATTCTTATTTCGAAGAGAAAACCTCTGATTTCATCACAGGTAATCTGAATCTTTCTCAAAAATTCTTGATTTCTAAAATTTTTTCAGTCAGCTTTGTCAGTCAGATTTTGACACGAAATTTATCAGAGTGCGGAAAAACTTGTTAGCTTTGTTGGTAAGATTCGCCTCTATAACGGCTAATAAGTCATTAGCGCCTCCTTTCGGCGGATTTTTTTTTAATTCAGGGAGGGTTTGCAAAACTATAGCCAAACACTTATACAAAAAATTTCATTCAATTCTATGCATACTTCTTACACTTTTCTGTGGTAAAATATTGAAAATGGCACGAAAATCGCTATTGCAGCGCCCCCTTCCTGTGGATTTTTTTCAGATTCAGGGAGGACCAACAATCCATAACCATACACTTACACTAAAAATTTGGTTCAAGTCGATGCATAACTTCATACACTTTTAGTCGGTACAATATTGAAAATGGCACAAAAATTGTTATTGCAGCATCCCCTTCCGGCAGAATATTTCAAAATTGAAGGAGAATCTGCTTGCCACAGCCAAAAACATTTTTGTTTTAAATTTGGTTCAATTCTATGTGTATCTTCATACACTTTTTGATGATAGAATGGCGACATACGGACAGACAGACATTTTGTAAAAACATGTTTTTGGAATATCTGAGCCCTAAAACATGTAAATCCGTCGAAAACCGGAAGTAAAAAAAATTTCGATTAAATACTTTCTTCTTTTGAAAATAGAAAAAATTAAAATTTTCTTTTTAAAGAAAATTTGAAAATTTTTGCATCCCGGCCCTCTTAATGATGGTCATTTAGTTTTCCCCATAACTTTTCATTTGAAATTAACATTTGATTTTAAAGTGTAACGCGCATTGCATATTGTGTTCTACTTTTGTTACAAATTGACTGGACAGAGTCGAGATTGGTTTGGCGCACTATTTCTTCAAAAGCAACTTCGGTGTAACTTGGTTATTGAGAGCGCAAGAAATGATGAGCAATGAAGAAAAACAAAATATTCCATCATCAACGGGAAAGACTAAAAAATTAATGACGCCTGTTTGATAATTTCACCTATCAAAGTGTGATATAATAGACCAAATTTTCGAGTGAGCTTCAAAACTGAAAAACTGTTTCATTCAACTATATAAAGAAAAAGTGAGATATTAATTAAAGTTAACTTATGCAAAGACGCCAATTTATTTATTTATTTATTTATTTTAAACCTAAACATGTAATTTTTTTTTTTTTTTTTTTTTTTTTTTGTGTGTTAAGGGGACAGTATCTTTGAAACCATCTCTTCATCATTCTCTATGGTAGCATATATGATAGCATACTTAATGCTAAAACTTATTTTTATTTATTTACTTATTTATTTATTTATTTGTTGTAAAACAGCCTACTTTACTAAAATTTAATTAAAAAAATTAAACTTTTTAAAAATCTTTACTTTTTGTTATAAATATGAATATTTTGGCTTCGATTTTTTCCACAGTGATTAGAATATATTACATAAAATTGTGTATGGTTTTTTAGATGTATGGGATTTTACTTTAGTATTAATTTTTTTTCTCTCGTGTACATAAAAAAATAAAGGAAATTGGACAAATTCTCACTTTAAACATTTTTTAAAAAATAACTATAAACTCGAATGTTAAATCCATGCGCAAAAATATTATATACCCCTTAAAGAACAAGTAAAAAAAAATCAAACCTCTATCTAGTTTAGAAAAAAAAAAGGAAAAACTTAGTGTTTATCAAACAAGCAAGTTATAAAAAGTCCTTCCGGCAATGCCGGGAGGAAGAGGTAGCTTTCATATACATATTTATTAATTAATTTATTTTAAATTAAGTTATATTATTCAAACATACGAAGCTCAAATTAGTGGAACCCGATTTTATAAGATTGAATACTAGCTTTTGTCAATATTGGATATCAATAGGAATTTTTAGAAATTATTCATATTTTATTCAACCTGGTTTTATTTTCAGCGATTTAGAGAGTCGCCAAATTCCACGATATCATGAAGTGTATGCAACATGATGAATAAAACAAACCAATGAGCTTGGTCGATATCTTAATTTATGTGCACATGCACACTCATATCGAAATCGTTTAATATATACGAGTGCTGTCGCGGACAAATTTATTTTTTAAAAATGTCATCCACATAAGAAATTCTATCTGCTATATCTCAGGCGTTTTTTAAGATAAAGACAAAGCAAAAAATACTCCGGAATTAATTATTATGATAAATACTTTAGAAGGAACCTTTTTTCAATTTCTAATGTTTTGTTTGTACATCATTATACATTTAAAAGATTTTTGATAAACTTAAATGGCCGCCATTTTGAAACAAGATGGCGGATGAAGTGGCCAGTGAACTCGGTCAAGATATTGGTATGTACTATGTACGCACGGAGTTATATCCAAATCAGCTTATAAATATGCGTTTATCACGTGACAAATTTCAGACCGTTTCAAAATGCCAACCACACTGGAAATTGAAAGTGCTATAACTCAGCCATTTTTCAATATATAGATGAAACAAAAAATGCTCTGGAATCTTTGTATCAAGATTAAACACATAAAAGAAAAATCTTTTTCAATTTCTTACTTTTTTGCACCTAATTTTAAAATTTAAAATTAAAAAAAATTAATATTCTGCAATTTTGAAACAAGATGGCAGATGGAATTGGCTAACGAACTCGGTCCAGACATCGGTATGTACTATGTACGCACCAACTTTCTTTCAAATCGGTTTATAAAGACGCGTGTTATCACGTAACGAAAATCTGATCATTTCAAAATTTGAGCAACATTAGAAATTAAATGTGCTATAACTCAGCCATTTTTAAGATACAGACAAAACAAAAAATGTTCTGGATTCTTTGTATCAAGGTCAAATGCATAAAAGAAAAATATTTTTTATTTTCACACATTTTTGCACCTAATTTAAAATTTTAAAATATAAAAAAATTAAATGGCCGCCATTTTGAAACAAGATGACGGATTGAACTGGCTAACGAACTCGGTCGGTCCAGGTCTTATTACTTATTATGTACACACCAAGTTACATCCAAATCGATTCATAAATACACGTGTTATCACGTGACAAAAATCAGATCGTTTCAAAATGTCAGCCATATGAAAAATTCAAAGTGCTATAACTCATTCATTTTTTAAGATATAGGCAAAATAAAAAGTGTTATGGAATCGTTGTTTTAAGTTCTAACACATAAACGAAAAATACTTTTCAACTTTTAATTTTTTCGCATTTAATTTTGAATTTTAATTTTTTTTTATTTAAATAGCCGCCATTTTGAAACAAAATGGCGGATGAGGCTGGCTAACAAACTCGGTTGAGACATTTGTATGTACTATGTACATACCAAGTTTCATTTAAATCGGTTCATAAATACGTTAGTTACAGCATGACAAAAATCAGATACATATTTATGGTTATATATATGTATATATATGTGTGTGTGTGTGTCAACATTTGAACGGAGGGTGGTTTTGGGGTCTGGGGGTCATGATCGGTGAAAATATACCAAAATTTTCTGGAAATGCTTTTCTCCGGACGGCTGTAATAGGTAGCTTTTTACTTTTTGTAGTGAAAGCTACCTAAAATATGAACACGGTTAAAAATCAGTTTAAATTTTTCATTTGTATGAGTAATTGCGTTGGATCTATTAACAAATTTATAATATCTTGCGATATAACTGTCGTATTGATAAAAATGCGGTGTCAAAATACTCAGAATTAAAAAAAAAAATCAGTTAATATTAAAAAAAGAAAATCGATATTTTGTCTAATTTCAGGTACTGTGTCTCCTTAACAAATTAATAACATTTTTTTAAAATTATTATTATTATTAAAATTATTAAATAAAAAAGTAGTTTTTTCCATAAAATTAGTAACCTTTTTAATTTCGGTTAAAAACTGAATTTAGTTTATTTAATGTAAGGGAATATTTTACATCATTCGAATATTTTCAGCGTTCAATGCCAATTCGGTTAGTGCTAACGAAAAAATGACCTTTCTTGGAAGACCGCATTAATGGGGGTTCAATGTATCAGTAAAATTACGTTTACAGCAACAACAACATATGTGCAGGTGAGGATTTTAAATCAAAAATAAAACTTCGCCCAATTGAAAAGCGTACAATACCACTGGAAAATATTTCTAGCATTCACTGCCCGAAAAAATTATAATATATTCGAACTCGTTTGGGGAAATTTCCACAGCAGTTATAGATCTTATGCAAATTGGAATAGCAAAATGGTTATTCAAATGTCTAACAACTAATCACATATGCAAAGAAAAATTTCAGGCTCTTTTCTAACTCAAAAAATTTCTGTGGACCGCTTTAGTCAATATACATAATTCCCAGCAATATCTTGCATTCGAATGAACTTGAAATGTATTATTTTCACGAAATTATTCCCTAAATAATGTTTATTATGCTATAAGAAGTAGAACAAGCAGGCAAGCGGAAACACGTGAAATGTTTGCACGCACGTTTTACATAATTTCACCTATTTTCGTGTCTCAACTATTTTCATTTGAAATTTTAGGGCTTTTTTGTTTCCGAGTTTGTTTAGAGATAAAATTAACCCAAAGTTACGCTTAGCTGATAACAGGCTAAAATCTTCTACAGCTTCTTTCGCCGATGAATGTTCCCTGCAGGGCATTATTTAAGAAATAATGCATGGCTAATGCTCGACCAGAAATGCAAAATGTTCATCAGAATTATGTAATCTAATTAAACAATATGCGGAAATATGCAAGTTATCATTTTTCATCTTTATCCCATGGATTAAAATATTTAATTCATAAGGTTTAAAAGGAGAATCATTGTTTTTAAGATGCATGATTCACATAAATACGAGAACAAACGATTTAAATCGGAAATTATGCCTATAATTACAGATGAAAACTATTGAAAAATGTTTTTCTTAGGGTAATTTACATTTGTTCCGTTCTTTTATTTTATTATTTTATATATATATATATATATATATAATTTTACAAAACAATTTAAAACATTTAGGTTCTTGGTTGTAAAATTATCATGTTCAAATTATCGAATATTTTAAAGAAAATGCACGAGATTTATAAATCTTAAGCAGATCTCTAAAATCACTGGTTCTAAAATATCTCTATGCAGGTTCTTTCCCATACACGCCACATTTGATAGAATTGGAATATAAATTTTAGTATCGCTGTGTGTTTAATAAAATTAATTTAAAATAATTTTGTATTTGGCGATAAATTATTCCTTTCCTTTTGGGAGTCACCAGAATATATTTCAAACATTATATTAAAAATTTGTTGGGAGGAGTTAATTTTCTTTTGAGTTCCCTGGTTATTTGTTTACATTATAACTGGCTAATTCTATAGAAAAGATATTTCTGAATAATTAAAATTAGTTGAAGTTTTAGATTTTATATCTGGTGCCTTTTAAATTTAAGGATTTAACTTGATTTCTATTTAATTACCTTTTTCATAAATTCTTTGTATGAAAAATGTAATATTTTGTTTAAAAAAAAATAATAAATACATTGAAAAACAATTGAAGATAATTTTCTACAGTAGCTCATTTTCATTGCGCATACATAAACGTTTCACAAAAACAATTATTGTGTCATAATTGAAAAACCAACTAACATACGCATAAAAAAAGGAGAAAATAAAAGAAAATAAACTTATTAATCGTAATATCAAAAACAATAAAAGAACTAGAATTATTTCCCTATGCATGGAGGGCGAAAAGAACCAAAGGCATTTTTCGACGCATCATTTACTGAAGTGTGTTATTTATGCATGACTTTTCAACAGATATTTTCCAAAATATTCTTGAAGAAGAATCTAAGTAAAATCATCGAATCATTCAGAAATAATGAAAAAGAAAGAAAAAAAAAATTATAAATCTTGATGCTAGAATATCAGAACTCTGATGTGTATCTCAGTAGTTATGTATTAACCAGCAAAAGGTAGAAAGATTTTGTATTTTTTCTATGCGTAATAAAACCGTGTGGTGAAGCTCAAATGTAGATTATGCAAAGAAAAATATATGCATCATGCGTAAATATTCAAACAGATTCAAATTTTACGAGAATGCAATTGGAGTTTCACATAGTACATACACACATACTAACAAGGAAGGTTTCCATACGGGCATACTCCTGTTTGTAAAAAAATAATGAAATTTTCGTTATTTGGCGATTTATCATCGGTTGGCGATGAAAGGCTATTTCAAAAAGTGCTTTTTTTTAATGTCAAATACATTTTAAAGGAAAAACGTTCCATGTTCAACTTGTTTAGATATATTAAATATCTTTGGTTTTGTCAGTTTTAGTTTGTTTTAAGTATAATTTCGTTATATCGATATTTATATGTATTTATAATCAAATTTAACTAATGATTTGCGATTTAAAACAAAATTCAAATTTAAATTAAATTAAAATTGTTTCAAGTTCAAAGTCCAGTTGAGTTTTGTCAACTGAAGTTTGTTGCTATGGAAACATCTGACTTTTATTTTTGAATACGCTTAAATGTATAAAAATAATTTTTCTGAATAAGAATTTTTTATGTATGAAAATATTTTTTTCCAGAAGTAAATTAAATAACTACTGCTACAAATAATATATATATGCAATACAATATAATGGAATAATGTATTATTGTTATTTTGTCATATTGATTTTATTTTCTTCTATGTGTACCTTTCTACTAATTTCTCATCTGAATAGCTTCCAGCCAGTCGGGTGTATTGTGAGTCGAATTCTTAGCTTTCAGCACGACTCATAACAGAAACTGGTTGGATGTTTTTTCTTTTTTGTTAAACCATACACCCCTGATGAAGTAGTTTAATGAAAAAGCCTTCTACTGCCTTTTTATCCATTTATCTTTCATTATTTTGGTAATCTGCCTTCTATTTCACTTCAAACTTCAACTGTTTTCAATAAGATGATTGTAAAAATACTGGTTTCATTGGTTTATTGTATGGTAATATATGAATTACTCTGGTTATATAATGTCCATTTATCCACATATTTCTTAGTAATTTGGTAATCTGCCTTCTATTTCTCTTCAAACTTCAACTGTTTTTAATAATATAAATGTAAAAATACTGGTTTCATTGGTTCTTTTATTGGTATTGTCTGAATAACTTTGGATGTATTTATAAAAGTATTTATATATATATATATATATTAAACTCTCTCATTTTTTATGTTTAAATTTATTAAATACCATTTAGACTGATTCTAAATATTCAAAAGTTTTCAGTTCCATGAAAATCGTTTGCTTTTGGCGGGGTAAAGTGCTGCTCGTCAAATCGCGTGACACTTTCTTCTTTTCATGCCAAATATTCGAAAGTATTTTATTTTTTTACAGGTTTTCTACTGTGATTCCGACGTTAATTTTGACTGATCCTTTATTACACACATGAGTAGTTTAATTAGTATTTTTTTCAAAAAATTCTGAGTATGTCCAGTATGGAGACCTTCCTTGTAAGAGGCATATGTGTGTATATATATATATATATTACAAATTTAAAATTTTTTCGTCAAAACTAACCTTTATACTATCTTAATTTTCTTATAATAATATTCCGTACTTACTTCAAATTATTAAATTAAAATCTTATTTCTAGATCTAATCTGTTAATCTGTGTGCAGACGATATAAATTCTTAATTTGCCTTAAAAAACATTATTCCAGTATGCGTAAATTTAAAAAGATGGCTCTAAATTAAAAATATTCTTAATTAAAACTTTATTTCTTAATATTCCAAATAAAACTGATTTCTTCTATGTTTTTATCAACCCTTTTTAAGAAATTCTTATTAAATTTATTCCAAAACCATACCTTTCAAAAAATATCATTATTTTATTTTATCTATTTATTTATTTTTCCGCCGTCAACGATAATGTGCATATTAATAAATTCATTTCTTTTCTTTTTCTCTTAAAATTAATCATGTATAAAAATCGTCTGCCTAAGATATTTAAAATTCGGAGTCAATTATAAATTGGTTAAATAATATTTTTTTTTAAATAAATTTATCGTCTGTTTAAAATAGCCTCGTAACTGGACAAGAATTCTGTTTACATAAAAGAATGATGGTTTGAGGTTACCGAATGTGCCAGAACTTTCTTTTCAGTTTAAAAGGGGGAAGTCTCGAGATGAAAGGAAGATTCTGAAGATTTCTTGGGTTGCTTCTTCGATGAGGACAGCTCGCTGAAATAATGATGGAATTTTTGCAACAAGGAGCTTTTCCTTCCTCATTATCACGAATTTAATAAATGAATTTACAGCAGCCCATGACTAATTATTGGATCTTCTACATTTATTTATTATTTTTGTTTTTTCCCTCGTTTGCCATGACTGCGTGTTTCTGTTTTACCAGTGGAAATAATTCGAGTTCTCCTGAAATCGTCACAACTAATCGAAAAGTCGACAGGATAGGTAATGCCTGTGCTAGTGCCTGTTTCGGATTTTGAAATGAATCTACTGAAGAAGTAAAATGCTATGTAAATGAATCTAATGAATCTACTGAAACGAAGTGATGACAAAAATATGAATCGCCGAAAATTTTTCCCGCCATGATTGAAAGTGTTATTAAGCAAGAATTGCCATTACCTTTTGATTCCTCGAGTGCATGTAACAGAGGAGATTTTAATGTTAAACAGCTTTCTGTGCGAGTGGTTTGAAAGATTTCTTCTAAATATCTCGTGAATTCCTGAGGCCTGATATTCCACCTTTTTGCTGTTTATGTGTAACTGATGACTCAAGATAATCATGGTCATAATAACAATTTTTGAAAGTTAATGATTTCAAAGTGGTGAGTATGTGAAAGGTATTCGATGAGGAATTTAATGAAGATTGGATTTTATTGAAGATTGTTCTTGAACTGTAAGTTTATTTTATTAAATGTTTTGATTATTATTTCTATTCTAATTATGATTGATGGAAAGTATTTATTATTTATTTATTTATTTATTTATTATTTTATTGATGAGAGTAATTTGAAGTTAATTTATTAAATTAATAATTTATTTATTATTCTATTATTTATTGTATGTTATGGATCTGATATAGTAATTTTGAAAAAATATGTAATTGATAGAAATTATTAACTTTGAAATTTATTGCGAATGATTTTACGATCGGGATTTAATAAAGAAAATAGAAGTGCTTCATTTATTCTAATGAGTAAGAATAAAAAAATTATGGAAGATCCTAAGTTCATACCGTTTGACCCGAGTTCTGGAATGAACATTTTGTCTTGGTTAACTTATTTTGATAAAACATGTGATAGGGAACAGAAAAATCTAGAATGGAAATTTAATTCTATTGCGCAATATTTGAAAGGTGAAGCGCAAAAAATTTATATCAATGACTGTTTAAATTGTACGGATTATGAACAAATTAAGAAAATTTTGATAGAAAGATTCATTCAATTAGACATCCCGAGTTTTTCTGATTTTTCAAACCTGAAATTAGATAATTTAGACAATTTAGAAACTTATTTTCGTAAGAAAGTGGAAATTGGTAGGAAATTACATCTTAGTGAAAATATACTATTACAAGGTTTAACTGATGGTTTAAAACCAGAATTCAAAAACAGTATTATTATAAATCCTCCTAGTAGTACCACAGAATGGTACCGGGTTGTCAAACAATTCGTGGAAGTTTCCACCCCACTAGTTTCAAACCAAGTAATAAATCAACCATCAGCTAGACAAAATTTTCAACCTTTTCAACCAACTAGGCCCTGGATTCAGCCAGTTAGGCCCAATAATACACCTAGGAATTGGATTCCCCAAAGGCAATCTCAGTTTCAAAGACCTAGAGTTTGTCAAAATAATTATATTCAAAATTCATACCCTTCAAGACCTTGTAGGATATGCACAAATAGGGGTGTGAGTAATGCTTTTCATTGGGAAAGAGAATGTATTTTTAGGAATGAGTTGCCATCCTCTGATACTCTTCCAAATATCTCACAAAATAATTCTCATAATGTTTGTTAGGAATTGATAAATTAAGTTATCCCAGTTTATTCACAGAAAATCGTTTGCATATTTGCAATTGTGATATTTAATTTATTTATAAGACGCGACTCGTTGCTATGGAAGCGAAGCTGTTTTTTCGTCTGCTTTGCTTTTTATATTTTTTATCTTACGAGATGAGTTAAAAGTTTAGATAAAAAAGTTGGCATCAATTTTTGATGGAATGTAAAAGAATTTTTTGAGAGAGAATGTTTATATTTTTTGTTTGTCGTGCGTGTCTTGAGTTTTATTGAAGAATTATGTTAATTTTATGAAAAGGCACGCAGAAATGCATAAAGGATCATCTTTCCAGTTTTTAGTATGATGATCAAAAATTATCAAGGTAAAAGCATTTATATTTTGTACATATTATACATTTTGTACATAGTATGTAAATAATTTGAATTCAATATTTCTTTATTCTATAATTCTAAGTATGTAATAAAATTTTTAAAAAGAAAATTCAAGAATATTTAGAAGATTTTTGAACCCAAATAAGTTTTGATTGTTTACAGATCAGATCTGGCGCCCCGAGCACGGACATTTGAATAATACTGTTGAGATATTGAATTGTTTTTATAGCGTATAGTGTTTTCATAAGCTGTGCATTACTACTTAATTTTTCTAAGATGAATAAGCTAAAGAAAAAGCGTACACCACTACGTTCGTCATTTACCAGAACTTTAAATGTTTTGAATGAAGAAATTAACAGCGAGTCATTAGATAAGGACAAAATTTTAGACGGTTTTAGTAAATTAGAAAATTTGATTCATGAAATTAAAGCTATTGATGAAGCTATAATTGAACTCATGTTAGATGATGATAAATGCGATGAAGAGGCTATTGAAAATGAAGTAGTGGAAAATGAAAGTTATTCAGATCAATTTATTACCATTAAGCGTAAAGTTAGCGAAGCATTGGGTACAAATAAACGTAATCAAGATGATAGTGAAAAAAGCACAGATCACGGTTATTCCAAATCAAAGCATTATAAATTACCTAAACTAAATATTAAGCCATTCGATTCGCAGTTAATAAATTATCTTTCATTTTGGTCTCAGTTTCAGAAAATTCATGAAGACATAGATTTGGATAATAGTGACAAATTTCAGTATCTTATCCAATCGGTGGAACCTGGAACCAGTGCCAGGCGTTTGTTAGAGAGCTATCCAA
Source organism: Maratus speculifer (assembly GCA_964019185.1). Taxonomy (NCBI): domain Eukaryota; kingdom Metazoa; phylum Arthropoda; class Arachnida; order Araneae; family Salticidae; genus Maratus; species Maratus speculifer. The sequence goes on along the minus strand of OZ025289.1, from coordinate 253,619,866 downwards.
TGACCGCAGTTAATTACTCCAAAGCTGTCGAGGCATTTCAAGAGCGTTTTGGAAACAAAGATTTACTAATAGAAGTGTACGTTAGAGAATTCCTAAAATTGATTGTAGCTAATGTACAGGCGCACGGCAAAGATAAACTTCCCTTATCAGATTTATTCACGAAAGTCGAGGCATATTTAAGATCGTTAGAATCAATGGGTTTAAGTTTAGAAAGCAATTCGGCGTGGCTCTATCCCATGATAGAATCTAGCTTATCGGAAGATGTATTAAAAGCATGGCAGCGATATAATATTTCAATCACATCAAACACTGTTAGTAATAATAATGCATTGTCAACAAAAGCAAATATAGTAAGTTTGATGGAATTTCTGAAACAAGAAGTTGCAAACGAGGAAAGATTCAAATTAGCCAAATCGAGTTTTATAGAGCTGGGCTTTAAAGACAAACCTAAAGAAAAGTTAAGAAAAGCAGAAAGTAAAATACCTACTGCGGCAGGGCTATTTAGCGCAAAAGAACGCCTTTGTTTATTTTGCAGTAAATCTCATGAAAGCAAGGACTGTGTTAGGGCTAGATCTCTTTCCTTTAATGAACGGAAGGCCAAAATTAAGAATAAAAATTGCTGTTTAAAATGTCTTCGTTTTGGTCACCACGCTAAAGTTTGCCAAGTTTTTATTCGTTGCCACGTTTGTTCTAAACCCCATACCGAGTTATTATGCCCTGAAATTTCAATGTGTAAAGAACCAGAAAATACAGTTAAGACCCCAGAAGTTATTCAAAGCACCATAGCAAGTAAGCAGTGTTCTGCTGAAGTAGCCCTTATGACTTTAGAAATAGTTATTAAAGGTCGAATAACAAAGAAAGTACGAGCGTTACTTGATTGTGGGTCGCAAAAGAGCTATATTTTAAAAGGTATAGCTGAAGAGTTAGGTTTACATCCCATTTCTTCTGAAGCTATTGTACACACTTTGTTTGGTGGTACGCAAACAGAAGCTAAATCTCACAATAAATTCCAAGTTGAGTTAAGTTCTTCTGATAGACAGAAACAAACGAAAGAAGTCTTAGAACTTTTGGATCAAGATATAATTTGTAACTATATTCCTCGGATACCAAAAGAATCAGTAATTAAAGAGCTTAAACAAAATAAACTATGGATCACAGATTTAGGAGCAGGAAGTCCAAAAATTGAAATTTTGATTGGAAGCGATTACTACGGACAACTTCTTACAGGTCGAGTAAAACAGTTAAAGAGCGGTCTTACAGCAATAGAGACAAAGTTTGGATGGACACTTTGTGGTCGTTTAGAAAGTACATCACAGTCTTGCCTAAATTATGGAAATATGTTTATCACGAACCTAGCTTTAAAAGATATGAAGATTCCAGAATTATGGAAGTTAGAGACAATTGGTATAACAGATCCCTGTCAAACTTTGTCTAAAGCAGAAGAAGAAGAACTCGCTCATGATAATTTTATAAAAGAAGTTGATAGAAATATAGAAGGTCGCTATATTGTAGGTCTTCCTTGGATTAACGGCAAACGTGAGATTCCCTCAAATAGACACATAGCTGAACGAAGATTGATAAATTCAACAAAGAAATTAAAATCAATGAAAATGTTTGAAGAATATGCTAAAGTTTTCTATGAATGGGAAGAAGAAGGCGTTATAAGTAAAGTACCAGATGAAGCACTCAAGATTCCAGGACATTTTTTACCTCATCATCCCGTCATCAAACCAGATAGTCTTACTACAAGTGTTCGACCAGTTTTTGATGCATCGTGTAAGGTAGGGAGGTCTCCTTCTTTAAATGATTGCCTCTTTAAAGGACCAAACCTCATCGAACAAATTCCTGCAGTGTTAATAAGATTTCGTGAGAAAGCTATTGGGGTAGTAGCCGATATAAGAAGAGCATTTCTTCAAATTGAAGTCAAAGAATCAGATCGGCATTTCTTGCGATTTTTATGGTGGAAGAGTCCTGACGAATTTCAAGTTTATCAACACAATAGAGTAGTTTTTGGAGCAACTTGTAGCCCATTTTTGCTAGGTGCAGTTATAAGATATCATTTGAGTAATGTTGATGAAGAAAACAAACAGATAGCTGAGAAGCTTATGAAATCATACTATATAGATAACTGCGTTACTTCAGTCGACAATGTGCCTGAACTAGAAAATTTTATTTCAAAATCTACAGAAATCATGGCTGATGCGAAAATGGAATTAAGAATGTGGGTATTCGGACCAATTAAAAGTGAAGACAGCAGTTTCCTTAACGAAAAGAAGGTGCTCAGCAAAAATGTAACAACGATAGTTCCGGTTTTAGGGTTGAAGTGGGACACAATGGAAGATAGTTTGAAGATCGCTTATAAATTTAGTGATGAGATAGAAAATCTGTCGAAAAGAAAGATATTAGCTGTAACCCAAGGGATCTTCGATCCAATAGGATTTTTAGCCCCAGCATTGTTGCCAGCCAAACTGATAATTCAAGACGCCTGGTCGACGAAATTAGATTGGGATGCTCCACTTCCAGAAGAAATCCGGAATAATTTTCAAAAATGGTATAGCGAACTCAAGTATTTAAATGACGTGAAGATAAATAGACGTGTAGGATATGGTTGTAAAGAAAAATGGTCTATTCATACATTTTGTGATGCAAGTACCAGAGCTTATGCAACAGCAGTTTTCTTACGTTGTGAAGATAAAGACGCAGTCTTTGTACAACTTTTAGGAGCTAAGTCTCGTCTTGCACCAAAGAAAAATGTAACCATACCACGTTTAGAGCTTCTTGCTTGTATTTTAGGAATAAGGTTGACTAAATTTGTTTTGAAAGCCTTTAATTGTATTTCCATACCAGTAAAGTATTGGACCGACTCTTCGACAGTTCTCGCTTGGATTCGAAGAAATGATCAATGGGGAACGTTTGTAGGCAATAGAGTTAGAGAAATTTGTAAATTTTCCGAATCTCAACAATGGAACTTCGTACCTGGTCATCTCAACCCTGCTGATCTACCTTCTCGCGGATGTAGTCCTAAACAGCTGCTGAAGATGAGATGGTGGGAGGGACCAGAGTGGTTGAAGTTATCAGAAGAAAATTGGCCACATTCAGAAACAAGCCCCAACGAAGAATTAGTAATGATGGAAAAGAAGAAAACTGCAGTACCTACTCTTTTATGTTCTAATTCACTTGAATTTATGATATATAGTAGAATTTCAAAATTTGGTAGATTTATTAATGTCGTATGTTGGGTGAAGAGATTCATAATGAAGTGCAGAAATCGAAATATATGTTTTCCATCAGAATTGTCAATTGAAGAAAAAGAAGATGCGGAAAGGTCGCTTTGGTCAATAATACAATCTGAAAGTTTTGGTAATACTACTGATGCAATAAAAGGATTAAAGGTTATGAAAGATCAAGAAGGTTTGTTGAGAGTAAAAACAAAGATATTAGAGCGGGATGACGAGTTTTCTTTCAGATATCCAATTTTATTACCATCGAAACATCATGTAGTGAATTGTCTGATTCAAGAATGTCATTTAAAGAATTGTCATGCTGGACTTCAAACAGTTGGATCCATTTTGAGAGAAAAATATTGGATAATTTCTTCTAGACGCATCATTAGAAGTCAATTGTCTAAGTGTTACAAATGCAAAAGATACTCTGCAAAACCATATACTACACCTCCAATCCACCTACCTCTAGATCGAGTCAGAGATTCCAAAGTTTTTGAAGTTGTTGGAGCTGATCTTTTTGGCCCTCTTTTCGTAAAGCAAAGATCCAAAGTTTGGGTTGTACTTTTTACATGTGCAGTATATAGGGCAATACATTTGGAACTTGTATCCAGTCTCTCAACGGAAGGATTCATTCAGTCACTTCGAAGATTTATATGCAGGAGAGGAAGGCCGACTACTATATACTCTGATAATGGCTCAAATTTTAGAGGAACCAACAACCTTTTAAAATCATTGGATTGGAATGCAATAGTTTCTTCAAAAGAACTGTCTCCTATTAAATGGAAGTTCATCCCTCCAGCAGCAGCTTGGTGGGGTGGATGGTGGGAGCGTCTGATTAGATGTGTTAAAATTCCCTTGATCAGAACACTCGGCACTTCAACTTTAACTTTTGAAGAACTCATGACTGTTCTATGTGATGTCGAAGCAACAGTAAATAAAAGGCCTCTAACCTATATTTTTGAAGAAACAGATAAATTTATACCTTTGACTCCATCATCATTTTTGCAAGACATTGAAGAAATAGGTGTTCCTGATTTAGATGCAATAGATTCAAAGAAACTTCCATCTAGATATAAACACTGTCAAAATATTCGGCAACAACTTAGAAATAGATTTAGAAAAGAATATTTAGCTGAATTGGTCCAAAAATCAAAACAGAAAGGACAAGCTGTCAAACTAGGTGAAGTAGTCTTGATAGAACTAAACCAAAAGAGACTTTATTGGCCTATAGGAAAAATTGTAAAGATTTTCCCAAGTCGAGATGGAGCAGCTAGAGTGGCTGAAGTTAAAACAAGTTCAGGGACCTTGGTGCGTCCACTTCGTAAGCTGTACTCATTAGAGATATCAAGTCCTGATGACCCTGTAATCCAGACTGTGAGTAACAGTAAAACTAGAAGTGGTAGAGTAGTACAGAGACTTCTGAAATGACTTTTTCTAGAACTCTGAAATGACTTTTCTAAAACCCTGAATTGACTTTTCTAGAACTCTAAATGTTTCATTATTATTTTATTATTGTTTAGTTATTATCTTTATTTATTTGCATATTTTTTATTTTGAATTAGGGCTTAATTTGATCAAAAGTGATCTTAAGTTTAATTTGGCTTCCGCCTAAATTAAAGGTGGGAGTATGTTAGGAATTGATAAATTAAGTTATCCCAGTTTATTCACAGAAAATCGTTTGCATATTTGCAATTGTGATATTTAATTTATTTATAAGACGCGACTCGTTGCTATGGAAGCGAAGCTGTTTTTTCGTCTGCTTTGCTTTTTATATTTTTTATCTTACGAGATGAGTTAAAAGTTTAGATAAAAAAGTTGGCATCAATTTTTGATGGAATGTAAAAGAATTTTTTGAGAGAGAATGTTTATATTTTTTGTTTGTCGTGCGTGTCTTGAGTTTTATTGAAGAATTATGTTAATTTTATGAAAAGGCACGCAGAAATGCATAAAGGATCATCTTTCCAGTTTTTAGTATGATGATCAAAAATTATCAAGGTAAAAGCATTTATATTTTGTACATATTATACATTTTGTACATAGTATGTAAATAATTTGAATTCAATATTTCTTTATTCTATAATTCTAAGTATGTAATAAAATTTTTAAAAAGAAAATTCAAGAATATTTAGAAGATTTTTGAACCCAAATAAGTTTTGATTGTTTACAGATCAGATCGTTTGTCAATTAATTGTGTATGGATGTACAAATAATTATAATTTACCATGTGTTGTAGATACTGGTTCAACTATTGCATTATTGCCACTTAAATTTGTTAAAAAACTTAATGCTAAAATTGAGACTATACCCTCAGTTACCATTGGTCAGGCAAAAGGATTTTTACATATAAATAAAAAATGTAGTGTTCTTCTAAAAGTGGGTAAAATTAAAAAATATGTTAACTTTTTAGTATGCAATACAAATTTGGATTACGCTATTTTGGGTTTAAAAGAATGTTCTAAATTTAAATTAACCATAGATTGTAAAAATTGTATTGTAAGGCAGGGAAGGAAAATTATAACTAACAGTATATCCATACATAATGAGAGATCCCTTCATTTCAATACAGTAAATATGGACCAAGTACAACAAAACAGGGATCAATCTAATGAATTTGTAACCTCTGAATATAAAAAAGATATGAAATTAAATACTGGTAATACTGTAGCAATAGATAATTATGATAATGAAACACTGAATGTAAATAATCATGATATAGAGTTACAATCTACTTGTGGAAATATTATGAAAAATGAAGACTGTGTTGAATATGATCACGCAATTAATGTGCATCCTGATTATAGAGGTTCCATGACTCTTCAAAATTTTCGCGATAATTCGGATTCAGATTTAACTGGGGAAATAAATTTAATTCAAGATGTAAATTTAAGGGAATTAGTTCATATTTATAGTGATATTTTTGCAAAGCATAAATATGATGTGGGTAGGATTAATATTGAACCACAACGCGTTATATTAAAATCTGACCTACCTGTATCTTTGAGGCCCTACCGAACATCTCCCCTAGAAGAAACCGAAATAAAAAACTAAATTCAATCATTGTTATCAGCCGGACTGATAAAGGAAAGTAATAGCCCCTATTCTGCCCCTGTTACACTAGTTATGAAAAGAGAGGAAGGTAAAAAAACGCGATTATGTATAGACTATAGAAAATTAAACGCAATAATTAAAAATGATGCAGAACCCTTGCCCCGTATCGATGGAATTTTAGATAAATTGAGTAGTGCTCAGTATTTTTCAACTTTGGATTTAGCCTCTGGCTACTGGCACATACCAATACATCCATCCGATACAGAAAAACTAGCATTTGCAACCAATTTTGGACTTTTTGAGTGGCTCGTGCTCCCTTTTGGCATAAAAACGGGCCCTCCCATATTCAACAGAACTATTCGAAGAATCCTTAATAAATATAAAATCGACTTTGCGTGCCACTATTTTGATGATATTATAATTTTCTCTTCCTCTTTACAAGAACATTTAAACCATTTAGCTCAAATTTTTGACATTTGCAAACAAGAAAACATTAAACTTAAACTTTCTAAATGTAAATTAGGCCAAAATAAAATCAATTTCTTAGGTTATGAAATCACTAATGGAACTATAACTCCAGCAAATGCCAATATTGAAACCATCAAAAATTTAAAACCTCCTTCCAATGTGAAAGAGTTACAACGATTTCTAGGTTCCATTAATGTTTACCATAAATTCATTAATAAATATGCTGAAATTAGATATCCTCTAAATCGATTACTTAAAAAAGACACAATATGGGAATGGAATTCAGAGTGCCAGGAGTCTTTTGAAAAATTAAAAAATTCTTTAATTGCAAAACCCATCCTCAAAATTTATGATCCTAAATTACCTTTACATATGTTTGTAGATGCCTCTCAGATAGCAGTAGGTGCCGGTCTAAAACAACCTGATAAAGATAATTTCTTACATCCTATTGCTTATCATTCTCGAATTTTGAAGAGTTATGAGCAAAATTATTTCATAACTGAATTAGAATGTTTAGCTATTATAGATACTCTTGACAAATTCTATCATTACTTTCATGGTGTCAAGTTTACAATTCATACGGACCACGCATCTCTAGTATGGTTAAAGAGTGTTAAAAACTTAAGAGGTAGGCTTTTTAGATGGTCGCTCAAACTTAGTATGTTTGATTATGAGATAAAATATGAAAAGGGTTCAACAAATGTCGAAGCAGACATGTTGTCACGAAATCCTGTTTGTCATTTTAATCAACATATTAGTTTATTGCTAGATAAGAAAGAAATTATAGAGATGCAAGACAAAGACAATGTTTGTGACAAAAAATATAAAAAAGAGAATGGAATTATTATAGTTCAGAAAAAGGGATTCAAAAAAATTGTTGTACCAATGTCATTAAGAAGAAAATTACTCCATATTGCTCATGATAATTTTGGACATTTAGGAATTCAAAAAATGCTTAATTTAATATCTCCCAACTATTATTGGCCTAATATGACAATAGACATTACCGAATTTGTTAAACATTGCGATACCTGTCAGAAAAATAAAAAACCAAAACAGAAAAGATTCGGCTTATTACAAGCTATGCCAGCAACAGATCAACCTTTTGAATGTCTTTCTATTGATACTGTTGGTGGATTTAACTATTACAACTCAACAAAAAAATTCTTACACATAATAATAGATCATGCAACTAGATTTGTTTGGGCTTTTCCCTCCAAAAATGTTACCACTGAAACATACACTAACTGTTTAAAACAAATTTTCAATATCAAAGCACCTCAAAAAATACTTAGTGACAGGCATAAATCTTTCAGATCTCCAAGGTTTAAGAAATTCCTTAGAAATCATCATGTTCAACAGCGTTTTACATCTGCACATCATCCTCAGACCAATGGAAAAGTAGAGCGAGTTAATCAGACTATAGTTACCAGGCTTAAATGTAAAGTTAATTCCACTTCTTCTAAAATACCTTGTATATTGTAGATCTGTAATTTAAAGTATGTTGACAGGTTCTTTTTAAAAATGCATTCGCTAGTTATAGGCTATGATCGCTTAAGACAATAAATGCTCTTTTAAGAAAAATTTTATTTGCAGTAAACTTCAAAATTTAAGGGTTTCATACAAAAAAGTTAGGGATGGTGCCTGAACGCATTTTTTAAGAAAACAGTCTTCACATGACTGAGTTCATGAAGCGAGAGGGAGGCAATTGATTCCTCACTGAAAAATTCGCACATTGGCATCACACGATTGGCGACATTAAGCATATGAAAAATGACTGATATCATCTCCGCAAAATTGTCTGTTACGCTTAAACAATAAAAGGATTTTGAATTTTATAGCAGGGCAACTAGAAAACAGCAGTCCTAAAAAATACGCCAAAAAGGAATCCGACTGCCAATTCGTACGTTAGGAGCATATTTTGGGAAAATGTTCTCAAAAGACATAACAACCATTATGTACATAAAAAGACTCATATGCAACGAATAAGTTATACTTAAAATTACGCAGAGAGGAAAATGAAATTTCACTGACCGCAAACACATTCGAACTTTATTCTTTTTTTATTTGTTTCCAGCAAGGGTGAAATACGCATCTTAATGAATTCTCTTTATCTGATAGCCGTTTTTCAGTAATAAGGCAGATGCTAGATGTTTTTCTTTCTTTTCTTTTGAACGGAAAGTTATTGTGGAATCGAAAATAAACGTTAAGATAAAATAGCTATTTAATTAAAGATTAGTTTTAACTGTAATTTACAAAAATGTAAAATTTAAGAATACTATATGTGATTCTTCATCACATATATCACCCCTTTCACAGGCGAAAAAAAATTTTTTTTTAATGTACATGGAGGGAGAGAAATCAATTTTCATATGCTCTTACATGTGTAAAATGTTCATGAAAACAAACTAAATATTTACTAAATAAAGTAAACAGCATTTGAACTCCTCTTTAAGTAGGCAACCATCCCAAATAAAAGTATATATATCATGATATAATATATTGGTACCATAAATTTTGTCACACAAATGACATCATATATTGTTTCTATTTAGAAACAGCTGCAGCTTCATTAATAAAATTTGTGATCACTCTTCAATTCGTCTTATTTAGACGATGACCTGTATCAGAAATGTGCACATACAAAATAAAAATACATTAGGCCTAAATAAACAGGTCACTTACCAGCTGGCTATAAGTTTCAAAATGTTTTCAATAATAAACATTAAATATATATTGATCAATATTATAATAAAATAAAATAAGATACTCGAGTAATATAATGCAACAAAAGACATGATATAACACACAGATAAACAAAAATAATGTAAATAATTAAGACTCCAGAAATAATGCCCATAATAATGATCGAAAGTATGGGTTTTAAGCTTCTTTCTTTTTTTAAAGATTTTTTTTATCTCTCAACATGAATATTAAACAAATGTATATTTATGAGATAGATATAAGGTAAAGAAGACAATAATAAAAACTGTAGAAAATCAGGATATAAAAAAAATACCTCAAACACTGTCATAAGCCATTTAATTCCATGTGACAACTGTATTCCCTTGTCTTAATGTAAATGTAGTTTAAATAAAACTGTGATTTAATAAGCCTTTACTTGTGTAAAAAAAAATTGAGTTATTCCATCATGTAATCTTTTAAGTGTAAAAATGTATGAGAAAAATGAAATTTTAAGTGAATTGTACAGCAGGTAATACTGAAGGGAAAAATTGTGTGTGTGTGTGTGAACTCAGCCTCAATTAATATGTGCTAAAGAATTAACTGGTATAAACCAGGAGAAGGCTGCATGTATGTAATAAGAAAAATGAAAACCTGTGCATTACCTATAAGAAAATTCGTGAACAATAAATATATATATATTCACGTGAAATGTCTTGGACCACAAGGAATACCATTGATGAGGGAAAAAAAGAAAGGTGAAATCCCACAAAATTGTTATCCACAGACCACAAGCCCATCCGCGTAGCATGCCGCAAAAGTAACATTGTAAAACCTTTGTAAAATAAAATACCATTGTAAATACCATTGCCGCATGCTAAGCAACGCTCTCGCGATTGTGTAGAAAAACAAATTAGGATTTTTTTTTTTTTTTTTTTTTTTTTTGCTAACATAAGAAACAGACAGTATGTATACCAGAACACAAAAACACCTACCAATGAGTGACATTCAATTACGTAATTAATGAATTAACAATCATTAAACAACTCGATGAATAAGGCATAACTTGTCTCAATGAACTACATGTGTTATGTAAAAAGAAACTCTGGTTAAACTCTAAACCAGCTACAGTGAACTGCGTGTTTTAACTATGATTTATGTGTGAAGTGAAAGAAAAAAAAAACTGTCGAATACTATGGTTAGCAAAAGGTTAAAAATTAAGTGTATAGGCATAAAATATTACCGGAATATCAAATGTGACAAATATGTACTATTAAAACTGTAAAAGTATTTAACTTCCTCGATTTAAATACTCTTGATGTTTAAGTTATAGCTAAGAGTCATGCCAAAACAATTGTGATTTTTGTAAAATAATAAAAATGCTTACAATATTTTTGTGTGTACATGATGATCTAAACAAACTGCAGTAAGTGCATGTATTTCTAAAAGCTTAAATGTGTGAAAATTTAAAGTGTCATTTAAAATAGAGGAAAGTACAAATGATGTAATGGTCATACCTGTTCTAGCATATATACTTTTAAAGATAAAAGTATATCTAACTAGTGACAAGAACCAAAATAATATTGTATCAGAAACATGTCCAATTTTAAAGATATATTATACTATTTTGAGAAGAATCATTTTGTGAAATGATATAATTAGCATCGAGTCACCATCCGCGTCCAATCAGTCAAATTTTTTTAGTAAAGAAAAAAATGTATGTGGAAAGGCATGTACATATTATAATTTATTTCCTATATTAAAATCCTTAACGTATGTGCTGGCAGTTTCCTGAGTGTTGTATGGATTTTTAGAAAAAATACATTAAAAAAAACTACTGTTTTATCTAACAAAAATAATTAAAAAGAGGTTCCAAATTATATCTTAAAGATAATGTACATTAAAATGTGGTTTACTTTCTAAGAAGTAATGTGTTACATATTCTATGAACAAAGATGTGTATTTTCAATGAATTAATATGTAAACAATCTATGAACAATAATATAAAATTCAACGAACTAAAGTGTACATCTCTATGAATTATAACGTACGACATGACTGAACACATGTATAAAATCTCTATGAACTAATGTGAAAAACATCGATGAACTAACGTGTAAAATTCTATAAACAAACATGTAAATATTCTATGAACTAAAGTGTTTATTCGGTGAACTAAAATGTCCAGGAAAAAAGCGATTTTTTTGTTTTAACAAAAATGAATGTAACTAGTTCCCCATGTACAACAAGAATGGAAAGTAAAGCGATGAACTAGTGTAACATCAATGAACAAAGAATGTGCGATGAACTCTTGTGTTTTTTCTATGAACAAAATTCTTATGTGTACCAGGAACTAATACATTATATGACGTGTTTAAAATAATTGAAGATGTAAATAATGTGTATTTATAACAATTTAAACTTCAAAAGAGGAAAAATGCCTGTTCCTAACAGTAAACCAACCAGCATGAATGAGTGTAAAATTATGTAAAACAAAATAGTTTTTTTGTTTGCAGAGTAAAATAAAAGGAATGTGATCATGACACAGTATGTAGAAAAAATATCACAGAAGTACATAAAAATTATGACCGAATTCAACCAAGGCGAGTGTTATCTTTGAACCATAACCAAAAATAATTTTGTGAGAATGAAGTGTAAGTATGTGTATGCATGTAAAGCCAGGTTGAATATGAAACCACAACAAATATGTACAAGAGTTGCAAGAAAAAAGGAAATCTCTGTGAAATATCTTCTAACGAATTAATTTGAAAACCGCGAGGTCGCGCGAGACCACTCTTCAGTAATGACATGTCTAAATCAATAAAAATTAAAAATGTTCTACACATGAAAAAAAAAAACGATGAGAATTTAGCAAAGTGTCTAATAATAGTAAATTTTAAAAAATGAATTAATGAATTTTGTAATTAAAATCAAACATTATCTCCCTTTGCGTAGGTAAGTGGCCATCTTACCCCCAAAAGGAAAAGAAACCCCCAAAAAACATTCTTGACATTGTGCTACCTCTAGAAAATAACACAATGCAAGATGAAATCAATCGAAAACAGTCTCTAAATATTAGAAAGAAAAAAAAAATATTAACTGAAATTTAAAAATACTGAGATTTCACATGTACTAATGTGTGCTGGTATGCAACAACACGGCATACAATTGACTTAAATATATACTGGTACGTTATATGTTTTAATTGCATTAATGAAATGAATAAAATCTCTCTTCCTGTTATTATTAATAATAATATTGATGACTGGAGCAGGCATTAAAATGTTAAGAGGAAAGCTTGTGACAGGTTGAGATAATATAACTAAAGAAAATATGATATTTCACATATGACATCTCCAAATATAAAAGCATATTATATTTGCGAAAATATTTTAAAATATATATTATGCAATATCTAATTGCTGTCAATAATTTAAAGTTTAGTAAAAAAAAACAAGTGAAAATTTACCATAAGCGAAAACAAATATAAGCTTCTCGCCTCATTCATTATATTTCTAAATTTGTCAACATGACAACACATAAAATATTTTATAATGGTATGTCGTGATATACCACTTAATGAACTTTATATTTTATGAACATTGAAAATAAGATAGCTATACACAAATACGTAAAAGACACACCTATATAATAAAACAAATACACATTGATTAATAAAAAAAAAAATGTTGTTAGTACCATTTGTACCATTTTATATCAAATAAATGTCTAAGAAATACTATAATATTTCAAGAAAATTACCTAGATATATTTTATGAAATAACCTTTAAAATGAAAGTTCTTATAAGGTTACAATTACTGACGAAGAATATTCTGCATGTAGTACGTTTATATATTATATGTTATAAAACAGTCGTCTTCTTTATGTATACAGAATAAAGAAACAAAATTCTTTAATATTTAGCTGCAAGGAATAGCTCTACCTACATAGATATAGTCAATAGGCAAGATCATTTAACGATATTGATTACATATATTGAATTACGCAATAAAGAAAGTGATTATTACTTTTAAGTACAAATCTAAAAATAAAGTATTATCTGTAAATAATACTCAATAGAAACACAGTAAAACATAACTTACCCTTTGATTATGGAATTTTCAAAGCATAATAAAATATAATTGAAATGATACAATTTTATGTATCTCAAGATGAAGGCAGTGTCAAAAATATAGAGAGGTGCATACATCTTTATTCATTAAAAGTATTCATATCTATCTTTCATTTTACTTTTTTTTTTAAACTTCCTAACATGCAAAAATAATAGTCTGAGACAAAAACATTCTGTCTTATTTACCTGGAAACATGAATATTTTAGATGCACCATTAACTTACCTTTAACTTCTTCTTTTTTTTTAATCATATTATAAAATCAGGTAACAAGATATATATAACTGTAAATTTATACATATGAACGTCAGATTGTGTAGTTCAAAAGCACTCGCATTGCACAGTAAATAAAAATGTAATCTTTATAGAAAATAAGTAAAATAAAAGAAAATTTTTTTGGCACAATCATCCAAAAAAAAATCCGGTTCATAAATTCAATATTCTGAATTCTTTTTTTTTTTTTAGATTGTCTTGATACTTTGAAACAAATTTCAGTAAAAGTGCACAGTAGGTAACTGCTTAATTATATGAAAAATATCCTTTTATCATGTTCTCATATTTGGCGTCTTATTTCTTAAATAGCATTTGTAGAACTATGAAATATTTCGACGTAATCTAAGAAAACTTCTAACTAATATTATTCACAAAAATAAATATGAGCATGAGAAAACAATGCATAATAAACAATAATTGAAATAAAATCACTCATCATATTATTCTAAAATAATAACAAAAAAGTCATGTAATTAAAATAGAGATTGAGCATTAAAATCATAAAATATAAAATGCATATATTTTCTCGTACTCACATTTTATACCGGAGATGTTTATTTATTTTCTTCACTATCTTTTTTTTAATCACTCCATTGTTTTAATTTGGCAGCATTCTCACGAGTGCGCTAATTTTTTTTTACTTCTTTTCATAATAGATTTCGGCAATTCCTTTTTTTTTAATTTTTGAAGAAATGTAATATATGCACGTTGGCAATCGAAGACACACAAAATCCAGCGCAAAAACACCTAATCTATGAATGTAGATTAAATTGCAGATCAAACACGAAAATCTGTAGCACTGAGCACACTGCGCACGATCCATCTCTGAAGTAAACAAAAACTACTGAAGTACACAAAGTAGAAATAAAATGCACTATATTGCCGAAAGCAAGGCTGCGAGTTGAACGGAGATGAAGTCACCACAATCTACCGCAGATTCTTAGGCCTACATCGGCAGGACCAGGCGTTAACGAGCGGGAGTTGTTTACGCTGAACCTCGTGAAATTCTTCGACCAGAAAAATCAGCCGCATCCAACATGAATAATGGTTCGGCGCCGGGACACAATTCCAATGCGATCCATCAGGGAAAAATCCGGCAGCGACAGTCCGCATTCTATAGGCACTCCAAACTATATTCTATGAACTGAGAACACTCGTAATAGCTAATAGTCTATATTCCGAAAACGTAATAGATAGTCATCTGTCGGGGGAATAGGCTTTCAAAAATCATGTAAACATCCAATAGATAAGATAATGTCATACTACTCAGGTAGTTAAATAGTCCAGATAATAGTCCAGATATAGTCCAGATAAGTGCTAATAAATAGTCCAGAAACTAAACTTTCAAGCAAATCGAAGGAGGCAACTAAAAGCAGGCAACTAAAGCAGGCAACTAAAGCAGGCAACTAAAAGCAGGCAACTAAAGCAGGCACCATCCCTTGACGTTAAAAAAAATTTGCGAATGCCTGGTGTTAGGCACCATAAATTTATATATTGTAGATCTGTAATTTAAAGTATGTTGACAGGTTCTTTTTAAAAATGCATTCGCTAGTTATAGGCTATGATCGCTTAAGACAATAAATGCTCTTTTAAGAAAAATTTTATTTGCAGTAAACTTCAAAATTTAAGGGTTTCATACAAAAAAGTTAGGGATGGTGCCTGAACGCATTTTTTAAGAAAACAGTCTTCACATGACTGAGTTCATGAAGCGAGAGGGAGGCAATTGATTCCTCACTGAAAAATTCGCACATTGGCATCACACGATTGGCGACATTAAGCATATGAAAAATGACTGATATCATCTCCGCAAAATTGTCTGTTACGCTTAAACAATAAAAGGATTTTGAATTTTATAGCAGGGCAACTAGAAAACAGCAGTCCTAAAAAATACGCCAAAAAGGAATCCGACTGCCAATTCGTACGTTAGGAGCATATTTTGGGAAAATGTTCTCAAAAGACATAACAACCATTATGTACATAAAAAGACTCATATGCAACGAATAAGTTATACTTAAAATTACGCAGAGAGGAAAATGAAATTTCACTGACCGCAAACACATTCGAACTTTATTCTTTTTTTATTTGTTTCCAGCAAGGGTGAAATACGCATCTTAATGAATTCTCTTTATCTGATAGCCGTTTTTCAGTAATAAGGCAGATGCTAGATGTTTTTCTTTCTTTTCTTTTGAACGGAAAGTTATTGTGGAATCGAAAATAAACGTTAAGATAAAATAGCTATTTAATTAAAGATTAGTTTTAACTGTAATTTAGAAAAATGTAAAATTTAAGAATACTATATGTGATTCTTCATCACACCTTGGACTAGATTATTAAACCAAGTCATCGAAGAATACAACAATACGCCCCATTCTATCACCAAATTTCCACCTGCCTATTTATTTTATGGTCAATTGCCTTATGAATCTCCTTTAAAACAAAACTATTACCCATCAGTAGACAAAGCCCTCAAAATTGCGAAAGCGCGAACTCATGAATTTCACCTTAAAAGTAAAAGACTCTATGATCGAAATTTTGTTGAATGCCCATTAAAAATACAAGACTCTGTAATTTATGAAGAATTTAAATACCCTAACACTCGAAAATTAGAACCTACTTTCTCTGGACCATATAAAATTATAAATAAACTTTCTGATGTAACTTATGAAATAGATAAATTTAATTATGAGACAGGACAGAATTCCGTTATTGTGCATGTTTCTAAATTAAGACCCTATTTTTCACCCGAAGATTTTAAACTGTTTCATGAGCAATCCAAAAAACAAACAAAACCTCAGATACAATCACTAGATCAAACTAAAGTCAAGACAATAGATTAAATTTACCATAAACAACCATAAAAAAAAATACCATAAAAAAACTTTTACCATAACCATTTACCAAATACCATTAAACCATTAAACCATTAAAACCATTTACCATAAAAAAAACCATAATTTTCAACATCAGCGGGTATGTTCTTGGAGCGCTACAAGAATATTACTTGTTTTTGGGAGTTTTTGGGATTAGATTGGGCTCCTTATGCAGGCATAAGGTGAACACTTTGATTGTAAAAGCTTTCAAATTGATGTTGATAAATTAATTTTAAGGGTGTTTAAGTCTAACTATATTTACTCATTTATTTGACATTAGTATTACTCTATTTATTCAGCAGATATTATATGATAATAGTTATAAAATCTAATGATTCTACTCAAACCTATAACATAATATGTGATTTTCAGTGATTGTGAAAACTACAGATTAAAAGTTTTTCAAAAAAGCACACTTTTTTTATTTCCATTTCTCAATTAAGAATGACACCTTTTATTCCTATTGTATTTTATTATTAAAGTTTATAAACCATGTGTGGATAAAACATTATTCTACATTTGGCATTGAAAACTTATAACCAAATTTGACAATTTTGTAAAAGAGTATCAGAGAGGAATTATTGTAAGGAAATACTGGTTGAGAGTCCATTTTCTAAATAGTTAGATTTAATTTTATTTGGATTTTGGAATTATTATGATTTTTTTTTATTTATGCTTTCGGCTAGCAAAAAATACTTTCTTATGCTATTAGAAGATAAGAAAATTATTTAGTTGCTATGTAATTATTTTTATCCTCAACCAATATTTTCCCTATCAATAATAAACAAATAGTGATATTTTCTTTTGATTATACTCTTGTTTTACTATTATTATTATTATTATGATTTCTATGATGAAGTTTAGTATTAATTATACTCTTATTGAAAAATATTAGGATATGGAGTCTTATTATACTATTACTTATTATTGTTGACATTGTTATTATTTAAATTTTTCTATATTATTTATTATTGATATTGAGAGTGATGCTATTTATTATTGAAAAATTGATATATTATTGAAAGATGTTGGATCCAACATAACATAAAAAACAAAGCTTAAACTAGATTTGGAGATATTTAATTAAAGAGACTGTAGTCACTGGACATTGAAAAAGACTCTTTTATATATTCTTGAAAGACTTTTTTCATTTAAAGGACTTATTTAAAATAAACTATGCATTAAGTCATTGTAGTTATTTAAACTTCCATGAGAACGAACTTTTATTGTTTTTATTATATTTTTATCTCTTGCTTATTAATATTCATAACTTATTTACTGTTATTATATGTATTATCTCCTATGCACTTACAAATGGTAAGTGATGTTGTAACATTATTGTATTTCTTTCAGGGAAATGCTCCTACCTAAATTTAATTCAGAATTATTTTCTCTTAACTATTTTATTTTAATCGCTAATATTTTTTATATTGCGTTAATTTTCTTTTCTTCCATCTCTTGGCTTCCTGAGTTTGACAGTTTTATTCCAAAATTTAACTTTTCTAAATTATTATATTTCTGTTATCTGAACTTGTAGTTTTATTTAACTATCAATTTCATACAAAGTCTTGGGGAGGGGGGATAATATTACAAATTTAAAATTTTTTCGCCAAAACTAACCTTTATACTATCTTAATTTTCTTATAATAATATTCCGTACTTACTTCAAATTATTAAATTAAAATCTTATTTCTAGATCTAATCTGTTAATCTGTGTGCAGACGATATAAATTCTTAATTTGCCTTAAAAAACATTATTCCAGTATGCGTAAATTTAAAAAGATGGCTCTAAATTAAAAATATTCTTAATTAAAACTTTATTTCTTAATATTCCAAATAAAACTGATTTCTTCTATGTTTTTATCAACCCTTTTTAAGAAATTCTTATTAAATTTATTCCAAAACCATACCTTTCAAAAAATATCATTATTTTATTTTATCTATTTATTTATTTTTCCGCCGTCAACGATAATGTGCATATTAATAAATTCATTTCTTTTCTTTTTCTCTTAAAATTAATCATGTATAAAAATCGTCTGCCTAAGATATTTAAAATTCGGAGTCAATTATAAATTGGTTAAATAATATTTTTTTTTAAATAAATTTATCGTCTGTTTAAAATAGCCTCGTAACTGGACAAGAATTCTGTTTACATAAAAGAATGATGGTTTGAGGTTACCGAATGTGCCAGAACTTTCTTTTCAGTTTAAAAGGGGGAAGTCTCGAGATGAAAGGAAGATTCTGAAGATTTCTTGGGTTGCTTCTTCGATGAGGACAGCTCGCTGAAATAATGATGGAATTTTTGCAACAAGGAGCTTTTCCTTCCTCATTATCACGAATTTAATAAATGAATTTACAGCAGCCCATGACTAATTATTGGATCTTCTACATTTATTTATTATTTTTGTTTTTTCCCTCGTTTGCCATGACTGCGTGTTTCTGTTTTACCAGTGGAAATAATTCGAGTTCTCCTGAAATCGTCACATATATATACAGGGTGATTCCGAAATTTTTTTACAATAAAAGAGGGGTGATAGTACACATCAAGACAAACAATATTAAATAGGAAACAAAGGGTCCAAAACGTTTTCCGAAGGAAATAGCCGCCATTAAAGTTTAGGGACCAAAATTTCAAATAAACATAAAAAACGGAAAAATCAGTCGATTGATTTGCGGTTTTCACTAAAATTATTCTTTATGTCGGCATTTTCTTGAAATTAAATTATAAAGATAAATTTCAAAAAATGCCGATAGAGGGCGCTTTAGACTTTGGATTAACGAACAACTATTTTTTGCATCTCATTAAATTTTTTCGTAAGCTTAGACTCAAACTTAAATTTTGAGCTCAAAATCTGTAGTTAAGAGTGGTTAAGTAACACAAACTGAGCTGTGTTCAGAGGGTTCAAATTTCAAATGATTATAAAAAACGGAAAAATTGGTCGATTGATTTGCAGTTTTCACTAAAACTATTCTTTATTTAGGTATTTTCGTGAAAATAAATTATAAAGATAAATTTCAAAAAATGCCGATAGAGGGCGCTTTAGACTTTGGAGTAATCAAACACTGTTTATTGGCGTTATTTTTTGCATCTTATTAAATGCTTTCGTAAGCTTAGACTTGAACTTAAATTTTGAGCTCAAAATCTGAATAGCTGGGAGTGGTTAAGTAGACAAACTTAGCTGTGTTCGGAGGGTTCAAATTTCAAATAATTGTAAAAAACGGAAAAATTGGTCGATTCGTTTGCGGTTTTTGCTAAAACTAATTTTTAAATCAACAGTTTTCTTGATCAATCAGTGTTTTCTTGAAAATAATTTTTAAAGATAAATTTCATAAAATGCCGATAGAGGGCGCTTTAGACTTTGGAGTAGCGTACAACTATTTTTAACTGTTATTTTTTTTAATCTCATTAAATGCTTTCAAATGCATAGACTTAAATTTTGGGCTGAAATTCTGAATCGTTGGGAGTGTTTAATTAGCTAAAAATTGAATTGTGCTCGAGGAGGAAAGAGGGTTAAATTTTAACTCCTGAACACACTTCAGTTTGCGCTTCTTAACTCCTCATAACGTTTCAGGATTTGAGCTCAAAATTTAAGCTTAAATCCAAGTTTCCGAGAACATTTAAAATGCTTTTGCAACAAGGGCGGCGCCAGAGGGGGGCCGTGGGGGCATATGCCCCCCCGTCGGGCATACCTGGCCCCCCCATCGGGGTCAAAATTCAATTTCGTCGGGGAAAATATTTTGACTTTTGAATTTCAGCCCATTCAAATTGGGTCGAAATATGGAGCTTTTTTTTTTTTTTTTTGAAAGTCGGATTGACTAAACTAATTCTTTTTTGTACATCGGTTTCTGACTGAAGTTTGATTCTTACAATTTGAGTTTAGATAAACCCGAATTGTCGAAAAAAAATCTGAATTTTTAAAATAAAAATCTACATGGATGACAGCATAGGATGATGCATGAATGACTCTATGCATGTTCATTTTTCAACAAAAAGATAAAATTTATACTAAAAATCAATTTTATACTTTTTTTTTAACTACATTAAATTTGTGGATCAGTTTTCGCTTATTTTGGATTTACGATCGGCTTGGTAATGAAGAATTTTTAGTTCAGTTAAAATACGAAAACGAAAATTATATTGTCGGGGTTGTCTTGGATAACAAGTAGAATGCTTCATCGTGTGGGGCAAACTGCACCTGACATGACTCGCAGTCTGGACCGGATCGGGTTGAGCCTAAATTTTTGTCGTTGAGTGTCGGATTAAAGTCGGATTAACTTTGTTTCAGGTTCGGGTTGGATGTTGATACTTATGGTTCTTGATTCGAGAAGAATTGATCTCTCAAAAGAATTTACAAAACTTATTTTAAGATGAAAAACTGTATTTGAATGTCAATGAATTTATGTATACTGATTTTTTTTACTTAAAATCTGAAATTGTTACTGAATATATATTTGTAAACATATTCTTACATAACTGCATTACAGCATGGATATATTTTTTCATCAGCTACATTTAGGGTTTGGTTGGGTTGAAATATTTGGGTTCAGGTCGAAATGTAGAGATGTCTAGCTCAAATCGGGTTTCGGGTAGAAACCCGATCCTACATCTCCTCGGAAAATTAAACTCAACTCGACTGGTGGTTTTAGTCGGACCTGGCTAAAGTTAATTTTTTTTTCGGAAAGTTTAGGATTGACTTCTATTTTTCGAGTCGGGTAATTTTAATTGTTTTAGCGTATGGGCTCGATTCTATCAGATTCCTCAAAAGTATCCCCAAAATATATTTTAAAATGAAAAATTACATTATTTGAATGTCAATGAATCAATATACAGATATATCGATTTTTCTACATAAAAAATATAATTGATACTAGACTACTTTTCCATTATTGCTTTACAAGATGGAATTTTGTTTTTACATACTGAGTCGGGATTGCGTTCGGAATGAATACTATTGATTTTAGAAGTTTTGTCAAGTTCGGGTTATCTATTTTTTAAAAACTGGTTCAGGTTGAATGGATATATAATTAATTAGCTCAGGTCAGGTATAATCCATTCCGCGGAGGATTCCGTGCTCGGTAAACAATCCGTGAATTGAACTATCCCCCCTCCATTGATTAGATTCCGTAAAAACAGAAAAAAATGCACTTTAATTTTGCCATTTCTACTCCACCTCCCGCAAAAAATACAGAAAAAACACAAAATACCTGAAATACTCACACCTAAACAGCATGTTCGTCAAATTACATGGGTATTCTGGCATCTGTGTTGCTTAGTACTATTCGTGTTAGAAAAGGAATTTAAATCCCTTTTATCTATAAATATGTAAAAATGAGAAATCTAAGATCAAAATTAAAAAAAAAATCTTATGTCAGAAGGCAGAAATTTATTAAAATAATAGAAAAGATGAAAATCAAAGGAATGCTTCGGCAATGTTGAGCGGGAAATTTTTCTCCTCGCAGACCTCTAACCCGCAGCTAAATCTCATGCATAACCCGTAGTTTGAATCAGCGATATATTTATAATTGCAGATCGCTTTTCGCTGATATTAAAATAATTCACTTTTAGATTCCCAACTATTTTACAATTTTTCACTTCATTTACATTTCTCTTGGAAATTTTGTGTTAAAGTTTTTGTTTCAGATTTAAATTCTGATCTTATCAAAATTTGGAACATCACACTTTGTGCATTTGATCAATGTACACTCTAAAACAAAATGGAAATTGAAGATATTTTCCCCCATTGTTTTTATTATTATTTCTATAGCTAAAAAAGTCTGCTTTAATTTGAAAATTTTTTCGAAAATAAAGAAAATTAATCAATTTAATGCTAAAACTACCTGAAATCCTCCAATATCTACAGATGCATTTTTTTAATTAAAGGACTGTTTAATTAACTATGCAACAACGCTGTGTACTAGGATTTTCTATTATTGACTGATTTTTTACTTACCTCTATTTTCTCTCAAAATATGAAAAATTCATGAATCAAATCTCAATTTTTAAAAAAATTCTACAATCAAAAGACAGAAAATTCTTCAAGGAATAGAAAAATCCGTTCCAACCACACGTGCGTTCCAGCAAATTACTGCTTGTATGTTTTATTTTTTGCGAAATGTTTTTTGAGAGTTTATAAAATAATTACATTTTCTCAAAAATGACTAAATTAGAAAATGATGAAAAAAGTAAAACGCGGTATTTATAAATTCTTAAAATTTATATATTTCAAAAATTCTAGTTCGATTAATTACTTTCACATTAATTTCAAGGAAATTAGTATTTAGTACAGCAACGTGTTCAGATTTAACGAAAAAGGATATGAAAGAAATTTCAATTTTATACAGATTTTGTTCTAGCCAAGTATGTTGTTTCTTTATACTCGTATTCTTATTTAGATTTCAAACTAACGATGTTTAAACTGCAAAGAACAGCTGCGGTTCACCAAAAGGAAATGCATGACTATCTATTTTGAGTAGTTTTCAAATTCTGTTCTGCAAGTTAATATAAAACAAACTTTTCGACTGCTAGAATGATAAAGAGATCGATGAATATGTTGTTTAGCTTCAGCAAACGTATTCTTGCTGATTGGTTGTAAAAAGAACCTTTATACATCTCAATGTTGTTGTGGGAATTACTAGAAAAACATCTGCTCTGATAGTCTTGAAGGATATTTCAGAGTTACATAAGGTGCAGTTCCCTATTATCGACATTTGTCCATTGACCACAGATATAAGGAGTTAATTCTTTTTAATAATCTAGTATTTTTATTTAAAAATATCGAAATCGTCTATTTAATGCTTTTTTTTTTTTACAAAAATAATATAATTAATAATACAGTAACCGTAAGAACAATGCTACAATGACCTTTTAAAGAACGAATCTGACTATAAAACAATGAAATTTATGACTTTGCAAATTTTGCATTTGAATTATTATTTCTACTAATTATAAATACTTTGTGAGTTCAATCTTTTTACGAATGTGTGAACTATAATATTTTTCTGCAGTACATAAAAAGTTTCAAGTCTTTCATACGAGTAAGTTCAAATGATTTCTTATTTCTTTGCGTTTGTATGTAATTTGATATTTTTACCCGATTTTTCTTTATACGCAGAATTCGTAATTTTGTTGATAATAATAATTTAACTTTTTAAAGAAATTATGTAAGTTTTTCATTTGTATTTTTGCTTTCAGTAATACATTCAGTTACGCCTCATATATTACGTACGACATGGATTAAACATTAATATTCCCGGGCCCAACATAAACAAGGTTTAAATGAAATTTCAGTTTTACAATTTTCGGAACTGCGAATTTTTAAACTTCTAAATATCGCACATTTTAAATTTTTACACAGTGACATAGAGAAAAAAATGCTCTTTTAAATGAAATTTGTTTGCAAACTTTACCACAATTTGTTTTCAAATTATTAATATTTTAAAAGTTTTTATTACATTTTTTGTCATCGTGTCAACAGAAGTATTCCATTTTTGGATATTAAATACGGACCAATCACAAAACGGATAAAATAAAATAAGCTCCGGAATTCAACCAATAAAAAGATTCAGATCTGCTTCAGATTTTCCAGTTCTCCACCGAGATCAACAACTATTTTCCAAATAGTTAAAAAAAAAAAAAAAGATTAATTCTTTTTGATCAGAACTCTTCGTGTAAAACAGTTTATAACAATATCGAAGTAAAATTCATGTTTTGTAGAAATAGAGTCAAGTCGGGTCGAGATTTTAACTTTTTTTTTGGGGGGGGGGGAGGGGGAAGGGGCTAATATATATAATACTTGCTAGACCATATAAGAAGGACAACTTTTTAAATTTTACTCAGACCGAAACATTAATTTATTTTGTACGAACTGGGCCCTTGAAATTTTTGCCCACGCAATTTTTAGGACCTGCTCTAGCACGCGGGGACCTCTGATATATGTTATGAACTTGGCCCCCCTGTCGGGGATACAGTGCCCCCACGTCGGGCAAATTCTGGCGCCGCCCTTGTTTTGCAAGCATTTAATTAGAACCAAAAAATAATAGTTAAAATGAATTGTTGGTTACTCTGAAGTTTAAGGCGCCCTCTGACATGATTTTTTTTTTAGATTTATCTTTAATAATTATTTTCAAGACGATACTGACTTAAAGAATAGTTTTATTTTAAACCGCAAACGAATCGACCAATTTTTCCATTTTCTATAATTACTTTAAATTTGAACCTCCCCCTCCGCCTTGAACACAGTTCAGTTTGTGCTACTTAACCACTCCCTACTATTCAGATTTTCAGCTCAAAATTTAAGTTTAAGTCTAACCTTCCTAAATCATTTAAAGAGATGCAAACAACAACGGCAAAAAATAGTTGTTCGTTACTCCAAAGTCTAAAGCGCCCTCTATCGGCATTTTTTGAAACTTATCTTTATAATTTATTTTCACGAAAATACCTAAATAAAGAATAGTTTTAGTGAAAACCGCAAATTAATCGACCAATTTTTCCGTTTTTTTTTTAATCATTTGAAATTTGAACCCTCTGAACACAGCTCAGTTTGTGTTACTTAACCACTCCCAACTACAGATTTTGAGCTCAAAATTTAAGTTTGAGTGTAAACTTACGAAAACATTTAATGAGATGCAAAATATACCGGCAAAAAATAGTTGTTCGTTACTCCAAAGTCTAAAGCGCCCTCTATCGGCATTTTTTGAAATTTATCTTTATAATTTAATTTCAAGAAAATGCCGACATAAAGAACAATTATAGTGAAAACCGCAAATCAATCGACCGATTTTTCCGTTTTTTATGTTTATTTGAAATTTTGGTCCCTAAACTTTAATGGCGGCTATTTCCTTAGGAAAACGTTTTGGACCCTTGGTTTCCTATTTAATATTGTTTGTCTTGATGTGTACTGTCACCCCTCTTTTATATATATATATATATATAGAGAGAGAGAGAGAGAGAAATATTATTCGTTTACTTCTTGCGGCTCTATAAAGTCAAGAAAAATGGTAGATATGAGAGTGTCAATAATAAAACAAACTTTCCAAGTTTTCGTTTATTCATTGTCTCGAAAAAAATAAAGAGAGAGAAATAATGTCTCTTATATCTTTATTCATGCTACTTTTTTTTAAGAGGGAAAATAATAATCTGAT
Source organism: Maratus speculifer (assembly GCA_964019185.1). Taxonomy (NCBI): domain Eukaryota; kingdom Metazoa; phylum Arthropoda; class Arachnida; order Araneae; family Salticidae; genus Maratus; species Maratus speculifer. The sequence goes on along the minus strand of OZ025289.1, from coordinate 253,594,028 downwards.
CAGATAGTGAAGCCAAAATAAGAAATTAATCCCATTGTTTAAGAAAATCCGAAGTACAAAACCATTTTCACTTATTCAAACTTCGTGAATGAAGTTATTACGGGATATAACATTACTTCGACATCTTGATAAATAACAGCTTTTTACAGTTTTTTTTCTTCCTTTGAAGTTTATGTATTTAAAAAATGGTGGTTTGACATCTATAAAATGAATATCTGAAAAATGAATACATGTAATCTTTAATGGATGGCAGTGTTTCAATGGGAAATGAAGCAGGTCGAGCAATGGGCACAAATTCTCGTCGTAATCTTGTTCTAGAATAGTAATACAAGGGGAGAATTTTTTTTCTCGGTCCTAGTAAATCAAAAGTTTGGTCCAAGTAAAATCTAAATTTTCCAAGGAAAATTTCGTTATTTAAAGTTATCCGGAAAATCGAGATATCAATATTTCGTGAAAAACTCTACGTATTTTAGTAGAAAAAAAAATCTGAGGATTGACTGTTAAAAAGATGAAGTTGGCTGGTGGAAAATAAGTAGAACTGGAGTGTTCATCGATTTTGGAAATGCTGTTCTGAAAAACTTTCTTACAATTGCAGTTTTCTTACTTGAAGTTGCGCGCTCTACTTCTGTAGTTCCAAAACTACTTTTTCATTTTTGATACTGATTTCTAATAAGTAAATATGATTTTTTAGTGTGTATGAAGAGTATTTTAGGTGACACACACACAAAAGAAAAAAAATACATTTTGAATTAGCCAAAAGATGTTACCCCTTGAAGAGAAAGATGGTTGTCTGTCAACAGGCTGACATCTATAAATCGTCACATCATAGTTTGTTTGAATTTTAAATTTAACATTAAACAGAATTAAACAAAATTTCATTCAATAAGAATTAAAGAGGAAAAGGAACAATAAAAGAAAAGACATAGATTTTTAATTAATCAGCGTACTTACGAATGTGTAAAAGCAATTAGTAAGCAAGTTATTATTTTTTTTTATTACAGTGATAAAAAATTCGAATCCTAAGCTCTTGATTTTAAAAAAATGATTACATATTAATGTAGTTGAACTAAATAACATAATCATATTGAAATCATTAAAGTACAAAAGAAAATTATGAATAAATAAATAAATAACAACAACGGCGTATACTAAAAGGTCACAACTGAAATGACCAATTCATTTGAAAGGTGTATACTGCCTTAAATAACCCAAATGAGATACAATTTGTCTGTAACAAGATTACAGTAGTGTTATTCAAGATGAGATATTAATAATATACAATTGCATTACAATAGAATTCTATTCATTCATTTTTAAATAACATATTAAAGAGAGAACAAGAAACTACCCAAAACACATTATTCATTTTTGCATGATTAGATGCATGTGCATCATAAAAAAAGTAGAATCGAAGAGAAGATAATGTAATAAGTAGATTTGCATTCTTCAAAAAAGGATTGGTTCCATATCGCATATTCAGAAGCAAGTGCAACACAGTAACGTGTGTTAATACAACATATTGATAAAAAATGGAGAAAACAATGTCGTATAAAAGACATTTTGATTATTCTTTTCAGCTTTTTCGGTATATTTTTTTAATGCAAATATCAAGATTACGAATGTATTCTTAGGAGCTTAAACACAACCTTATGAAAATAGATTAAATTTGTAAATAACTATTATCCTTAACCCGATGCGGATTAAAATGATTTATTAGTACAGATTTTTATACATTACTTTAAAAGTACTTTTATAAGTTCTTAAAAAATAAAATAAAATAAATAAAATCAAATGCAGGGTGTCCAGTCCAAGACCCTGATTTCAAAATTAGAATGATCAGTAGAATTATGCAGTAAAAGGTTTGTTTATTAGGTAAGCTGTAAAATGTTATACAGAAGTTTCGAACGGTGAATATTTTGAAAAGATTGTGTTCTGATTGCAAAGAATGCTTGATTTGACATTTTTCTTGTTTTAAATTGCTTGCAGAGAACGAATTTTTTAGCGTAAAGTGCCATATTTTAACGATTTTTGAAATTAATTTTTTGAAATTTTGAAATTCTAAAAATTTTGTTCGAAAAATCGTTAAAATATGCGTACAATTTATTATAATAAATTGTACGCCGAAAAACTCGTTCTCTGCAAGCAATTTAAAAAAAGAAAAATGTTAGGTCAATCTGATTCTTCGCAATCAGAACACAATCTTTTCAAAATATTCACTGATCGAAATTTCTGTCTAACATTTTTACATCTTACCTAATAAACAAACAGTTTACCGTATAATTCTATCGATATTTGTTTTTGGAAAATTTTATTTTGAATTCAGGGTCTTATTTGCTGGACACGCTGTATTTATTTTGATGCGACCCAATATACACACAATATTTATGCTTTTTTTTTTAAAATAAATATTGTCCTTACTGTATTTGACATTTTATTTTTAAGGCTTTCCATGCAATTTCTAGGAGTTCCTCCATTCCTATATCATAAAAATAAACTAGTCGTTGGGGACCACCATAATACTTAACCATAATGGATAAGCATAATATAAGATATGAAAATAAAAAAAATGTGTAAACTATTTATAAAATGCATCGCAATTCCAACGTAAAATTTAAATGTATATTTAAATATTTTTAATGCATAATAATGCTCTATTAATGAATTACGAGTATTATTTGATTATCTCGTCGACCCATTTCAACAAATTACATAAATCGCCAACCTACTCGTAAATTATTCAAATTGGCATATTTTTTTGTTTTAAATAGCCAATGAGCAAATAAATTGGTAAAAGATTAAGAAGAATACAAATAAAACGTCGAATTAGATATCACTTGATGACGTAACAAACAGGTGTAACGTGTTTAATGTCAAGCAATGTGACATTTACGGTAATCCACTATTGGCATTTAATCTCATAGTTTGGATGTAATTTTTTAGTTGACCGGATAATTAAGTAGTACTGCATTGCATAAAAGAAACACCCTCATACCTCTAAAAATAATAATCATGTTAACTAACAGTTTACTGCTTCGAATTAAGCGCCTCTTTTCCAATTAAAATATGTATTCGAATTGAAATTTGTATGAAATTCAGGGTCATAAAAAATCGAAGAGTGTAGAAAATATTATTACAAATATCTCGGCAACTAATTACCCGATCAATTTCATTCTTCATACAAAATTAATGTTTTTTATTATCTTTTGCATCTACTCCTTAAAATAAAAAATTCTAAAAAAAATTGTATGCCTTTCACCAGAACGAATATTTCGAGATCCCCCCCCCCCCCCACAAAAAAAATAGTTCCGTATAATCTAGGTTACTGATATTCAAAAAACTTCTTCTCATTTTTATATACTAAGTACACACCAAATTTCAAGTCTCTGTCTCAATTTTTCCGGAGATGGAGCATTTACAGATAGACAGACACACTGACAGACGAACCGCATTTTTTTTTCTAAAAATATGTTTTTCGGAATCTTCAGTATCTGAAACGTGTAAATCCGCCAAAAACATTTTCAATTTTCAAAATGATTGCAAGATTTACCCTTTACTATAAGCATGATAGGTATCGAATATATAGTACAAACATTTCTACTATAAAGTCTGATACTGGCAAAAAACGCAAAAGAAAGATTAGCATTTAAATTGTAGCAAATATAATGCATATTTTACGTCAGTAGAGAAAAATGTAGAATTATAATCATTGTTTCCCTTTTTTTTTCAGGAATACTGCATTGAAGAATGATGAGGATAATTCTAATTGATACAGTGTTTCAAAGAACATGCCTTAAAGAAATATTGCGTTTTTGTTTAAAATTAACCGAGTTTAAGGCAGCATGAAAATGTTATATTTTCTAAGTTTATGTGAATATGGAAATATTTTCTTAATTAAAATAACCAAATATGATGGATTGCGTGACAATAAGTAACACAGTATTCCATTTATATGTATACATAGAGAAAGAGAAATTGAATATTTGCCGTATGTTTTACATTCATAAAAGAACTGCCAAAGTTATAAAAACCTAAAGTATTAGGAGGATATAAAGTTGAGATGCCTCAAGATAATTCTATTTTAACGTCTTCCTCCCTCCCCCCCTTTTATAATGCCAAATCCGTTAGTAGTTTTCTGTTTACTACTATTTCATTCAATGAATTAATTCATTCACTGGATTAACCCTTTCGAGTCTGGTGTGCTATTAATAGTACATGTCTGTTAATGGAATATTATTTTGTTTTAAGAAATACTTTTGCTACCATTTACATGTAGTAATGTTAGCATATGTCTATACATTTACCTTGTGACTTCATATATGTTTAGGCATTTAATAATAACAATCATTATTATCACTTACTTAATTCTCTTTGTGCCGTTTGAGATTCTTTTACTTTAAACATATATTCCACACTTGAAATTTAAAATAAAACTTACTTTCCTGAAAAAGTATATGTAATAAAGCGCAAAAAGTATCAGAAATTTGTAATATCACTTAAATCTTATTATAACGGAATATTTTCTAAACATCTCCAACAATTCTTTCTTAGCTTATAGTCTTATGAACATGAATTGAACAGTACGCAAAACAACAACATTCGCTCTGTTTCAGACAATGAAATATTCGTTAAACATTAATTAATCTATTTGGTTAGCTAGTGTTAGTGTTTGCAATACACATGCATTTAACGTCTGAATTAAAAAAACTATTAAAAAATTAAATAATATAAACTAAGACAGACTGGAATATGTTTTTTAAAAATGAATAATATTTAAATGCAAAAAATTAAAGCACTAAAAAAAGATTTAAAAGTACAAAAGTAAACGTTTCGCCAAGCTAAAGTTGCGTGTAGCTTGTTGAAACGTTTACTCTCGTATTTTTAAATGTTTTTTAGTATTTTAATTTTTTGTATTTAAAGTAAATTTATTTCTTAAAAATGTATTCAAGTCTGTCTTAGTTTTATATTATTCAATCTTTTAATAGTGTTAATAATATTAACGTAGCAGTAACTTTTTTCTAAAAATTAAAAAAAAAAAATCGGATCTGAAGGGGTTGAATTCAGGATTCATAGATGTATTTTTTTTTTTTAAATAGAAAAGTAAATCTACTTTAAACGCGCGAAATTTCGTCTCATTTAAAGGAGTGATTTTCCATAAGATAAATACTGGTACCGAAGGATTTTATGATCCCGTACGAACCCTGAAGTCTCATTCAGTTAACTTTCTCCATTTAGGCCGAGATTTCTATGACATTTTCACACGCCGTTTGACAATCATTTCCGTTTGCTTAGGAAAAAAAAGTGCTATAACAGTAATGAATTACTCCTATCATGAAACAGACATCTTAAATAGATGAATCTTTCATACTAATGCCTTTAAAAGGTGAAAAATCATATTAAATTGAATAGGAATTAAGGAATTTTCTTGTTTATTTTACATGTATTGTAAGTATGTTACACATGTCATAGGTTTTTATATGAACGGGTGCATGCATATTGGATTTATTGTAAAATATATGTACGCCATAAGAATCCGAAAAGTATGAATGTATTAGGTAAAGGGATAAAAAAGCTTACATCATTAGTGGTAATTAAAAATTGAAATGTGCTAATTAGCCACTCTAGCAAGACAGAATCTGTCAATAAGAAAATTTTCCTGTATTAATTATTTATTTATAGCATTGCAAAATTCAACAAAAATTTCAACCATTCGTTCATCTCAAAGAATTTTGATAACAAATCTGCCGTGTTTCAAGGATATTTCTGTAGAGGCCTGCATGGGTTGGAATTTCCAGGCCCCAGCCTGATGTAAAAGTTAAAAGTTCTTCCCGAGCCAGCCCGTTACAAAAATCAGTGAAAACAGGCCCGGCCCGATCTGGATGGACCCACTTTCTACAAACAATACAGAATTTATTTTTTAAAGATTTGTTTAAAATTACATAAATTTAAGATTCCTTTAAAGAATACTGCATACTCATATATGGAATAAGTTTATAGTATATTTTAAAATCCTTATGAGTTTGCAAGACAAAAAATATAACATGAAGGATTTCTTAGATTCAACATACAAATAAAAATTCATTGAAAAAATTAATGCAGTATAGAATTAAAGATAAAAATGAGGGTTGAAAACATCATATTTTTTGAAGCTATTTAATAAAAAATAGTTTTGGGAAAAAAAAAATTCTGTCCTTTATTAAGGTTTTTTTCAGATCCGAATGAGCTGCTTTCTGAGACATTTCTGAATTCATTTTTTTTTCGGAAACGCATAAGATTGACAAGTGTTCTCATTCAAAAATTACATAATCGTATGGCATTATTCATTTTTTGATAAAGACAATGTACCTTTGAAGAAATACTGTTAAAAAAATAGCGTTTTGAATCGAATTTCCGGAAGCGACATAACGCAAAAGGAGAAAAACCTATTGTATGATTACAATCTCTTATATGTATACAAGTAATTTACTTATCACAAAGGGAAATCGCTGTTCGATTCCGAAACCTTTCAATGATGAGGCCTGTCAATTTTAAACCTTTACAGTTAAAATTAGTCAGAAAACGCGGCAAAGTTTTACGTTGTTAACCAGTAAATTTGAGAACCATCTTTAGGTATATTTCCAAAGATTCCGTTAACAGAAGTTCATTATCGATCTGAATATTTTTATAAAACATATTGTTTTCTTTTCGCATCATGAAAACAATTACGTTCAATTTCGACCCGGCTCGACTATGTTGGAAAAAAAAAAAAATGTGTGTCTCAACGTCTCAACACGGCAAGAGTCTGGTGAAAAAAAATTAAACTACCATTATGTTCGAAACTAATATCTACGGTGGACTTGTTACATTTCTGTATTGATGTTGTCAAACAACCATAGGCCGTGTTCAAAAGACGCTTTTTTTGTGCGCGCGCGCTCAGAAGATTCTGCTTGGAGTAGGTGCTATCGAAGAAGAGAATTTTAAAGTTATTCAATTATTGCATTATTTTTATGGTTCAGAATTGGTAAATACAAATACTATATCCCATTATCCTTTCAAAACATGATTCTCGTAACGGAAATACATACCCGTGACCTCTCAAATAAAATTTAAAATATTCCAGGAAGTATCACGTGACCTATTTCATGTAAGTAAGCCCGATCAGCATTTAAAATATGACAACCAACCCTGCTCAAACATTGACGCGCGCGACGCAAATAAAAATGATGGGCGATTTGATCACGTGATTGTGCGTTTTGTGCTTATCTGTTATTGGTTGCACGTTGATTGTTGTCAAAGTTGGTAGGTTGACTGATACAATTTAACAATTGGTGATTTAAATTTTTTAATAATTTTATTTTTATTTATTTAAAAATCATTTATCAGTTGCTTTATACTTTTCGCATTAAATAGAATGCTGTTGATAAACCAAGGTTGAGATATCCACACGGGAGACTAGCTAAGGGGGGGGGGACAGGAGGGAGCCTCCCCTCCCAAAACATTCACAAATCTTGTTACACTTTGCAAATTTAAAACTTTTATGTCAAATTTAATTAAAATTTTAATAAAAACTGCAATACATTTTCTATTTTTGATAGAATTTGCAAAAGTTACAACTCTAATTGGGATTTTTATTATTTTTTTTACAAATAAGAACTGTATTACATTTTCAAAGTGCGTTAACTTGGCAAAATTATAAAACGAGTTGGCGAATATAAAAATTTGACTTGACAATTTAAGGTTTTCTCCCCCACCATTGTCTTAGCGATGGCCCTGTATCCACATATTACAAGATTGCTTTGTAATCTACAATACTGGATTGATTTCAATGGAATTTGCATTGTTAGTTAGATAATTTTTCAGAAGAAGTTTTAGTATGTGTATATTTCTTATTTAATGATTGTATATTTTAATACCGTGTGGATAACAGGCCAAAATATGTCATAAAATATGAGAAACAAACGACATCCGAAATTATGTTAGTATAAGCAAAACACTTATTTATACTTTCAATAGAAAAATTATAAACATTCTAATCATACTTTATTCATTACAAAACTAGAAGGCAAACTCCAAATATTTCCCCTCTTTAAAATATATGTATGCAGATATTCTTAATTTAAAAAAATATATATCTTTTACATTTTGCTTTTATAATATTTTCCATTTTGATTTTAACACCGTAAAATATCCACGCATGCATTATATTTGCATCCTAATCTCAATAAAAACTTACTTCTAAAATTTTCAAAAAAAAAAAAAAAAAAAAAAAGAAGAAAAAGAAGAAGAACATTAAGAATTATTTTATGCGTATACGGATATTTTCGCAGAAAACTTTTTTTTTTCATTTGCTTAATATATATATAAATCACTTTGGAATGATATTTAGAACATTAAAAGGATATTAAAACTTTCTCCGCAAAAATCTCATTTTCTCGTATTTAAATAATTTTTTTATTATTATAATAGAAATACATGTGCTTCTGTATTATTAATATAAAATTTACCTTTAATAAAAATGTATTATTTATTAATAAAAAGCAACCAAAAAAAAAAATACACAAACTAACTTTTGGCCCACGCAGGCCTCGAACCCGTATCGTCTGGGTACAAGCTCAGCACTCTAACCATTCAGCCAGCGGGATCAAACCCATTTGTAACAGATTATCTTTATAATTGGCACCACAAGTAATTACATCGTGTTCTGTTCTCCATCTGTTATCGAGCGCACAGTTGTAATACCGGTGGCACAGTAGCGAGTACTGAACGCACATCCCGTCCACTATAGGTACCCACTCCATGTCCGTGGCTCCTGAGCGCGCGCGTCCAGCGCGCGTAAAAGCTGAACACCGCCATAGTCTCGCGGTGCACATTTATACTTATTCTCGTGAAAGACATATTCATTGAAAGTACTCTCATAGCATGCATGATCACAGTGACGTCACAATGACGTAACTGTAAGTCACTTCGGTCACATCACCTCTGTGACCACTTAGTGACGTCAAATTGTGACTTTCTTAAAAATTTTTAGAAAATTATAAATATTCTTCAAAACATGTTATTTACTTTAAAAAACATGTTTCTGGCAATTTAAATATCATCGCTTTTGTCACAGTTTCGTCACAATGTTAATGTCAAAGTAGTCACAAATGACACATTTTTCTCAAATTTGTCACACCGTGACTTCACAAAGTGGTCATAATGTGACGTCACAAACGAGCTCTAAAACGGCCATAATGACTTCACATTTTAGTCACTGTGACTTCACATCGACGTCATGTGACGTCGCATTGACAATCGATGGTCACAAAGTCACAATGTGACTTCACAACGACATCGCAGTGATGTCACCATGCGGGTAGCTAATATTTTATCGGCTTCGTTGAAATATTTATACCGGGCCAGTAGGCCCACTAATTTTTTTTATTTTTATAGACCGGGCCAGCCTGGTTAACCCGTTCACAAAATTGTCTTAATTCTACCGGTCCGGCTCGTTTGAAAATTGGCGGCATTTCGCCAGGCCGGGTACGGGCCTCGGACCAAGCCCGGGCCTTTCAAGTGTCTAGTGAATTATTTTTACTTTATAAGTGATAATAATAAGTAATATTTATAAGTGAATTATTTTTAACTTTATATCCACATATTTACCAATTATATCAGGTATTATCGTAAGTTCAAAATGGGGGAGTTTTTTACGTCCAACTACCAAAAAATTCAAAATTCTTTTTCAAAAAATAGCATATAAATATATACACATATAAGCACATACTCTATGTATATTTCAACATGTTTATTTATATTATATCAGTTATTAATGTAGTATTCTGTACAATTTATTACATATAATAAATCCAATTCTCAAATCCTTTTTTAAAAAGTAAGCATATTGCATCGAGTCTTTTAAAGTGTTTAAAAATGATGATAATGCTAGTTCGAAGTTCAAGTTAAAAACATAGATTTGTCCACAAAGTATTCTGTACAATTTATTACATACAATAAATCCAATTCACAAATCCTTTTTTAAAAAGTAAGCATATTGCATCGAGTCTTTTAAAATGTTTAAAAATGATGATAATGATAGTTCGAAGTTCAAGTTAAAAAACCTAAATTTGTCCACAAAAATTGGTCCAGAGAGTCCCAGTATTTAAATACATAAGTTCATATAAGATTCATTACCTTTTTAATTTTCATTACTAGTTCAACGTAGTTCATTTCCTCCATTTTTTTCTCACTTGAAAACGCTTTCGCCTATTTCTAAGGCATCTTCAGTCAAGAATAAACAACTCATTCAGTTTTTCGGCAGAGATTAAAGAGGTTTCAAGAGAGAATTAGAGAGGTTAGAGAGGTTTTCAAGTGGGAAAAAATGGAGGAAATGAACTACGTTGAACTAGTAATGAAAATTAAAAAGGTAATGAATCTTATATGAACTTATGTATTTAAATACTGGGACTCTCTGGACCAATTTTTGTGGACAAATTTAGGTTTTTTAACTTGAACTTCGAACTATCATTATCATCATTTTTAAACATTTTAAAAGACTCGATGCAATATGCTTACTTTTTAAAAAAGGATTTGTGAATTGGATTTATTGTATGTAATAAATTGTACAGAATACTTTGTGGACAAATCTATGTTTTTAACTTGAACTTCGAACTATCATTATCATCATTTTTAAACACTTTAAAAGACTCGATGCAATATGCTTACTTTTTAAAAAAGGATTTGTGAATTGGATTTATTATATGTAATAAATTGTACAGAATACTACATTAATAACTGATATAATATAAATAAACATGTTGAAATATACATAGAGTATGTGCTTATATGTGTATATATTTATATGCTATTTTTTGAAAAAGAATTTTGAATTTTTTGGTAGTTGGACGTGGAAAACTCCCCCATTTTGAACTTACGATAATACCTGATATAATTGGTAAATATGTGGATATAAAGTTGTTAATACAGGTATTAAAAAAATTTTATAGATAAAAAACTTTGGTTTTTTTCTTAATCCATCTTGAATTACTTTTATTTTAATTATGAGAATAAGGACTGAATATTAATTGGCATATTTCTTGAAAATATCAAATCATTGTTTTATACATACATTGTAAATATTGCGGGTTTTTTTTTTTTTTTTTTTTTTTCATAAGAAAAATAAAATTTGTCGGAGTTTCACGTCTCCGATTAAATCAACCCATTTAAAAAACGAAAGTCTTTGTTAAAATCAATCGAGGTCAACTTGGGAAATCTTCCTCTTATTCATTCGTCCCTTAATATCTTTTAAGTAGGTAAGTGAACCCGGTGATTAAATTACATGATAGCTTTCTCTTTAAAAGATGGCAATCTTTGCGTAAGGTATAATGCACTCATCTTTAAAGTGTCGCAAACAAGGCATCTTCGGGCAAAATAATACAAACAATGAAAACTATGCGGCCAGGAAACCTATTGACGAAAAAAAACGAGGTAGAAAGTTTGTGAATGAGTGAAGTCGATATAATAGTGGAAAACCTAGTGACATTACAAATGAGACGTTAGGATTGTGAGCGAGAATTGCCGATTTTGTTATTAGTTTGTGTGGGTGAATATAAAAAAAATATGAAAATTGTAGTCCGCACAATAAAATTCCTATTAAAGGTTATATAATGCAATTTCTTTTGATACATTCTAATAAAAAATAATCCTTAAAAATATTTTCAAGAAATATTACATTCCTAATAACATAAATAAAGCAATTAAGAAACTTAGAGTTTCAGATTGTCATTTTTCTGGCATGCCACACTGTGGTGTGTGCAAAGTAAAGGGCCTTCTGCTATACTTTATTTAATGTCTTTTTCTAGTTTTTTAAAATTTCTAATTAATGTTTATATCTTATAAAACAAATATATGTGGAAGGTAACAAATTCTGTATTTTACAAATAATTTTTCATGACTAAACTATAACTGTCACTGAAAGTGAATGTTGTTTTCCCGGCCTGCAATTTAGTCCTTTATCATGCATAAATCTAGCGATACAAATTCTTCTTATTTTTGACATATATCAAGTCAGAAGTACTCAAATTATAGCTACCAGCAAAGTCTTTTAGATATTTCTTTCAAAATAATGTGATTAAGTTTTTGTAAAAAATTAGTAGGCTTTTATTATGTTTTTTTTTTTTTTTTTTTTTTTTTTTTGGCTTTCATAAATTAACAAATAAAACTGAATATTACATGGAATTTGAGCTACTATATTGAAAACATGTTCCTTTTAACAAAATTAAAATTTTAGGTCTAAAGAAAAAAAAATGTAAAAAAAGGTTTTAGAATGAAATTGTCACTATCCTGGCATTTTTATGCCAAGAAATGACCTATAATTACATAAAAATCAATCTCTTATTTAAGTTCTTCAAAGTTTGACAATTTTACATGGGAAATCTCTTTTTTTTCCAATAAAAAATAAATTTACCGCTTGAATTGCTTTCAATTGATATTTCCAATATCTCAGACGATCAAAATCCGACATTTTGTGATATTCACCCATATAAATAAAAATTCGAAGATGAATAAAACAAATGTTATAAATAAAGAATACTGCCCAGTTAAACTGATGGCATTGAGCTCACAGGCTACAAATACTAATTGTACATTAAAGCCTTATATTTTCAACGGTTAATTCCGTTCGAAAAAAAATTAAGAAGGGGAAACAGCTCTCCCCTTTCCTCTTTTTTTATACTTAATCATTGAACCTCCTATACTATGAAAGACATGCTTTATCATATAAAAAATCTATATCCAAAATTCAGAGCAAATGAGATAATTCTTAATAAAAACCCATTTAGCATTTATATAATTTAAAAGGAGTTATCCCCCTCTTTTATACTTAACCATTAAACTTCCAAAACTATTCAGAGATTTGAACGAAATCTGAAAATTCTGCTTGAAAATCCCATTTATATAAATTAAGGGGGGGGGCATAAGAACCCCTGTTCCCCCTATTTATACTTATTCAATGAACACCTAATAACAGTCACGGAATCGCCTCATCAGAATTATCCGAATCTAAATTTTGAACGAAAACTTAATTCTGCATGAAAATCCCATTTATATCAACTAAGGGGAGGGGCATGAGCCCCCCGTTCCCCCTCTTATACATATCGAATGAACTCCAAAACCTAATCAGGGAAGCGCCTTGTCAGGATATACCTACATACAAAATTTTCGGATATTTTTATCATGAGTTATCGCGTTACGCACGAACGTACGAACGTACATACAGAACGGACGGGCACATAAGCTCTCAGGCTATGATAGCCGGTGAGCTAAAAAACTAGTCGTTTGGGCCATCGTAATACTTATCCATCATGAATATGCATAATATAATATAGGAAAATAAAACATGTGAAAACTATTTATACAATGCTTCGCAATTCCAAAACAAAATTTAAACGTATATTTTAATATTTTTAATATACAGGGTGTCCAGCAAATAATACCTTGATTTCAAAATTAAATTTTTCAAAAACAAAGATCAATAGAATTATACAGTAAACGGTTTGCTTATCAGGTAAGCTGTAAAAATCTTATACAAAAGTTTCGAACGGTAAATATTTTGAAAAGATTGTGTTCTGATTGCAAAGAATGCTTTAATTTGACATTTTTCTTGCTTTAGATTGCTGCCAATGTGTTTTTCGGCTTAAAATGCCATATTTCATAGTTTTTTGAAATTAAATTTTTGAAATTTCGAAATTCTAAAAATTTACTTTGAAAAATCATTAAAATATTGCACTGTAAGCTGAAAAATTATTTCTCTGCAGGCTATCTAAAACAAGAAAAATGTCAAATCAAAGCATTCTATGCAATCAGAACGCAATTTTTTCAAAATATTCACTGTTTGAAATTTCGGTATAAGATTTTTACAGCTTACCTAATGAAAAAACCGTTTACCGCATATTACTATCGATCTTTGTTTTTGAGAAATTTAATTTTGAAATCAGGGTGTAATTTGCTGGACACCCTGTACATAGTAATACTATATTTATGAATTGCTAATGAACCCATTTCGACAAATTATATAAAATGCGAAACTACTCAAGTAGTACCGAACTGCGTAAAAGAAACATCTTTATAAATCCAAAAATAATAATCCTATTAACTAACAGTTTACTGCGTCGGATTAAGCTGTCTCATTTCCAATTTAAATATGTCTCTGAATTGAAATTTGAATGAAATTCAGGGTCACGAAAAATCGAAGAATGTGGAAAACATGATTACAAATATCTCGGCTACTAATAATCCGATCGACTTTCTTCTTTATGCAAAATTTGTGTTCTTTTATTGCCTTTTAAGTCCACTCCTTAAAATACAAAATTTCGAAAATTTTTATGTACCTTTTATCAGAACGAATTTTTCAAGCGTCCGAAAAGAATAGTTCCAGATAATCGAGGTTATTGATATTAAATAGTCTTCGTCCCATTCTTAAATACTAAGTAAATGCAAAATTTCAAGTCTCTATCTTAATTTCTTCCTGAGATAGAGCGTTTACAGACAGACAGACGGACGGCAATTTTTTTTTTCTAAAAATATGTTTTGACTTACCCTATACTACATATTATGGGTAAGTAATAATAACCCAAAGTATTATTTAAATTACTTAAAGATTTTTTTTATTAACAATAAAACCAAGTACTTTCAAGCATGTCCATGCTCATCATCAAGGTTAAAATGCTAAGGGACAGAGTTTGAGTCCTTTAACGTTAGATGGGCTGATCCTAATTTTGAAGATGTAAACGGGAATAGAAGGCTTTCTTCCATTTTCACTTTGAGGTTTGGATCAGCTCATCTTGTGTAAAAGGACGCAACCTCTGGCTTATAACTTTAAACCTTGACGATGAACATGAACATGCTCGAAAGTACTTGCTTTTAGATTATTTTATTGTGGATAAAAACATCTTTAAGTAATTTAAATAATATTTTGCACTTACAAAATTTTTACACAACTTTTTACTGTAAGAGGAATTTAAGGATTTCAAAAAAATTGACATGATTTATATCGTTTTTGAAAAGTAAAAGAAACATAGTTTATTTTTTATATATATATTAAGATGATATCCATAATTTGACTTTTTTTTCAGACAACTACGTTTAAAAAGCCTATTTATGGAAATTATTACAGTATTATTTAATTGTTTTATTTAAAAGACGATTACAATTAACAATTCAATACCGTTGTCGGTTTATACGTACAACTAATAGAAGCGTATATTATAGCTGTTTTTGTTTCAGTTTTCAAACAAGAGGTGTGTTTAAATAACCGATAAAGTGTATTTAAGTAATGTTAAGAAAGAAATCATCTTCTAAATATTGGGGTAAAGGAAAGTACAACATAGAAAACTAGAGGCTAAGAACTTCGATAATTATTATTAACAGATTTTCAGAAATAAAATTTTAAATTCAGTTTCTGAAAATATTATTTTTATGCTCAATCAACAAAAAATGTTTAATCTCCAAAAATTATGATTACATTTATATAAAACCGATAGCCTACAATCCATGTGTTGGTATGAGTATTAGGAACTAATCGGTTTAAATTTCTGAAAATTTCACAGTTGTTTTTATAAATTAATATGAAGTAAATATATAAAAAATTCTTAAGGTGATAATCTAATTGCGTGTATGTTCGAAATTTTATATTTTATAGCTTGGATTGTAGTTTAGTATATATTTTTAATAGCTTAAAATGTTACTTTGTGAAAAACAAATTAGTAAACCTTTTGTGTGTGCGCGACTTTTTTTTTTTTAGTAAAAATTAAAATATTACATTATTTTTTCTTAAAACTGTAAAAAATAAATATAAATTTTAAGAAAATACTCTATTTATCAATTGAAATTGTCTTTTTATATATTAATCTATCTGAAATACTGAGCATAATAATCATTTTGGCTTTTTTTTAATATAATAAAATTCAAACATAATAAAATACTTAAAATGATACTTTAAAGATTATTAATTGTTTAAAGATGAATGCTGGTACTTAGTATTCGATACTATTACATGAAAGTGAATTTTATCATTCCATGCGTGCACTGAATTTATGATACATAACACTATTTCAGATTTAAAAGATCAAATCTTTTAGATATTTAATTACACTATTTTATTTCACCTTAATCATCATAGTCAATTTCAAAGTCTTTTATTATAATGTATAGCTTACTTTAGGTTTACTTCATAGAAACATTTATACACAAGAAAATACTGATCCATTTAAACCCCACTTAACGCTTAACGCTACATGAAACATAAAATGGTTCAATTTTTTTAAAATTAAGTTATTAACTGATAAAACATAAAAAAAATTGGTGAGTATATGTTGGATCAATATTATTATGATGCTGGAAGGTTTTAAAATAAAATGTTTAACATTTTGGGTGGGTATATAGTTCTTTTGTCTTTTCGAAAAAAGTGTTTTTTTAATGTTTTGGCACATTTTTCTAAGAATCTATTTTTGGTAAATAGTTGAAACTTTCTAAAATTATGTATCTAAGTCTATTTGAGAATAATGAGAAGCAATTTTCATTTTGGCTTAAAAGAAATAAAATTAAAAATATTTTACTACTTTTGAAAGAGATTTTCAAAAATAAATTTTAATTTTATCACGAGGACAATTAGGATTTTTATTGAAAGTGACAAATGATTAAAATTAGCTAAAAGTGACCAAAATTCATATATTTTCAAATATTTAGGAAGGGAGTGCGGCCTCACTTTCCCTCTCTACTTCAAGTATCCTCAACTCATGCAAAACACAAAATATATCATTATAGAACGAATGATCAAAATTGTATTATAATAACTTAGTATTCTATTGTTTTCAAAAGAAATTCTTTATTAACGTTTTCCTTGTAACGTGGCAATTTAAAACTATTAATCATAATCAATTCGGGGTACTTTTTTTAGGCATCTTATAACGTAACAAGTACTTAGATAAACAAGGTAAAATTTTGCAAAGAAATACTCGTGCCAACCAATCTAACATTTTCCTACTATCATCCTAGTATTTTTTCTTAAAGTTGTGAGCATCTTTTTATGGTACCTGTATACAGTGTGAGCAGTACCGGGTATAATACTTATGCATATATACAATATGTATAATTTTTTATAGATCTATATAAGCCCCCTCCCCTTCCCCCCAGAATGATGTTTGTCCCGAGATTCTACGAGTTTGTCCCGAGATTTCTAGGCTGAATCGAATTCTGCCTGATGCACTATGTTCTATAAAGATATGTCATACAGTTTTTATTGTAGATATATGACTTTTAGAAGAAACATTTTCGCAAAAGGAATAATTCCATATCTATATTCACATCTTTCCGGAAAAGAAACAAAATGAAATGAAATTAATTTATTATGGAGTATAATGAATATATAGGTAATATAAGTTAATTTCAGGATAACACAAATTACTCCAGAACGACGATAAGTTGCACTGCACATAGCATAAAGTAAAAGAACTAGCAAAAAAGATACTCTTCTGAAGACGTGCATCCTCTTTTATTATTGGCTGCCTAGGAACACAAAGACAAGGAAAACCCACAATGAGAAGCCGGTACCAGTCAAACGGTGGATGCGATGGCAATATTAAGGAGAAAAAGTGCAATAAGATACTAGAAATGATGCGAAAATCTTAAAACACGTCCACCAAAAAGTAAAAATTAGATTTATGATAAAAAAGGAATATTCTAAATTGGAATGAAAAGCTAAGGTGTCCGTCGCCGAAAAGAGCATTTTCGGTAAAAAGGAAAGAAAAAAAATATTTTAAAGTGAAAATAAGTACATTAAATGTAAAAATATAAGTAAATTATATTATACACACACATACATACATTTATGTATGCATTAATTTTAACAAAAAATTTCAAAAAAAAAAAAAAAAAAAAAAAAAAAAAAAAAATTGCACATTTGTTTATTTTTGCCCATTTCAAAGTTTACCGTCATCTTATGTGTGCTAAATTTATCTTTAGACTATTTGTACCGAAAAATATGAAAATTTCAACATTTAGGGAATAACTTTTGTTAACAATATTGAATGATAATATTTTAACAATTTGCATGCTTGGTTTATCATGAGATAAAATTCGAATTTTTCGTAAAGCACCATTTATTGTTGCCTCTAAAGATGTCATTTCAATTTAAGTATTAATATTAAACATGACTGAAAGAGCAAAAAATAACTTGAATTCAAATTGATGTAATTTGTGTTTTCGAATTCGTTTGTAAACAATAATACATTAACCGCGCTGGTCATATAAAATGTTCTACTAACAATAGCAAATGATTCAAAAAAATTTCAAATTATTTTAGTAAAATACGTGAAAATGCTTTTCATTACATACCACTTTATGCAAAATAGAGTAATTTAGGATTATGAACGCAATATCAGGTAATATTCCGTTTCGATGATATTTCTGAAACATTACTATTACATTACTTCAGATCAAGAAAAACCCTAGTTGCTGAAAATAGTAATTTTCCGATAATAGGACAGAAAAATCATCAGGGATAAAAGAATTTAAAAAATAAAAATAAAAAAGGGAAAATAAAAATGAATAAACTGTAACAGCTGTAAGTGAAATAACAATTGTAATGACACAACTGTAAATAAGCAAACTGTTGAAAAAAAGTTAGATCAGTAGTCTAAAACACAACTTTCTTTTTGTAACTGACTAGAACGACAACTATTTTATCGAAAGTGTACTGATCTACAACTACCTGCTTTAAAAAATAATAACTACAAACGGTTTTTTTTTTTTTTTTTTTTTTTTTTTTTTTTAATAGTCGATCTATCGCTATTTTCAGGTTTCATTAAAAAAAAAAAAAAAAAAAAAAAAAAAAAATCACTTTACATTTGAAATTACAGACATGGAAGATAAAACAATGGTCTTTCGTTATATAACATTTTCAGCGATACAATAAAATAAATACTATAAAACCGAGGACATTAAAAATTAGCATACCAGAAAACGGATAGTACTATTGTTTAAAATGTTAATTTAACCCAGAAGAACGCGTGCATAACTGAATATGAATGGTTTTTACTTTGACACCAATAAATACAAATAATCATCACCTCATTTAAGTTGGAGAGGAATGTTGCAAATTATGTATTAATAAGTTGAAGATTATTTAAAAAAATAGTGGTGACAATTATAAAAACCATGCCCATTCTGTGTCTATCAGGCTCGGCGCTTTAAGCATATGTTACACAAAACAAACTATTTCGTCAGGACAGCAAAAATACAGTTGTACCAACCAAATTTTTGTATATTATTTCCTTTCTAAATTTTGATTGTATTTACCAAATAATTTTGTTAGTTTTATTTTGCTATAAAAACTAAATAATTTGGTTACAAGAACCAAATTAACTTGTATTGTTGTATCCAAATTCATTTGGTTAACAACTGCATTAACTAAATAAATTTGATTACAAGAACCAAACCAATTTCCTTTTGTTAATCATATGCATGAGGGGGAGTCTGAAAATAAGCTTCCCCTGGCGTCTGTGGACAGAGGTGCCTATGAAAGTCAATAAATATAAAGAGACATGAAAGATTCGACATAACTTTATATGTCAACATAAATACCAAGCACGTTGAGACATTTGTCATACCGCTTGATAAGCTGAAAAAAATCCTCCAGGAAATCATCAGGACTTTGCATACGGACAAGCCGTTAAACGCTTCTTCCATATGCAAAGCCCCGAGTTTTTCCAGGAGGCTTTTCGAAGCTTATCAAGCGGTATGACAAATGTCTCAATGTATTTGCTACTTATGTGGAAAAATAAAGATATGTTTTATCCTTAATGTCTCATTTCATTTTTGACTTTCATACACAACTCTGACCTCAGTCAACAGGGGAAGCTTATTTTCAGACTTCCCCTCGTATTTGGTTAGTATTTAACGTAACCAAATGGATTTGGTTGCAGTAACCAAACTGAGTTATTTCTTGTAACCAAATTTATTTGTTTAATAGTTATCGTTATATGTCGTTATATATGTACTTTTTATATTTCGACAAAGAAATTCAGTGTTAATTTTCTTTGTGATAATATCAAAAAATAATAAAACTGCAACAAAACAATTTCAACGAAAAAAAAAAAAAAAAAGAAAGAAAGAAAGAAAGACATTTAAACGTGAAAATTTAATAATGAGTATGTAGACAAGCGTTTCCATCAAGAAAATTAATTTTCTCATAGCGGAACTCCCTACATTGCATTTTTCAAAATGTAGAGTTCTACAGTGGAAACAAACAGAAAAGTAGCGTCACTGTATATTCACTAATTTCCAGAAATGGATATTTTACCAAAAATCAATATTTTTAATTTCTTTTTTCAGTGTACATGTTAAAAATTTTCTGTAAAAACATAGAAAAAAGAAGCGAGATTCGGTTAAATACATTTGATTGAGTTTGCAGCTATCATTTACAGACATTTCCCTTATCTTTTACTACTCCCCTGTGGAGATTTTCATGTATTTATTTAAAAATATTTTTATCTTTGTTAAAACTTGTAATTCAAAAAACACACTTTTAAAATTTCTTTAGAATTTTATTGGACATGTTGAAAGAAAGAACTTAGAATAATTTATAAAGGAAAAAATCATTTCCTCGAAGTTAGTGGGAATTTTTTATCGCCAATCCCTTTGCAGTTGTTTCCTTCACCATATACCAGAAGCTCGGTTATATTAAAAGAAAATCGCGTAGTATTATTTCATATCTGTTATTATTATTACAGTGCCATTATTATTATTTTTATTTCATTGATGAATGTTTTGTAAAAAATATATTTATCTTTAAAAACATATTGCACAAAATAAATAAAAAAATGAAAATGTTAAAAATCACTTTTAAATAATAAATAATATTTTTTCAGCTTATTTTTTTCTTATTTCTTACTATTTTTATTTATTTATTTATTTATTGTTTTTTACAAGAGCAATAAAAAATAAATAGTGTGTGACAGTTTCGTAAGATTTTTTTTAAACATTATTGCTGTAAAAATGAATTCTATTCAAATTTTTTCAATAAAATATTCCATTGAATTGTTTTATTTATTACTTAAACTAGTTAAAAAATAATAGGTATTATTTATCGATCTATAATAAATTAAAATAACCGTTTACGAGTTTTCTAAAGAATATATTTGAAGCGAAATCTTTGAAAAGCATAAGTACAATAGATTTTTCCTCGCTGAATCATAAAAGACATATACTTTGTACTCAATAACAACAGCTCCTGTAACTCAGTCAGTAAAGCGTTCTCTCACTGTCAAGAGGTCTCGGATTCTTTTATACAGAATGATGGTAAAATGTGAGTTAAACACTTCTTCAAAAAACATGAAATATTTGAACACCTTTTATTCATATAAATATTTCTGGGAAAATTACTGCACATACTAATTGTAAAAGTGCATCACAAATGAATTGAGAATTATAGTTACAGTCTGGTATTAAAAGAAGATTCAAAATCTAGAAGAAAAAAGAAAGAATCTA
This sequence comes from Maratus speculifer, assembly GCA_964019185.1. Taxonomy (NCBI): domain Eukaryota; kingdom Metazoa; phylum Arthropoda; class Arachnida; order Araneae; family Salticidae; genus Maratus; species Maratus speculifer. Next base: position 253,572,530 of record OZ025289.1, on the reverse strand, counting down.
AGATGATAAAATCTATCAAACTGAAAAGTACAATTGAATATTTCTATTAGATTTTAAACGCTACATTGACCATTAGACCATTATTTTTGTTGTGCATCAATTCCTTCTGATACCAGTGAAGATCGCATAAAGATTTTATTGGAAAGTGAAAATTCTTCACTGTAATGAAGGGGGAAAAGTGTCACTATTATTCTGATTTTATCCTTAAACTTTTATTAAAAAATTCTCTGTATTCAATTCATGAAAATAAAAGAAAGTAAAGATATTGAAATCAATCGAGCTGAAAGCTGAAAACTGAAAAAGAACGCTTTTATCTTATGTTAATAGGCAGTAAACGGTATGTTTACCATCAAACCATTGTTAGTGTGCAATGTTCCCATTCCCCCGATATCAATGAAGATCACAAAAAAATTTTGATGGAAAGTGAAAAGGCGTTAATGTAACCAGAAAAGGGTTTTACTGATTTTTTTTTTCCAAGGTTTACGTTCTGATTTGACCTTTTTAGAAGTTTTATTAGACAATGGAAATCTTTTCCTTGTTCACTTTAAGCAGAAAGATTTTAAATGATACAAAAACAATATTAAAGATGAATTTTACTGATTTTTTTTAAGATGAGTGTTGCGCTTCTTATTTAAAGAAGCATATACAAGGGGGGAGCGAAGGGGGCGATCGCCCCCCCCCCTTAAGCCCAATAAAGGATCTGCAGAACAACATTAGATGCCCGCACGGAAAAGTTGTTGGTCCTAAACTCGAGACCGGCGCGACACGGTTCGGGTCGCGCCAACTTTAATTTATTATAGTGAGACTGGGTCAGGTCTTCACACTTTCAGAACCGGGTCGAGTCGGGTCTTATTTTTTTCTGCAGAGTTGGATCGAACCACTCTGTTTTTTTCCAGGTCGTGTCTTGGCGTAGATTTCCTTACTACTAGAGGTATACACTGGCCAAAATTTACAAGCCCAGGCTCCGTCCGTTATAAAGGCTAAACCCTCGATCTGGGATCGACACAGCCCGTATGCTGTGGCGGTCCTAAGGGGCGGGGGGAGGGGGGAAGTCCCTCTCCTTCGGCTTATAAAGGGTTTACAAAGTGACATTATGCATTCTCACGGGAAAAATAACGGTAAAAAATAGTTGTTCGTTACTCCAAAGTCTAAAGCACCTCTATCGGCATTTTTAAAAATTATCTTTATAATTTATTTTCAAGACGACATAAAGAATAGTTTTCGTGAAAACTGCAAACGAATCGACCAATTTTTCCGTTTTTTATAATCATTTCAAATTTTGGATCCTAAGTTTTGATGTCGCCTATCTCCTTCGGAAGACGTTTGGGACCCTTAGTTTCCCATTTAATATTACAAGGTAGAACCCGTCGAATTTCGACGAAAGAAACTGATTAAAAAGGAACTGTTTCATTGATTTACAATAAACCTAAAAAAATTAGGTATAGTATAAATAATGCATTTTATATTGATTAGTCTAACTCTTAAACAAACGATATTTAACGTCAAATTAACAAAATACTATTTCTATAAAAATCATTTGTGGAAGTTGTTAAAATTAAACTTTAATCGTACATGTAAACAGTAAAAAATAATAAAGATCTGTTATTATGATAAAGTTATCAATTTAGGTTCTTATACTGATATTCTACAATGAAAAAAAAAGCAAAATTTATACAAATTTGACTCAATCATAGGTTTTTTCCCCCATGAAATCTAAACCCGGCATCATTTTCATCACATCAAATTTTACAAATGCACATTCCGTATCTGTATTCACTTTTTCAGTAAAAATTGGCATTTTAATTTGATCATTTTGATTCAAAACTGAAGTCTCAATGGTATTAGCTGAAACAGATATTAAAATATTGATATTCCTTTACGTGTAAATCAAATTTTGTAAATGAAATCAAAATTAACCGGGTTTTACAACAGAAGATATTTAAATTTCATTTTTTCCCTTTTAATGAGAAAATGGCAACATAAAGATACAGCAATCAATTTCTTCCCCTTTTTCCTTTGCTTTTAATAGAAATGGAGTACTCCTGCTGCCACGATTAGAAAAGCGGTATTAAAAACTACAAAAAAATTAATATTTCAAAAACAAATTATGATACAGCTTTCAAACAAATTTCATTTAAAAGTACATTTTTTTCCCTACACGATGGTGTAAAAATTAAAAATTTCCGGTATTTAGAAGTTTAAAAATTTGTTGTAACAAAAATTGCAATACCGAAATATCATTTAAAATTTGAAAGTGTTGCCATTCGCAAAATGACGTAATGTGTTACGCACAGATGCGTTTGGTCTTTATAATATAGATTTGTCTTGATGTGTAACATCACCCCTTAAAGTTTTGCCTAGTAGTTTAGATACACCCTGTATATACAGTTAAAGAATTTATCAACTCATAAAAAGTGCAAAATCCTTTTGTATTTTTCAAAAGACAACTTTCAAATAAAGCCGCTTTTAAAAATTACTCTGCTTTACTGAGTTTTTTTTTTTTTTTTTTTTTTTTTTTCTAAAGAATTCTTTTTTAATTACTTTGGCACATATGTATAATATATGAACTATACAAGCTCATTCTTTCCAAAAATAGGTAAAACTAAATGCATTAGGAAAATAAATATCTTTTTCGCCTTGTATTTTATGTTTGTTCCATGTCGCACATGTTAAAACCCACGCTTTCATCCCTAATTATCCACTAACCTTTTTCGATTCAAAGATACAAAAAGTTTAAGACAGATAGTGTTTGTGTAATAAAACAAAAGAAAAGGCGTGTAATATTGAGATTTTTTCCGCATTCTGGAAGATATTACGCAGACTAAATGAAGCATGAAACATTATTATAAGGTCTGAAGAACATCATGTGACAGCGAAGATGGAATCGAGAAAAATCAGTCACTGACCCTATGTCATCAATAAATAGATGAATAGCTTTTATCACATAAAAAATATATTATTGTGAATCGGATTTATCTTAATCGATATGCATCATGCATCGTCTTGTTTGTGAAAACAAGCCATAAATTGATTTCTTTTTCTTTTCGCATCCGTAAAATTGTGAAACACCATACAAAGAAAAAAATTCGAAAAATTTGTAGGTAAGAAAATTATGAGTATTTGGTTTACGTAATGAATATTTAGTTTAAGAGATTTCAACGAAAAGATTATCTAAGTAGACGATTTCCACATACACTTGAATATGTTTTAGAACACAAAACATGAACTGTGAGTTCATTAGTGTTTAATATGTTAAATTGTTTAAAACAAACGGGTCAAACGCATAATTTTTCTTCATTTTACAAAAATGTAAAAATTATAGCATCTGTTTAGTGAAAAATATTTGAAATTAGTATTTTTTTTTCCATCATTTTTTCTGCTATACACTCAAATCTATGCCGATTTCCACCAGACATTACTGTAACCAAAAATGCGGTACTCTATATATCCGAGATCTGCAATGGGCCGGTTCTTGACCGATCACAGACAGTCTCGGGTCTATTTTCATTCATGGAGCTTTAGACCTTACTTTTTCCAGAAGGATGCGGTGGGTTTAAATGGGCCTAACTTATTATGTTTTCCGTACCGAATTGGGACTGGTTTCATTTTTTCTAGTCTTCACGAACCAAAATTTTCATCCCGGATTTTGATCCAGTCGGTTGGAAAATCATTGTCTAGATGTGGCCAAATCCTGAGATCAGTAAAATTTGGTCTGAATCAAACATTTTTGAAAAAAAAAAAAAAAAAAAAAAAAAAAAAAAAAAAAAATGCTTATTTCACTATTATTCTACAATTAAACGTTATGAATTTATTCTTTTACGTAATTTATTCTTTTTAAAGAATAGTAAATTTCAAGGCTTATAAAAATATCAAATGAACTTCCTCAGTCCTGAGACAAATATTATGAGGGATCACTAACAGTAGTTTTTAATTACTATAAAACATCTCCAAGGATGTATCAGTCAATATATCGATGCTTATGATATGCACGCCTTTATTTAAAAAATTTAAAAGTAATTTTAACATTTCTAGAATTATTTAAATACAGTAAACCCCGGTTATCCGAAAGCATGGGACCAAAGCATTTTCGGATAACCAGAGTTTCATAGGAATTTTCAAATAACTGGGAGGCTTATGGGGAAAACTTGTTCGGTGAAAATCTGTGATTGTAATTTACAACATCGTTGTAATAAAAATTTTGTGATACCGTATTCAAAGCAGGGATGTAGTGGAGAATATACGGGGGTATACGCCGAATACGTTCTGGATTTTTAAAAAGAGCACCTTATACCCTCTGACTTGAGCGTATACCCTTTGCTTAGAGCGTATATCCTCTGTTATTTTTACGACTACACCCCTGATTCAAAGTATCCTGAATGACAAGCCAATTTGTGAAACTACTAAGATGTTAAACGCGGCACTTCGATATACTGAACACAAAAAGATGCAACAGCATCAAATGTGCTGTTATTTAAAAGGTGGCATGATAAAGCAGCTTTGAAACGATGCAAAGTTGAAAAACAAAAGAAAACCACAACATATTTTGCACAAAAAAAGAAAAAAAAACATGAAGTGTCGTACGTGCTTATTTAATATCGTGCCCGAAATTATGGAATGGTACAGATAAGTAGGTTGACTTTGTTTATTTATTTCATAAAGAATATGCTTTTTTAACACATTATTTCTATCAGTGTCTATTAACACCTTTTAAAGTTTTACTCATGAAAACATGGAAAACTGGGAGCAGGAAAACATAATGCTAAGAGACTTAGCATTATGTTTTCCTGCACCCAGTTTTCCATGTTTTCCTGCACTCAGTTTTCCATGTTTTCCTGCTTTTGATTGTACGGCAAACACAATGTTAAGCCTACAAGTAAACCACTAGTGGTATTAATTTTTGGCTTATGCACCACTTCGCTTCCGGCAGACATGGATCATTAGATTCCTCTATTACTACTTTTCCACAAAATAAAGTAATTTTTCTTGTTACTCGATGACTTAGGGTTTTGTGCGGTCGGCTCTTGGACTAAAATTTTTGGCTGCAGAAGAGTACATAGTCCATTCGGCATTTAGAAAATTTGTTCTAAAATCTTGGCATTCCTTGAATTTTGTTTTGTGTGTGTTTATGCATCAGGTACTGCGCAATAATATCTTTAGTTGGGTAAGATTTCATAATGATAATTCAAAAAATCAACAAATAGTTGAACAAAAACATAAATCATTAATCTTGACAAAAATATAAATCTTTCCGGTGGCTCTTAAAGCTTTGCTCAAAAAGAAATGTAATGAATAAAATGTGAAAGTTTATTTACCTTCACTTCCACGTGTAACGAGAACGCTTGAGTGGTATACCAAACATCCAAGTCACTCATTCAATATCATTCCATTCATAATATTTTGAATAGCATTTTTTTTTTCAATGACGGCCAACTCGAGCTATTCTTTGAAAATCGCTGGCCCATTTCATATGAAAGTATCCATCCACTTAACACAATCTGAGTTTGATAATCTGAATGATTTTCACTTTAATGAACCAAATAAGAAAAAAAAAAGCCATATAGTTATGAACAGGCGTGGATTCCAGTAGAAGAATAATATGATAACATGCTTGATGAACTTTCCATTTAGTATATCAGCGGCAAAAGGTCATTTTCAATTTTCTAAATGAAAGATAATGTTAATTATTAACGAAACACACATCACGAGACATGAGCGCTAGCAGAACGAAATCCAGGAAGGGACACGGTTTTTTATCAGATGTGCTTGAAGTCCGATGACAAGAATATTTTTTTAATGGAAAATATAAACATTAAATAAACTAAACTAAGACCTTTTTAACAGAACATTTAATTTAGGACAGATTTGAATTATATCAACATCAACATAATTCGCACGCAACAAATAAGATGCATTAAATATACTAAATAAACATTTATCATTTAGTTTTTTGAAATTACTAATTAAAAATATTTTTTTTTTTTGTATTTTTCATCAAAAGACTTTCATATCCTCCCCTCCCCATTTCTCAAATCTTGACTTAAGATAATTTATTAACAGCTAAAAAATGATTTCAACAGGGAGTTCGAGGAGACAGCCTTGCTTCGATACCCCCACATAAAAATAAATAAATAAATAAATAAATAAATAAATAAATCTTAATCCTTTTTTATCCTAGTGTTTCATTATTTTAAGTCATTTAGGACTTAATTTACACAATTTATGCAATTTTACGGAATTTCTTAAATTATCATAGAAAATAAATAAATAAATAAAAAAGGTAAATTTGGAAATTTAGTTAAGGGTAATACTCTCCCTGCCCCCTCGTTGGAGTCGATATTGTATTTTCTCTTATGCTTTTTAATTGAATTTTTTTAAATAGTTTCAATCCTTTGCCAAAGTATTTTATATTTTTATAAACTTTCTACTGTCATTCCGCCTCTAAATTTCATAGGTCCTTTATTACATACATAAGTAGTTTTTTTCTTCATTTAATCAAAATATTCTGAGTATGCCCAGTATATACACCTTCCTTGTAAAGTTATAATTTTATCATTTAAGATATTCTAAAAATCTGAAAGGTGGAAATCAGAATAATAATGTGAAACAAAAAACATTCACTTCAAAATATACAACTTCTCTTTCTTTCTTTCTCTCTCTTTTTCATTCCTTTTTCTTACAGTAATGCGTGGGCTATTTTATTAAGATAAGATTCGTTCACTGATTTCTAACATTTGTGATGCATTTTAATTTCCAAAATATAAACCTCACACACAAAAAAATAATACTAAATGAAAACGCATGCTATCTGAATTCCGAAAATGTTCACGAAGTAAATGTTCTTTCCAAGTCGAAATCTTGTATTCCTATCTTAATCAAAGACCCAGAAAATGTAACATTTAAAATAAGATGTAATATATTTTAGTCCTGAGAACATATATTTAAGACTAAAAAAAAAAGTGTTTTATAAAAGTCTTTTAAAAGTAAGACGTCTCAGAACGGTTCAAGAGATAAGAAAAGCATATTAATGACAATTCATTAGATAAACTAAATGGTTTTTTATAATTTCGGCGCCACAGAAATTTTTATTGGAATGTTTTCTTTTTAACTGTCCTTTGACTGTTTAACGCTAACAGAATCCAGGATAATTTCATAGTGTATTTAAACCTATTTAAAAAAAATGTATATATATATATATATATATATATATATAGCACTTTATACATTTATTATACCATATATTTCATCTTTATCCATTAGTCCTGTAATTTGAATTCGTATGCTTTTGTTCCTTAAACATTAAAAATTTCACATAAGAGTAAAAAAAAAAAAAAAAAAAAAAAAAAAAAAAATATATATATATATATATATATATATATATATATATATATATATATATATATATATATATATATATATATATATATATATATATATATATATATATATATATATATATATAGACACACATACACACACACACATATATGTGTGTGTGTGTGTGTGTGAAAATGCTGAAAAAACAAATGCTGATTTTTTAAAGAGAAACTTTTGCTGTTTATTGAGTTTGTTTTAAACTTAAAATTTGTGTGCATTCTTGTAAAGTGTATTCTGTGTATTATATGTCTGCTCACCCATACGCAAACTGCATTGTCATAGAAAGGAATGTATTTATCCCTCAATTGGAGGGGCTGGTGTACTGATCAGTTCTTGCTGGCTGTAGATTATATTGTAGAGATGAAGGGTGCTATAATTTTATATGCATATGGCCTTTTCCATTGAACGAATCTTTATTTAATTAATCATATAAAAAGTCAACTGAAAATACAAATAACTTAACATATGGTAATAAGCATATTAAATATAGGACAAATATTCGCCTAATAGGAAGATGTTTTTGCTCCGCTAAAACTCTGAACTGAATTGTGCTTTAGTTTTCACTTTTGATGAGGCGAATTAAAGTCGTCGCCACAATATTCTTAGAGAATATTTAAAGTAGTTTTCTTCTTCTTTTTCAGTTATTTATCAATTTTTTCCCCATCGTTTATTTTTAATATGGTTCCTGATCAGATTAATACTGTAAACTAGAAAATGTATCTAAAAATTTGAAGCAGAAGATGGAATTATAACTGACGAACTTCATACGCCACCCCTCCAACTAAGGGTTAAAGAGGTGTAAGAAGAAGCATAAACGACATTTCATTTTAGCATAAGGAAAATGTTAAATTTCTTACATAATTATAATTCTTAAATTGAGAATGGTCGACTTTGTGATCTTTTTTTTTTCTTTTCAGATTTTCAGAAAGAAAACTCTATAGCTTCTGTGTTGAGAGAGTTCTGTTCTTCTATATTAGTTTTTCAACATAAATTATTGGTGTCACTTGCCTAAAAATAAATTTTGAGTCAGAACATGAATCAATAGTACAAAATAATTATTTTGGGTGACAAGCAAGTACCTGACAAAAGGTATACGTATGTATAATACATTTAAAAAAAGAGAGAGAGAAAATTATGACGGACATTACTAATTCAGAGTTAGATTTTAAAATACAAAGGACTAGAGTTTAGTGATGAATTCACCAGCTTAAAACCATTATTTAAAAAGAATATGCATAGGAATCAATGAAATATATTTTATTATTTCGGGGGAATTGTATTTTTTTTTTTTTTTTTTTTTTTTTTTTAAATCTTGATGAAGTGAAATATGTAATCTCTTAATATCTCTGTCGCCATAGTTAAAGAGCTTATTAGAAGAACATGTTACGATTCTTTTTCTCGAAAAAGGTTTTATTTTATGGTTGAAAGTATTATGAGGTATTATATCATATGATAAAACTAAAATACTAAAACCCTACTTAATATTGAAGATATGAGACAGTATTTTAATGTTTAATATTTTTACATTTTATAATTTAAATGGTGAAAATAATTCCTATTATATTTAATAATTAAATGTAAATATTATTTTTCTTAAGAATTTACTATCACCTATTACCATTCAACCATATGCTACTAAGAAAGAATTAATACAAAACTAAATTATAACAAAAAACTTTCATTTCAATTTTCTCGAATTCTAATTAATTTTTGCATAATAATTTATTCCATTCAAGTCTTCAGTTGTGTCACTGCTACGCTAAAAATAATGCAGCGCAAAATTTTAGATTTACAGCTATTTTCAAATTTATTAAAAATAAAGACGGTTGAATGAAATATTAAAAAAGTCCGAAATTGAACGTAAAATGTAGCAAATGAAGTGCATAAGTATTATAACAAAGTTCTTAAATATATAAAGTACTTCGAATGCACTACAGTATCCAAAATCTTTTGTGTGTCCCTGTAAATACTATATGTTTCCTATTACACAGGAATTAACTTGCAATAAACCTCAGCAATGCATATCAATTTCATAAAATGTGAAATAGTTTAATATAACTTAAACGCACCTCAAACAATGTTTTCCTCTATATCATTATCTTATAGAATAATTTTGTGGGGTCCTGTAAATTAATAAAAAATATTCTTTGCACCACAGATTGTACAGAATGTATGTTTTAGTATATATTTCATAGATGCATATGAATTTTATTATGTTCGAAAGAATGTAACATCAATATGCACTTGAAACTATTTTTTTCCATTCACCGTAATGTAACGGAACACTTTTGATTGTCCTTGTAATTGAACTATGCATCCGATTTTCATAAAATTTGAAATAACCCGATAAAATTGTGTAATAGTTATATATTTTAAATTTCAAACGATTCGGTTGGGTAGTTTTTGCGTTGTGACGTATTTATATAATTACGAACGCACGTAAAAATAATGAACATTTTTTAAATCAATATTTCCTAGAAATAGGCGGAGAACTAAACAACTATAACTTCTTTGAAGAGATGGAACTTCAAGACTCCGGTCAGGTCATCGGGCTTGACTTTCGGTATATCTAAAAAGGTGGAAGCTTATTTCTATTCTTTTGTCCACCCAGTTATTTGACGAGATCCGTGTATTTGAAGTTTGCTGATACATGTCATATTGACAATGAACTCGAACTGTATACTTACCTTTGCACTATTACGTACATAGTTAACTAGAGTGCTGGAATTGTTATTTTGAACTTTAGAACGAAAAGAGATGACTCATGTTTCATTCGAGTTCAGTTTTGTTTTGTTTTAATAATTCAAGTTTTAAAAAAAGGAAGGATTCTGGCAAATTAGTCATGGGTGCCGTCAAGGGGAGTTTCGAGGGAGGTGGGGGGAAGTTCAGGATACGACCATTACAATATAAAGATCTAATTAACTATGATTTTTTTTTCTTTTTCTTTTTCTCGAGTGATTTTGAGAAGAAAAAGTAGAAAAATTATTTTTCTCGTGTGACTTAAGGGTGTTCTTAACTGCTCCGCTTAAGAAGCGCAAAACGTTTTGACACATTTACAAATTCATTTTTTAACAGAAAGTTATAAAATTGAAATGCCTGACTATAGTAGTGATTTTGAATTCAACTTAGTTTTCTATTTTATGATAATTGATTTACCTATCCAGTTCTAAGCTATTTCGATTACGTGATCACCCGTTTTTCTCTTGCTTTTCGACTGTCTTTTCTGCTTCTTTCGTGACTGTTTTTCTTCTTTGAAGGCTTGTCATAAAAGATCCATTGTGTTCAAAAAAAAAAAAAAAAAAAAAAAGAGAGAGAAAAGAGTGCAATTAGACAGTTTCTAAATAACAACATAACAACACCTGCTATTTTCATGCATTTCCGAACAAAAATAAATTAAAGCATGCGTCACAAAGTTGCCCTTTTTGATTTCAGAACACCCTTAAGGCTGCTTGTCATTCATTTTCCGAATTCCCTTCAGTAATGTTAAGTCTATTGGCGTTTGACGCATTTTTGTATTCAAAATATCTCCCCAGGAAATTAATATTTTTAACTTATTTTTTTTCTCAGTGTTCTCTTTTTTAAGGATGTCTTTTTTTTTTTTTTTTTTTTTTTTTTTTCCTTAGTTTCCAAAATATATCTAAAAGTTAGGCTATATTTTACATGAAGTGTTAAAATTTTACTCCCACTTTGTTAGTTTTTAAAACATAAAATAATAACTTAAGCAAAGAATTTAGAAATATTTTAAGAACTAAATAAAAAAAGAGAAATCCTTTAAGAAGAAAACATTGAAAAAAAAAAAAAGGTTTAAAATATTACTTTTCTGGGGAGATATTTTGAATATAAAAATTCATTAAATGCCCACAGACTTAACATTACGGAGGAGATTTCGGGAAATAAGTGACCAGCAGCTTCAAACAATTACCACAAAAGAAAACTGTGATTACATTAGTGTGTCTTTTTGCGTTCATGTATTTTTTGGAAATAAGGTAAGTGATGCAAATATGGCCAATGCAGGTAATATGGCCAACCTGCAATATTGTAATTAATTTCAGTGAGATCCAAAAGATGATGCTTGGATCTATTACCTAGATATCCGAATAACAGTGTAGCACCGTGTTGGTCGCAATCCTTGATCACGAACATAGGGGGTCAGTCATTGTTGATTATTTTTCTTATTTAAACAAAGTATTTGTATTTATTGTTATGCATGATATTTTAGCGGGCTTAAAGTCCTTTTTAATTGTAACAATGGATTTTAATATCTTACTGTCCTGGCAGAGTTACAAACACTTTTTCAAAACTCATCATTGTTGGTAATATGCCATTTGGGCATAGTACCTGCACTTCTGACATTACTACCTTCATATAAGTAAATTTCCATACTTTTTATGTTTATTTATTAATGCAAATAAATAGGTTAAAAGAATAAATGCACTATTAGCATTAAATACCAAATAAATAAAATTTTAAAAATATATGTTACTATCAAGTAAACACATAAGACATCAAATGTAATAATGATAAAATAAAATACTAATTTTTTTATTATTATTTTATAAAAACTCAAAAAATAAATTTGTTTTTCTGCGTTTTCAGTTTCTCATGCGTTAAATATGAATATTTTCATTGTAAGGTACCCTGGGGTAATAACGCCAGGCGGTAATAACGCCAAGTACTAATATTTTGCATAATTATGAAATAATCTGGTAAATGACACCCATGTGCTTTGCGCAGAAGGGTTTTGAGTCATATAAATCGCAAAAAACAGCTTCAAGTTAATTTGTTTCATTTTTAGGTCTTATTGCTTTTACAAACAATTAAAATTAACGCTTGATCTAAAATTTACGACATACGTTTTGTGATGTGAAGACTATCTTTTTATCCGGAAATGCTTTGTTAATTACATAAATTTGTAGTGCATTTCATGTACTTTTAAAATGTTGTTGAAGATTTTGGATATCTTCTCGAGATAATTTGTAATTTAAAATGTACTGCGCAATAACTATATCGGGGTAATAACGCCAATCCTTGACATTAATACCCCGGTTGATTCCCTACAGTGGCCGAGCTACATCCTAAATACTGATTCAAATAAACACAGTTAAAACTGTGCAATGTTTCTCATATTTCTATTTAAGCGGTCCTTTTTAAGCAAAAAGAAGCTCACGGTCTGATATTCTTTTGCCTCATCCCCTCCCCCTCCCACACCACACCTTTATTTTTCTTACACTTTCACAAAAAATTGAACATTTTCAATAGCTTAGAATGCAATTTGTCAATTTCTAAGTTTGTAGAGTTTGTATTTTTAGAATTGGGCTATCTACATGCAATTATTTCATCTTATTTCATAGTTTTGTTTGCATGGCGTTATTACCCATATAGGTGGGTAATAACGCCAAATAGCATTGGTCAAGAAAAAACGCCATTACATTTTATGAATACATATCTGTTAAATTATTTTATTTTATGTAGATAGTTAATGAGTAGCTATATCAGATTCTATATTTGTTTGAAAAATACAATCTAAAACTAAGCCGTGAAAATTGGTAGAACCTTAACGTGGCGTTATTACCCCAGGGTACCTTATTTCACTTATGGCCATATTACCTGCATATGAGCATATTAGCTTCATCAACAAGGCTTTTTTTTTTTTTTTTTTTTTTCAAAAAATTACTGAAGGTTTAAATCTTAGTTTAATTTTTTATTTTTTTTTTAAATAATAAAAAGCCTCTTCTCTTTTGGACAATTTTTACTTTTTTAAAATCATTTATAACTGTCACTAAAAAAAATCCATTCTTAAAGGTGGCCATATTACCTGTACATACCTTATTTGGCGCTCCGATGTTAAAAAAAAAAAAGAAAAAAAATCTGTCATAAATTTAATTTTTCTGCTGCATAAATTTCATGCTGACAGGAAACGAAGCATTTCGATATTATTCGTATATGAGAAATTAGTTTTAGGAATTATGAATAAGCATCCATTCATCCATACTGAAAAAGAAGACATGCAAAATATTTAACTTCATCGCTTATTCTATATTACCTTTTATAAACTCGTTGACCTTGTTTCTATTTTTCGAGCCATACGTTAGATAAAATCCCTCACGACTGTGGCACCCATTCTATCCGATAAACCTACGCTTTGATATAATCGGGAATAGCAGCACCATGTTAAGCATGATTTACTTAGCAACAACAGAACAGGTGCATGAAATTATGAAAATACTAAAGAAAGAAATATATTGTGGCAGAAATCATAAGATAAAAACCCATTTAAGTTTTTTTTTCCCTTGAAATTATGTTTTTCGACGAAGAAATGCATTCACTAAATTTGCCTTGCTATACAATATCCTTTTCTTTTCTCTTTTCTACAAAATAAAATTTTAACACTTAATGGTCTTTTTTTAGGTGTGTTCGTAATTATGTTTATACGTAGCACTTATAGTTGTCCTTCAATCCGTCCATCCGTCTGTCCGCATAAAATAACGCAAAAACTACCTAACCGAATCGTTGAAATTTTTTATGTATAATTATTACATAATTTTGTTGCGTCATTTCAAACTTTATGAAAATTGGATGTATAATGCAATTGCAGACACAATCAAAAGTATTCCGTTACATTATGAATTATGATCAATGGGAAGGGGGGGGAGGAAATCAAGTGAGTTTAAGGGTGTTACGCTCTTTTGGACATAATAAAATAGGTATACATCTATGAAGTATGTTCTATAATATACATTCTGTACTATCTATTGTGCAAAGAATGTTTTTTATTTATTTACAGGGCCACAAAAAATATGCCACTATATAAATTACTGCAGAAACGTTTTACTTTTAACTTCGAATTAAATAAACATTTCATTTGTTTCCTCATTGGCACACATTAAACAAAGCTTGGTCTTTTCCACACCTGAAGTCTTTCAAGGTTACTTTCCTTACAAAAAGGAAAAGAAAAACTGTTAAAAAACCAAATCTATTTTTTTTTTTAATCCGTTGTCTGTTAAAACAACTGCACAAACATTGTCCTTATGGTACTTTCATTGGGATTTACAGCAATAAAGAAAATATCCTTTGTTTTCTTTAAACAGCGTAAATAAAAATACATTGCTGAAAGGCATAGGAAAATACAAGAAAATCTACACATGTACATTAAGAAAGAAAAAGAATATGAAGAAAATAATAATAATAATTGTAATAATAATAACATAGCAAATGTGAACATTGTCTATAGCTGAAAAAAATTATGAAAGACGAACGTACACACATATATGCATATTTAATTCGCTGAAAGTTATTTATAACTGGACAGTAATTTATTTTGTCAAGAGATTACCATAAATATTATACGAACAGCAATATTGTAATAACATATAGGCAGAGAGAAGGTGTATGCTACAGAAAACACGCCCTATTTTTTTGCCTGTTGGAAGTATGTCAGTGATGTAAATTTTAACAAGTCGGAAATTGAACGTCAAACGAAACTAATGAGGTACGTTCGTACTATAACGAAGCTTAAAAAATATTCAGCTCTTGGTGTTACAGTATATAAATCTTTTGTGTGTCCCTGTAAATACTATCTGTTTTATATTATGCAGTAATCCTCAATAACATATAGTATTTTTCTAAAATCTTAAATAGTTTAATACAATTAAAATGCGCCCCAAGCAATGTTCCCCCTGTACCATTATGTAATGGAATACTTTTGTGAGGTTCTGTAAATGAATAACAAATATTCCTTGCAACATATATTGTACAGAATGTATTTTATAGTATGTACTTCATAGATGCATATCAATTTTATTATGTTCGATTATTCCATTAAAATGCACTTGAAACTTTTTTTTTTTTTTTCCATTGACCGTAATGTAACGGAACACCTATATTCAATAATATTCAAAATAACATATGAAATGAAACATTTACAAAAATAGATTTGCCATTGATTTTCAAAAAGTGACTTTTTTTTTTTTTTTTTTTTTTTTTTTTTTTATACGACCTCTCCCCCACCCATTCTTCCTTTAGACCAGCATCTTTAAAATTGAGTGAGTTTACGCTTAATTAAAAATTAAGAAAAGAAACCATATATCAAATAAGAAATATAGTTTTTATGATAGATACCAAAAAAGATAAAACTGAATAATAACACCTAAGAAAAACTACAGCAAATTCCACGTAGACTTACGATCCAATCATGGATATTCTTGTATACTTTTCATATTGAGATATATCATTGTTTTATTTGAAAAATATAAAATAATGTAATTATTACACACATGTATATTTGGTTTTTAAAATTATCATAATTTTGCACAACGAAGTTTTTAAAAATTGTACTCACGGACACATAGACACTCAGCGTGTTCTTTCTTTTAAGTGTACAATCCAGCTTTGGAGTTTACTTTATTTCATCTCGTTATGCATCCCATTGCAAATATGATATAAATATGTAATAAAAAGTATGCAATTATATTTCGTAAAACAACAGTAAAAATGGAAAATTTTTCATATTAAAAACAATATTCATACCATCTATTGGTGTTATAATGCAGTTTGTGGAAAACAGCTTGTATTGATGTACCCTTTTCTCGCGAACTACTGAAGCTTTTTTTTTTTTTTTTTAAATTATTACAGTTAGCTAATAGAAATGAGATCAGCTTTATCTATTTATTTATTTTTCGGAGCATAAACTCGGCGATTTAAATTCCGAACCCGTCCGATCCAAAAAATTCTGTGTTATCAGATCCCGAGCTCGACGCCGACACCAAAAGTACTCAGTAAAAAATTATTAACAATATTTTAATTTTTTTTGGAGATTAAGTATCTTGTTGAAAAATATCTTTCACACACATCCTTGTTGCAATAGAAATAAATAATAACCCTAAATACTCCTCCATTACATCGTTTCGCGATTTTTATGCGCCTGTAAATCTGTTTAAAATAGTAAATTTCTTGTATAAGGATAGAAAACCAACGATTAGAAATGCACAAATGATGCATGAAAATGTAGTAAACAGCCGTTTCGAATCTACTATAGAGATTCTTCATCAGCTCAAGACTCAGCGTGCTAGAAAAAGTAAAGCTGAGCAGGAGCGAAGTCGCCAAAAGAGCAACCAAGGAGAAGAAAGCAGCATAAACTATAGTAGACGTCTAGAGACATCTACTGGAGGATGATCAAAACAAAACCGAAGAGGGGGGGGGGGGGGGGGGAAGAAGGCATTAAATCAAAGATTTCCAAATGCTAGGAAAATAAGGTGTACTTGATAAGTCATTGACTAAGGAGTGAGAATTTTTAATGATCCCAAAAATTGAGATAAAAAATAAAAGGATACTTATGGATAATGGTGGCTAAAGAAAAATTGAACTTATGTTGCGAAAGAAACAGGTTCATATTGTAAATCAATATGAACAGAAAAAACTTTTTAAAAACATCATGAAAAATCCTTAAAATGATTCTTTCCTTGAAGACACACGTCTTCTTAGCACCTGATGAAGAAAAACTCAGATCTTTCGAAAGTTCTAGCGAGTTTAAGAAATTTTTATGGTGTTTTTAAGTAGTTTTTTTTTTCTGTTTATAAGAAACATCTGTCTTCTTTTACAGTGTGCAATTCACTACACTGTTAAAAATCTTGTCCTAGTTAACCAAATTTGGGTGCTCAATAGCTGCCACTGTAACATAGTGAAATGTTAAACCAATATTTGGAGCATACACTATATGGCCAAAGATGACCGTCCACTTGCGATTGTAAACATTTTGTTAAATATCTAGAAAAATACATGAGGAATTATCTTGAAACTCTAAAAATGTAAATATAATAGCAAAAGTCATAAATTTCCGTGAAGATTTTTTCCTAAAACTCCAAAGGGGACCGTCAACAAATTGAAAAAGAATGAACATCTTTTGGATAAACCTGTCAAAACTAATGTAGAAAAAGCGTTCATACTGTAGATTATGATTAAGTGGCTTATTGTAATAAACTGTGTTCATTTTTATGTCGATAGCATGTATACACGTAGATTAATTACATTTTTTTATAAAAACAGTCCTAAATCTTTCGAAGATTTTTGCTTATAATTTGCAGAGTTCTTAATATAAAATAATATTCTTTACCGAAAATATGACAAATAATAATGCACACAATACTCTGTTATCAGAATTAAAAAATAATAAAAATTGTATGAAAAATGAGTAGGTTTACTAAATATTTTTTCACTGCGCATGCGTCAACGATATCAAAATTTATTTGCATATTATGTTAGCTAAATGTATAGAGCAACTTTTGTGAAAGTCTCAAAATCATAGCTTCAAAATTCTGAAAGTTATCGTCTATGGAATAAGCACAAAATCCGTTGATCACAAAATGAAGCAAAAAAAATGAGGGGTTTTATCCAAATGTAGTAGTACGTCCCGTATTGTGTATTCTATATTGACACTAATCAATGAATATATGGATACACCCCTCTTGTTTTTGCTTTATTTTAGGAATAATAAATTTTCAACTTATTTTATTGATGATTATTTGACTTAGAGTTTCAGCATAATTCCTCATCGTCTAGATGTTTAACAAAATGTCTAAAATCGCAAGTGGGCGGTCATCTTTGGCCATGTTGTGTAGTTCCAATAGTTGGAAAGAAGTTGAAATA